>CM037090.1:16814532-18014532 GCA_020916435.1 Oxytropis ochrocephala | reverse complement strand
GATTAGAAGAAATTGAACTATTAACAGTAGTGTGTAGGGATTGTTTCCAGATCTACATGGTCTCATATTTATTCATTGGTATAAAGCGCATCATTGTGGTTACAGATGGCTTCCTTTGGAAGTTTCAAATTTCCAAATCAACAAAGCTTGATCGAAGAAAAATGGATCTGATTTACTGTGTGTTAATTCATCATAAAAGCATATTTTACAGGCTGTATTGCGGTTATCAGATTTGTATGGTCTCCTAGTAATTCATTTGGCAGGTGCATTTATGATGGGCATGAAATAAGGATCCTATTGACCGTGTTTTAATTGCAAATAAAGGGAATTTCAATTGCTGTACTGAGGTTATTGTAAGTTGACCAGCGAAGCCAGCAAGTGTGTGTTACATGCCTTGATCAACACTGTTCACGGTCTCATTGGGTGTGAGATGTAATCACACCCGTTCGTATGATCAGACGTGGATGGTGATGTGCTAAGTGCAGTGCCACGTATTTTTCAATAATGTGTGTGTCATTTTGTTATTGGTCCTATGTGGATGCACATATGGACAACTCATGAATTAATATAGTTATGATATATATGAAAATTAAAAAATAAATAATTAACATACTAATTTTTTAAACAAAATTTAAACTGATAAAAAAACCTATCAAACTTAAAAATGAACTCACATTCACATATACATAGAATAATAATAATAATAATAATAATAATAATAATAATAATAATAATAATAATAATAATAATAATAATAATAATAATAATAATAAAATTAATTATATTAAAACAGTTATGTGAAAGTCTCAACTTAAATTACACCCACACCTTCTAATAGAAACCTTATTTAGGATCAAAAACCAAAATTCATCATAAACCTAAACTAAAAGACATCATAAACCTAACTCAGCATTTATCAAAAAACAGAAAGAAACGTGAGCATGTGATCTATCCTTTGTTCATCATCGGAGGGCAAGCAGTCAATGTCATCATTACTCGCTGAAGACCTGAAGCTTGATATTGAAACAATGAATTATATACGACTTTTAAAAAATTGGACACCCCATTCAAATTTCGCACAGAACACTCAAAATCTCAGACACGACTCTATTTTTTTTTTGAATACTCAATTACTTTTTCTTTTGCTTACTGGGGTGCTACATACAGTCGTACTATATTTTTTTCCTTAGCAGTACTACTAGTAATTTATTTACAAAAGTGAGTTTTTTTAAGCAAAGTTACAAAAGTCTTAAGAAAGCAAAACATTAAATACTCCATAACTTGTATAGTTATGGAGTTAGGTTTTACAACTAGAAAACGGTCACAATTTAATATTTATGCCAACCATAAAGTAAGTCAACCTAACTAGAACCGACCATGCCTATTATGATGATTCATTTTTTAGGGATTAAGGGTATGATGATATTTTTATCTTAAAAAAGACAAATTTGAGTTATTTCATTTATTTTCTTTTTTATAATTATTTAATTTAAATTCTACAAAAATTACTACTAGCTTTTGATTTTAGAAAAGTTTGGCTTTATTTTTATATTTAGAGTGTTGGCTTGTTAAGAGACCGTGTCCTCTCTCCTTAGTATTTCTCTAGGTGAGATGGATTATCTAGTCAAAAATTAGGTTAATTAGATCAGAATTGGAGCAAACTTAGTCGTCTTTTACCATAAGCAACTTGTGCAAAAATGAGTGCAATAAAAAGATCTCAGATTAAAATTTGGGAAATTAACATTTGTCCAAAGTAATCAAAATCGGACCAAACATTAAACTGGAAGAGATAGTGTAGGATTCTTGGAGTTCAACTGGTTGAATCGGAGTTGAACCGGAATTTATTTGATATATTTTTTACAATATATAAAAAAAAAAATATAAGAGATAATAAAATTTTAATATTCAACAATCATAGATACTACAATATATATATATATATATATATAATACTAGTGTACATATTTATTTTTTTATTTTTACTTATTTATTTCATCAATTTAATTATAAAAAAAGATGAAATAAATATCTCATGTACCAAAAATCAATATCATTTGCGACGGAATTGCAAGTCCCTCGCTAATGTGACCATTAGCGAGGGAATTAGCGACGGAAATGAGATGTTTCGCCGATTTGGTGAGTAGCACGCTTTTTTTTAGCAAGCGATTAGCGACGGAAATTTCAAGTCCTCGCTAATTGGTCGACATTTTTGCAGATTGACCCATAGTAGTGGGGCAGGAACGCGAGGATTAGCGAGGGATAGTCCCTCGCTAATTCCCTCGCTAACTGTAATATATTTTTTTATAATAATCCGAACCATCTATTCTCTCTCTCATTTACACTCTTCTCTCTTCTTCTCCTCCACTGATCTTCTTCTCCTCCACTCTCTTATTCTCTTTTCTTCTCTTCCACCACCACCACCAACCACCACAACCACCACTCTCTTCTTCTCTTTTCACTCCACTCTCTCTCATTTACTCTCTTCTCTCTTCTTCTCTTCCACTCTCTTCTTGCCTTTTCTTCTCTTCAACCACCACACCACACCACCACCACCCACCACCACCACCACCACTCTCTTTCCTTCTCTTCCACCACCACCAACCACACTACCACCACCACCACATAGATCTCACGACCACCACTACCACCACTACCACCACCACATAGATCTCACTCTCTTTCTCCCTTTCCTTCTCTCTCTACGACACCACCACCACCACCACCACTCTCTTTCCTTCTCTTCCACCACCACCACCACCACCACATAGATCTCACTCTCTTTCTCCCTTTCCTTATCTCTCTACGACACCACCACCACCACCACCACCACCACCACCACCACCACCACCACCACTCTCACGCCTCTCTCTCTGTGGATATATTGGTTATAATAATAATAATAATAATAATAATAATAATAATAACAATAATAATAACAACAGTAATAATATTAATAATACTAATAATAATAATAATAACTGATCAGATTGAGAAGCGTGCCAGTCAGATTTGGGAAGCGTGCTATCAGCATTAGCGAGGGAATTAGCGAGGGACTGTCCCTCGCTAATTAGCGACTGACACAAATTCCGTCGCTAATTGCCATTTAGCGAGGAGGATATTAGCGACCGAACTGGTCCCTCGCTAATTCCCTCGCTAATGGCAATTAGCGACGGAATTGGGCCTTTTAGCCACTGATATTTCCCTCGCTAAACCCAATGTTTTTTGTAGTGAACTCCATCAAGCCTTCTTCTATACGCAATATTAAGGACTTTCCTTGTTGGGAGCTTACCAATGATGGATCGTCCCCCATAAAGATTGCATTCGAGCTTGGAAAGGGTATGGGGGTGCAAAAAAAAATCTTTAGCCAGAAGGGGGGGGGGGAGTCCCAATGGGTAGTGCAAGAAGAGTGGGCTCCTTCTTTAGCCAGAAAGTCAGCACACATGTTTGTCTCTCTCACAACATGCATCTAAGAGGCGACCTCACACTTGGCCATGAGGTCGATAACCCGCATAGTGGTGTGGACATAGGTATGCAGACAATTGATGTTCTTTGTTGACACAAAGGTGACAGCCTCTAAACAATTGCTTTCACAAATAAAACGATGCAAGATAGAACACCGTTTATTGAAATTCTAAAACTTTTGAATACTAAAACACTTATGTGTAAAAAAGATTGATTGAATATCACTATATCTAAGTTAAACGACGAGTTCTTTTAGGGAAAAAAAACTCAGAAGACAAGATATTTGTTGTGGTGGGCAATATGTTGATGTATATGGTTAGCTCGAAATGATATATTGTTTAGAGGGGAAGAAGCTAAGATAGACTCATTTATTGCTCGTATTAACTTCTTGGTAATTTAATGCTCTTACGTGTATAAACAACTCTTGTGAAAGTCTTGTTGTTTTGATTTTAAGTACAACTAGTGTTCTTATTAATGAAATTTTTGCTTATCGAAAAAAAACACCTCTATTTTTTCATTATAAATAATAACAGTCGACTATTTTTACACAAATAAATATCACACTACTTTTTAATTAATAAAAAACGTATTTTAAAGTCTCATTTTGAGATAGAGGAAAGGAAGAGAAAGGAAAGATGGGAAAAGAAGAGAGAAATAGTAGAAAAATGAGATGATTGCTTAGTAAAATGGTATGAGTGAAAATGAACGGAAAACATGAGAAGAAGAAAGAGCTATATTTAGAATGTTCCATAAATCTCCCTAGGTTAATATAAGCTTGTCCTTATATTTAGAACACGACAACACTCTTGGATATGCACAGGTATACTACTAATTTAGTGTTAGAAAGAGACCAAAATAATAACAACTAGAAAAGAAAAAAAAGCTTGTCCTAGGCTCATGGGAGGGGCTTCTCCAAGGTTGAGCTTAGATTGGACTCGAAGGTGATTATAGAGTGCCTGCTAGGCAAGCAGCAATGGAGTTTTGGTGGTAGAAATATGATTAAGAGGATTAGAGTTCTATTTGTGTTGATTGGCAAGTACGCATGTGTCATATTTACCGCCAAGTTAATGTGGTGATAGATGGTGTAACTTGTCTTGGGTGTAGCCATATGGGGGGATTTGGTTGTTTTATACTCTCCTCCTCTTAGTATTAGAAATGTGTTGGATGCTGTTCCTGGGTGTATCAGCAAATACGAGAACTGCCAACAGCAACCGGGCCTGCGGCCCAACCCAACTCGATCGGCCCAAACACGCTGCTTGGAGCGCAATTCTCGCCGGCCGAAAATCTCGCTAACGGTCGGCCCTCTGCAGTATATATACGCCATTCGCATATGGCATCAGGTACGTTCTCTAACCTTGTGCTATCTGCCCGAGCGACCTCTCACTAGATCGTCGGAGTGTCTTTGCAGGTACCACCCGAGGTGCTCAACGCGTGAAGCCAGGACCGGTCCTTTCACCCAATCAACGACCGGCCCATCTGACAGAACAACAACTACTTCAACTCTTCATTGGTCAAGGTACGATCAGATGCTTATTTGTTGGGAGTTCTTACTTACCGTTTGATTTCTATGTAATCCTTCATTGAGCTTTAGCCCCGATTAACCTTAAGAAAAAACTTGTAAATTAAAGTTTTTCGAAAGCTAAAAACTATTTTTAAAAAGGGATTTCAAACACGCTAAAACAACCAAAAATTGTACGCCCACGCTTGCACCACGAACTCGTCCCTCTGTTTGCATCGGACTCAGGCTCGTCTAACAACCTGTGCAAGTTGTACTCTTGCACAGGGCCCAACTTTAAAAAAAAGAGTATTTTTTTTTGGACCCTCACAGTCAGACCAAATACCCCCACAACCCACGTGAAAAGACCAAACTACCCTCCATTAAACTTAAAAACCCCAAACATTTACCTCACCCGCTCATTCTTCTGTTTCATTCTCTCTCTTCCATCGCATTCTCTCGTTTTTTATTCGGCAAAAGTACCTTAAATCTGGGTGACGGAAGTAAGTTAATTTCGTAGTCAATTTTTTGATTTTATATTGCAAACGGATTTATGATAAATTCGTCGGGGGTTAAAAAAATCAAAGCGGATTTAACTTAAATTTGTTACCTTCTTTACAAGCTCCAACAAAATTATCTAAAAATACTTAATTCTGCAATTTATTTTTTATCAAAACAGATTTATCGGCAAATCTGTTGGTAACTAACGAATTTACACATAAATCCATTTTGATAAAAAATTAACTATGGAATGTTTTTATACATAAATCCATTTTTTCCTAATAGACAACTGACCAAAATTTTGTTTTGCAGCTATGAAATTCGTAACTGTCGTCGAACGAAATGCTGAGAGTATCCAAATTCCACACCATATTTATCAGCTGATTGGGAATACACTGCCTATTTTTTGCCACGTAATTTCGGATGTTGGCAATATTATTTTTCCTGCTTTTGTCGTCAGACGTACCGTGAAGTTGTAGACTGATGCACAAGGTATATTCAATGTAAATGAGGGTGTGGCCAGTGTTGAAGTAAGAATTTCATATGCTCCAATTGGCCCTCTCAATCTGACTAGATTATTGCCCCCAATAGAGGAAGATGACGCTAGTTCTGACTCTACTGATCTTGATTACCGGGAATTCCTTGTCAATTATGTATCCGGTGATGATGGGAGTGTTGTGACCAATGTTTAATTTAAACTGTTATATCTTTGTTTCAATAATTTTGCAAATTGATATATTTTTGTACCATTGTTTGTGAACAGTGACACCCTATTTGTACGAATATTTATGTTTATTTAGTACTTAGTAATTTATATTTCGGTGATATTTAAATTAGACGACAAACTTATTATTACAAAGCATAGTCGTACATCAAACACGAAAGACATCAAAACGGTAAAAAGCAACATAAGAAAACAACAACGAAACTAGCGATTATTTGGGAAGTCTCTGTTCCAAAAGATAAATGATCTGGAGTGCGAATTGTGTCCACATATAGCTCCAACATACGGCGTCCTGCTGGAACTTTAACATGTGCTTCAATCATGGTGCGAATGTCATCGTCACTCAGAATCTCCATAGCTGAATAACGAATAGAGTCGTCCTCTCCATAGTTGTGCTTGCGGTAACGTAAACGACTTACGTCTTTGCGCCACTCTCCCTCTAGACGAACTTTCCTTTGTGCCTTTTCCTTCAACTAGGTGAATGTTATGTCCTTATTCAGCCTATAGAAGATAGACTTACGATAATGAAACCAAACACCATCATCCTTGTTGGTGACAGTTCCACGGTAATGAAAGGCGGTTAGGAATTTGTCATTTGAGTACTAGGTTGGGCACAACTGTCATTCCATTTCAGCAGGTGGTGTGAGGGTGTTTTTGAAGAAGCAAAGAAGATAAAGCAGAAATATGAGTAGGGTAGAGTGTTCGTGTGAAACTGAGTGAAATGTGAGAACTTATTTATAGTGGGCGGTAATGGATATTTATGTTTATTTAGTACCTAGTAATTTTGACCGTTGATTAAAACTGTCTGTGGGATACTGACCGTTAGATTTAGGCATTTTCTTTAACAAATTTATCTCAAAAAAATATGAATCTGTAGTCTTTTTTGTGGCCGTCGGATTTATCTTTCAAAAGAAGAAGAATCAAGAAATCTGTTGTGTTATTTTTAAACAACGTAATTATCTATTTAAAAGATAATTCCGACGGCTAAAAAATTTCCCCTCGGAAGTACGTTAATTCCGTTGGCCATTTTTGGACAAAACAAATTTATGTGGCAAATATGGTAATTCCGTAGTATATATCCAGTGTAGGAGTAAAATTGGATTTGGATATTTTGTGGGGTATTATGTATGATTGTGGGGGTCAAAAACAAAATAGCAAAAAAATAATTAGGGCCCCCAAAAAGTGGAACTAGCCCACATCTAAACCCTCACACCTAACAAAAAAAAAAGGTTTTTGCTTTTCTCACTTCCCTTCCTACTCTTTCACACTCCTTAACAAATTTTATTCCACAAATAACCTCGTGTGAAACGCTGTGAGGACGTGTTTAACGACGGTTCGAACGGCGCTGTTCAACGCAGCGTTGAACGACTCGTTGAAAAGGTGAAATTACGCACAAGAGGTGTGAAGTCAATATTTAACTCGAGCGAACGATGTCGTTCGATCGAGTTCGGCGTGTGTTCAACACACGAATTTCTTCAAAAAAGAAGCGTTTTGGCCGGGCTTTAGTTTTCACACCTTTATGAGGTGTGTTTTTGAGTAGGAAGGGTAGTGGGAAAAGCAAAGTCAAAAAAAAAAACTCACTCTCCATTCAGTCATACGCACAGTGTAAAGAAGCAGAGAACGCAGTATACAGTAACAACGCGCAACTCAGTAAATTACCACCACTCTCTGCCGCTCTTCTCCGTGCTCCGTCGACGCTGCCCCCGCTTGCTCCTTCATCGTCCCCTGCTTCTTCTTCATCAGTCACTGCTGCTCTTCACGGTTCAAGGTTAGATTTCATTTTCTTCTTCTTCTTCTTCTTCTTCTTCTTCTTCTTCTTTTCATTTTCGTTTTCCATCTTCTTCAATTCGTTTTTCTTCTGTAGTTCGTTTCGATTTCCTTTTTCTTGATTCTGATTCTTAGGGTTTGTGTGGTTTGGGAATTAGGAATTGGGAATTTGGGAATTTAGGAATTGGGTTTTCAGTCGCTAGCTAGCATGTGGTTCTGGTTTTGTTTGTTGATGTTGGGTTTTCATACTGTATCTTAATAATTGGTTGAGGAATTTAATAATTTAGTTTTCAGACCGTGTCTTAATAATTGGTTGAGAAATCTGGTTTTGTTTGTAATTTATGTGTCAGTAACATAATTGGTTGAGAAACCTGTTGTAGAAAGCTCATTGCTGTCTATTGTTATTGGATGGTGTATGTATGCCACATAGAATGTTATACTAGAACTTTATCAATTGGCTGTAGGTTTATCCATTTCTATCGTTATCTATTGTTATCTAGAACTTCATTGCTATATGTTGTTATTTGATTTCAGGTTTATGCATTTTGATTCTAATTGCAATAGGTTGACAGCAATACTAGATTTATACTTATATGCCATTATCTGTTAGAGTTCAAAGACGAGATGTGAGGGTTGGATTTAGGTCTGAATGTTTAGTTCAAAGTGTACTGGTTTGGTTTGCGTACTTTCCTACCGGTGCAAAGTGTTAGATTTAGGGCCTTGTTTGCTGGACCACCTATGAGGCTACTCGGCCCATAGTGCTTGATAGAGAACATAAACAATAGCAATAATATTACTTAGCTAATAAGAACTATGTAGAGAACATAAACAATAGCAATAATATTACTTAGCTAATAAGAACTATGTAAACCAGAGTTTTCTTCTGGTTAGCTTTGCTAGTTTGCTTGTTGCCTAGTCAGTTTATAGTTAGCAATTTTGTTAGCTTTAGTCAGCTAACAGTTAGCTTTAGTGTATCTGTGAGGCCATGTATATAAGCCCTCTTGTAACCTTCTGAACTGTAATGAAAGAAAATAATGTTCCAGAATCAGTTTCACTATTTGTATTAGTGATTTCCTATATAAGAACTCCGTAGTCCTTCCTCATCAATTCTCTCCCTTGCACTGTTTTCCACTAAGACTCGATAAATTGCTATGCCATTGGTCCTTGTTATCGCGCATTCTCAGTCTCATTCAGGCAAGATTTTATTCTCTGGTTTCGGGTAAAAAAAAACGATAATGCTAAGGGCTAGGTTGGGGAAGGTTGGAAATTCCTTTAAGGAGTGTGGGATTGTCAATCCTGGTGTCTCTATGATAGGAACCGGAATTGATGGAACTCCTCATGACTCAATCAGAACATAGAAACTGTATATTACTGGTGATAAAACTAATATTACAAACGTAACCGATAAACTAGGCACTTCGAGAAGCCTAGGGTCTCCCAAAAGGCACTATAGAGGCCTAATTTATCCCAAAGGAATAACTTCCCAAATTCTTACTTAATGATTCTAATCCCCCCAACTAACTTCCATTAACTCCCTCACTTTCCCTCCACTTTGCCACATAAGCAAGTGGTTACAACCAACTCTCATTTCTCTCCCCTTACATTTTATTTATTTATTTAATCCTATCACTCTAGCATTCTTTCCTTGTTGAAGCAAGTCATAATTCCAGTTTTCCTTCTCTGGCATTATGCATGCAGAGCAGAAACCTAGCACACTGTATCAAAAGATTCAGTTTACTTATATTTTGGATTTCTCCTTTCCTCTAACTCCAGTTTACTCGCTGAAATGACAGTGGAAGCATTAGGCAACAACAATGAGCAATTCCTCTGCCGGAACCTCATCAAAACCTAGAGCAGCTTCTTCACAACCATCTGAAACTTCATCGAAGCGCAAAAGAGGAGTTTTCCAAAAAGAATGTAAGGTTTTTTGTTTCTAATGTTTAACATTTTAGCTCAGTTATCTCTATCTGTTTTCTTAATCTACTTCTTGGGTTACTATAGTGCAGCACATGATGTATGGCTTTGGAGATGATCCTAATGTAAGTATTATTCTATCTTTTTTATTTTACCTACAATGTTTGCACAATTTCTATTCCAAGGTTACGAAATCATTTAACAATGCTTCAACTTCTTTTCTCGTGAATTGAAAATAATGACGTCTATTAAGTATTAACTAAAACTTCTGTCCTTGTTTGGTGCTGCAATTAGCCACTTCCTGAAAGTGTGGCCCTTATGGAGGACATTGTTGTAGAATATGTTACAGAAATGGTAAGAATCTTTCTGAGTTTTAAATTGTTCATCTCAGTATGAGTGTATGAATGCCCTGGAATGGTTGGCTTTTGTCCTTATGCAAGTTTTTTTTGTCAAGGTACATAAAGCCCAAGATATTGGATCACAGAGGGGGAAGCTATCAGTTGAGGATTTTCTCTATTTGATTCGCAAGGTACTTCCCTTTTTAAATTCTACACGTCTTATGTATTAAAAGAGGAACGCAAAACTGAACAAATGAATTAAACAGAAATTCCCAGACAAAAACTTAGATCAAATACTTCTAGACACAGAGAATGCAATACTGGATTGACCATATTTTTTTTAGTACTTATTAATATATCTAACACTTCTATTTAGTTGGGAACTTCTCTTGTCATCTGCCTTTATGAATGTATGATCTTCAACCGTTTATAAGCATGATAAATTATAGAGGCCTGTAATGGTGGCTTAAAGCTAATAGTTGGGAACTTGTTGTTACCAGTACTGGTCGATATTTACTGATTCAATTTTTTATGAGTCTTTAAAAGTGTTCAGTGGCGAACTCTTTCTCAGGTAGTATTACAGTAAACTTCTACAAGCCAAACTTGGTATTCATTGTCCTTAAACTTCAAACCAGTAACAAGAAGGGGTTTCCAATTCTTAATAGCCCATATTGGTTCAATATTTGGTACATAAACTAGCAATGAAAATTGGCACTTTAGATCTACACATTTGTGTTGATGGCTTTATAGTCACAACTTCCTCATCTTGAGCTTTGTTGACCATGGTGCCATCCTTTGGTCCCATCAGTCTTCAATGGACATAATGCTTGATTATGTATATATACCTCTGGTTAAGATTTCACTCCCCTTGTCAAGACTTCCCTCCCCTTGCATAGGTTTTACAACAATAGAACAGTTGATCATTGGCACTAGATCTCCTATCGTTGGTCAAATTTGGGTTGAGTGAACTGTGAACTTGATTTTAGGGGTTATCAAGCACTTCCAGCAAATCTAAAATGCAAGCACCATGAGATTATGATGCAATAAAAAACGCGGTAGCTTTTATTTAGGCAAAATTACACCAGCGGACCTTTAAGTTATTTATTTGTAACAAGTTGGATCTTTAAGTTTTTTTTGTAACAAATAGGCCCTTTTAGTGATTTTCCTAGCTTATATATTTTGATGTTATGCTACTTTATATATTGTGATTACTCTAGCTTATGTATTTTGATGCAACCAATCATATTTTGGTGTATTTTGATGTAATTGACGATATGAAATTTTACTAAAAGGGCCAACGGTGTCAACGTTAAGTAACTTAAAGGTCCTCTGGTGTAATTTTGTCTTTTATTTATTATAAACTAGTGAAGCTTACCTGCATTATCTTTATTTTACATTGAGTTGAACGGATGCACCTTTATTTTATCATAAACTAGTGAAGCTTACTCGTATTATCATTTATTAGAAAATATATTAGAAAATGAACAAATAACTAATTCACCCCTTTAGTCATTGTACAGAGAACTGATTACTCCACAAACTCTTAGAGGGACGTATTCTGGAGGTAGTAGTAAAAAAAAAAAATTTGAATTTGTCATTCACCAATATAGATGCAGTTCACGCAGATAAGGAGAAATGCTACGGTTTTCAAAGAGGACATTCTGAGCTTACACAGCAGTAGGCTGTCCTGTCTAAAATCTACCTTAAAACGACAAGACTCACTGTCTTCATGATTGTTTGCCCATTCATGATAGTTTTGTTTATTTGACTAAGACCCCTGAAATTTCTCATGTACTGCAGGATATATCAAAACTTAACCGCTGTAGAGAACTGCTGTCTATGAATGAAGAGCTGAAACAAGCAAGAAAAGTTTTTGAATCAGATGAAGAGAAACTGAGAAAGGTTTTTGAAGTGGATGAATCAGTTGAAGGATGATGAATGGTGAAGATTATTTAACTGCACCGGTGTTGCATTCTAGATTGGTACTAATGTGTTTTAACTTGGGTATAATATATTTCACCTTTTGAGGATGCCTGATATGAAATTATACCCATTGCCCACCAACGAAATGAAGCTTTATATAATGTTGATACTCGAATATAATTTGTACAGAGTGCGTAACATCTATCTATTTAAAATAAGGGATAAATAAGTTTTTCGTCCCTCTAAATGAGGTCTTTCAAGTTTAATCCTCATAAAAAATTTGGGCATTTTTTGTCTGAATTTCTCCCACCACCCAGCAAATAGATGCCCACATCCCCAAACACTCCATTTTTTTGAAAACCCTAAAAATACCCATAACACAAACTTCAATTTCCCTCTTCTCTTTTAACACCTCACTCTCCAGTCTCCACGCCTCTCTCATCTTCTATAATATATGCGGCTTGTCAAGCCCGCCAACTTCCGTTTTTTTTTCCCTTTTTTTTTGTTTTTCTTTCTTCTTTCATTTTTTTCTTCCTCTTTTCTTTTTAGGTTGTTTTTCCTTTTTTTTTCTTTCTTTCTTATGTTTTTGGGTTATTTCTTTTTAATTATTTTTTTAGTATTTTAAGGAGTACTTTACTTTCTCAAATTTTTAGATGCGTGTTTAAATATGTGAAGTTGGTTTTTCAATAACCTATTGGGTGATATATAGATTAAATTTTATGACAAAATACGCAAAGTGAGATCTTAAACAATATGGTTTGTGTACTTTATGGTTCGAGAAAAAAATTAAATGTTCAAATACACAAAGTTGTTCCTTGATAATCGAATTGGTCAAAAAATTAAGTGTTCTTTGCATTGATCAGACTCTCAAAGTGGAATTTGATCACCTTTACAACAATAACCTTCATCATCTTCTTTCAACGAGACCTTCAGTCACATTTACAATAAAACCTCCATAATCTTTTTCAACTTTGTATAATTGCTCCTATTTTATCATGGGTTTTCCTTCAACCATGCATGATATCAGAATTAACGGAGAGTTTTTTTTTTTGAGAAAAATCAAGAGAGAGTTTTTTGACAAAAGAATCAAGGGAGAGTTAATAGTCTATATTTGGTTCCGTAACAAAAAAAGTATATTTTTTTTGACAAAAAAAAACTATATTTGGTTTCTATACTATTTAGCTTTTATTTAAAGTGTCATTACTAATCCAAGTGTTGCTGGGTTTGGTGGTTTGATCCGTGATTGCGGTGGAAATTTTCATCCGTGGTTTTTATGATGCTCTTTGTGTGGTGATGTGATTTATGGTGCTCTTGGTGTACTTGATTGTGAAAAAATTATTTTGTAACAAAATGTCTAAAGTGAAATGTTAAGTAGTGCGTTTTTAGGTACTTACGGGATTTGAAAAAATTTAACTCTTCAAATACTGAAGTTTGGTAAAATATAATAATAAGTTTGTGAAAAAATACGCAAAGTGGGATGCTGGCAGTGTATTTTGGGGTACTTTAGGACCCAAAAAATTTGTAGATGTTCAAATACACAAAGTTCGTTCCTTAATAACCCTTTCTTTTTATTTTATAATCTTCTTATTTAATTTTATAGTTTTAATTTAATTTTATCTACGGGAACTTCCAGCCACATTTACAATAGATCATCAATCGTACTCTTTCAACTTTCTATATGTGCTTCTATTTTATTGGTAATTTCCATCAAACCCAACACGATATCACGTGTTTCACTTTCTATTTTGTTGTCTTCTTTATTTTGGTCATTTTGCACCAACGGGTATTATTTAATTGGTTTTTATATTTTTATCTTTCTTTAATATTCGAAAGTACATGCGGTGTTCTTTGCATTGGATTATACTCTCCCGTGGGAATTTCAAATAACCTTTACAATAGAACCTTCATCATCTTCTTTCAACGAGACCTTCAGTAACATTTAAAATAAAACCTCCATAATCTTTTTCAACTTTGTATAAGCTGCTCCTATTTTATAAGGGGTTTCCTTCAACCATGCATGATATCGTAATTAACGGATAGTTTTTTTGTGAGAGAAAAATCAAGGGAGAGTTTTTGACAAAAGAATCAAGGGAGAGTTAATAGTCTATATTTGGTTCCGTAACAAAAAAGTATATTTTTTTGACAAAAAAACTATATTTGGTTTCTTTTTTTTTTTTCTCTTCTTTTTGGTTTTTCTTGAGTTTTTTTTCTTCTCTTATATTTGAAAGAGTGGTTTCTGATCTCGAAAAATTTTAAATGCTTAAATATGTAAATTTTGTTCTTCAATAATCAATTTGATAAAAAAATTCATTTCATGAAAAACTACGTAAAGTTAGATCGTAAAAAGTGTGGTAACGGAGGTGGTCAATGGTCGGGTGAGTACTTGGGTATGCTCCCGATTCGATTTGTGAAAAAATGGCGGGGTTTTGTAATTAGTCGCCGTTGTCCTTCGTTGTCTAAAGTGAAATGTTCTTGCTCGCCACCACACCAAAAAAAAAAAAAAAAAAATGTGGTATGGTGTACTTTGAGAAAAAATTATTTTGTAACAAAATTTGAAATGTTAAAAATTTAACTCTTGAAAAAATTTAACTCTTCAAATACAGAAGTTTGGTAAAATATAATAATAAGTTTGTGAAAAATACGTAAAGTGAGATCTTGTGGTGTATTTTGGGGTACTTTAGGACCCCAAAAATTTCTAGATGTTCAAATACACGAAGTTCGTTCCTTAATAACCCTTTCTTTTTTATTTTATAATCTTCTTATTTAATTTTATAGTTTTAATTTAATTTTATCTACGGGAACTTCAGCCACATTTACAATAGATCATCAATCGTACTCTTTTAACTTTCTATATGTACTTCTATTTTATTGGTAATTTCCATCAAACCCAACACGATACCACGTGTTTCACTTTCTATTTTGTTGTCTTCTTTATTTTGGTTATTTTGCACCAACGGGTATTATTTAATTGGTTTTTATATTTTTATCTTTCTTTAATATTCGAATACATGCAGTGTTGTTGCATTGACTGTACTCCCCGTGGGAATTTCAGTCACCTTTACAATAGAACCTTCATCATATTCTTTCAACGAGACCTTCAGTCACATTTACAATAAAATCGCCATAATCTTTTTCAACTTTGTATAACTGCTCCTATTTTATCATGGATTTTCCTTCAACCATGCATGATATCAGAATTAACGGAGATTTTTTTTTTGACAGAAAAATCAAGGGAGAGTTAATAGTCTATATTTGGTTCCGTAACAAAAAAAGTATTTTTTTTTGACAAAAAAAAAACTATATTTGGTTTCTATACTATTTAGCTTTTATTTAAAGTGTCATTAGTAATCCAAGTGTTGCTGGGTTTGGTGGTTTGATCCGTGATTGCGGTGGAATTTTCATCCGTGGTTTTTATAGTGCTCTTTGTGTGTGAGATGTGATTTATGGTGCTCTTGGTGTACTTGATTGTGAAAAATATTATTTTGTAACAAAATGTTAAGTAAGCGCGTTTTGATGGTACTTACAGGATTTGAAAAAATTTAACTCTTCAAATACCAGAAGTTTGGTAAAATATAATAATAAGTTTGTGAAAAAATACGCAAAGTGGGATGCTGGCAGTGTATTTTGGGGTACTTTAGGACCCAAAAAATTTGTAGATGTTCAAATACACAAAGTTCGTTCCTTAATAACCCTTTCTTTTTTATTTTATAATCTTCTTATTTAATTTTATAGTTTTAATTTAATTTAATTTTATCTACTGGAACTTTAGCCACATTTACAATAGATCATCAATCGTACTCTTTCAACTTTCTATATGTGCTTCTATTTTATTGGTAATTTCCATCAAACCCAGCACGATATCACGTGTTTCACTTTCTATTTTGTGGTCTTCTTTATTTTGGTCATTTTGCACCAACAAGTATTATTTAATTGGTTTTTATATTTTTATCTTTCTTTAATATTCGAGTACATGCAGTGTTGCTGCATTGACTGTACTCCCCGTGGGAATTTCAGTAACCTTTACAATAGAACCTTCGTCATCTTCTTTCAACGAGACCTTCAGTAACATTTACAATAAAACCTCCATAATCTTTTTCAACTTTGTATAACTGCTCCTATTTTATCATGGGTTTTCCTTCAACCATGCATGATATCAGAATTAACGGAGAGTTTATTTTGACAGAAAAATCAAGGGAGAGTTTTTTGACAAAAGAATCAAGGGAGAGTTAATAGTCTATATTTGGTTAAAGTAACAAAAAAAAATATATTTTTTTGACAAAAAAAACTATATTTGGTTTCATTTGTTTTTTTCTCTTCTTTTTGGTTTTTCTTCAGTTTTTTTTCTTCTCTTATATTTGAAAGAGTGGTTTATAGTCTCGAAAAATTTTAAATGCTTAAATATGTAAATTTTGTTCTTCAATAATCAATTTGGTTAAAAAAATTCATTTCATGAAAAACTACGTAAAGTTAGATCCTAAAAAGTGTGGTATGGTGTACTTGCTTGTGAAAAAATTATTTTGTAACAAAATGTCTAAAGTAAAATGTTAAGTAGTGCGTTTTGAGGTACTTACAGGATTTGAAAAAATTTAACTCTTCAAATACGAAGTTTTGTAAAATATAATAATAAGTTTGTGAAAAAATACGTAAAGTGAGATGCTGACAGTGTATTTTGGGGTACTTTAGGACCCCAAAAATTTCTAGATGTTCAAATACACGAAGTTCGTTCCTTAATAACCCTTTCTTTTTTATTTTATAATCTTCTTATTTAATTTTATAGTTTTAATTTAATTTTATCTACGGGAACTTGTACCACATTTACAATAGATCATCAATCGTACTCTTTTAAATTTCTATATGTACTTCTATTTTATTGGTAATTTCCATCAAACCCAAAGACGATACCACGTGTTTCACTTTCTATTTTGTTGTCTTCTTTATTTTGGTCATTTTGCACCAACGGGTATTATTTAATTGGTTTTTATATTTTTATCTTTCTTTAATATTCGAGTACATGCGGTGTTCTTTGCATTGATTGTACTCTCTCGTGGAATTTCATCACCTTTACAATAGAACCTTCATCATCTTCTTTCAACGAGACCTTGATCACATTTACAATAAAATCGCCATAATCTTTTTCAACTTTGTATAATTGCTCCTATTTTATCATGGGTTTTCCTTCAACCATGCATGATATCGAGAATTAACGAGATTTTTTTTTTTGAGAAAAATCAAGGGAGAGTTAATAGTCTATATTTGGTTCAGTAACAAAAAAGTATATATTTTTTTGACAAAAAAAAAAAACTATATTTGGTTTCTATACTATTTGGCTTTTATTTAAAGTGTCATTAGTAATCCAAGTGTTGTTGGGTTTGGTGGTTTGATCCGTGATTGCGGTGGAATTTTCATCCGTGGTTTTTATAGTGCTCTTTTGTGTGGTGATGTGATTTATGGTGCTCTTGGTGTACTTGATTTTGAAAAAATTATTTTGTAACAAAATGTTAAGTAGTGCGTTTTGAGTTACTTACGGATTTTGAAAAAATTTAACTCTTCAAATACTGGAAGTTTGGTAAAATATAATAATAAGTTTGTGAAAAATACGTAAAGTGGGATCTTTGGCGGTGTATTTTGGGGTACTTTAGGACCCCAAAAATTTGTAGATGTTCAAATATACAAAGTTCGTTCCTTAATAACCCTTTCTTTTTATTTTATAATCTTCTTATTTAATTTATAGTTTTAATTTAATTTTATCCTGTCTTTTTAATTTAATTTATAGTTCATTAATAGTACTTCATATTTCACTTTATACATTTTGTTTCAAACTAATTTTTTTACCATCAAGTACACCAAAGCACAATTGTCTAGCATATCACTTTACATATTTTGTAATTAAATTAAAAAAATTCATTGAATCAATTATTCAACAACAAAATTTGCATATTTAAACATCTAAGTTTTTTTTAGACTTTAAACTATCTCTTAAAAAATAAAAAATAAAAAAATACAAAATCTTAAAATATAAAAGAAGTAAGAAAACAAAAACAGATAAAACCAAAAAAAGAAGGCTTCATTTCTTTCCGGTGGTGGTCGCCAGAGCAAGGTGGTTGATCGGGATATTTTTTGAGGGGTTTTAATGCGTACAATGAGGGGATTCCAAATATCATGTTAGTTTTCAGTTAGAAGTCTATGGTGGCGAGCAACGTGGAAGAAGGAGTAGATGCAAAAGTTTTGCGATCTACTTTGTTTCTGAAAAGGTTGAGACTTTCTTGTAGAGGAGAAGGAAACAAACAAAATGGTGATCTTGGTAGGGAGGGGGTGGCCGGAGTTGGCCGGAAAGTGAGACTAAGGCGGTGGTCATTTTTCAAAACGGTTCCTTTTTGAAAAATAATAAGATAGGAAGATAGAGGGGGAGGAGGAGATGAAGAAAATGTAGTTAATATTTGAAAAAGAAGTTGAAATCGGTCGGAAGTGAGAGAATAGGTGGAGAGCGGCCATGGGGAGAGAAAGAATGAGAGAAAGGGAGAGGAGGCAAAAGAGGAGAGAGAGAGAGAGAGAGAGAGAATTCCTTATTTTGGTGATTTGAAAAGAGAGAGATTGGAGCATGTACTTTTTGGAATTTAGTGAATAGAGAACTACACTTGATAATTGCATTATTTACAAAAGTATTTCACTCACACTTTTTACGCACAACATTTTTGGCGGGAGTTTTCCCGCTTCTCATAGCTTCTCATGCAGATAGAGAAGCTGATTTTCAAGTAGCTTGACTTTCTGCTATTATATGCGCGGGATAACTTTTCAAAATTAGCAGTATTAAATATTAATGATTGAAGAGTTATGCATAAAACATTAATTTGAGGCAAATTTGGAATAAAAATATGAATATTATAATTCTAAAAAAATACATTGTCCTTTTTTCTTTCTTATTATAGGTTAATTTTTTGTATTTGTATTTAATGAATGTTGATAATTATTAAAGTTCTTTAGACTTTTTCTTCTTATTTTATCTGCGGAGGATGTTCAATTTAAATGTCTTTATTAAAGTTCCTTTTAAATATAATATTTGTTATTTAATTAATATTTATAATTTAATTTTTATTCACAGTTATTAGATTTTATATTTTGCAAAGTAACATCATTTGCCTAATGGCATAAGCTACCTTGTAGCACGGGGACAACCCGTGCTCCTTGCTTTATTGATTATCACGGTTGACAAGTTTCGATGTTGGCCAAGTGCAATATTTTCTTTCAAGTACGATGCGATATTATTCTTTCAAAAAAAATTAATTACTCGATTATACGATGAAATTTAGCCAACCTCGTGCATCGCACGGGTTATGGGGCTAGTTTCTTCTATCAATCACTAACATAAATTGTCCGCCATTAAATCCACCCACAAAAGTCATGGAAGCTCACGTTGGCCCTCCAAATAGATTGATAACACCAACTTTCATATCCATTGTGTTTTCCTCCTATTTTTGAGCTAGTATAGTTTTAGTTTTTTGTTAATCTTTTTTGTTGTTGTTTGGGTGCCTTTTGGCAACTAGGTGCCATGTCCGTAAATCAATTCTGCCAACTAGTTGCTGGAGAAAACAAATTACACATACAACAACTAGATTGTCAAGCGAGTAATTTAAAACCACAACTAGTTGTTGACATCTAATTTGATTTCAAATTTGAGAGACACAAAGTTGAAAATGAATTGTCTAACTTGGAGTTTCCTACCTTTGATGAGGTTAGGCTTTTTCTATGAGAGAAAGATGAGAGCGAATAAGTTGAAGGAGAGACACACACAAAATTAGGGTACAATTTTTTGTGTGTTTCCCTCTCTAACTTTTTGCCTGGTTCTCTCCTTCACTTTCTCACACAGAAAATCCTAAAGTTACTAAAGGTAGTAAAATCCGAAGTTAACAATCCATTTCCATGTTTTCTCAGCGAGCGATGCTATTTGGCACGAATAACATTGTGATGAAATGTTAGAAAAGCGAAAGCTTTGGTTGGTTATTTATAACACATTCCAGTGTGAATGAATAATTGGGTTTACTCTCGCTCGTAGCTTTCATTTCCTATTAAAAAGGCTTTGTCTTTCTCAGTTCATGTATTCCTTGTATAAGAAGTAGCCAAGGCGGCACTATAACAGATGAGAGTGCAAGGAACAGTGGTCAACGTCGTATAAGAAGAAAATGACTTATTTGTTAACTAACAAAAATGTGGGATGGGAAAAGCAACTCAAGCTTTTTACATCGACTATAATCACCTAATCATGTTACACTAAGGAGAGGACAAAAATGGGCGAATAACATGTTCTGTATTCTAACCAAGAATTGTTTTTATATTCGTTTTCTGCTCTTCCGTTAGTGAGGTGGGGAACAGAACCTCAAATGTGACGTAAAGATCTCCTTTCTTTTTTCTCATATGCAGTGGCATGCCCTCTCCTTTGAATTTCCTCACTTGCTTTGGGTTTGTGATTCCCTAAGGGTTAAAACAAGTTTGTCAAATCTCTGGTTTTTCTTATACACACAGATAAATCAATGCAGATTGCAATATGCAACAAGATTCATGCAATCGTGCTAACCTTCAAGCTTATATCCACCAGATGCTCATCTAAATGTTTAATAGTCTTCTCAAAGCCGACAAGGGCTTGAAGCTGAAAAATAAGGTTGAAAAAATAAACTTACAATTCACATAAAATTCAAGGACATTAATAAAAGAGATGTTAACGGTTTGCAAAATCAAAAAATATCTTAATTCAACTTGGCATGCTAGTTAGTAGAATAGAAATTAGTGTACTACTTACTGATAATATATGACTCCAAGGTGTCCAATATAGCCAAGGAAAAAAGAACAAAGAAAGCAATTGATAAGCATGTGAACTTACCAGAGTTACAGTGACAGTGGTGTGCAAGTCATTGCTATCCCTTCTGAAGACGGCATGTGGTGCTGTAAGGATACGAAACTGCTCAAAATACGGTATGTAATGTCAGCACACTGTATGTATAGCATCCATACAAAGCAGCTGCGATACAAAAACAGAAAGTTAACCCACCCTCAAATCTCCAGATTCTCCATCAATTATTGGCTCACCATCCTCATAAAATAGCACTTCCTGTGAAAGGACAAAAATCAGTAACTCAACTTCACACAACTGATACTAACAAACAACGTAGCACTTAGGAAAAGTAGGGAGGTTGTGAAAATGGAGTAAAAGCTCTCAATTTTGTTGCTTTTTGTAGATATGGAAAATAATTTTCTGCACCCTTTTGTGGACTTGGAAAAGTAACTAAGCTATTGTCTGGTAAACATGCAAAATAAAACTGGATGACGTATTTTGTTCTGTTCTCATTGGTTTCACCCTTTTAAGAGGAGCCAAAATGTAATATTAAGAGGTTTTATAGTTATAGTAGGAAGAAGAAGAGTGGTAATGAAATATTAGAATCACGTGGAGACATTGTTAACAGACCTGTCGTAGAATAGGAAAGACAGAGTTAGCAACTGTCCAAAGTTCCTTCAACATGTGTAGTTCAGTGTACAATTCAAACATACAATGTTATGATATTGAATCAATGCCAAATTTTGATAGAATCACCGTCAGATATATAAATCATAAATTAATTCCAAATTTATTATCCAAATACTGTCTTTAGAATATAGATGACACTTGATTTGTCATAACTTATAGTGCTGACTGGGCTCATAAAAGTGGGGGTACTCAAAGTGTGACATGCTATCTTTCATAATTGCCTAATGCTTAAAACCCTTATATACAAATCTTGAAAGCTTACCTGCCCATCTTGCATGCCTTTCTCAATATCAACAGTGAGGAAATAACCATCTCGTTCATATTTAACATTTGGACACTTGTCACAGACCTGAACAGGTAAATTAAGACATAGGAGAACAAAATTCCATGTAAGTTTAGCAATAGAAATAAGATAAACTCATAAACCTGCACATACCCCATCCCCTAAATAAAAGAGAACAAAATTGTTGGGGCTTGAAAATTAACTACAAATTTCAGATACAATAAATTTGTATGCTTATATTAATATAAAAATAAAATATAATCCCAGAAAATACGAAAAACAAGAAAAATATATATATATATATATATATTCTTTAAAAAATTCCTAAATGATTTTACCTGTTCCGTCATTTGTTGAAACATCCCAGGACCTATTTGCTTGTGATAAACCTCATTTCTACAGTTACAGCGTCTCTTCCCAGGTGCTGGCTTTAAAACATTTTTCTCCCTCCAAACCTGATAATCATATTAAAGTGAGTGTTGAATTGAATTTAATTCCATTTCCATTTGTATATATGCTTCTGAAGTTAAAAAATGCTATGCTATGACACGCATCAGCCTAACATCTCATCATTGAATGTATCTCATGAATAGAAATAAACTTAATGCAATCAGAACACTAGCTAGCTAGATATCATATGACGTCACCTTCAAGGAACCTCCCATGTACAAATCTTCCAAGGTTGCATCCAATTCAACAATGACGTCATCACCTTTCACAATTCTCTCTTCCTCCTCCATTGGACCTCCTCCACCAAAGAAGGAGCTGAAAATGTCTTGGAAGTCCATTCCCATTCCACCGCCTCCACCGGCAGCATGTTGTTTCAAACCTTCTTCACCATACCTATCATAAATGCTTCTCTTCTCGCTATCAGACAATACTTCATACGCTGATAACAAATCAAAAATCAGATTTCAAAACAATCATGAGTATATCATATAAAACCGAATTGATTATTGGCTCGAAATCGAATAATAGAATCGCAGCAATTAGTACACAAACAATCAAATATTAAAGATATTTAACAGTTCAATAATACAGTACCATTGCTAATTTCGGCAAATCTCTTATTAGCTTCTTGATTTCCCGGATTCTTATCGGGATGATACTTCAACGCGAGCTTCCTATACGCTCTCTTTATCTGTTCCTCCGATGCACCCTTGGAAATTTGAAGTACATCGTAATAGCTCTTTCTGCCATAAACATTCGTAAATATGCATACGCATGATTATGAACAACAAAACTTGCATTGTATTGTATGGCATTGCAATTCGCTTGTCTCGTTTGTCAAATTGGATCAAATAAAGAAGAGAAGAAGCACGAGTGAGTATACCCGGCGATGGCGTTGAGGGAATAGCAGAGAGCGCAAAGAAGGAATAAGAGTTTAGCTCTTCGATGAGCCATGAAGTTAGATCTCTCGTGAAACGTGAATTTAGGGCTCTGTTACAGTGAGATATTCTTTCAGGATTCGGAATTGCAAGGAGAAATCAAATGCATGTGGTTCGTTCTTCAAATTGCAGAAAATATATTTATTTTTTTTTTGATGTAAATTGCTAAGTTTACATGAAACCTAATAACTTATTTTTGCATGTGTGTACGAATTGAATTCTGTCCGAGTCTATTTAAACAAATAATACGGCATTACCCGTGCGTATGCACGAGTATATTGTTAGTTACAAATGTAAAAAACTACCTCCCAATCATTACAAAATCCGAACCACTTAGGCACATAAATATTCATAACTTTCATCCACTAACTCTCGATCACGATTTAATTAAGTGGGTAGATTCCCTTCTCTAAGAATTCTATCTTTCTTCATTTTTTAATTATTAGATCTTTTAACTTTCATAATTTCGATTTAATTAGATCTTTTAACTTTCATAATTTTGATCCTGCATGACGCAACTGAAGCACAGAGAAACGCTCAACGTGAAACGAGGAAGAAGGATCAGAGAGCTTTGTTCTACATACATCAGTGTGTAGATTCAAAGGTGTTCGAGAAAATATTTGAGGCAACCACGGCGAAACAGGCGTGGGACACTCTAGTTCGTTGTTATGGTGGTGACGCAACGGTGAAGAAAGTGAAACTTCAATCGTTGCGGAAGCAATATGAGAATCTGGAAATGAAGAGTGACGAGAAGATTGCAGATTACGTTTCTCGAGTCGTGACAGTCACGAATGAGATGAAAACGAACGGAGAAACGATCACAGAACAATTGATCGTAGAAAAGGTACTTAGATCTCTTACTCCTCAATTTGATTTTATTATGGTTCTTTGACAAAGAATCAAAGAGATACTAGTATCATGAAAGTAGATGAACTTCAAGGTATCCTAGAAGCACATGAACTGTTAGTAATTGAGAGAGGAGTAGAGAAAGAAACAACTCAGGCACTTAAGGCACTGTCTGTGAATAACAAGAAAGGTGATAAATCTAAGTGGAAAAAAAAAAGCAGCGTGGTTAAATAAGAAAACCAGAAAAATAGTGGAAACAAGTCTGATAAGCCAGAAACATCTAGTCAAGGAGGGAAGAAAGGAAACTATAGTAAGAAAGACAAAGGAAAATTCGATAAAAGAAAGATCCAATGTTTCAATTGTGATAAGTATGGTCACTTTGCTGATGAATGCTGGTCTAATAATGAAGAGAAAGAAAGGCGAGAAAAATGATGAGCAAGCCAAACTAGCACAGGGTGATTCTAGTGATGAAGCTGTATTGTTGATGGTGACTACAAACAGTGAGAATAAGGTGATAGAATTGTGGTATATGGATACTGGCTGCTCAAATCATATGACAGGAAACAAGAAGTGGTTGATCAACTTTGATGGCACTAAGAGAACTAAGATTAGACTAGCTGATGATAGATGTTTGATGGCAGAGGGTATGGGAAACATACTGGTGTAGAGGGAAGATGGCAAAGAGTGTAATCGATAGAAGATGTATGGTGCGTGTTCAGGATGAGTAGCAATTTGATGAGTGTAGGTCAATTGCTTGAGAAGGGATACTCTGTGAATATGGATAATGGCATGTTGAAATTGTATGATCAAGAGAAGAAATTTGTGTTGAAATCCAAGCTAGAGAAGAACAGGACATTTAAAGTGAATATAAAAGCGACTGATTCTCAGTGTTTGAGTGCTACAGATACTGAGAAAGACAGTGTTTTATGGCACAAAAGGTATGGACACCTAAACTATAGAAGTTTAGGTCACCTCAAGTCTAAGAACCTAGTGCTAGGAGTTCCTGCTATCTGTACCAGTGACAAAGCATGTGAAATTTGCATGAAGAGTAAGCAAGCAAGGCTTCCATTCACTTCTGAATTGCCAACTAGAGCAACTCAGTCTCTAGGTGGTTTATTCTGATGTGTGTGGACCTGTGGAGATACCTACTGTAGGTGGGAACAGATATTTTGTATCATTTGTGGATGAGTACACAAGAATGTTGTGGGTGTACTTGATCAAGGCAAAGAGTGATGTACTTGATCAATTCAAGAAATTTAAGAGTTTTGCAGAAAAACAAAGTGGTTGCAGTTTGAAAATCCTCAGAACAGATGGTGGAGGAAAGTACAATTCTGCAGAGTTCAAGAAGTATTGTGAAGAGCATGGTATAGATCATGAAGTGACAGCACCTTACACTCCTCAACACAATGGTGTTGCCGAGAGGAGAAATAGAATGATTATGGACATGGCAAGATGTATGCTTAAGCAAAAGAACCTGCCAAATAATCTTTGGGGAGAGGCTGTGTCCACTGCAGCTTATATCCTCAATAGATGTCCAACAAAGAGACTGAAGAATGTTGTTCCAGTTGAAGTGTGGTCTGGAAACAAGCCTAGTGTGGGGCATTTGAAAGTATTTGGATCACTCTGCTATAAGCATATCCCTGATGCAAGAAGAAAGAAGTTAGATGACAAGAGCTGCCCGATGGTTCTGATAGGATACCACCCTACAGGAGCATATAAATTGTACAATCCAAAAACTATGAAAATTGAGTATAGCAGAGATGTGATTGTGAAAGAGGAAGAAATGTGGAATTGGGATAAAGGGAGGGTCAGTGACACAAGTAGTGAGACTGTGATCATTGACAGTGTTGATAATGAGATTCCTGCTACTGAGAATGAGACTGTGGCTGCAGAGTTTGATGATCAACCACCATTACAACAAGGTAATGATGCTGATTCTGATGATGAAATTGATGAACCAGTAGTGAGGAATAGGCCACAGAGACAGAGAACAGTGCCAAACAGATTGAATGATTATGAATTGGTACCTGATAATCAGGTTGACAGTGAAGGAGAATTAGTACAGTTTGCCATGCTAGCTGATGCTGAACCATTGAGCCATGTAGAAGCATTAAAGAAACAAGTTTGGGTGGCTGCAATGAAAGAAGAAATTAGTGCAATAGAGAAGAACAAGAGTTGGGAATTGACTGTGTTACCAAAGAACAAGAGTGCCATAAGTGTCAGGTGGGTTTTCAAGATCAAGTTGAAGCCCGATGGGTCAATTGCCAAGCACAAAGCAAGATTAGTAGCAAGAGGGTTCCTCCAAAAACCTGGTCTCGACTACTTTGAAGTATATGCACCAGTGGCAAGGCATGAATCTATTAGAATGGTGATAGCTCTAGCTAGTGAAAAGGGTTGGACACTCTCACACTTAGATGTGAAGTCAGCCTTTCTCAATGGACCTCTAGAGGAAGAGGTATATGTGATGCAACCACCTGGTTTCGAAGTAAAGGGAAAGGAACAGTTGGTATACAAACTGCATAAGGCCTTGTATGGGCTTAAACAAGCACCATGGGCCTGGAACAAGAAGATTGATGCTTGTTTCATGGAACTTGGCTTCAAGAAGTGCACTGTGGAGTATGGAATGTATGTGTATAACTCAAGACAAGGAGAGAAAATACTGGTATGCCTGTATGTTGATGACATGGTCATCACAGGCAGCAGCATGATGGAATTGCAGAAATTCAAGAGTAAATTGATGGCTGAATTTGAGATGACGGATTTAGGTAAGGTTACTTATTTCCTGGGGATGGAATTCCATTATGCTACACAGGGAATTGTACTTCATCAGAGGAAGTACATAATTGAATTGCTGAAGAGGTTTAACTTGGAAAACAACAACATTGCTGTGACACCAACAGAACCGAATACTAAGCTTGAAGCTGATGAATAAGGGAAGGATGTGGATGCTACTGTGTTTAAGCAACTTGTAGGATCTTTGAGGTACCTGTGTAATACAAGACCAGACATAAACTACTCAGTTGGTGCTGTGAGTAGGTTTATGAGCAATTATGAGCAAACCAAAATTGGTTCATTATCAAGCTGCTTGCAGGATTTTGAAGTATGTGAAAGGCACTATGAAACATGGTGTTTTGTTTCCTGCTGTAATTGAAAAAGGAAAGGAAGGTCTGCTCGGATACTCTGATGCAGACTGGTGTGGAGATAAGATCGACAGAAGATCAACCACAGGTTATGTGTTCTTGTGGAATGGAGCACCAATATCATGGTGCTCAAGAAAACAACCAGTTGTAGCTCTGTCTTCTGCGGGCGTAGTACATATCAGTGCATTCTGACTTGCCAAGCAATTTGGCTTGGAACTTTAATGGATGAATTGAAGACAGAAGTAAAGAGGCCATTGAATTGTTGATTGATAACAAATCAGCAATCAGTTTAGCCAAGAATCCAGTGCTACATGGTCGTAGCAAACACATGGAAACCAAATTTCATTTTCTGCGTGATCAAGTGCAGAAGCAGAAAATTGAAGTCTGCCACTGTTCTACTCAAGTGCAGCTAGTTGATATACTCACCAAAGGATTGAAGACAGATCAATTTCTAAGGATGAGGGTTGCACTGAATATTGTTGACTTGGAGAGCATGAATTAGGGGATGGTATTGTGATTAATTCATGAAAATACAAATACACTTTATTTGTTTATAGCTGATTATTAGTGTAGTCAATGAGGCTCAGTTTAGAGCTGTTATTAGCAATAGTTAGTTTTGTTTCACTTGCTGATGTGGCAATTTTCATTTGTAATAAGCAGCACATATATAAGTCTGCACTTGTAATAATTGGCTCAGAGATGAATGCAATCTTTCATTCTCACCAAATCACTCTCCTAGATTTATTTTCTCTCTGCTAGATTCAGTTACATGCGTGTGTGTGTGAGGTGAGAAAAGTGCTAGAACTGAGTTTGTTCCAACAGCAATATCAAACCCACCTTTAGAAGTTGCTGCTAGAAATTCTTTGCCATCTGTAGAAATATGGCACGGTGCATTATATTGTTGTATGTAAATTGTTTTTGACAGATGTCCCCGTGGCCAATTTTGTTTCATGGCAGGTAAAACCTTGTCTATTAATAACCTTTTACTAACTTCTTTTGTCGTAGACGTGATTGGTTTAGTTTCCAGTGTTCTCGATGGTCGGATTCTCTGCTGTCAACATTTGCAGCAGTCAAGATCTCAACCGTAGAATATAGATCCAACGATTTAAACTAAAAGCTGCATTTTATATATCATATTTTGTTGTTAAATCGTAACCGTTAAATCTTCATCGGATGGCCTGTGTTTATTGACTGGAGTGACTGCTGTGTTTTCTAACAGGAGGGAATCCGGGTCCCTATTAACACTTGACCGATCGACTAGAGGAAAGACTCCAATTTTTCTTGACCATGATTCCCTATTAACACTTGACCGATCGACTAGAGGAAAGACTCCAATTTTTCTTGACCATGATTCACTACCTTCATCAGAAAATATAGGTCTAGCCACCATAGATAAAAACTGACCTTCACTCAGCAGCGGATCCAGGACCCTGGACCAGGGGGTGCAAAAAATATTCATTATGAAAAATCTTAGTTCATACTTCATAGTCTCTAAGTTTATACGTCATCTTCTATTTAGGTCCTAAAGTACATGAAAATAAGTAGTCCATAAAGGTATGTGATGTTGATAAAATTACTTCCTAAAGTTTTATAAATAGTTCTATATGGAGTCTAATAACACGAATTTATTAAAATTTGGTACAAATTGGATGATACCAATACAAATATAAAATCTCAGGGGGTTCCAAATATTTTTTATTTAAGAGCGTAAGTAGAATTTTTTTTCTAGGGGGTTCAAGTGAATCCCCTCAAGACCAAGAAGGTTTGCCACTGCCTTCACTATGAAATTTTTGGATTGGTTCAGATTTTATGTTTTTTCTTCACTATGACAAATGTGGTGAGCAAAATACCGTTGTTGAAGAAATGGGCTTGTGGTCGCAAAACGGTTGGCGCTGGGAGCTCACTACCGCAGAAGAGCGGTCGATCCGCAGCAGTCGAAGCGCTGAAGAATTGCAGCACTCACTCACCATGATTGCAGGAATCGTTGCACCCGTTCGCAATGTATTGTGGCGTGTGGCGATGGTTGCTTGACCCGGTAAAGGGATTCACCGTGAAACGATGCTATGATTGGTTTGTGAATAATTTTGCAGGTAACGGCGGGAGCTTTCCGGACAATTTGGTGAATGCATGTAAAAAACTGTGGAGGAATGATGTGCCATCAAAAATCAGCATCTTTGCTTGGCGGGTACTACATAATAGAATTGCTACGCGTGAAGCCTTGGCGAGAAGAGGAGTTATTCAATCACAACTTGAAAGGAGCTGCGTTTTTTGCTTTATGGAGGACGAAACGGTACCACATCTTTTTTTGAATTGCAATATTATCAAGAATTTGTGGTAGCTGGTTTTTTCTTGGCTGGGGGAAAATTACTATGCTGAGAATGAGGTGATTCCGCACTTTATGGAATTCGGAAGGATGGTGAAAGGAAAGAGGAAACAAAGGGTAAAGCATCTTGTATAGCTATCGGTGATATGGAACATATGGATGGCAAGGAATAGAACAGTTTTCAAGGGAGAGGTATTGTCACTTCCAGCACTTCTCTTGGGTATCAAAGACACAGCATGGTGTTGGTTCAAGGCGAGGATTGGGAAGAATTGTAGAGCGGATTGGGTGGACTGGTATAATAGCCCGTTAGGTGTACTCTCAACATTGTAATTTACTGTTCATTTGAATTGGCTGGTGGTTGTAGGGGGAGAAACAGTGTGGGCGATTAGCCACCGTCTCATTGTTGTGCTCCATGCACGAGGTACTCTTTTTCCTCCCTGAGTCTTTTTCCCAATGGGTTTTGGCTCAGGGAGGTTTTGAGGAGGCCCTCCTCCTTCCCTTTCTATTTTTCATTGTAAGGGCCGGACACCTCTTGTGCTCCTTTCAATGAAATTCGTGCTTATCTAAAAAAATATATTTGATTTTGGATGGATTGATTCAAATTGGGCTGACGGATCATACACTATTAATAAATAGTCAAAAAAAATAGTGAAGGCAATCAAATCTAACTCGGTGAGTTTAAAAACTTCTAAATAGTCAACAAAAAAATCAAGAGTTTAAACATTACACCAAATCTAACTCAAACCTTAATAATTTTTCTATCCATAGTATTAAATTTTTATAACTTAACCATAAAAAGGTTAAACAAATAACATCATGTATTCTAAAATTATAAAATTGCTATGACTTAGTATGGTTGGTTTAGGTTCGCAAGCACTACAAAAAAATGAGGATTAGTGACGGAATTAGCGAGAGAAATTTTGTCCCTCGCAAAAAACGAGGATTAGCGACGGAACTGTAAGTCCCTCGCTAATGTGACCATTAGCGACGGAATTTCAAGTCCCTCGCTAATGTCTGAACGTTGCAGTCGATTTGATTGCCATGATCGCTTTGACTATGCAGACTGACAGTTAGCGAGGGAATTGGCAAGTCCCTCGCTAATCACCAGTTATTTTTTTACCAAATATCTGATTCTCTCACTCTTCTCTCACTCTTCTCTCATTCTTTCACTTTTAACCCTCACTCCTCTTCTCTTCCTCTTCCTCTTCCTCTTCCTCTATTCTCTCTCTCTCTCTCTCACCTACAAACTCTAACCCACAACCACACAACCACCACCACCACCACCACTCACTCTTATTTTTCACTCACAACACCCTCATTCTTCTCTTCACAAATTTCTTACCCACACAACCACCACCACCACCACCACGCCCCCACCACACCACAACCACTCTCACTCCTCTCTCTCTCCTCAACCACACAACCACAACCTCTCTCTCTCACTCTATTTCTTCCACACCACCACCACACCACCACAACCACATACCTCTTTCTCTCACTCTCTTTCTTCCACCACCACCACCACCACCACCACCACCACTCTCTCTTCTCCTTACTCCTTCTCTCTCTCGACCACCACCACCACACAACCACCACCACCACATACATCTCACTCTTTTTCTCCCTTACTCTTCTCCTTCTTCTTCTCTCTTTACGACACCACCACCACCACCACCACCACCACCACACCACCACCACTCTCACTCCTCTCTCAAAATAATAATAATAATAATAATAATAATAATAATAATAATAATAATAATACTAATAATAATAATAACAACAGTAATAATAATAATACTACTACTAATACTAATAATAATAATAATAATAAAAAAAATTCAGATTGATAAGCGTGTCAATCAAACTTGGGAAGCGTGTTGTCAGAATTAGCGACGGAATTAGCGAGGGACTGTCCCTCGCTAATTAGCGACGGAACACGTTTCTCTCGCTAATTTCCATTAGCGAGGAGGGAATTAGCGACCGAACTGGTCTCTCGCTAATGGCAATTAGCGAGGGAATTGAGCATGTTAGCGACCAAAAATTCTCTCGCTAATGACCGTGTTTTTTGTAGTGAAGTTTATTATTTAAAATATGTTGCCCAAACTAAATAACTATAGATTGGTTCGAGTTGGCCTAATTTGACCCGGTCACGAAAAGTACTCAAACCAAACATATCAATTTGGATTGAATTGTGAGTTAGTTTAGATTTGTCTAAACCACTATACAACCTAGTTTGTGCCGAGGAAAAATCAAATGATGTTATTAGATTCTTAATAATGAATATCAAACAAACATGATTATTCAGCATAATAAATGATCGAGTTAAATTAGTTATGCTTTGTTTTGTCAAGCATTAAAGTCACAGGCTTTATCAAATCTTTTTTTTTATATAAGCTTTAAATATGTGTGACGTACAAAAATTTAAATATGTGTGAATGTTACCTCCCATACGTGTTGGGTTTTCTTTTCTACACGTCTAACCAATTGGCAATTGATGCTACGGATCCAACGTTTTGCCCATCTTTTCTTTTTTTGACTAAATTTTTGCCTTTCAAACATACTAGTAGTAGTGTAGTACGTTCTAGCACGACTGTTAAGTCATTTATTTTGTGATATAAATTTCATATATTTTAATGTCAAATCAATATTTTTTTGGTTGCTAAGAGTTTTTTTCGGTTGATAATGTCAAATCAAATTAACTTATTTTGTATGGTGTGACATTTGATATGGTTTTTATATTAAATCAAATCAAATCAATATTTTTTTAAATATCAAATATTCAATTAATTAAGATTTTCTAGTTTTTTAATATATATATTCAACAAATGCTAAATATCTTTTGGCTACCAAATATCAAATATTATTTAATTAATTATTTAATATTCACACAAAAGAAAGTTACTTCTCGAACATACTGTCTTTTGTTGTGTGGTCAAAACATGATCATTAAAGAGTGGAAAAAGCCGAAAGGCCACACAAATTTACCAAAGTGCTATTTAATTCCACATATGGAATAACACTTCCAGATTGCAAAGAAGTATACTTTTACTAATAAAATTTATTTATTTTGTTTAAAAAATAAAACATATATGAATACAGATGATCTTTTGGTCCTTTCAATATTATATGTTAAAATAACTAAAAACTATTTATTTTGTAGATATTTTCTACATGTGACGATGTTCTACGTTGGGTTAGAGAGGTAGGGAAAACCAATGAAGTGGTCGTAGTCATTCTTAGATCAGATACAACACTCGGTAAATGGGGAGGAGAGATAAAAAAAATTGGTTGTGAGAAGAGTGGAAAATATACTAGAGCAGAAACTAATTGTTGTTGAGTGAGGTCTTCAAAGAAGCATAGTTGTTATTTCAGGTTGAGAGCTACACCTTTTGTAAATATTAAACGTTGTATTTTGTAGTTTTAAAATACAATAATATTTAAATTTACCTATTTATATTTTTTAAAAACTGACTTCCAGATTTATGTTTATACATAAATCCAGAATGCAACATATACACATTTTGGGTTTAAGTATAAAAGATAATTTCGGAATGCATTTCGGCAAAACACATTTTAGAATTATGTACAAAAGATAATTCCGGAATGTATTTTAAAAATAACATTTCAGAATTCTCTATAAAAGATAAATCTAGAATGCATTTTGTAAAAAACATTTCGGAATTATCTTTTATACATACTTCCGAAAGGTGCATTAGGGTGAGGTCTGGATTATTTGTTTAAGTTAAGGGGCAAAATGGGAAGTTTGAGTTTATGTGGAAGTATGACGTACAAGTGTGGGGGTAGAAAAATTAAAAGGGTCTTAATTTTGGTACCCCCCTCATTCCCTCCCACACCCCCATAATGTCCCAAATGGACAAAAATACCCCTGGAAATTTACAAAATCACATTTCACATTTCACAAAACATAATTTCGAAATAAGTAAGTAAATTCGTAAGGGATTTTCGGAATTACTAGGTAATTAGAAAAAATTTTGAAATATATCACGAGGAGGTAATTCCTGTTCATAATTTCGAACCTAATTACCTCCTTCCGAGGTATTTCAAATTCTTTTCTAATTACCTAGTAATCTCAAAATCCCATTTTTTTTTTTTTTTTTCAATTTTAAATATTTTCTAATTACATTTATTTTTTAACATGGGCGAGTAGGCGATCGGACAACGTAGAAGCGGCGAGTCTCTTCCGAGCAAAGACCACGCGGTGACGGCGAGCATGAAGATTCGGGAGGCGAGTAGTAGCGATACTCCTTCTCCGGACACTTTACAGAGGCTCGTGAGTCATTGGGCATGCTTCGGCGTCGAGAGGCGCGAGAGAGCCCGCGCAGTGCAGTGGTAGAGATGGTTGAGCACGAGCCTCGGCCTCAGCAGCCTCACCCGGTATGAAGCGGCGGCGGATGAAGACCACCACGATTATGAGTACCATATGCGGCACCAACAGGAGCACCCAGAGATGTATCATGACGGTTGGGAGGCTTGGGAGGAGCAGGAGGATGAGAGGTCGACGATCGGAGGAGGAGGAGGAGGAGGAGGAGGAGGTTCGGAGGAGGAGGTTGAGGAGGAGGAGGTTCACTGCCCCGGTGTGGATCACCCACCATTGATTATACATGGGATACGACCTGCGGCGTCCCGGATAGATAACGTATGGTTTAATTTTAATTTTTTTTTAATTTTACTTAACAACAATTAATTACTTATTTTTAATAACGTATGGTTTAATTTTAATTTTTTGACCTCTAAGCGAAGGTTGTATCTCACGGCGTAAGTTTTCTAGATTAGACCTCTGAGCACCACCCACGGGTAGAGCACCTTTGGTTGCGTGTGGCTAAGCTTTACGAGTTGGACATCACACTCGGCGGGAATCAACCATGAGTTGATATCGCTTTTGTGGAGAGGTGGCATCCCGAGACTGTTCATTCCACATGCCCTTCGGGGGAGATGGCGATCACCTTGGATGATGTGGCCGTCTTTGCTCCACTTGCCACTGGATGGCACCCCATTGGACCACGGGCGATTTTATTCTCGTTGAGGCTCTTCACATGGATGTGGATCGTTTGGGCATGGATCAAAGCATCGTCATCCAGGAGCTTAGGGATAACGAGGCGATATCGAGGATCTCTGTGTAGAGGGCGCTACAAGGCGAACATGGCACGAGGGTGCTTATGAGCAGCCGCACGCGGTGCTACATGCTCTTCCCGATAGGCACCACCCATTCTGGCCGACAAGAGTCACACATTAGTGCGTGAGGTGGATGTATCTCGCCGAGGATCTTCAAAGCAGTGTGGCAAGTGGTCTCTGGGGTATAGCCGCCTACTTACCTCTACACACCACCGTGTTAAAAGCGGTCTTTTATACGACAGCGGTTCGGCGGATACTCGACACTCCTCCGGGTAATCATTTATTTATTTTTTTAATTTAAAACTTTTAATTAAATTTAACATATATTAATAAGCGATTATTTTTAATTTAACTATTTGATCTTTGGATCTACGAGCACTTTCCCACGATCGTTGGTCGGAAAGTGTTAGCTAGGGACGCATCACCACGTGCCACCAATTTGGGGAACAAGAAGTCGGATAATGTCAAGTTGGTGGACTTTAGAGGCGCGGATAGATGCTCTGCGGTGGGGATGTCATCCTCACCCCTTATGATGACCACAGCAAGTATGTTCCTTTGTCGAACATATCCATTTGCCGAGGTTTGGTTGCTTTGGGGCCGATGGCGGTGTTCCCTACATGCGCATGCAGTGCGTTGGCGATTCGAGGCGCTTCTGAGAGGATCCCTAGAGCACCCATTTCGGGTAATGCTCCTCCGCGACGAGATCATCTGAGGGTTACCGATGTATCGAGTCGGCGCGGACATTTTGGCGGGCTAGTAGATTGGCGGGCTACCACGGCGAAGTGCGATCACGATTACCTTCCTTGGTACGATCAGTAAACAGTGCGTCTTACTCGGTGCGTTGCACTCCACAGCAGAGCGAGAGAGCCACACCACTTCGGGATCCACCATATCATCGAGAGCCTCTTTGTCCCGAGAGACATATGAGGAGAGGTGCAGAGAGCGTTTGCATTGACCGGGATGCCTTAGATGTCGCGACGCTCACCCACTTCACGTGCTTATTTTGATCATTGTTAAACATTTTGGACCCATAGTAGTTGTATTTGTACATTATATTATTTTTTTATGTTGCTCATTTTATATATTTTGACGTATTGTTATTTAAAATCGTAAACCGCTCAGTATCATAGTTACAAAATATAACGCGTTTAAATATTAATTCAATATACAAAGTTTAAAAAAATTAATAAAAAACTAAAAATTTCGGAATTACCTTTTTTAGAGGTAATTCCGAAATTTTTTATGTTTTATGAACCGGAAATACCTGTTTTAAAGGTAATTCCGAAATTATCAATTATTTTTTGAACCGGAATTACCTTATTTTGAGGTAATTCCGAAAAATTTGATTTTTTTTTTTTTTTAAAAAGGTAGGGGTATTCTTGGAATTTTTTGGATTATGGGGGTGTGGGAGGGAATGAGGGGGGTACGTAAATTAAAAGCCAAATTAAAATCCTAATTATTTTCCACCATTATATGAAATGAAATGTAATCATTTTTTTTTGGTCAAGAAGGTGTGATTTTCATAAGCATGGGATAGTTGAAGCCTTTATATGAAAAGTGAGGCCCAACACACATTATTTTTTAGTTTGGTGAGATGTGAGGCTTAAAGCCCTTGGTTTGCGCTCCCCTTGTTCTATCATTTCATCTGGCCTCATAGCAAAGATGGTTGTTACACTTAAAATCAGGTCACAGTCTCACAGTCTCACAGAAGCCTCATTGATCTCCAATCCAACCTGATCCTCTTTCTAGGCCCTCCTCTTCCACCCATACTCCTTTGGATCTTTGGCCTCTTATTTGGTCTGCCCTAGCTCCAAACAAGTTGGAGCACTTCTTATGGAGAGAGTATGCCAAAATGCATTAGAAAACATATTGCTCAAAGCCCCATGCACCCCATTTGCAATCTAGAATATGAGACCTTGGAGCATATCTTCTATTTTGCCTTGGACGAAACCCTTGTGGTTTGGGCTTCAAATTACTACCCCCTCTAGAATTGGGCTTTCAACTATTCAGAGCTGGCTATTGGGTACTATTGACACCAAGAATAGTAATGACCAGAATGTTCGTACATGGATCTTTTTTACTCTCTAGTACATTTGGAAAACAAGAAAAGAAACTGTGTTTAAGGGACGTCCACCTAAACCTATTGCTACCCTTCAAAGAATTCAAATCGGGCGTATGGAGTATTTTTATTGTTTCTTCTAAGACCTCCAACCCCCTCCCTAACAACCCCGGGTTATCTAATCAAAGAGTTCCCAGTGATTGGAGACCCTTGCGATATGATTTTGTTAAAACTTAACTCAGATGCCTCTTTTGATAAGAGCTCTAACGAGGGTTACATTGGTATTATTTGGAGAGATATCAAAGGGAGTGTACTTACATCTTTTAAGAATATTTACCCGAATTCGCCTCTGGTTTCTGAAGCTTTGGGTATGTGTGAAGCTACTTCTATGGCTCTAAACCTTCACCTCAACTTGGTCATCTTTGAATCAGATAGCTTGGATCTTGTGAAGGCTTGCATAGGTACTCATGTGAAAGGGGAAATTAAAGGATTAGTGACTGATATCAATAATCTAAGGTCTCAATTTGAAGGAAGTGGTATTACCTGGGTAAATCGAGAAGGGAATCTGGCTGCTCATGAAATTGCTCGCCTTGCATCTGAAGGTGATCTAAAGGGGGTAATTGGTCTGGTAGGCCTCCAAATGCTCTTCGTGTTGCGACCGTCGGAGATTGCCTAAAACTCTAGCTTCTCTGTTCCTCACTTTCTTTGCTCGATTGTGTTGTTTTTTTTGTTACTTGGTGCATGTGATAGGGTCTGAGACTGTTTTTGGGGCTAAATTTATCTCTGAGAATAGTTCTCTCTTTATCTTTTTAGGGTTGGACTCCCTTACGAGTTGCAACATTAACTTTTGACATCTAATGTCGTATCTACTCTATGGTCCCTATAGTGTAGTGGGTCGGTTTCAACCGCGTTACATACGTTTCTTTATATGTTGGGTCACATTTGTTTTATTGTGCCACTTTTGGGGCTGTTTTGCGTTATCTATTGATCCCACAAGCAATGTGTGGTGGCAATGACTTGGGATTGTGCTTTGGCCAATCTTTTGCTATACTGGTTTGAGACTTGTCCACTTTAATGAAATCATGCAATCTTGAATATTGAAGTAAACAAAACATGAAACATTGGAAGGAAACCAAAAAAGTTCTATGATATCTTTAAGGTACTATGAATGGACTCTAAAAAGTCTACTTGGGGATATATGATATATATATATATATGAATATATATATATATATATATATATATATATATATATATATATATATATATATATATATATATATATATATATATATATTGAGTAAAGACATTTGGATAAATATTTGAATAAATATAAATAAAACCAATTCACAATACCAATTAACTAAGTTTTTTACCATTAACAAAAGAACTAATTAACCAAGTTTTTAGTTAATGGCTAAAAAACTCTGAAAATGTAGGTTGACTAATAGTCTAAAAAACTTGATTAATTGGTGTTGTGAATTGGTTTTTGGCTATATTTGTCTAAATTTTTTAGTCCATATAACATTACTCATATTTTTTAGGCCAGTGTACTATCTCATAGAGGCAAAAAGCAAATAATTGATGCATCACCAACTATAAAAGCTGAATTTATTAGCTTCAATGAAGCTATACATTGCGCAATCTAAATCGTCGAAGAACTTTATTTCTAGTCTTAAATTTAAACTTCATTGAAAGACCATTAAAATATTAATTCCATGATCGAGTTCAAGCTAAAAAAATGTTAACGTCGAGCTAGAGACTGAACCAATTCTTATCAAGTCGAGTCAAGCCAACCCAAGTTAACTCAACTTGACTTTTCCAGCCCTATGGTTAAAACTAGGGTTGTTCATGTTGAAATGTGTAATCAAAACTCTATCCTAATTAAAACAGCTTATAGCCGTTGAAAATTACAAAAACAAACATGTGGTAAATCGGTTAGTAACTAACCTAACTACTTCTAGTTTGTTATTGTAACAAACTTTGGTTGTTAGCTAACTAACAACCAACTCTAATAGCTATATTTCCAGCAAACAGCATGTAAATATAGACTTGTACATACAAACACTTACAATGAATAAAATTTTACAGTTTATGCTTTTACTCTAAGTTATACTACTGCTACTTTACTCCCTTTAACTGTGTGCTCCTATCATCTTCATCTTCTACCATTAGTTTCTGGTTTCTGCTTGTGCAATCAAAGGGTGATTGTACCTCACAAACAAGAAAGAACAAGTGTTAGAAAAGGTGTTTCAGTGACTGAAACAAAGGAAGAAAAGGAAAGAGTTTGAGGGAAGTTGTTTACCTTGTGAGGGTTTCTGGAAAACGTGTTAACAGTAGTGTTCTGGGTTGAGTCTCAAGGTTGGAGCTCACAGTGTGCATAAAAAACAGAGATCAACATACAAAAGTTAGGGTTTGTTCAGTTAAAAGAAAGTTAAAGTCAAGAACACAGAGAGGTGTGAGATTCTAGCTTTCTTGAGTACTGAGAACCAAGCTGTGTGTTGTGTACCTGCAGATCAAGTGAAACACAACAATTAGGGTTTCTGGGTTTCAAAGCATCGAAGAAAAAACTGAAGAATACTGTAAAGAAGGAAGAGTTTTATACCTTAGGTTTTGTTTCTGAACGATTGATTAGAGGAATCAAGAGCTTCAGAACAAACTAGGGTTTGAAACTCATCGGTCATCGCGAAGTGAGAAGAGGCAATCTAGGTCTCAGATCGGTTCGTTTCAGGCTAAAACCAGAGGGGTTTTAGTTCATCATCAACGATTGTCATCATAGACCTGAAACTAAAGCTTCAATCACCGGCGAAGGTGAGAGCGACAACCAGCTAGGGTTTCAGAAGAAGAGAGAAGAAGAAGAGAGAGGGTCGGATAATCAAGAAAGAGAGAGAGAGAGAGAGAGAGTCATGAATTTCTGAGATAGAAACTCAAGTTTTCCGCTTAAATACCTCGGGTCAAGCACGACCCGCGCGTTGCTAAATCGGGTCGGGTTCAGTGCGCAAGACCCACCAAAAATACATTTGTTTGGCAGAGCTTCACTTCATTGGGTTGGGCCTATAGCAAGCTGGGTTTTACTATCTAGCACCTCCCTCAGTATCTGATACAAGTCCTGCAAGTGAAACAAGCAAAATTAGCAAAAATTCAACAGTTCATGGTTCAGTTTACAAGAAGAACTGCACCAAAATGAAACCAATCATTTTAAACGACGATCGAATCAATCGAAGCGTGTTAACAGATTTGCCGAATCGAATCGTGTTAATAGATTCACGAATCGAATCGAACTATCTTAATAGTTTAGTTTTGATTCAGATTCGAGTTCGAATCGAATCATTTAAATTTTGAACTATATTTTTGAACTATAATTGCTCGAACTGTTAATCCGAACTGTCCGAACTTTTATCCAAACCACCCAAAATGTGTTTTTTTAAATAATAATAATAATAATAATAATAATAATAATAATAATAATAATAATAATAGTCTTTACCACATTATAATGAACTTTTTGTTACCCAAACCGTACCGAACTGTTAATCTTATATCTTCTAACAGTTTTCTATTGAACTACTAAATTATAGTATTTTTAAACTGTTAAAATTATAGTTTTTTTTTTTAATTTCTTTTTGACAAATAGTTTCTTTTGAACTTGATGACTCCCCATGCCTGCCGTGTTCAAGTTTTACACTATGACATAAATCAGTCAAAAGATAATAAATTGAATAAAAAATGTATCTCTATGTAAATAAAAGAATGTGATTTGTTTTTTAAATTGACCTAAGTTTTTTTTGTTTACAATAAGAATATTTATACAGGCTCTATATAACGTTTTTTTTGTATCTTAATGTTATACTTCAATTCTATTTTTGTATATAATGCGTTTGTTCTTCCATCATGCTAAACTTTTACCACTTTTAATTGAAAAAAATAAACTTTTGCCACTTTTGCACATTAAAATATTTTAAAAAAATTGTGACCGAAGAGACAAAAGAGGTTTTTTTACAATAAAAGTGAATTATAAAAAGAGCTTTATAAAATTATTATCATTGCTATTGAAATGAATTTTTAAGTGCTACTGTTCATTGATGTGCCATCATTAGTCGGTTGAAGAGGACTCCTTTAGAAAAAGTCATTGAATAATTTTGCTTGATTTTCAAATTTCTATATTTAACAGTTTTATCAAGGTGAGAAATATTATTTAAGGAATAATTTTCTTTACTTGTTATAAATTTAAATCATCATTGAAAGAGTCCTCAAGAAAAAATTTCCACTCTTTTTTTTATTAAAAAAATAAAGGATAGCAATCGGTTGTTTTGTATAAAAAGACAGCGCTGGCGTTGAATTTAAAAACAAGCATACTTGTTAGACATCTTTATACAGTAAAACAGCAGGCTTTTCAATTAAGACATTCTCCAAAGCAAAGCAGACATAGCGAGAGTAATGCGAATAGTTCATAGTTCGGACTGTTAACTGAACTATTAAGTTCGGTTAGTAAATTGAATTTGAAAAGTTGGTTCAGTTCGAGAACTGTTATCAACAGTTCGGTTCTTTTAAGTTTGGTTCAGGAGTTCAGTTCAATTTTCTAGTTTTCTTGAACAGTCCTAGTTAAAACTCCCTGTCTATCCCCGCCTTCCCGGAAATATACTTGCAATGATCAAATAATATTGATCCTCTCATCTAAGCAAGCTTAACGTGTATTGTTAATGAGACACAAAACCATTAGACTACCCTGTTTTTGAGTTATATATTTTAGATTTTTTCATAAGCAAAATAATTTATTAGAAATTGAGTACAAGAAGTATCTTACCCCATTATATTAAGAGACGCGAATTTACAAAGAACTCAAGTAAACCAACAAGATATATTTTGCTCTTTCTATCCCTAATTATAAGACCTCTTTAATATATAGTTGAATTTGTTGACTATTGACACTACTTTACAAGTTTACCCTTCAGGAGAGATAGTTAGTTTATGTTTCTATCATTGTATTTATATTGTATAAGTAAAAGAGATAGTTAGTTTATGTTTCTATCATTGTATTTACATGTATGTTAGTAAAAATATAATTAATACGGTTGAAAATTGAAAAAAAAATCTCATAAAAAAAGTGACAATGAAAAATCTAATAAATATCTTATATTTTGATACCGATTAGTGTGCATGTGTTAGATTGCAAAACCACTAAAAGAGTTTACTATGTATGATTAATAATTAATTGTATTAAATGTAGGGAGAGAGAAGGGGTACTACTAGTAATGATAACATCAACGTGGGAGATGGAAGCCCCGTAGGAGGGTGTCGACGGTGGATGAGCCACGACCGTAGCATTAACGTGGCAAATCATCTACCACAGATACGTCAAAATCACTGGTCCCACCAACACAATGTTTCTATAAATCACTTCATCTGCTCTCTGTGCTTTTTCACACTATGCATAAAGCTAGCATGATCTCAGAGGGTCATTTACATTACATTACACGAGAGAGTCACAAATGACAACATAATAAATAAAAAAACATAGACATGCACTCGTTCTTCTCGAGCTCAATGTCTTCTAGTCTATAACCAGTGGGGTAGCTATCATAAACACGAGCTATTTCATATTCTCAGTTTCTTTTGTAGTTTTCTTGTTCTATTTTAATTACCTTTTCTTGGGGAACATTTTTGTTCATTTTTTGGGTTGAACCACATTCATATAGTGGTTAGTGGACAAAAGATATACCATAGTTATGGGAAGAGCTCCATGTTGTGAGAAAATAGGGTTGAAGAAGGGAAGATGGACAGCAGAAGAAGATGAGATCTTAGCAAAATACATTCAAGCCAATGGTGAAGGTTCATGGAGGTCATTACCCAAGAATGCAGGTACGTACTATATTATTATCACTTGTTATTTTCGTGGAGGTCATTACACAACAATTAATTACGCTGTCTTTTTGTGGGGGGCCGTGCATTAATTTTACTTGCAACTTGCAACGATAAGTAATGTTTTTACTTGCTACTATTTTAATTGTTTGTGTTATATACTATATTAAATGTTTTTACACAACAATTAATTACGCTGTTTTCATGTGAAAGGATTATTAAGGTGTGGGAAAAGTTGCAGACTAAGATGGATTAACTATTTGAGAACTGACCTCAAAAGAGGTAACATTTCTGCTGAAGAGGAAGATACAATCGTTAAGCTGCACACTTCTTATGGCAACAGGTTAGTGCCACTGCCACTGGCATATTTATTGAATACTTAGTTATATTTTTTTAGGCAAATATTAATCGTTAGTAATTAATTAGAGAGTATCGGAATATTAGTTTCTAGAATATAACCTGGACTTCATTCCGACAACTTCTTCGTAATTTTTAGTTTGCCAACTGAATTAATTCTTTTGACAAAATGTCAAATAAACATCCTATACACTCCCAAGTAATATATAACCGGCAGCAGGGAAGAGAAGATAAATATTTAAGAGTAAAAAGTTGACTTTTTATATCTAGGATCATCATTTTACTAACGTCCGTAAGCTCCGCTGGCGTCTTTGTCTGTATAATAATATGGATAGAGACAACTATCTACAATCTCTGCCTTTAGTTGATTGATGATGTGAATAGAGATCTGGTTGTTTTAGAATAACACTCACTTTGTGCATGTTTTATTTGTTTTTATAGCAGTTTATAGTTATATATCGAGAAAAACCAAGTTCTTCGTATTTGTTAGAAATATAATTTCAAAAGAGTATATAATGAATTTACAAATTGGTTTTGTGGAATTGAGTTAGACTAAAATCACATTCTAAAAAGATATTTATTTTCTATATGTTTATATACATAAAAGTCACTTGTCCGAAGCCGAGGGAATGTATTAGAGGACAATATATCAACCTAAAGTTTTAATTAAATGTCTGTAACGAATTAATTTAAATATAAAGAAAATAGAAATATTAAGATAATTAAACCAAAAAATAATTTATATAGGAGACAAGTTTTGCTGTACTAAATTTATTTTTGTTTCTCTGTAAAAAAAATATTTAAAGTTTTTAAAGTATCTCCCTTTCTTTATTTCATTGAGTTATTTAATGTTTAACACTATTTCAAGAATCTAATTTATATACACTCGCCGTAATTTTTTTTACACCGTCAACAAATCACAATTTAAAATGTCATTAAAAATGATTGAGTATTCTCTTAACTATATGAAGAATTATCTGAATCGTGATTTGTGACTTTTTGTTGGTGTAAAAATATTTTACTCTAATGGCGCATAACAATTAAACACATGATGTCAAACACTTTTTTGCAAGAAGAATATATGTTTCAAACAATTATGAAACATTGTATTGACATGCATCTCGCTTTTGTCGCGAAATGTTGTCATTGGTAGCAAGCAAACAACAATATAAACAAAAAAAAATAGGCTTAAATGCACTTTTGGTTTCCCTATTATACTAAATGTGCAATTTTGATCCTCCTATTTTATTTTGAGCAATTTTGGTCTCCCTATTTTACTAAATATGCAATTTTGATCCTTCTATTTTATTTTGGGTAATTTTGGTCCTCCTATTTTACTAAATGTGCAATTTTGATCCCCCTATTTATTATTGTGCAATTTTGGTCCCCCTATTTTCCAAATAAGTTTTGTATAAATAAACTTTATTTGTATTTTATATTTTGCAATAGTTAAATATTTATTTTAAAAATAGAAAATTAGTTATTATATAACATAAATAAGCTTTTTTTATATTTTTAAATAGTTAAATATTTATTTAAAAATAGAAAAATATTAAATTACTTAAAGTAAATAAACTATTTTTATATTTTATATTTTCAATAGCTAAATATTTATTTCAAAAATAAAAAATTATTTATCTATATAAAATAAATAAGCTATTTTTATACGTTATATTTTAAATAGTTAAATATTTATTTATAAATTATTAAAATATTTAAAATAAATATAGTATTTTTATATTTTATATTTTAAAATATAAATTAAAATAAAAAATAGGGGGACCACTTCATTTATTTTATTAAATATATTTTAAATAATTAAATTATTTAAAAAAATTAATTATTTAAAATAATTAAATTATTTTCTATTTTTTTAAGATATAAAATATAAGAATAGTTTACTTATTTTAAATAATTAAATAATTTTCTATTTTTAAAATATAAAATAATTTAATTATTTTCTCAAAAAATAATAACTTAATTATTTAAAAGATATATTTAATAAGGTGACCAAAATTGCCCAAAATAAAATAGGGAGATTAAAATGACGCATTAAGTAAAATAGGGGAACCAAAATTGTCCAAAATAAAATAGGGGGTTCAAAATTGCACATCTAGGAAAATAGGGAGACCAAAAGTGCATTTAAGCCAAAAAAGTATTTAAAAATTTTTATACAATTAAATTAAACAATTTTATGCATGCGAATAACTGCAATTTGTTGGATTTTATAAGTATTAAAAAAATTATTTATTTTTTTAAAGAAATTTACATAAGAGGATAAGAGTACGTACGTTAGAGAAATTAAGACTAAAATAAACAAATTCATATATTTCTAACTTTCGAAAATTAAGAAAAAAATTATGCAAAAAATAGTCATCTCAAAATTGTAAAAATCTTAAATACCCTTATTTTTTTAAATTATTTTACGGTAGCCTTTTTTTTTGACCAAAATTTTACGGTAGCCTTAGTTTACGTGATTTGTATATATTAATATACTGTTATTATTACCTTTTTTATATGTATATTTTTTTGTTCAACCCATTATTAACTATCGATAATGACTTTCTTTGGGCCTTTTCTTCTCTTGTGTACCAAAATAATTAGGTAATGACTTTTTGACACATTAAGATTTATAAGAAAACACACCAGAAGACGTAAGTCATTATAAAGACCAACAGAAATAATTGACGTGCATAAAAAGATAAAAATCAAACAATTGCGTTTTTTTGAGTGGGACAAAGTGTTTTTACATTTCATATGAGTTTTTTTGTGGGCTTACACTTCACATGGGTGTGGGGTCAGTTTGTGAGGGAAAAAAAGCGAAAATTATAATAAAAAATGATATGATAAAAAAAGGAAATATAAAATGCATGGCAGAATAAAATGCCTCTACTTTGTCAAAGAAAATGCATATACTTTAGAGAAATTTGTATCCTCGTACCTGTCTTTTTTTCTGCGCACTTCAAAATGTTAGTATGAATACTTTTCTGTTAGAAAATTAGGAATATGTTTCCATCTTGCATTGGAGTGCAATTCACTTACCGTAAATTTTCTTTATATAAAAAACATTATAAATATTTAATCATGATAATAACGCCCACATACATACGTATTTGGTGAAACATTAAATGGTACTGGTAGGTTCCTCATATTCTTTATTATTGCTTTAAGTAGACCACGTGTTTTCTTCTTTTTGTTTTGTAGTCTCTGATCTTTATTTAAAAGTTATTAAATAATGTATCTTTATTCAATAAACTTAATTGTATTTTGTCTTATATATGTGACCAAAAGAAGTACTATATGATCAACCAGAGTTAGTCTGAGTGGTGACTGAACTCAGATGTCACCCCAAAGTCTTGTATTCGAATATTGAGTGTGACAATACTTCTATTGGGAGAGGAGAATCATACGGGTTGGTAAAACATAAATTAGTCACGTGGTAACAAAAAAAAAGAAGTATATATGTGATAGATTAGTCTTTTTTTTTTATTTCGGTCAAAAAAAAGTGTAATTTTTATGGCGACGTTGTTTTTCTAAAACAACAAAAAATTAAGTAATATTATCCGTTGTTTGTATGACTTTTATTTTTATATTTTTAAAATTATGTTTGGAAAATAAAATGGCTAGCAATCATTACAAAAAAATGGTTTGCAATAAAAGGGAAAGGACAAATTTATGAAAGGAAGGAATATGCTGATGAAGGAATTGAATGACTAAATATTTTGGTTCGTTGATTGTTTTCAGGTGGTCCTTGATAGCAAGTCACTTGCCAGGAAGAACGGACAATGAAATAAAGAACTATTGGAACTCTCACCTCAGCAGAAAAATTTACAGTTTCTCAAAAGCCACAAATACAGAAACAAAGATCATGGATATTCGCCCTCCCCAGCGCAAAGGTGGTCGAACAAGCCGTTGGGCAATGAAAAAGAACAAAAACACCTACACTCAAAAACAAACTGTCACTAAAGAAAATAATAATAGTGACGGTGCAGTTCCAATGCCACCGACTCCGTCACTAGAAAGTGAAGGTGTAGTCGATGAGGTGAGAAAAGAAGAAGAGGAGGTGGTGGAAGTAGAAAGAACAACATATGATGAATGTGAAGACATCATAGGACTATGTCATGAATTGGAATTGGACGAAGACATTAATGGAGACGGTGGGGTGTTGTGTATGAATCATGACATTGCAATGGAGAATGGCATAGTGGAAGCGTGTGGGGTTAAGAATTTAAATGAAGAGAGAGAAAATAATGTTGTTGATGTGGTGGGTGTTGGTGAAGAAAATGAAAGAAGAAATGATCATGATAGTGATGTGTGTCCTAATAAAATGACTTCAAGTGAGGACCAAAGCTCGAATAACCTAGAAAGTAGTACTCATGGAGAATGGTGTTCTAAAATGGATTTGAGTTTGGATGATAATAACTGGGACTGGGAAAGTGTTATGGAGTTTAATGATGATACACAAAAAAACCTTCTGACATGGTTGTGGGAAGAGGATGATTTGGATAGTGATAGTAAAATGTTGGGTGAGATAGATCCTCAGAAAGAAAATGACTTGATTGCTTGGTTTCTTGCTTGAAAATTAGAATAGGCATTTGTTTGTTTGTTCTTATGCTCTCTTTTTTTTCTTCTCTTTGTCTTTTGGACGCTTCTCTAGTGTAATTTCTTTTTGAAATTCTTAATTTAGTGTAGTTTTGTGATTCTTTTTATTTAGGTAGAAGAACTAAAATAAGTTTTAGAGTGTGAAATATCAATCAATAAAAAAGTTGTGCTTTTTTTTCTACTGACAAATAAATAAATACCACACACACATACTACTATTACTTATACCCGAGTTTGAATCTAAGAGCAGACGTCCGTATATCATCGAAATTGCCAAAGCAATTAACATTGTGGGACAATAAAAAGTAGTAATGGATCGGTGGACCTGAACAACTAACAAGACATACAATATTTATGTTATAATAATCTCAGGCTGCTCAAGCACCTAGACTTGACCAAATGATAAAGTATTGCAAGTTGTAGACCAAATGTACAATCTATACCATCAGTGGCTGATCTTATAAAGAGCCGGGGGAGCCATGGCACCCGTCAAAAAATTAGAATTTTTTTTAATATACTACTAATATTAATTATTTTTGTTAAGTATACATAATATATAAATTATTCGTGAAATTTATCAAAGAAGCTAAGCTAGCGCAGCGGTAAGGGTGAAGATTTTGTACTAATGGACCCCGTGTTCGATCCCCTAATTTCCTATTTTTTAAAACCTGTTTTGAAATTAATAGTATTGTAGTATTGTGGAAGCAATGGGACCGTTCCCTTCCTCTCTTTTTTTTGGCCAAACTGTTCCCTTCCTTTTTAAATGGTTGCATATTAATTTTTTTTTTGTGTCCACTTATATAAAATTTAGGAATAAATGTTTCTTATTATTGTTATATGAAACAATATCAATCTTATTTTTGGCAAAAATCAAAATTGTCTTTTAAAAATTAGAATATTTTAATTTCTTAATTGATCTATCTATTTTGTAAAAAGAAAATGAGTCTTTATTATCAAATCAATTTTAAAAAAAAATAATTTTGTTTGTAAATGTATTATTTTTAATATATTGTTTGATTATTTTGGCTCCCCCTAATATTTCATTCAAGTTCCGCCACTGTATATCATTATTACCTCATGATAATAACTCACAACCAGCCAATACGTTAATTAATACTATGGGATGGGACTCTAATTTTTCTCTGGTTTTGCAACATATATATTTCCCAAACCAAAGGTTATCCCTTTGTAAAACAGTAACAAAATGTAGAAATGCAGAAAGGGGTGGTGCTCAGCACAAGTTTTTCAGTTTTGTGCTTTGTTTGCTTTATTGACATTTTCTATGGATGAATCTTTCTCATGTAAAGTATATGAATTTTGGGGGTTAAAGTGGTGTGAAGATTTGATATCATGATAATAAAAAAATTCATAAAAATTACAATTCTGCATACGATCCCTTTCATATTTGCTTTGCGTTACTATTACCATATAAGTCTTACTCATTTCATCACATCTTGTTTACTTTTGTTGCTTGAAGATTTCAATCATTGTGTTTTCTATCTGCTAGGTGGAACAGAGTATTTTGTTATGTTCTTCAACCTAAACAGAGTCTTACTACCTCCAGCTTTCTACGGATAAGTTTAACAATGTATTCTTTTATGGTATCTTAGGTCTAAAATAGAGTGTTAACTTTGAAATCTTAACCATATAATTAAGTTGTATCACGTATAGTGTAATTCAGTTTAAGTAATTATACTCATGTAGACCTTGTAGAAGGTTTCTTAAAATTTCTTACAAGATTTATGTTATTAACTATCAAGCCTCACAAAATGGACTTATTGTTACTATGTTGTAGTATCACTTGTTGTCAATCTGTTTCTACAGGAACAATTTATCAAGAAAGAGTATGGAGGAATATTGCCAAAGAAGCCTCCAATAATATCCAAGGTTAGTTGTTGTATGAATCAAAACTCAAGTGATGGTAACATAATCCAATCGAAACATAAAACAATGAGCTTTAACAACAAGTTGAAAAACTAAATAAATATTTCTTTTGAGTTCTAATGAGGTAATTATATTATTGGTAAAAATTCATTGCTTTTGATTCTTGATGAGAAATATCACACATTGGCGGAAACATTATTTATTATATTTTATCTTTATGTGTACTTGTTTATTATAAATAAATATTTTTGATTTAAGTCCCGATGAAAAAATATTACATGTTATCAATATAATTTTATCGTTTTTAAGAACTTTCGACTAGATAATATTATATGTTGTCATAATAACTATTTTTTAAATTTTATCTTTATAAATATACATTTTTTCATAAATGATTATTTTTCTTTTAGGTCACATAAGAAAATATTGCTTATTGTTAGCATAATTTTTTTATTTTGCTTTAAGTCTTAACATGAGATTAGTATATTTAATTTTTTATTACTCCTTTGTAAATATATTTAATTTAATTTTGAATTAAAATGAAGAAACGTATATATAAATCTTTACTTTTACTATACAATTTAATTTTATAGTCATTCATACTAAAAAATACAACGCTACTCGTGTTTATCCACAAGTATAAAACTTATTATTTTATGTACACTTTTAGTAAAATGGCAATAGAATTTAATTTATATACATATTGGTTTTACAATGTCGATCAATTATGAAAAAAATATATCATAAAAAAGCTTTACTTAATCTTAGTTTTCTTAAAAGTCACTAATACTGTGTTTTTATTGTTGTGGTAAAGAATTTTACAGCAATCATGTCATTGATTAAAGGGCGCGGATTCAATGCCTTGAAGGCGCCCAACCTTGTTGCCTTTATTGTGATATCAGCCATCAGATAAATTGGGTGACCCAAAACATGTCACGTGTCCACTTTATTTTTTTAAAATAAAAAAACTCAGTAAAACAAAACCAATCACACCTCACACAGACTTCAACGCCACCACCTCACTGTTCCTACCGCCGCACCACCCATTTTTTGGTCGCCATGCTTGATGCCCGGTCTCCGTCGCAGTAAAGGTGTCGCACCCTGTTTCAAAAACTCGCAAAAGCAACAATATTATGAAAGTGTGGTAATGCATTATGTCATGTTGGTGAAGCCAACAGATCTGAAGAAGCGCTTGTACATGTAGAGATGAAAGTTAATGAAACGTTTGCTAATGGAAGCAAAATTGAAGTGCTTGATAATCATTCTAGGGATTTGGAGAAAGAACAAAAAGAATGGAATGAAAGGGTGTAAGATAGCAATCGAAGGTCTCAGATGGCCATCAAAAGAAAACTGTAAGCTTAAATAAAGGGCCTTCAAGAGGAACAAACAAATGCTCAATCATCTTTAACTTCAACAATTAACTAGAGATATGGTCTCAAAAGAGCTTATAAGTGGAAGACATTTCCTCATCTTACAAGCTTGTTTTGTGAGGTTGAGTTAGGCTAAAACTACATTCAACAAGGTATCAGAATAAACATGATATCTTCCATGAATTTCTCTGCTTTGAGATTTATCATTTTGATAGTTTTCTTTTCATTTTCCTTTTCTATTTTTCTTATTGCGTTGTTTTTCTTTGCTTCATGTTCTGTGCTTTGTTCTTGGATTCAATATTGTGTGTTTCTAATTTCTCTATTTGCGATTGTGATTTCATGATCATCGCATCTTTGGATTTGTGATTCTTGTTGTGTTTACGTCATTTGCTTGACCAGTCTCCCTTATTTTCGTTTCTTGATTCATTCATTTTAGTTTTGATTTTCCATTTTTGTTCTTGGACTTTTCCTCTTCAACATTCAGTTTTTCTCCCGCACCGTTTTTTTTCATCTTCTGTTTTCTTTTCTTCCTTATTCACGAGTTGAGTTCTTGAGTTCTTAGAACTTTTTTTTTGTTACTATAGCACTAGTATCTTTATCTTCAAAACGGTTGTGTTTGGTAATCCAAACTAAAACAACAACCTAGTTTTGAGAACTACCGTATCAACCAATCACACAAACAGTAGTCCTCAAATACACAAACAGAAATAACTAATTTCTAAACTACTTTTCTAACAAACCTCAATTTTACAAATAGTTGGAAATTAGTTACTATGTCAGTCCTATGCCCTAACAGTTTATTTGGTTAAGAGGTTTGTTAGCTCTAACTAACTCCCTCATAACCAACATGTCTGTTTGCTAAGTGCCTATGTGTATATATACTTGTACAGTCTATTGTAAATACTTACAATCTTTACATTCAATAAAAATTTACAAGCATTTTTGTTTTACTACTGCCTATTGTCTATCTTTCTTCTATACTCCCTGTATCTCCAAACGTTTGCTCCAAGAACTCAAGTTTTTGGGTTTGCTAAGTTGCAACAGTGGGTTGTACCTTGCAAACAGTGAAAAGAGAGTGATTAGATATAGGTTTTTGTGACTGAAAGCTAAAGAAGGTGAAATAACAGAGAGTGAGAGAAGAGATTACCTTGGTGAAATTCTGTGAGAGGGGTAAGGTGTGAGACTGTGTTCATCCCAAGAACTCAGTTGAAGGTGCATGCAATAAAACAGATACAAGAAAGATTAGGGTTTTTGTGAAATTTACCAAGAGACCAAGGGAAATCATAAGGGTGTTGTGATTTTACCTAATTGAGGTGTTTGGAACCTTAATCGTGCCATCTTGTACCTGAAATTGCATTAAAAGGAATTAGGGTTAGGGTTTCAGATCAAACTCTAATTCAGTGAAATTGAAGAAAGTAAACCGTAAATAGAGTGTAGTAGAGTGTGTTTTATCTTCGGTTGAAGCTTGATTTTGAAGATCAAGCATAGATTCAAAGGTCAGAACAAGTTCAACATCGCGAGGTGAGAAGTGATTATCGAAGCCTCATATCAAGTTGATTCAGGTCAAGAACCATAGTGTTTTGACTCATCATCATCAAAGATCATCATCGGTGTTGTCACCTTAGAAAACGACAGCTTCGATCACCGTAGACGACAGTGAGAGCTACGGTGTTCTAAGGGTTCCAGAGAGAGAAGAAGAAGAGACGAAGCTTCAGAGAGAGAGAGAGTGAAGAGCTGAAGTGAATCAAGAACGAAAATTAGGGTCCAAGATTCGCTTAAGTAGTCCGGGTCAAAAGGGGTTTGGGTGCCGCTTTAACCCGGACTACTTAAGCGATTGGTGGTAGGGAATTCGCTCTTGATTCACTAACTATAAACAAATTCCCTAACCACCAATCACTTAAGCGATGTTGAACAAATTCCCTAACCACCAATTCACTAAACCACAAATTCCCTAACCACCAATTCACTAAACCACAAATTCCCGGACTACTTGATTCACTAACCACCAAGATTCGCTCCAAGATTCACTAACTATAAACAAATTCCCTAACCACCAATCACTAAACGGGTTTGGGTGCCGCTTTAACCCGAGTAAACATCACTTGGTTTTTTGTTTGAACCACCAGCTACTTGAAAGAACTGGGCTGGACCATTTGCAGTGGACTCAAATTTGATTTGTGCACCACCTACAATTGCTCACAGTATCCCCTGCAATAAAAATCAAACAAAAGGGTTAAAATTCAACAAAAACTTCATCTACTTTCTTAGTATTATCATTTTTAATTCCTTTGAATAGAATCAACATTCTTTTTTTTTTTGACATAAGAATCAACATTCTTTTGATGATACCTCTTTCTCTCTGTTCATTCCACTTTCTCCTAGTTTGACAAGGATATTTGGACTGAGATTGCTAATTTTCTGGATGGAAAATCTCTTATAATGCGGGTGGCCACAAATTGATGGTTCGGCTTTGCTATAATGGATATATTTGGAAGTCCATGTGCCTGACTGCGTGATCTATGTGCCTGACTGCATGATCTTTTGGTCACATTCACACAATGTGTAGCATTCAGGTGGAAGGTTTGATGGGCCAAGCAATAATTACTTGGCTATTGCTTTTCCCACACCCCATCCTACTCAAAACACACCCCACAAGGGTGTGAAAAGACTAAAAGGCCAGCCAAAACCTCTTTTTTTTCACGAAATTTCACCTGTTCGAACACGGGCCTTCGAACAGGTTCGAATGACATCGTTCGAGTGTGTTAAATTTTGACTTCACACTCTTTTTGGGCGTTTTTCACCTGTTCGCATGAGGTCATTCGAACAGGTTCGCATGACCTCGTTCGAACCCGTTCGAACGACATCGTTCGAGTGTGTTAAATATTGACTTCACACCCTTTTGTGCGTAATTTCACCTGTTCGAATGAGGTCATTCGAACGAGTTCGAATGAGGTCATTCGAACGAGTTCGAACAAGGTCGTTCGAACTGTCTTTAAACACGTCCTCACAGTGTTTCACGCGAGGTTATTTTTGGAATAAAATTTGTTAAGGGGTGTGAAAGAGTAGGAGGGGGTGTGGGAAAAGTAATACCCAATTACTTTTGGTGGTCTTGGATTGCTAGAGAGGTTGATACAAGGAATGATTTTGCCTTTGTTGAATTTAGCAATACTCGCAGATACTGGAATTTTATCAAGATGTAGTTGCCAATGGTTTTAGATTTTGTAAAAACAAAGTGTCAATTGATTTGTTTCTCTGTTGATTTAATGATTTTCAGCCTTTTTGGCTTGATTTTGGCCTTTGCCTTATGGTTTTATGCATTGTTGCTTTCTTCATGTGGTTATGACACTGTGGTTTTCTTCGAGTGGTTATAACATTGTCGCTTCCTTTGAGTGGTTATAGCATTGTTGTTTCCTCGGAGTGGTTATAACATTTTGCCTTATAGCTTTGATTTTTTGCTGATGTATTTTCAGCTTCTCATTGTAATTCTCCTTTGTTTTGATATATACCTTTGTATTGTTCGTGTCAAGCTAGAGATGTCTTGAATAACTTGCAGGGAACTATTAGATAGAGTTAGTGATTGGTGGTTAGTGAATTTGTTTATAGTTAGTGAATTTGTTTATAGTTAGTGAGTGCCTATAAATAGACTTGATGTAATCATTTTAGAATATATCACATTTATTTTCTTCAATACTCCATCCGTCCCATATTATATGACTTTCTAGCCAAAATTTGTTGGCCCATAATACATGATTTTTTAGGATTCCAATAAAACTTTAATTTTTTTTTCAATCATACCCCTCATTATTCTACTAGTTTATCTTTTCAATGTCATTAATGATGGCTGTTCACAACCGGACTGACCGGTATCTTGAAGGCTCGGCCGGACATACTACACTCAAAGGAAGAAGAATGCAGCAAGAGCTTTCTTGCGGTCGGCCAACATTCCTCGGATGGTCGGCTCCTACAATCATCCGGTCATCGGTTCGGCCTATATGTTCGGCCACCTACAATGTTCGGTTCGGCCACCTATATGTTCGGCCTATTCATTCGGCCACCTACAATGTTCGGTTCGGCCACCTACAATGTTCGGCTCGGCCACCTACAATGTTTGGCTCGGCCACCTACAATGTTCGGCTCGACCTATCCATAACTCGCAGACAAGTATTAATGGGATTCTGTGAATCGCTCCTTATGTCTTGTATAGCAGCCAACTGGTCATAATGTGTAATAATTACTAATAATCACCATTGTACTATATATATTGCCCCTCAGAGGCTAATCAAAGGACGGATCATTCTAGACTCAATTCTTACTCTTACTCTCCATACTATACAATTATCATTCATACTTGATTATCATATACTTGTGTTCTTGCTAATTCCTCCTCAAGGAAATAGTTAGGAACATTGGCGCGCCACCGTGGGGCCACGGTAAAACTATCCTCGGCCTCACTCATTTCTCACATGTTGAATGCATTACTAATTGCTAGTTTGCTACAAACAACATGATTCAACCACCTAGATCTTAAAACATCTTGCAATCGGCTATTTAAAAGCCAATCAATCATCTTCCATATACCCGGACATTTGAGATTATGAGATTGGCGATGTTGGCCATCTCGACTTGTTCAAAAGGCACCACTCATCTTTGTTCGAATCACTCAAACATGCTATTTCAAAGGTTCATCAATGAGAATCGATCATTCGCACAAAGGTTAAAAGTATTTCTTCACATCTTTTCTTATTAAATGTTGGTTGATCCTTGACTTATCATGGAATTACTTTTTCCCGCAACCAACCTCACCCCACACTAGAACCATATACGGTCACATTGGCTTTTCAACATTATTTTCATTCAATTAGCTTTGCATTTGTATGCAAAAAAAAAAAAAGCGCCCATGATTGCCTACTTCTTTAAAGTTTTAACCGAAGACTAAATATTCATGTTAGTGCATGAACTTTTCTTTTACGTTATAATTTTGTTGTTTGAAACGTCTGCGCTTACTACTAGTAAATAGCAATTAACCTCTTTATATTTTTATAAAGAATCAATTCCATTGCTTATCTGATTGCATTAAATTAATTTATGGCATTCAATCAAAAGAGAAACATTTTTAGATATAAATGTTTTCCAAGACAATTAATCATTTTTGGGCCATAGTTACCAGTGAGCAAATTATAATTGTTTTGAAGTTACTAATCATTTACTTTGAGTAAGTCTCAGATACCATTCAAACAAGGACTAGTTGAACAAAAATGGAGAAGACCAACAGATCAAAAATTAAGTTATCAACCAACCGAACAAAAGGTGTCTCCGAAACGGACAGATTCCTCGTTACTTTTCTCCAATAGCTTTGACACAGAATGTGCCGAAAACAAAGTTCCGACTGGTAAAAACCGAGCAACGTCTCGAAGTACCCTCAGGCGAACCTCATGGGAAAAAGCAAAGCCAACGTGCTTGCCGCACCATGGGAAGTCCTCTTAGATAAAAAGCGAAGCTAACACGCTCGCTGCAATGAAGACAACGTGCTCATTGCTCTGAGAGTGATACAAGATAAAAACCGAGCAATGTCTCGAAGTACCCTCGGACGAACCTCATGGGAAAAAAGCAAAGCCAACGCGCTTGCCACCCATGAGAAGTCCTCTTAGATAAAAAGCGAAGCTAACGCACTCGCTGCAATGAAGACAACGTGCTCATTGCTCTAAGATTGAAACACGGTCATTCTAAATGTCAAAATTAACGGAGCAAAGTATAAAGGAAGATGTTACGAAAACGAGCACCTATGAAGCAACTGTAACTGGTGAAGGACTACCAATCATGGAACTAAAGGACTTGATACTCGAAGGACTAAATAGCTGAAGGACTTGATGGCTGAAGGACTTAAGTGCGACCGAGCCTATCTAAATATTAGAACGACTTCACACTTGGTGTTTGTCGCTCGAAGGACTATGTTCACAACCGGACTGACCGGTATCTTGAAGGCTCGGCCGGACATACTACACTCAAAGGAAGAAGAATGCAGCAAGAGCTTTCTTGCGGTCTACCAACATTCCTCGGATGGTCGCTCCTACAATCATCCGGTCATCGGTTCGGCCTATATGTTCGGCCACCTACAATGTTCGGTTCGGCCACCTATATGTTCGCCTATTCATTGGCCACCTACAATGTTCTGGTTGGCCACCTACAATGTTCGGCTCGGCCACCTACAATGTTCGGCTCGGCCACCTACAATGTTCGGCTCGACCTATCCATAATCGCAGACAAGTATTAATGGGATTCTGTGAATCTTTGCTCCTTATGTCACTACAACATTTTGGCCCAAAGGCAACGCCAAAAACTGCTATGCGTAAAGCCAAAAAACCGTTGTCTTAGCTTTTCGGCAGCGGTTTTGAAACCGTTGTTTATGCTTGGCGTTGCCTAAACTATAGGCAACGGTTTTTTGTGACCAAAGGCAACACACACCCAAAACCGTTGCCATTGATAACTTAAGCGCAGCGGTTTTTATTTTCACGCATAACGACAACGGTGCAAACCGAATTTGCCATTTATGGCAACACTCAAAATCGATTGCCATTTATGGCAACATGCAAAACCGTTGCCCTCACCAACAAATACAACACTTCAAAAACGTTGCCATAGATAATAAAAATGAAAAAAAATACAAAAATGATTACAGAGGTCCATTCCTTCCCAACATAGAAGTTATGTGTAGTATCTTATAGAAAGAACATAAAATAGTGTAAATATTTCGAGTTTTGGTAGCAATACAAATTAAGACATCATTAATTTGAATTCTTAGTAGAGTGTATCCATGTATCAGCAAACAAAAAAAGTATTCAAGGACAGAAAACAAATCAGTATAATACACTTCCATTCATCAAGTTTCCTAAGGTTCAGAAAAAACCATATTCCTTAGACATTCGTTCAGAGTTGCTAAGCATTCCATCACAAGCAATAGTTACATTTGAAGCAATGTACTGAGATATATCGTCGATGTTGCCTTCTTCATACTCTGATTCCTCAGTTTCTTCTCTTGCAGTACATAATGGTTCAACCATCTTGTTGACTTCATAGGTATAACTTTGTCCAAAATAAGCTTATCATTGCATCACCTGCACAATTATAGAGAAATTAAACAACTAACCTTATTGCAAGCATAGACAAATGAATGCACTTCCACCAAAACCGATCTACACTAAGTACTACTATACAATCAAAATATATCTCATCAGCAACTTTCATTTTATTCATTAGAACATAACACTATTATTGGTCAGCATTAACTACAAAATTAAAATTAGCATTTTTTCAGTGTGCACATGGAAGCATGCAAAAGGAAAAAAAATAAAAAATAAACACCAGCTGATGGAATAGATGATCTTAATTCAGAGCCAGTAAAATAGGTATCAACTATCAAGTTATTACTTCAGTATTCATTTCTAAATTTACATTCATACTTCTTCAGAATTGAGAGGATAAAATTTATGCTATCAATGACATTCTGATTCAAGGAACACTTTATTTCTGTGATGATAAGAACCTAAGACAACAACCAATACTAATGAATATCATAATGCATGTACATAAGACAGATGATAAATTACATTCCAAAAGTAAATGATCATTCTACTATATCATTGAAAAACCTCCCATCCCAAATAACCTCAGAGAAATTCATATGGATGTTTAGGTGTTTTCGAGTAAAATTGATTTTGCCACTACAATTGATTCTAACTTGAAGCTAAGATTTGTGTCTTCAAAGTGATTTTTACTTTCAAATTTCATTGTTCAACTCACTTTTACGTGAATTATTCCAACCATAAATCACTATACATTCAACTCACTTTCATTCAAAATCAATTTTTGCCTTTGGATAACCAAAAGCACATACTAGTCAAAAAAAAAAAAAAAAAAAAAGAAAGTGGGGGGGTGCAAAAGGAGGAAAGAGGCGTGTAAAATTTGTCCAATGATCCCTTACACAACCTAGAAGACACTCTTCTTACGATTCCATATCTCTTCCTCTTCCCATTCTTCTTCACTCTCCCTCCTACACACCCTTGTTTCTTTGACACACACCCCCATGGCATCAATATCTCTTCCTCATTCACCACCACTTTCGGATACCTCTCTGTCATATACTGAAACACAATGATATAGACAACAAGGCAAAGGTTAGTTAGTTAAACAAAAGACAGAACATTAAGAAAAAGAATAATTGAACTACTCTAAGATGATTATCTTGGAAGCAAAAAGGCAAGATTAAACATCATTTTGTCCCAAAGATGATGTATATAGTTTCGCAAATTATCAAAACTACCTCATACCATTTTATTTTCGTGACAACATCATTTATTTCCTCTAGATGCATTTAATAGAGTCCAAACTCCTAAATTGAAGTCAAGAAAAATGTAAAAGTGAGTGCTACCATTTTCATAAATGATAGTGTGCAGGAACATAAATCACACACAGACAAGGTATCATTCATGATATCATTCATGATGAGAAAGGCAAGTGCATAAGAGAATTTGAAGAAAATTAATGCAAAGAAAGAGAAACTCATCTCCTAATTCGGATGCCAGTTTGTGATTTGGAATATTCACATGAAGGTAATATGAGGCTCAACACCCTCAATTATTTAGTGAAGGTAATAAGGCTCATAAGGAACAACAACAAATCAGCGAGAAAGATGATGAAGTAGTAGTTATGTTGAGGGAAGAAATTGAAAGACTCAAGAAGGAGAACAAAGCACGGAAAGATGAACTCAAACAGAAAGATATCATTTATGATGAAGTAATGATGTTGAGGAAGAGATAGAAAGAGTGAAAAGAGAATAAGGCATCAAGGATGATCTCAAGCGAGAAAGACAAAGAGAAAAAGATGTTATAAGACAATTAAGTGGAACAATAGATGTCTTTGAAACAGAATATGTAAAAATGAGAAGCTTCATAGCCAAAGAGTCTACCAAGAAATGGAAGACCCCATTTGATTTCAACAAACTCAAAGCATTTTCTGAGTTGTAGCTCTCTAGATATAGTTCACAAAGTAAACATTATTATAAAGATAGATACAAATGTTAGGTGCTTATCTGAGTAGCATAGAAATCTTATAATGTTTTTAGCCTGGAGAATCTTATAGTATATTTTTTATTCATTATCTATATTACCATAGTCTACCAAACGTGCTCATCTCTCTCCTTTTCATGCCTCATATTTCCCCCTATAATATATCTTAAAAAGCTTCTTTTCTGCCATATCAAAGTAATTTGTGGTCCCAAGAGAAGGCATTATCAATTGCTAAGTAGGAAACGGTATATTCTGCATTCTTAAAGTCATATAAAGAGATATTTAAAAATATACAACTAAAAAGGAGTACTGAAAAAAAGGTTACAATATGTTAAAAAAATAGAGAGTAAAGCATGCTGATATAACATGCTTTAAGAACATAAGCAGAAATATAACAAGTACTCACTATCCTTTGTTCCTCTTTAGATTTGACCATGTATATGATAGTTTAAGTTCTTGAATAAATCCTAATCACAGAAATCTTAATTTCTATAATCATTGATTAATCACTTATTGAATAATTATCAATCGTATAAACCCCAATCATATAAACCCTAATTAGAGACCTTATTCATGAGTTGTATCAAACGGTAAAGTAAAACTAAGGTAATCTCAAATTAAGATCTTCCAAACGAAACATACATAATTAAAATCTAATTAACATCTAATGAGTTAGTTTGAAATTGAAAGAGGAAGCTTATAAGTTTCTTCATAAAGCAGTAGATAACGAAGTTCACGGTGGACTCTCCCCAAGCTTCAATCATAACCAAAGCCTTATTACGATTATTAACAACGGTTTGAGGATCATCAATAAGCCTAACCATCTCATCAAGAACTCTCTCAAGAAGAACCTCGGAGAAAGCCTTTTCACAATTCTTAACAATCGTTTCAAGCAAAACCAAAGCAAGATATTGAACCCTAGGACTTTTAATCATGATCCGTTTCTTAATTCCACGAGAGAGAGAGCGAGAGGAAAACCGAGAGGGAGAGAGGCAAACCTGAAATCACTGAGGGAGGGGAGGATTTGTACTGCTTGCGTCAAATCTTGTGAAATCGCTGAGGGAGAAGGTGAGTTAGACGTTAGAGGGAGGAAGAGGATTTGTGAACTCGAGCTGAAGGAGAGGGTGTGTTCGAGATTTGAGGGAGGAAGAGAGAAGCGATGGAATTTATGAGTTTAGGGTTAAGGAAGGGAGGAAGAGGATTTGTGTTGGTTAGGGTTAAGTAGAGTTTTTATTTTTCATTGATGATTTTGGTGGTTCAGTTTTTGGGGTTTAAAAGTAAATCTGGGAACTCAATTTTTTTTTTTAATAATTCAACATATGACAACGGTTTACACGCGTTGCCTAAAACTCAATTTAAAAACCGTTGCCTTAGACCTTTAGTGGAGCGGTTTTTAACCGATACAAAAAAATTACTAAAAAAATGAATCACCAAGAGTGGCTAAAAAGCGTTGCCATTGCTATCTAAGGCAAGCGGTTTTTTAGCGATGAAATTGAGGCGTTGCCAGAGGTTCCAAATGTTGTAGTGTCTTCAGTAATCTTAGCACACAACTGGCCATAATGTGTAATAATTACTAATAATCACCATTGTACTATATATATTGCCCTCGAGAGGCTAATCAAAGGGACGGATCATTCTAGACTCAATTCTTACTCTTACTCTCCATACTATACAATTATCATTCATACTTGATTATCATATACTTGTGTTCTTGCTAATTCCTCCCTCAAGGAAATAGTTAGGAACAATGGCTAATTTGGTAAACTAACTCCCAATTTATATTTTCAATATAAAATTAACTACTTTTCTTAATATGTGTGAAATGATCCAAAACGACATATAATATGAGACGGAGAGAGAATAAGAGTCATCTAAACCCAACAGTGGACAAGTGAGACGTTTTGGATCACCTGATTTATCCAAAAGTTGAATTAAAAATAGAGTAATACTATTTGAACAAAAAAAGTGTTTCAAAGTGTACCAAAATACGAATATATGTAAAATATGAAAATAATACTTGTATAATATATTTATTTATTTTCATTTTAAATTAAGTTTAGTGGTATACGCGTACAACATATTTAATTTAAAATAAAAAATAAATATAATATATGAGTATTCCTTTTGTATCCTATAAATATTCGTATTTTAATACACTTTGGTATATTTTTTTTTGTTCAAATATCATTTTTCTCTTTAAAAAAATTCACAAAATCCGCTTCACTAATTAAATCCTTAAAAATCATCGTGCTGGAGAGAGGATCTCTATTCTTATTTTGGTACACCACGTGTCGTAATTTACACGTGGCTTGGTCATCTTGAACATCGAGTCTGTGCACCTCTCATGGAATGCCACATCAAGAAAAAACGTCATTAGGTGTGAAGCAAGTCCAATGTGGTAGGACCGCAATATCAATGACTTTACTGAGAAGAGTAGCAATGACACGACGCCACGTGACCAATACGGAGGATCGATACAGTACCGCGATATTACACTAGTATTATTTAGTAAACAATCTTTTTAGATAAAAAATCAAAAACTCACAACACCAATTAACTAACTCACAATACTAAATTAATTGGTGTTATGAATCTGTTTTCCTCGCGTCTATATAACATTACTCTTATTTGAATCACTGTATTTTTCCTATATAAATCCGGCACGTGCTGCAGCACTTGAGCCAAAACCGAAAGAAAAGAAAGAAAGAAAGAACAGAGAAGAAGAAAATGGAGAATTATCAGATCTGGAGGAGAATAGCGTTCGTAGCGTTCGCGTTTTCGCTGCTGTTCCTATCGGTCTCAGCAGACGACGTCGTTGTGCTATCTGAAGAAAATTTCGAGAAGGAAGTTGGTCAGCAGGACAAAGGAGCTCTCGTTGAGTTCTACGCCCCTTGGTAATTTCACCAACCTTTTCGATCTCTTCTTCTCCGTTACTATCAACTATCGTTTCCATTTGCGTTGAATTTTTCACGGCGTTGAGATCGTTAGGTTAGGATTCACGTCGCCTCTTTTATTAGCTGATCCTGAGATTCTTCTTTCCATTAGCATTAAACGGTTCAACTTGTCGTTTTATCATATGTTGATTTACAATTATAACCTGTAGATGATCCGCTGACGTTTTAGCTTTTGATGAAATTTAGCTTCTCTGGATTTGATTTTGAGGAATGATCTCTAGTTTGCCAATTAGGGTAATATGGTATCAATAGTTTAGTTGTTGATAGGAATTATGCATTTAGTAGTATATATACACCCAAAATCATCGTGCTGGAGAGAGGATCTCTATTCTTTACTGAGTGAAATGAAATTCCTCTCCATTTCTATTTAGAAATGGATAGTTTAATGCAGGATATTATCCTAATCCACCCACTGAACTAGTGGCACTATATTGCCCTAATTAACAAACTAGAGGGCATTGCTCTAATTCAAATAAAACGATTATGATTCCTTTTATTTAACTTCTAATGTAAATATAGGTTTTTGATTCCTTCAATCTAGGGACTAAAATATGCAATTAAGCTTGATATAGTTTACGAGCATTAAACTGTCATTCTTCTAAAGATCGACATAAGAGAAGAAACTCACAAGAAAGCCGACACTTTTAGGCTCTGTTTGACAAAAAGTAGCGGATAGCGGATGAGGAAGTTGATAGCGGATGAGGTAGCGGATTGAATTTAAAGTGTTTGGTAAAATTAGCGGTTGAAGTAGCTTATAAATATAAAATTGCGTAAATAGACATTTGTAATAAGGTACTGAAAAAACGCTAAAAGCTGGTATTGCCAAACACCTACAACTAGCGGATCCGCTATAAGCTAGTGGATTAGCTTTGCCAAACAGAGCCGTATAGAACTTTAGAAGTTGTAAAAGGATAACAATGATTATATAATAATAAGCCTCTCTGTGCTTCAGTGGCATCATAGTTCATAGTAAAGGTTGCGTGCCTTTGAAATTTTTGGATTGATTAAAGGCTAGTTGACTTATATTCTTCTATTGTTTTTATAAATAACAAAGAATTGTTTTTTAATAGAATGTAGAAAAAATATAAGGAAAAGGAGAATATCCAAAATAAGTGGGTGAAAAGAAACTAGGTAAAACCTTTAACTAGTACTCAGCTAAACGAGTTAAGCATGAGTGCTCCCTAACATCATGTCCAAGCTTCACGAGTAAGAACTATGCGCAAAGCAAAATTTGAATTGGTAACCCCACTCTGACAAACTTCAGCATAACCTATTCATTGTACTAACTACCAAGTAATTTTCCTTTGTAATTTACAGCAAGTTGTTATCTCTTGGTGAAGAAATCCTTTTTGAAGCTTTATTGGGTGCATATTCTGTTGTTATCCAGCCAATAATATGCACAATTATATTATACTCATGTTTGCTCTTTTTTTGATATAATAGGTGTGGACACTGCAAAAAGCTTGCTCCGGAGTATGAAAAGCTCGGTAGCAGCTTCAAGAAATCCAAAACTGTTTTAATTGGCAAGGTCAGCACTCTGATTTTTCTGTGTTCATACCTGATTGTTGTTGGCAATTTTTCTGTCAACTTGGTGATTTGTTTTGCAGTATTTTTTAAGCTTACAGCAATTTTATCTACTTATGATTGTGTATTTTAATTAATGGTATTCCCACTCCCATTGTGGAGCATGTTGGTGTTGTATACCTGTCTTCATAACCATGAACTGTAATATACAACTTTAACATAACATTCCTCATAATCGTATGCTTGAATTTTTTATGGTTTCTTCTTGGCCTTCCTCATTGATGGTTCCATTTGTTCATTACACATTAAATTGACAAAGCTTATTTATGTGCTGTAGGTGGACTGTGATGAGCATAAGAGTGTGTGCAGCAAATATGGAGTCTCTGGGTACCCAACACTTCAGTGGTTTCCAAAAGGATCTCTTGAACCCAAAAAGTGAGAAGATCTTGGTTGTTCTGAAGATAATATTGACAAGATTTTATATCTAAATTCATAGTTATCTATGTTGCATATTCACGACTATCTTTTTGCATCTAATACTTTAATTTTGGAAAATTCCTTCAGGTATGAAGGGCCACGAACTGCTGAAGCACTTGCTGAGTTTGTAAATACTGAAGGAGGTACTATTTGGGGTTTTGAAGCCATGCGCTACCTGTAATATCTATGAAAAAGTGGGAATTCAGATTTAACATGTTTGTGTAACTTATAAGGAAACATTCTCCGCTATATTACAAATTGCCCGGGAAATGGATTCCTTAACTTCGAATCCTCTAAATATAGATTCGTAGGCTTAAAGAAGAGAGAATGTGGGAAAATATGGAGGGAAAAGATGAGAGAGATGGATGAAAAGTCACCAAACTTTCCCTCCCTAAACTTAGGGAATTCTTACCTGCAATAGCCAGCCTGCACTAGCATATATTTTTTCATTAAGTATTTTATGCAGGCTATAGTTTACTAAGTTACCAGAGTTATAGGTTTCATGCCTTAAAACATCACAGTCTGCACACTTCCCTTGGATTTTTTTAGCTTTATGGCAGTGTTGAGCATATGCATAAGCACCATTTGGTTTTCCTCTATTTTTCTTCTGTGTTTCTTATTTCAAATTGTACTATTGTAGTGGATTTCCCAGTATTTCCTAACCATAGGTTTTGACTTCCAGGAACCAATGTAAAGATTGCAACGGCTCCATCTAATGTAGTAGTGCTAACAGCTGAAAATTTCAATGAAGTTGTCTTGGATGAAACCAAAGATGTCTTGGTTGAGTTTTATGCACCATGGTACTCATCAACAATTTTCAGATTGTCATTTTTATCTCTATATTTAATCTTCAATTTTTTTTTTTTGTTTTTGTTTGGTATTAAAATTTGGTAAAGTTGGTGTATGTTTCCGTTTCTTTCACTCATGGAATGGGTGTGAAAACTCTCATTTTCTGTTAATCTTATGAATCTTTGTATTATTTCAGGTGTGGACATTGCAAAAGTCTTGCTCCGGTAAGTTGATATCTTTGAAGTTTCCTTTTTTTTAATCTAATTAGGGTTGGGCATTTATTTTTTGAAATGCAGCAATGTGAAACTTGACTATACTCTTTTCCTCTTCAGACTTATGAGAAAGTTGCCACAGCATTTAAATTGGAGGACGATGTGGTGATTGCAAATCTGGATGCTGATAAATATAGGGATCTAGCTGAAAAGTAAGTTTTAGTTACCTGATCTTAAAATAATGAGTTTTATCTAAATGTATCAAACTTTAAAAGTGATGTCCAATAGAATCGAAATTGTTTGAGGTACTACACTAATTAGCATGTTGCATGATGTGGTGGAATATATTAATCCTTTACCTGTTCGTGGATTATATTTCAGTGTAATTCAGATATTGATTTATATATCATATAGCAGGGAAATGAAAAAAAGGGAACTGAAAGGTCATAAGATAATACATACTGTAATTAAAGTTATAGTTGTTAACAAGTCAATAGCTGCAGCCAGTAAAGGCTTTGGAGGTGGAAGATTTACAATATGATGAATAATAAAAGTTAGCTGGAATAATGTTTATGCAGGTATGACGTGAGTGGATTCCCTACCTTGAAGTTCTTCCCAAAGGGTAATAAAGCTGGTGAAGAGTACGGCGGTGGAAGAGACTTAGATGACTTTGTGGCCTTTATCAATGAGAAATCTGGAACAAGTCGAGATGGAAAAGGACAGCTTACTTCGCAGGTTTGTGAATTCACATCATAGATAAAAAAATTCCCCTTTTTAATTTTTTTTGTAGTTGTGGTTGTGGACCTGGTGGTTAGTTTGTTTGTTGGGATAAAAAGTTCAAATTGTTGCATTTAATGTTGTGCTTATAGGCCGGTATTGTAGAGAACTTGGATATCTTGGTAAAGGAGTTTGTAGCCGCCGATGGCGAAGAGAAGAAGGCTGTGTTCGCCCGAATTGAAGAGGAAGTTGGGAATCTTAAGGGTTCTGCTTCAAGGTAACGCATCATATTTCATAAGTTTAGAATATTTTCAACGTTAATTTAAATCTGGCCCGAGTTGAGAGTGGCTTAATTCGCTTTTTATAATGTGCAACTTTTATGGTACTTGTGTGTCTTGCTTTTAGCAAGACACTATAGGCAATAATGCAACTTCTTTTCCCTCAGGTACGGGAAGATTTACTTGAAAGCTGCCAAGAATTCTCTGGCGAAAGGTGCTGATTATGCTAAGAACGAAATCCAGCGTGTAGAGCGCCTGCTTGAAAAGGTAATATTGTCTTTCAGTCAAAAGCCAAAACCTTAAACATTTTACTTCGTGCATGAAATATTATTCTGACACAAATTTTAACTATTTCGTCGTAAAAGGAGGTTAAGAATTGAACTTTACAAATTGCTGTAAACAACTGCTTAGTCGCTGTACTCATTATCTGTGTTGGTTCATGCAGTCTATCAGTCCTGCTAAGGCCGACGAATTCACTCTTAAGAAGAACATCTTAGCGACGTTTGCTTGATTTATCAGTGCAATTTTTCTACCATTCCTGAAAGCTAGTGTCCCACTGCAGCTCCTTCTGATGATTGTATACATTGTTATCGAATTTGCTGGGAGATTTTCAACGTGGAGACTTCTAGTGCTTAATTTGAGTCTGTTTTGATGATCATACATGACAATTTTGGGGTAATGGAGATTATTCTTCACCCCTTTGGAGTCTACCTGATAGCGATTTGGGGAAGGACGATAACTTTTACCATCTGTTTCTTGGTAGCTATAAACTTGTTTCATGATGATGGCTATAATTAATACATGAGGGTTATCCATTCGATATACTTTGTAGCCTACTTAAAAATTATGCTTAAATACGTTCTTCTTTCCTGCGTAATTACACGAGTTTTATTTGTTATCCTTGCAAAAAAAAAATCCATCACCACGATATTTCTATTGGTTTTAATCCTTCTTCCTCAGTCTTGTTGCAAAAATGTTGATGCTGTGTTATGCCGTGTGTTGATGGCACTGCGTGGTACCGACTTGACACGGTGCACACACAAACTTTTTATAGGGAAAACAAGAATGAATTTTATTATTGAAATGGGATAAAAGGATATTCCAAGTTCCAACACATTCTACTAAGGCTGAGTTTAGCAATACTCATCTGCTAGTTGTAAGTGTTTGACACGATTAGTTTTTAGTATTTTTCCACTATGTGTTTTTTGAAACGCGCTTTAAAGTAGCGTTTGAGTTTATAGCTTATAGTGTTTCATTTTTTCTTCCAACTTTACCTTCGTTACTTTAATTAAATTTCTCATTTATCCTCCATTAAATGAACTTCTCTCTCATTTGTAAGTATTAATTACAAATGTTTATTTATGTAATTTTATTTTTATAAGCTACTTCAACCGCTAATTTTACCAAACACTTTAAATTCAATCATTACTTCAATCATTTATAAGTTACTTTATCCATTATCTCATACTTTTGCCAAACAGAGCCTAAGACTTTGGTTGACAAAAAGTAGCAGATAAACTAATTTATAGCGGACGAAGTAGTGGATAAATTAACAAACTGAATTTAAAGTGTTTGGTAGAATTAACTTATAGACATTTGTAATTAATGCTTAAAAGTGAGAGAGAAATTTATTTAATGGAGGGTAAATGAGAAATTTAATTAAATTAATGAGAGTAAAATTGAGAGAAAAAATGAGCCTAAGTGGAAAAGAAAATCTTCTCGTCTATGGTAGAAATTGGATCTTATGTCAAGTAGGATAAAGGGTGTGATACGTACAATAATTTAATAAATGTAATATAATAAATACAATTAAAAAGTACTTGAAAATGAGTAATTTTTAGGTGGTCACAAATATTTAGTCACGACATTTGATCACACTCACAAAATAGAAATAAATACACTAGTAAAACAATAGTACTTCCTCCGGTCCAAGATATACGAGAAAAAATCGGACATCTGACACACCAAATAATGACATTGAAATCAACTATTATCATTTAATAAGACTATATTCTTTCCAAGATTGTCATTTTCATTTAATGATGATTTACACTCCTAAGAATGATACCATTATTAACTACACCACTTAAATAGAAGTAAATTTGGAATTGATCATTTAATACACTTCAAAAAATGTGTTTATTTATTATATTATGAACCACCAAAACTCAATTTTTTCTCTTATATTGTGGACCAGATGAAGTAGTTGTGTGTTTTCCCAAATGCATTTGTTTTTATTTTTTGTGTGTGACCAGATGTTGTGACTAAATATTTGTGGCCAAAATGAAGTTTTATTTTATTTTTGCTTTTTGGATGAACATTTTGTTGCTTCATTGTCCTGAGAATGGGTTCTCTCCCATGACTTCATGGTGCAGTGGAATCTGAACCACCTATTGAATAAGACAAAAGTTTGGAGAGATATATTAAAAGAAGTGATAGAGAGGATTGAATGATGCAAATTTAGCACTTGAGAGTGTCAAATAAAAAGTCCAACGGAGAGAAATAAGAGAATCCCCTCCCCATTGGCCTCAGGGTTATGAAATTAAAGGGATGGCTATGATATCGTACACCATCTTGTAGGTGGTTTGGGAGTGGAAAATGAATGCATCTTATCTGGAAGAGTGCCACATTGTACAGTGGTAGTGATTAGTGAATCACATTAAAGTAATTTCATGGAGATGAGTTTTGAGTCGCACTAAGGTATCTCACTATTTGTACTTTTATCTAGTTCCGATGGATTGTATTTAAAAAAAAAATTCTCTTTAAGAGGATATCATTGTGTGTTCTACAAAAAGAAATAAGATATTCATTTCCTCTCTTGTAAATGAATTGGAATACCCTTTATTCTAGTTTATGTAAATAAAATTCATTTGTTCTAAAAAAAAAAACTACAATTCCCTTTCTTTGGTTTTTTGGAAATTTGATTTTAGTCTCTATTATATTAAATGAGACTTTCTTTTAGCACAAGTAAATATTCTTTTCACTTTTAGTCTTGACAAACATATTGTTTTGTTATGTATCCCTGCCATATGGCACCCAACCAATGGAAATGACATGGAAGGTTAGTGCAACATGAAACCATCATCCCACATGGCATACTGTCAGCAACATTAGGATTTTTGTAATGATAGAGGGAACAAAACAAAAAAATATTGCAGGAATGAATAGCGAAAAAGGTAGCAGAGATGAAAAACAAAAACCCTATATATTTATGGAAATCAAAAACATTTATTTATCACTAAAATTAAAAAAAAATGAACAAAACAATCTCAATAGAGTAGATAAAAACAAGCAACCTTGAAAATATTTACTAGAGTAAATAAAGAATGGGGTAAAGGGGAGGCCAAATGGCTACAAGTTAATGCCTTAATGGTCATGTTATTGTTAACGACTTCAATAAGGACATTGGTTAAGATATCTATATAGGAAAATCAAACTTGTCTTGAAATTACAAGTTAACTCCTTTTCAATGAAATAAATACACAATTTTTTGCTTACAAACTTGCCTCTTTTGATTACTTAACCGATGCCCTAAAGGCACTAATTAGCATTTTCCTATCAACACTTCTTTTTGGTCAAAATTAAGATATGCTAAAGAAACAATCCGCGATTACTAACTAACCTCCGGAATCCGTTGCTTTTGCGTTCATATTCAAAACTCTGCACGGCTTACTATTATCATGGCCAAATTCGGGTTCAGGAATGCCTATTGTTGAACACTCTTCAATCTGATACTCTCTCTCATCAACCAGAGATTTTATGTAAGAACCTGTCCTTTCCTCTGCATCAATGTTAGGAGGAGGCTCTTGACTAGAACCAAATGGAAGCTCCAAAGATGCAGAGCCAAGAGGATGTGTCCTCATCTGCACAGATCTTAGAAGTGCAGCTCTTCTTAAGTCAGCTGAGTGGCATATATCACTTGGAGACGATGGAAAGCGGCCCTCAGAATCCGAGCCTCGTTGACGAGGCTGGGAACAAGCAACGGCTGCGACTGTAAAGCCATGAGAAGCGATTAAACTTGTGGAAGGTGCAGAAGAAAATGCATTCTGTGGTCTTTGGTACCTGCATGGAGAAACTGGACTACTAGGAAGGCTGTCCGGTTGGGATGAGCAACTATGCACAGGAGTTTCGCAAAACCTCGAGTCATCTGAGTCTTCTGACATTGGAGAATATTGTAAAGACATATCATCCCTGAAAATATATTCAACAACGTAAATTATTTGAAACATTTGCTAATTATTGAAGAATTATACAAATCAATTTTAACAAAAGATTGTTAGCTGTTCACTGTTGGTGCTGGCAAAATATGTTTCCTATTTTATATCAACTCGTCCACATAAAGCGTCAAAGAGCCACACTAGCAAAAGGGGGTGTTTGACCATGAAAATGATGGATTTCTACCATCTACAAGATTATGTATAAATAAAGTGATATTGCCAATTACTATATGCTATGATAGTCAAAACCACAAAAATCAAAGGTAGGGTTATTTGGGCTCTAGTAGAGCATAAAGGGCTATACGATAGGTTCACTTGAGAGAAAGATGCACTGTCGCAGCAAGAACGTGTCAAAAAAACGGTCTATAGTACTCAAACAAATACCGTATACCTACTTCAGGCTTTGGAGATTACTGACAACAAAACCATAATGAAACACACTGAAGTGATCATCTATAATTCTGGAATAGCAAATGGATCATCATTCTCAACACTAGTGTTGTCGATCGCGAATTGCAGTAAATAGCGGTTTGCTTAAACTCCGCTATTCTATAGCGCTATAGCGCCACAATAGCTGCTATTTGATAGTATTGATGGGCATATCGCGGATTGCAGACAATAGCGGTTTGTTCAAATTCAGCTACGTTGTAGCGCTATTGCGCCGCTATAGCCTCTATTTGACAACACTGCTCAACACTTAGGCACATAAAACTATAGGTCAAACAATTAAGATAGATTAGGAAGGTATGATACATGGTAGGGCATTATGATATCATTTGACTTATGTAGCCGATCTCACCTAATAGGAGCTTTGGATTTTTTGGACATAATCAATAGATTAAATGAAAACAAAGGCATAATGACATGCAGCATTATGGCTAAAATAGTTTGCAGATCATATGCAGTGGCAATTAGAGCTACCCAAAGAGTTATTCACCATCACATGATATATTTTGCAAGGCCAGAATGATACGCCTTAAAGATTTTTAACCAAATTCTTAAGTATGAAGGAGAAGGATCACAAAAGAAGCAGGCAAAGAACAGCAAAAGAGTATAACTTACACGAGATTACGCCATCATACACTGCCAACACATACATAAAATGTAATAATGCAACTCGCAAATAACTCGTACCATGAGCAATAAGAAGCTAGCTATGTATATCAAATATCCACTAATTAATGCTGATATGCTACAAAATTAGCCTCATCCATGTAAAGAGTTGATCATATTCTTCCAAACTGAAAACAGTACTCCATGACAATTATTTTACCTTAGAGCGAACGCACTTTCAGACCTTGCTGGAGATTCCATGAGATTATCAGGAAGCGAGTCTCCAACTGTCAATCCATTAAGACTGGATGCCATTATCTGAAGATGGAAACAACAGAAAAAACAACTCCAGTTTAAGTCTAGTTTATTTCACTTGATTATAACAAAAACATACATGAAAATCTAAATCATGTAGTAGCAATAGCAATTTAAACAAATAAACAATCACAACAAGCATCAAGCATCAAGCATGTCCTTCAAACAAAAACCACCTTCTGAAATAGGGTTTCAGCTCATATATGCAAACAAGTAGTTTTACTTAAAAAATTGGGCTCAAGCCATGTCTCAATTTTGAACAAGATACTATTTTATAGTCGGCTTAGATGAAATGGCAGATAAACACCACACATACTCTATCACATGGTTACACAGTTCGAAACCGAGAATTCAAGTTCGAACCTAGGAGCGGGCATCCTAGCTGAAATTGCCAATGTCACTGAAATTGCAAATATGACCAATGCAACAAAAAAAAAGTTCAACGATTCACAAAATTAATATTGTCAACAACGTAATAACTACAAAGGATCACAGAGATACGGATACTGATAGAGACAATAAATTAGAAACGCCAATACATGGAAATTCCATCACAAATTAACGGGGAATTTCACATAACTAACAGCCAAATCATTAAATATTGAAATTTTGTAAGCGAAAAAAACAATTGAGTAGTTATGTGACAGTTAAAATATAAAATGAAAATAAAATAATAATGAAACGACAAAAAAGAGGGGCAAAAGAGAGAATGATATTAACCTCGCTTAGATAACGCTTGTGAGAACGAAGATTATCTACATAAACTTCCTCTTCGGGATCTCTGGTGCGCTTGCTACTGGGAGATGAGGCAGAGGGTGAGTGTGACCCTCCCAAATTCGAATCGAATCCCATTTTTGAATCTAAATCAGAAAAATTTATTTGGGGGAAAAGAGGCTATTTAATTGTTGCGACCTTAAAATTAAAAGAGAAGGTTAGAGTTTCCCAAATTGTTTTCCGCCATTAAAGGTCACTGAAAAGTAGCAGTATGTATCTGAGTATTTTTTCACCGGTCACAAAAAAAAAAAGACGATTGGAGAGAAATGTAACGTTGTGATTGATATAGTTTATGATTATAGAGCCGCTCCTAGTTATCGACACGTGTTGCTACATGGTCGCTTGTTTATTCATGGTTAGGCAGGCAGCAACTTCATACGCCCGAGTGGGTAGTATTGTATTCAAGCCTATCTTTTTTTTAGATTAAGCGCTTAAACAAAAGCGCAAAAAAGAGACATACGGCGATTACATTCTGAGGAGTAGAAACTCCAACAATATCAGCGTCAACAAGTAAAGAAATTATAGGAGGCGGTGAATCAATAAGGAAGGAGTCCTCCGGATAGGTGCATCCCAAGTTTGCAAGCGCATCAGCAACTTTATTGGCTTCTCGATAGATATGCAGAATGCGCACATTTGTAAAGCAGGCGAGAAGTTGTCTAATTCTCCTCACAAGTTGTCTACCAGCTATGCTCCCCTCGCTAGTGCCGTTGAGGCAAGTAACCACCATGCTTGAATCCAGTTGAAGCTCGATATAAGTGCATCCTTTACCAGCAGCAAGGTTGATTCCGTCTATAATACCCCATAGCTCTGCCAAATAAGCTGAATCCACATGTAAGCGTGTCGTACCACAGATCAATGCCCAGCTGAGTTGCGCACAACAGCACCACAGCCTGCAACTCCAGAACTAGCCTTAAACGCACCATCAGTGTTAATTGCCACCCATCCAGCAGCAGGTGGATTCCAATGCACAAGAACTTCTTGACTTATGCGCTCCTGTGTAGAGGATATTTGCCTACTTAACTCATAATTCATGGCATGTTGAGTGACTATCCGAGACAGAAAGCTTGGCCGAGTATAGTCTTCATCATGAACCTATTTATTGCGCCAATACCAGAGATAGTAACAACCTGTAGCCCAAACATCGCACCATTGAAGCACAACTTCAACCTTAGTAGAGTTACGCATATTTCCATCAAGCCAATCAAGTAATTCGACCCCATAAAAGTCAGACCGAAAAGCAAGAGGATGAAAGAATTCCACAAAGTTGTGGCAAGAGGGCAATCCCGGACCACATGTAGAATTGATTCAGGGGTGCGCTGACAATGTTTACAAAAAATATCACCATTTCCCCACCGACCACAATACTCTTTTGTCGCGAGTTTACCATGAAAGAGTTGCCAAACGAAGCAACGAATTCTTTCCGGTACTTGGAGCTTCCAAATCTTCCCCCAGCAATCTAACTTTAAAGACTGGTCGAAATTGCACAAAAGACTATAGGCGAGAGACACAGTGAAGTCCCCCGATCCTTCCCCCGACCAATACCTCTCATTCGGGCCATCATGAGGTAAAGGCGTTGGGTGAGCAGCAATTTTCAACAATAAATCCGAAGGAACAAAGCCGGATATAACATTAAGGTTTCAATTACCTTCATTGTTAACAAGATCACTGACACTCCAATCAAGCACTTCGGGTGGGAGGTTAGATACATGATCAATGAGCCGGATGCTAGAATTAATCCATTTATCATTCCACAAATTGATGTTGGACCCATTTCCAAGAGACCAAGCTTCAAAGGAGCTCAAAGGCTGCCAGCACCGATCTATTTCCTTCCACAAAGAAGAATCAGTTGCTTTTGCTTATTCAAGCCTATCTTTAGATCTACTTCTAGTGTTTAGAAGTAAGTTTACAAAGCTTTCTTATTAACAAAAAAAAAACTACGTTTACAAAGCTAAATAATTTAGAGGTTCTTTTTAGCAAAAAATAGCAAATAATGAATAAATTAGCGGATAAATTAGTTTATAACATATGATTTTATAGTGGATAGTTGAAAGTGGATAAACTAACAAATTGAATTTAAAATTTTGGTAAAATTAATTATTGAACTAGCTTATAAAAATAAAATGACAGTTTGTGTTAGCTTATAAAATTCGTTGTTTAACTAGCTTATAAAAATTAGCATATGATTCATAAGTTTGTGTGAGGAACTGGTAAAGAGGGAATAACAGTTTGTGAACTGTATCATCTCATTAGATTTTACATTGCAAGATGCAACTTATATAGTACAGTTCAATATAATGGAATGATTGTTAACTGACTTTACATAATCCATTATTCTCTTCACTACCTACCTCCTCTCCAATTGCCATTAACAAAATTTATTCCTCTTCCTCGAACTCAGCACCAACAAACTTTTGTCCAACACATTGTTTGGTGAACAATTGACAACACAAGCAACAAAAAGGAAATTTTACTATAATTCTCTTTCTAACGTTTATAATGATTTTATATAATATATATTATAATGTAATTAATAAGTTATTGGAGAGATGAAAGAGAGAGAGAGAGAGATGAGAAAGAGAGGTTATGAGATGAGAAGATACAAAAAAAGATAAGAGGTAGAGAGGAGAGATAGAAAGAGAGATGAAGGAAATGAGTCATGAGATGAGAAAGTACTAGAGAGGTAGAGAAAAATAATAGAGAAGAATGGGATAGGAGGGAGAGGAAGAGGGAGAGAGAGAGAGAGAGAGAATAGAATAGAGAGAGAGAGAGGAGAGAAAAAAATTATTGAATAGAAAATAAAAATAATATTTTGGTATTTTTTTGAGTGATCAGGAAGTTGTACTGCGGGACAGGAAGTTGTACTGTGATTTTGTGAGGTACAAGAATTTTGGTATTTGTCCGGTCTCTTGCCATCTTTTTTTCCAACAATTTTCAAATCAAATAGAGTACAACTAAAGTTGTCCAATCCAGTCCTTTAATGCATAGAGAATCAAACGCACCCTAAATCTCATTGGCAGTGGTTTTCACCAAGATTTTTTTATATGATTGTGCGACCAATCGCTTGAAACAAGTAATTTTTTGCCTTTAGGTCTTTCAATTTGCCATCTTTAACTGCTTTCAATTGCTCCAACTTGGATTTTGTTGTTGCAATAGGCATTCCAAATTCCCCCACGAACCAAGACTCATTCGATTGCAATAGATTCTCCACGAGTAACTCCCAATGGTCGTAATGAGCATCGAATTTAGGGACCGAAGGTTGCACGAACTCACGCTCCACTCTTTCTGCCATTTCTCTCCTCCGTTCACGATTTAGGGTTTCTTTTTTCTTTCACACAGTAACTGCAGCTACAATGGATCAGGTCCCTAAAGGAGCTTTGGTACCAATCGTTAAGAACTGATAAAGAGGGAAAAACTGTTTGTGAACTGTATCATCTCATTAGATTTCACAGTTGCAAGATGCAACTTATATGGTACAGTTCAATACAATGGAATGGTTGTTACTTGTTAACAGGCTTTACAATTTGTTACTACCAGTACAACTAACTAACAGAAGCTATTATTAACACCAACTAACTATTACAATGCTAGACTAATTGATACAAGAGAGCTAACAGTTTGGACCTAAGAGATGTATTATCAGGGATTATAAAAGAAAAAGTGTAACAATGACTGCATATTGAATATGTCCTTCAGAACAAATAAAGAAAAAAAAAGGCACAAGAAAGGGCCTTTTTTTTTTTTCTGATTCTGGATTAAAATGGCTTAGTTTTTTTTTTCTTAAAGAAACTGACAGGAATACGATTCTCATTAGAAATGGTGGAGACGCTTTTCCTCCAACTCAGTCTTGGGATCTCATTCTCAGCATACAAAGGGAATATGTCAACCATTTCCACAAAGAAACCATTTTAGGAAGTGCATAAGCATAAATGAATGTCCTTGTCATTATTTTGATCAATCAATTCATTAGGAGTTAAGACAAAACAGCTCATGAAAGTAAAAGGATACTTTTATTCTTTTTTTTTTTGGGTGTTAAGGGGATATGTGTTTGTCTATATATAGATAAATAAAATTATTCTAAGTAGTTGAATAAAATGAATGTTTTATGGAGTTTAATGAAACAAAATAATTAGGGAAAAAACAAACAATCCACCGATACTAGTTCTTATCTTTTTGTCATTGTAGTATTTGATTAATTTCATAACTCAAGTCAAAGTCGACTTTTACTCCAAAAAAAACAAAATTATTGACGTGAGTTGGTACTTGGCGGATATGATTGGGAAGCAAAAAGTGAAAACAGAGAGGTGTTTGTTTTAGGGAGTAGAAGTCCAAGATCTTGAGAACTAGCTAGGCTTTTGTATTTGGCTATTTCTAATGCCAAGTCGCTAACCGTATCAGCGTTCCCGCTCGGATATAAACACAAACAGTTGGCGTACAAAACCCATTCCATTTCCCCATTTCACAACAGAAAAGGCAAATGAAGTACGTTTTGATCTCCGGTGGAGTGGTCAGTGGCCTCGGCAAAGGCGTCACCGCTAGCAGCATAGGCGTCGTGCTCAAAGCCTGTGGCCTTCGCGTCACTTCCATCAAAATCGGTTCTCTTTCTCAACTAACTTTTCTCTTTTATCTTTTTGAGCAACTCAAGTTAGTTACAATTTACAACTGCCTCATGCACTTCTTCACAAAACTTTTTGTAGATCCTTACTTGAACATAGACGCCGGCACCATGTCTCCCTTCGAACATGGAGAGGTTTTTGTTCTTGATGATGGCGGAGAGGTTTAGTTTTTTCCACTTATATACCTCTTTGTGCTTCAATTTGAATGTATTAGTGTCATGGAGGTGTTTAATTTATTTATTATTTTTCTAATTTTTGACTTGGAAAGGTTGATTTGGATTTGGGAAATTATGAGCGTTTCCTTGATGTCACGCTTACAAAGGATAACAACATCACCACTGGAAAAATATACCAGGTACTGCATGCTATGCTTGCTTCAAGTCTTTCATAGTACACTGCATACTGATTTTGCTATAGTGGTCTAACGTGTTGTTTGGTTTTGTATGATTAGTCTGTACTTGAGAAAGAACGAAAAGGGGATTATCTTGGGAAAACTGTTCAGGTGATATACTGCAGTTTGCTATTTATATTTACCTATTGCTTGCTGGATAGTTTGTGTGGATAAAGAGCAGATTACTGAGTTACTGGCGTTTGGAAAAATAGGTGGTTCCACACATCACTGATGCTATCAGAGATTGGGTCGAGTCGGTTGCGGTGATCCCCGTTGATGGAAATGAAGGCCCCGCAGATGTTTGTGTGATTGAGCTGGGAGGCACTGTAGGTAAGATTTTGGACAACCTGTTGAAGCTGCTTTATCTGCTTTAATTAATTAATAATGACGAGAACATAACATTTGTCTGTCTACAGGTGACATTGAATCCATGCCATTCATTGAGGCTCTAAGGCAATTATCCTTTCAAGTGGGTATGTCAAAAGCATATTTTGCTTCTAAACCAACTCTGCTAATACAGTTTTTCCCCCTATTCTCAACCATGCTCTTTTGTCATTATTATTATTTACTATACTACTGTAGACTTTGGCCATGCTCTTTTGTCAAAATTGTTTACTATTTACAACTATAGAATTTGTGTTCATTGCCCTCGTGGACGGCAAGGAAAGAATTTTATTCCTTTTTTTAAAGTTCCTTTAATCACCACAGTATTAAAGGTAAAGCACTTTGTCTAACAACAAAAAAGTAATGTAGATTTCTTGCTTTTCTATTGCCCAATACACATAATCGGTGTGAATTTGTCCATGCTTGATAATCTCAACACAAAGGTTATTTCAGGTTAATCTGTTGCATTATTCTTTTCTGGATGTTGCTGAAGCATAAATATATACTACGTTAATGTATACTGCTAAAGCCATTTATGCATAATGTGTGCGAAGCCTATATGCAACAATATCTAAAGTTATACCCGTATTTGGTAATGATATTTCTGATACTTCTACATACGTATTCAAGGAATATTCCTCTATTTTTTTAAAGAAATTATTGACAATGCATTAGGGATTTTGGGATACAACTTTGATACTTCAAGATGCAACTATTGGAGTACATGCTCCTTTATTCATTGTTTGAAGAGAAACAAAATGGATCCAAAAAGGGAAGAGAATTTGGTTTACGTTCATCCCAACCTTTGACTTTTGTCTAGGAAAGATCGACAATACACTAAAGGAAGGACATGGTTGTGGGATGTTCACCTGATGATCTTGTTAGACTTATTGAATTGGAAAAATTGTCTCTTGATGAATTAATCTTAAAGCCTTGCTTTTAGAAATACGGGAGATGAAAATGATACAACTAGTATTAGACAACAAATGATAGGCAATTGAGTAAAGTCGAAGACTACTTTAAATAGAACTAATGTTTTTTTTTGTGACATTAATTTATGACATTGTTTTGGGAAAGATTTGTAATTCTATTGACATTTATTTAGGTAAAATAATATATTTTGATATGGATAATATAAAAGTATGTCTCTTTGTTTTTTATTGTTATGATCACAAGTTTTTTTTTTTTTTTTTTTTGGAAATTAGGATCATTATCTACTGATATGGTTATATATTAATATAAAGTATCAAATTATCAATTTCTCTTTACATAATACGATTTTCACATAGCCATGAAATGTCATCTTGATGCATATTACGATTTTCACATTTTCTCATTATTCCTTCTCAGGGCCTGACAACTTCTGTCTCATCCATGTCAGCCTGATACCAGTTTTGGGTGTAGTGGGGGAGCAAGTAATACTTAATTACTTGTGCATTACAGTTGCAGACTTTTAGTTATTATTTTTCTCATGCTGAGTCCAATATCCTGCTTCCAGAAAACAAAGCCTACGCAACATAGTGTCAGGGAACTTAGAGCATTGGGCTTGACGCCTCATCTCTTAGCAAGTCGCTCTGCTGAGGTATCTCATTACACCTGTTGGTACCTAGATGCATTTAAAAATGTTAATCTGTGTAACAATGTTTAATCCAAGGTCTTCAGGCAGTAGTATTACATAAAAGTTCTGCTCACTCACTTATTCTTAGCATCCACATTGTACTACTCTATTTTATTTCCCACGTCAATTATTGATGTGAACTATGGTTACAATATCCAGGTTCCACTTTTAGCAATGAATATATTTATGATCATTATTTTGCACCTGGTAGTCTAATATTTGCTGTATTTTCCATCTCAATAAAAGTCTAATTGACTTTGTAGTTGGTTGTGTTGTTATGTAGTTGTCAGAAAAGTTGGTTTTACCTGATTCTCCAGTGATAATATTTCATAATCCATCGAATTTGTGGCGATGTTTAAATTGCTGTTGAATATGCTCAACCCCTGAAGGGATGCTCAACCTCTTTTATCCTTTGTGCTTTGGATTCAGACATATTGGAAAATGTGTATATTATTTTTTTGCTGAACCTATAATTTACTAGACGTAAAGCTTCGGTGACATCTCCAGTTCAGTTCAACCTTCAATGTAGTCCTTTTGAAGGCCTAATATGCACATTGATGCACATGAACACGTCAACAAACTTTTAACCTTCATTTACGAGAACACAGTGGTTAATTGAATCTCATTATATTCATATTTTTTTCTCACTAAAGTCAACTGGAAATTTTCTGCATTTTTCAAATTTTTCCTTCTGTTTTTAAGAGTTGTGTCTTTGAGGTTAGTTTTGCCATATTAATAGCTAAAAAAGTTTTTTATTAAATGTGCCAGCCGCTGCTGGAAAGTACCAAGGAAAAGCTCTCACAGTTTTGCCATGTTCCAGTAAGTTTTCAGCAAACCAAACTTGGTTGTTTTCGAAGCAAGCTTTGTTTTATTAGCTATTTTATTTTCTGTATATTTTTTCACAGGTTGACAATATTCTGAATATCCATGACGTACCAAACATTTGGCACATTCCCCTGTTACTTAGAGTGAGTCTCTTATAAGTTTTTAGTGACATTGAAGCTTGGCTACTTTGGTTTATATTTAGTATAATAACTTTTTTTTGTATATGTTTGGCTGCTGTTTTCAGAACCAAAATGCTCACCATTCAATTTTACAGCAGCTTAACTTACTCAGGTGAGTTTTTTTATTTGTATTCTATTTGTTATTACTGCCAAAAACTAATCAGTATCACATGTAAAAATTTGTGATGGGCAAAGCCTAAAAGAAACTAAGGATATTAATGCAATTTCAAATGATGCTGCTACAGTAACGCATGACAGTACCTGAAAATATACGTGTGCTACAGTGTCCCACAGTAACAAGCATTCTGGTGCTTTTCAATACACTATTTGTTGATTCACGTCCCACACCCTACATATTGTATTTTCCTTGTTTTAATTAATTAAGGATATTAATGCAATTTCTAATGATGCTGCTACAGTAACGCTTGACAGTATCTGAAAAGATACTTGTGCTACAGTGTCCCACATTAACAAGCTTTCTGGTGCTTTTTAATACACTATTGTTGATTCACGTCCCACACCCTACATATTGTCTTTTCCTTGTTTTAATTAATTAGAAAATTTGAGATGTGATCCAATAATAGTATGTTGATAGCATTCCTTGAAATTATCTCCAACTTTTTATCTTAGGTTTTGAAAACGTATTTTACATATTGTTGGAATCTTTTAGTGGTTTGAACTACCAATTAAATTTTGAACAAAATCAAAGAGCAACAGATCAAACCCATGTGATCAATATTCTGAAAGATCTGCAGGCTGCAATATTGAATATCTATGCTTTTGTTTTCGTCAGTAATTTCAGCTTGCCTATCTTTGAATGTCATCTCGGTGTACATCGTGGATTAGAGATGAATTCCAATCTACATTGCTTTGTCCTCTAGATCCCCTTTTCCTATATCATCTTTTTTAATCTTCACATGAGCTCCGACTTGACCTCCATACAGGTTTCTACATCTTATGCAAATTACTACATCATTCTATGTATCTAAGCTCTAGAGCTTATGTAAGTCCAAGAGTTCTTGCACTGAGAGCAGTTAATACTTAATACTTAATACTGATATGGATTAAACCAAGCTTGGTCCAATTGTTGTTGGCCAAAAGCCTTAGGATAAAATCTGTAATACTCAAGATATTGAGGGAAAAAACATCAGCAAAAGAGATAAAAAAACATCGCAAATGGGGTTTTTCTTTTGGTTAAACAACCATGGCAAAGACAAGAAAGCTTCTTTTATTTAGTAACTTTTTGATACACTTTTGTAGCCTCAAAGTCAGAACACTTTATAAAGTAATAATGCTGCTATAGTAGTGGAAACATATCAGCTATTACACTTGGTTGTTTGAGGGGTGCACTGTAATCTTAATATGATACCTCCTATATTTGCATTCCAGATCAGTCCTCCACAAAGATTGAAGTGACACGAAAAAGAAATCCATCATTTTGCATTCAGTTGATCATAATTGGGCATTCCTGCTGGATATGTTGTTTCTTGTTTTCCAATTTTTTTTTGTATAATATACTGATAATTTTATATTCCTTTTCAGCCGTGCTACGCCTCCTGATTTACAGCAATGGACTGAGATGGCTGAGAGCTATGATAATCTTACTGAATCTGTTAGTACTATATGTGTTGTTAGCAACATTCATTCTAAATTTATCATAATATATTGTGCATGTGAATGAGAGCATTTTGAATTTTACAGGTAAGGATTGCGATGGTGGGAAAGTATGTTGGTCTAACAGATTCATATTTATCTGTTGTAAAGGTATGTTTTATCTTCCCCTTGATATTTATCCCATAATAGCAGGCTAACAATAAATATATAGTATAGAAAATTGAGTAAAGATTTGTATATTTACTATAATACTATGCCACTTTCAATGTTTATTGGATAATAGCATTTAAATTTTTTTATACTTGTTCCTTTAAATCTGGTTCCTTCCATGAATATGATGCCATATTCACTAGCATTCATCTGAATTTCACATTCTTGTTAAATTCTTCATTATTCAAACTGTAATTGACTATTGGTTTGTGCATGCTTTATTGTTTTGTACAATCTAAAGTGTATATATCAGTGTGGAACATCAACACACTTAGATTGTAGAATGGTTGTCTTTTTATTTAACAAGGAGTCTTTAGGTTTTCTCAGCAATATGCTGTAATTGAATACAAGGGTTGACTTGCTACTTTTACGTCATTGAAATACACTGGTTTGATTTTTAATGCCTCATTTATTTACAGGCCCTTCTGCATGCTTGCGTCGCACGCTCATTAAGGCCATCAATTGACTGGATTGCAGCTTCTGACCTTGAAGATGACTGTGCGGAATCTGTAATGATTTCTTTTGCATTTGAAGAAATTTGGTTACTTTTCACTATGCAGTTGGTCAGGCTTTTTCATTTTATTTTTTGGTTTTACTCTTTCAGACACCGGAAGCACATGCTGCAGCATGGAAGACACTGAAGGTAAGTGCACCAGAATTACATACAGTTTATGGAAGTTTAGTCTATTATGGGTAAAACGTTGAGGCCTTCGTGGTTGGGTTATGTGATCCTGCTGGACTATCTTGAAAGTGGACTCATACAATACAAGGAAAGATGTTATGCTTTTGAATTAGTAACTGCAGCCATTTTTGGGGAATTTTCACATGCAGAGTGCAGCTTGTGTCTTGGTTCCTGGGGGATTTGGAGATCGTGGTGTGAGAGGTATGATGCTGGCTGCCAAATATGCCAGAGAGAACAATGTTCCTTACCTGGGGATTTGCTTGGGAATGCAAATTTCTGTTATTGAGTTTGCTAGATCAGTAAGTAATATTCTGTGTATGTAATGTTTTTTGTTTATTTATGACTACATGCTTTTATTGGTTATTTAACATCCATTCTTAGGTTTTGGGTTGGGAAAGAGCAAACAGTGTAGAGTTTGATGCCCAAACACCAAATCCTGTTGTGATTTTCATGCCAGAGGTAAATACACGTCTGACCACTCCCCCTTTTCTCTGATTCATTTTTGTTGTTGTAATGTCTCCTATTCACATGCAGGGTTCACGAACACATATGGGAAGTACCATGAGGCTTGGATCTCGAAGAACACTCTTACAAACAAGTGATTCTATCACTTCCAAGCTGTATGTGATGTAGCTATCTCACTATATAGTATTTTAACGATAAAAGAAATAATGAATAAAGAATCGGTATCCCTTTGATGAAATAGGTCATCTTTCCCATAATTACTTTTTTTCTGGCAGTATCTGCACATTCATTCTCCTTGTTTCTGGGCCCGTCTAGTTGTTCTGAAGGACACATGTCAGTAAGGTCTGGTTGTTGATTGAGTGCTCGATCACCAGGGGATGGTTTGATTTTCGTGAATATTAGGAACAGTTTAGTATTTTCTGCGTGATATTACAATTTCAGAAGCTAGGGATACAAATCTATCTTCACTGTAGATGAGGGCTCTTGATGCATAGCCTATTGTGCAAACATACATTAGAAGCCCCAATACTCTAAAATAGGTCAAGTATTCGTATCTGACACCAATACGTATCGGATACGGCGGGATACATACCCATGGAGTATCCTGGAATTTTCATTTCTTTTTTATATAGGAAAAATGTCCGATATGTGAGGGATACATGGCCGATACTCCTAGGATACGACTGCCTTATACGGATACGCACATGATACTTCATATGGGCCCCTTTCTTTTTTTGACAACCAATGTGGCTCATTTCTAAGTGTTTTTAATTTATATTCTAAAAATAAAATATTAAATCCTAAAAGGGGTTACTACATATGCCAATTAGCAACTTTTTCCTAAAATGGAGGTTACTACCTTTTGGATAAACCGTGGCTCCTTTTTGTTGCTCTTTTTTTTTATGTGCAATTTTTTTTTTTTATTATGAGTAATGGTCCATTAGTAAAGTGAATATTTTTTTTTTGTTATCTTTAGATATGTTCGTATATTATGTTTTTTTATATATATTTGAATTTGAATTTAATTTTTTATTAAAGTATCTCGGTTGTATTGCATCTTTATTTTCAAAGTTTTCTTATATCCGTATCGTGTCGTACCCATATCGTATCCCATATTCAGGCTTCATAATTTTCCCTCCTTACCCTTCCCAATGAAAGAGGAAAAAAGAGAATATCTAGCAGCATGATAATTTATACTCATAGTGTTCCTAATTGCCCTCCTTGAGGATATCTCTGGATCTGAAAAATGACCTGTTCAGTTGTAACTTGTAACTAGACTCCAATAGGTAGCCACTTTTATGATTAGATTATGCTCTCAGCACTCATTTTATGCATATTAACATTGTTGCATGTTCCTAATTGCTAGGTATGGCAATTCAGAGTATGTGGATGAGCGGCATCGTCATAGATATGAGGTTTGGCTGTGAACCTTCTTGTTTGGTGACTAGACGTTCTTGAGGCACGTGTTGTCCAGATCCTCTAATCTAGTATTGGCATTGTTCAGGTAAATCCGGATGTTATTGGACCTTTAGAAGAAGCTGGGCTAAAATTTGTTGGCCGGGATGAAAGCGGAAAACGAATGGAGGTATTTTTTCTGCTTGGATAGGGTTTTGACGAGAAGCAATCTTGGCTAAAACCATAGTTATGAATCTGTCAGTTTTAATTAGACGTAGTTGAATTTGTTATCCCGCATTTGTGTTTATATAATTTACTGCAACACATTATTCACTTCTTTTTTTGCCTGGAGAATGCAACTGTTTTCTCGATTGTAAGAAATTCTCTCTTGTGCAGATCTTAGAGCTTCCAAGTCATCAATTCTATGTAGGCGTGCAGTTTCATCCAGAATTCAAATCTCGGCCAGGGAGACCATCTGCTTTGTTTTTAGGTACCTTCAACTCATGAAATAGCCTTTCATATCTTATAAACCAATGATCCATATGAAGTATAACTGAGAGTCATTTACACGATCTGTGTTAACATTAGTTTGTGTGATATTAAGATGTGTATTTGGACCTTCACAGCACTCATGTGGTTGTTTTATCTTCCTGAGATCACATAAGTGCTTAGTTTAGCTTAAATACCCACTGCGATTCCCATGTAAATTGATGCTTGAAGTTTCCAGAAATACGATTAGATGTGAGGAGTAAAAGATTCCTCATCTCAAATAATTATTTTTTGTCATTTTCATATATTGTTTTGATTGTGTCTACTCTATTAAATATCTTATGATGCTGTACCTGCAGGTCTCATATTGGCAGCAACAGGAAAATTGGAAGCACATATTAGTAGTAGTGAGAATGGAAGTTGATTTACGATTTGTTGCTATAGAACTCATTCCTTCATTACTTTTCTAAGGTAAACTGTTTCTCTTAAAGGTTTGTTTAGGAGTAGTGAGGGGAGGGGGTATACCTCCCAAATTTTGGGGAACTCAAAATGAATTACGAAAGGACTTTGGAAGGTTTTTGATGGTAATTTTTCTCCGCAATTAGTCATAACTCATAAGCCTTCCCCTCCCTACAAACTCCAAAACAAATCCTAACTGCTTTATGATTCTCTAGATTGGTTGTAATTCATATTCATGTCAGTTACAAAGTAATATTATTTGCATCCCTACGTCCATTTTTTATAATCAGAAATTCTTATATGAATAATTTTTATTATTTAATTAAGTTAATGATGGAAGAGATGCCTAAAGGAGGTTGCAAATACTAGTATATCTGCAACTGACTTAATGAAATCAGGCAAGGCAACTAGAATAGCAACTTTGTTGGGAAAAAGAGGGTCTTTTCCTTTGCTAATAAGATTCAATACATCTTGGCCAAACTTTGTTTTTGTTAAATAAGTATGGCCAAGCTTCGCCCCGTGGATGTTGCTTGTTGTGGAAGCAATACGAATACCATGTCTTATATAACATCATTCTTGTCATGTTTTTCGACCTTTATTGCAGAACGAAAGGTATTGATTGTTCGATACGCATAGAGGTTTGATGTGGAGCTAATTCTTTGGCTACACTTTAAGCAAGTTACATTCCATTTCAAAGCTGACCATTAACCTGATATATATTACTGTTTACCAGTATAAGATTTCCTTGTTATATGTTTGTTACTTTTCAATTTATGTTCGCTTATTAGGTTTTGTATTGTCTTGTTCAGAATGTAAGTAAAATCACGAGGTGATATATATTTTTTATTTTTTTATTTATTTTTGGGCTCGCTTTATTTACTTGTCCTATTATTTTGAAGGTTTATACTTTATCGTGACAGCTTTTTAAAATGGACGAAATTGTTTGAAGATTATGTTATAGTACTACTTTGGTTCTATTTATAAGAAAAAAATGCAGTTTTAAGTTCATTGAACAATCGTTGTTTCTCATCTATAATATAGATTCAACCGTCACAAATTTTATTCCCCAAATATCTTTGTATTTTTGTTTTTGTTTTCAAGTCTTTGTATGTTGTTTATATGACCGTTCGATCTTTTCACATTTTGAATGTTATAAGAAACTTGCACCCAAAAAAGACTTGAAAGAAGATTGATAAATGAAAATTCAACGATTTACATAGGAAGCTCTGATCAAGGGTTTTTCTTTTTAATTACAATATATGTATTTCTATCCAACACTATACTGTCTAATAGAGAAAATATTGGGTTTACATTCCCTTAACCCTATACGGTCTCGGATTTGAGACCGATTTGTCATGGTCGCTTCCTCGCTTAGAAAATTTCACAACAGCAACTCTGCAACTTTCTTCCACTCATAATAGTTTGCGTAATTATCAAATAATTTTAAAATTGATTCAGCAGCCAATTTTTTGAAGAATTCCACTCTGGATTTCTTAGCTAAATTTTATCAAAAGTGGTTTGAAATGGCGAAAAATTTCAAAGCAAAATGCTTATGTGAGAACTACAATTTGTGACCACAAATCTGCATTTGTGTGAAATTGAGTTGAAAAACTTGCAGAACTAATTTGTTTTTGGCCTTTTGAGTAGTAGGTTTTATAAAATTCAGATTTCCTCACCACTCTACGGTTTGAATTCTCGAGTTATCTAGATTGATATTATTATCACATGGAATCTTAACCATTGATTATAAAAGAAGAGAGATTTTAGCATATGAAGTTATTGGACTTCTTCCTATCATAAGCGTTTTTTGACAATGCAAATGGAATTCTTCAGAGTTGAATCGACAAGTAAAAATTAAAGCAGTAGGAAATTCTTTTAAATTGAAAAATAAGTAGTAAGTGTGTAGCATTTATTGAAATTACATCTACAAAAAGTATGCAAATACTAGAACTCAAATGCAGCTCCTGGTATCTACAACATCCCGCAGTACATGCACACATATCTGGAGCTCTCATTCTCTCTCTCTGTGAAATTACATGAACTAAAAAGTTCTCTCCGCCATAGCATCAAAACTCAAATCAAAGAAGGAAAACCAAAGTATTTGATATTGCAGAAAATAAATTCAATTCGTTTCTCTGCTGGGTGTTGTTTCTTTGTATTGTAGTAGAGAAATCTGGCGCTGCAATCTCATTTGCTTATAGAATTTATCAATAAACTCCTCAGCACGCATATCTATCTCTTCCCCATCTTCACGTTCTTCTTCACAACTGCCACCCAATATTTCCTGACATCCATCACAACCAAGATAAAATTCTCCATCACATGAATCTCCTGAATCCAATACTAGACTCTTTCTTCCATTCTCATATTCAACAATAATATTATTATTATTCTCATCATCATTAAAATCATAATCAAAATCAACATGTGGATTTATACAAGGAATGTGAGGCAAGTGAAATCGCATAGAAGAAGGACGATACATCTTAACATTGAACATAGGAGTCTTATCGAACGAGAGTTCTCGCTCAAAATAATGAATCTGGTTTGGTGGTGTCGTTGTTGTTGTGTGTCCAAAGCGCTTCAAGTACTTTGGTACTAAACGCAGTTCAGTTGCTAACCTGCGCCTGAATACACCACCTTTACGTGCCCATAATAATGAAAGCCTTAATAGGTTCCATGCCCTTCGACTAACACTACGGTTCTTCAAAGGCATTATGGTGGTGTTATATTTCTTTAACTATAGCTTGTTGGTGTGAAATTGTATAGTAGCTATAGAGGGTAGTGATATGGAAACTTGACTTTTGGAAAATGGTTAATGTTGGTGCTGATGATTGTGGTTGGTGTTTATTTATTTATATATGAATGAAAGGGATATATATATATATATATATATGTTAGGGATTAAGGACGCGTAGCAGGAGGGTACAAGAAAAGAAGATATATATATAATAATATATATATATATATATATATATATATATATATATATATATATATATATATAAATGTTTTCGTATAGCTTATTAGAAACAACAATGTTATATATAGTAAAAAAATTTAAATAAAAGTAAACAAACACCAACTTACAACACCAATTAACCAAGTTTTTTTGACCATTTCAGCAAAGTGATCGATTAATTAAAAGTTTTTATACTTCAAAAGCGTAAAAAAAGCAGGGTTTAAATGGCCTAAAAACTTGGTTAATTGGTGTTGTAAGTTGGTGTTTGTCTGTTTTTGTCTCAAATTTTTGTCTAAATAACATTTTTGTATTAGAAATGTGAACTGTGATCTGTGGGAAGGAGGGAGGAACTGCCAACTCGTTAAGGACACGTATGTACTGGACGCGGTTGGAATCAAGCTGGACAGCCTAGCTGCTGCACATAGTATTGTTTCTTTATTTACCTTTCTGCCCTTAACTTCTTTTCATCACTTAATTCACCAACCCTTTTAAGCATATACTACCAGTAGTCGTCAAAAACTTATACAATTTTTTTTTTTTATAAGATGTAGTACCTAGTCCATCCAGCAGGTAGGATTGTAAAGAGTGGTAAAAACAATTTGTGACGACTACCAGTAGTTAAACTGGAAGAGACCTCTACCATCTCATCGTTATTAGATAATAATGTAATACAATTTGTGTACTCATACTTAAATTGTTACTAATAATGTAATAATAAGTCGAAAAAGAATAATATTTGGAAACACTTTAGGGAAGGGGGTTTTTGGTCATAGGACATGATTTGCAAAAATAGATATGGGCCCCACGGCCAGATGAAATGAAGGCTGCTTTTAGTTGGATATTTGTTGGTGCATAGCTGAACGCCGTTTGAGCTTGCTTGCTTTCAAATTAACGTTAAGATTATAAGTATAGTCATTCACTTTGTGCAAGTAAACAACGACCAAAATAAACTTGGTGCAAGTAAACGACAACCAAAAAATAAAGAAACTTGGTGCAAGTAAACGTTTGCTTAATGATCTTTATTAACTTGTATTTTATGATCGACCCACTGTCCCAACAACCATTCCGTTGTGGAAACTTGAAAGGAAATTTCTGTTGCATTGCGCTTGCGTTGATTGAGAGAAATAACAGATATTTTATATGAAAATTTGGAATTTTAGGTTGTATATTTTTAAGAAAGTTCTAGGATTTAAGGTATCACTTTTTGTAGATTTTTAAATAGAAATTTGTTTCTTAGTTGTTATTTATTATTTTTTAATATATTTTTTATATAATTAAATAATTTTCTATTTTTTTACGGAAACCAAACTACTTCATTTCAATAAAAATAACGTCACGAATACAGATTAAGACATAATAAAAAATCGTGGAACAAACATAGAGTGTTGATGCTCTCGCAAGGGTATGAGCAACAACATTCGCTTGTCTCCTAACAAAATTAAACCTATAGTTTTAAATAGTAGAAAACAAAGATTTGCAACTCCGAATAAAAGAGCCGACTTCAGTAGTCATAATTTGAAATAGATATTTAACTATTGAAAAAAATAAAATATAAAAATAGTTTATTTATTTTTAATAATTTAATAATTTTCAATTTTTGAATAAATATTTAACTATTTAAAAATATAAAATAGCTTATTTATTTTATATAATTAAAGAATTTTCTAATTTTTAAATAAATATTTAACTATTGAAAATTTAAAATACAAAATACTTTATTTATACAAAAATTATTTGAAAAATAGGGGATTAAAATTGCACTAAAATAAATAGGGACTCAAAATTACACATTTAGTAAAATAGGGGGACCAAAATTGCCCAAAATAAAATAGGGGGATCAAAATTGCACATTTAATAAAATAAGGGTTCTCAAGTTGCCCAAAATAAAATAGGGGAATCAAAATTACAAATTTAATAAAAAAGAGGTTAAATATCATTTACCCCTTGCAAATATCAGCATAATCCATTTACCCCCTGTAAAAATAAAAGTTTTAAAATGCCTCTTGCAAATAATAAGTGTTTCTAGTTACCCCCTTACAGGGGGTAACCGTAAACGATTTATATTTTGCAGGGGGGTAATCGTAAACAGATTATACCCATTATACACTTAACGCTGTCAACAAAATCTAACAAAGAGGTAGTGAAGTAAGCGGTTTATATTTGTAAGGGGCATTTTAAAACTTTTATTTTTACAGGAAAGTAAATGGATTATGGTGATATTTGCAAGGGGGTAAATGATATTTAAGCCTAAAAAAAAAGACCAAAAGTGCATTTAAGTCTATATTAAATAATTATCTATATATCATGGGTACTAGTATGTATCACCCGTGCCAGCACGGGTATACATATCATTTGAAATTTATTTTGTAAATTTTTTGTAAAACATATAAAAGATATATCTTATTACTAATCTTATTACAAAATTGACTAAAATATATTTAGATAAATATTACATACTGAAAAGAAATATTTAAATGAATAAAATAAATGTAATCTTTATATATATTTATGTAACTATTTAGTAAAGTGAAGACACTATTTCACACATATATTGTCCTAACGCAGTTGTGATTATAATTACTATTGTTTAAAATATTATTATTTCTCTCATAATATTGAATTTCTTAGTAACTATTTAAATTGATTATCTATTAAAAATATTTATATTTTTTTACCAAAATAAAGTTTATTAAAGATTTTATATAAAAATGTGATTTTTAAAAACTCAAATAAACCATAATTTGCAGCAAAAGAAAAAATACAAAAGGAAAATATATGTGCTTTTAAAAACAGGGTTCAAAACAGGGTTAGAAATATATGTGCTTATTTAATATATGATTCAGCCAAGAGTAATTCGATAGACTAACAAAATCTGTTATAGATTAATTCTAAACATCAATACATGGTTAGATCACTGTTTTTCACAACGCACCAGTAGCAGATTTATCTTACTATTGAATTTACACATACACTGATAGTGCTCTGTCTATATCATAGTTGCAATATCCAATAAAAGACAAATTTCATATACTGTCATTTTATCCTTCGTACTATTTAAATGGTTGAATCCTATCATTTTGACAAATTAATTCAAAATGAAATCATAGAATAATCTAATTATCACTGCATGGTTATATCACTGTATATAAATACGCACCAGATCACATTCTATAGCACCACATGTCATTAAACAATTGTTGAAAACTATTAGTCCTTATCGGGTCTATACAATATAATATCCAAATGGTAAATCATTATTTGTATAACTTGTATGCATATATAATATTCCGCCAATTTAAATAAACACATATGTTATATACTTTAATGCATGATTTACCCGCAAAATATTTGTTAAATAAACGACCAATTATTTTAAGTACTAATTTTTGATTTAATCTATGTCTGCATTGTAAAAACTATCGGATATCAGTATATAAGTTGGAAAAGGATGATATAAGATTATTAATGAACACTATCTTATAGTAGGAAAAATTGGTATCCTGAAAATATAATGTGATGTTGATTTGATTATATCAGAGGATGTTGATTTTGAAGTAGATGCAATTGTATTGTATCAACTAAGATAGACATTATGCGGTGGTCGCGTTCAGTTTCCCTCCCATCCAGTTTACCAACATCTGAAGTGATGCTTTTGGTTGATCCATAGGTACCATATGCCCTGCCCCATTCACCTGTTGTGGCATTAGATCACATAAATAATGTTATAGAAAGTGAAGTACTTTAAATATGTACTCTCGAAACAGAAAACTTTTTTTAAAAGTGTAATCACACAAACCTTCCAGCTGCATCATGCAATGTAGATAAGTTGACCTTGATTGCCTCCTTGTATGAGCTTAATTTCGGCCTCTGAAGTATCAATCTAACATTACTTTGTTTGAAATGGTGCAAACCAAAAAAACTACAACTGCTGATGCAGTTTAAATTAACAATAATAGTAATAACCACAACAACAACGACAATATATGTTAGTTTAAAAGATTTATTAAGAAAAGTGAAGCTGAGTGCACCCAATGTTTCATATTTGTTCTAACTCAGACATGTCTTTTTGTATATATAGTTTTCTGAGAATAATCCTTCAATTATAGTATTCATTCAATTTTCTGTCACAATTATTATTTCACAAATATAAGAGAATATTTGCTTACCAACTTTCTCTACTTTTTTACATGTCACTGTTTGTCATTAGTATCACCTGCAACACACTATTAAGTGGTGTACATCTTAATATTCGCGAGTTTTTCTTGTTTGTCACACTCAAAATCCAAATTTTTAGTTGTATTAGTTGACTTAATTAGTCACTGTAGATTTTAATCAGTATCAATTTAATTTGTGCAAGCGAAACACAAAAGTTTGAAATGGTTTCAGACTTTCTATACACAAAGCACATTAAATTGGAAATAGTTTCATCTACAACATTTTTTCAAGCACATATTAAATTGGAAATAGTTTCATCTACAACATTTTTTCTGTGGTGGATTTTATTCTTATGGCTATGCTTGTTCACTTATGTATCAACAAATAGTCCTATCTCTTTGCCTCAATCTAGTTTAAAGACATTAAATACTAACATATACTCATTTGTGATTGCGAAGAGAAGTAGCAAGACTGGTAAATTACATCATGAGAAAGAAGCTCGATCAATGGCGCAGACATCGAAGAAATCACTTGTGATCTACATTAAGCTCCCAGATTATGTTGAAGGTCGCCAAAATTGTTGCCTCAATATGAAAAATAATATTGTACTTTTTAACAGTGATGACATGTATACCCTTCAAATTGTAATGAAAACCTTTACAAATGAGAAAGAGATTATTGCATGAAGTTATTTAAAATGAATCTAATAAACAAAAGGTTAGACTATGAGACCATGTTGCATGAGTCAGAGTAATAGCCATAGAATTGTAACATTTATGTTTAGAAACACTCGATAGTATCATTTAGGAAATACCTAAGCATATCCTAAAATCCTAAAATTCATTAAATTCAAGAATATGAATATCAAATTGATACCTGTTAGACTCAAGAAATTTGAACCTTTTTCTATTGTGATTCTGTCTGCATGCCCAAATTCTTTCTTTGCAAAACTTCATTCATTTTGGTTGACTTAAATTGTTCAAGCTTTCTAATCTCGTCGCCTGCAAGAACATAAACCCATAGGAAGAATTACATAATGAATAGTGCAAATGCAAACAACACTAAAATGAAAATAAAAATATTAGAAACCCATTAGACTGAAGAAATTTGAGCCTTTTTCTATTGTGTTTCTGCTTGCGTGCCCAAATTCTCCCTTTGTAAAACTTCATTCATGCAGATGCAAACAACACTAAAATGAAAATAAAAATATTTTTGGTGAAGTAGAAGAATAGAACCAAGAATATATAAGATAATAAGACACAGAGATGAAGTAGTCAAATATTAGGCTTAGAAAATTAAAGTTTGTGAACCAACAATATCACTCATGCAAAGTTTGAGAATTCGGATACAGTCTTTCACCATTTAAAGTAAAATAATTGTTTGGACTAACCTGAAGATGGTGCACCATATCCAAGCTTTCGTATATTAGCCTTATTGTTCTGATAAAGGAACTTATTAACATATGAAATGGTAACTCCATCTAGTAGAAAAAACTGACTTCTAATGTGTTGACTTAGGGACATTAAACCAAAAAACGTATTCTGCAAGCCAAATTTATTCCAGTTTTAATATATATTTTTGCTTTGAATTTGTAGCATACGTGGAAGCCTGCAAATAAGGAAATTATGTGAATATGCCATTCACAGTTTTGAATGGAATGGGAATATGCCTTTCTCTTTTTGGTAACTTTGAATATGAATTGTGAATTCAAATATGGAAATTATGTGTGCGTTTGAATTCTTTAGGCAATAATCAATGATTTGCATTAATGTTTTATTTTTTGTTTTTGTTAACAGCTAATACATATTGATGCAGATCCGGTTTATTAGGGAAGAAATTCTTTAGGCAATAAATTCGTAAGCTGAACGGGTTCCATTCGTTTTTTTTTTTTTACCATCCGTGTGAATGAGCTTGCAGATGTGGAATGCCACATATTTTTTTAGTAGATCTGCGTGGATTTTTGTGATTGGTCCTTGCTGGACGCTTAGGTGGCAACATTCGTGAATTATATTACTTATGATTATGATATGATATATCATGGGTATTGCAGTGTGTTTATATTTTTATTTTTGTTTTTGTTTGTGATGTCGATTGCCCATCAAACAGTGAATTGTACAAAAACCTGTCCATTGACTTAAAAGCTTGTCCTACTGTCTACCTATGCTTATCATTTGGAAATCAAACGGAAACTAAAAGTCAAGTAAAAAGGATTGGAATGAAAATTTAATAAAATTTTATTCATTTAATACCCATAATGTGTTGGAACAAACTCAGTTCTAGCACTTTTCTCACCTCACACACACACACGTAACTGAATCTAGCAGAGAGAAAATAAATCTAGGAGAGTGATTTGGTGAGAATGAAAGATTGCATTCATCTCTGAGCCAATTATTACAGATGCAGGCTTATATATGTGCTGCTTATTACAAATGAAAACTGCCACATCAGCAAGTGAAACAAAACTAACTATTGCTAATAACAGCTCTAAACTGAGCCTTATTGACTACACTAATAATCAGCTATAAACAAATAAAGTGTATTTGTATTTTCATGAATTAATCACAATACCATCCCCTAATTCATGCTCTCCAAGTCAATAACATTGATGCGATCCTAAACCTCGTAAACTGATCTGTCTTCAATCCTTTGGTGAGTATATCAGCTAGCTGCACTTGAGTAGAACAGTGGCAGACTTCAATTTTCTGCTTTTGCACTTGATCACGCAGAAAATGGAATTTTGTTTCAATGTGTTTGCTACGACCATGTAGCACTGGATTCTTGGCTAAACTGATTGCTGATTTGTTATCAATCAACAATGTCAATGGCCTCTTTACTTCTATCTTCAATTCATCCATTAAAGCTCCAAGCCAAATTGCTTGGCAAGCTGTAAATGCACCTGATATGTACTCTGCTTCGCAGGAAGACAGAGCTACAACTGGTTGTTTTCTTGAGCACCATGATATTGGTGCTCCATTCCACAAGAACACATAACCTGTGGTTGATCTTCTGTCGATCTTATCTCCACACCAGTCTGCATCAGAGTATCCGAGCAGACCTTCCTTTCCTTTTTCAATTACAGCAGGAAACAGAACACCATGTTTCATAGTGCCTTTCACATACTTCAAAATCCTGCAAGCAGCTTGATAATGAACCAATTTTGGTTTGCTCATAAACCTACTCACAGCACCAACTGAGTAGTTTATGTCTGGTCTTGTATTGCACAGGTACCTCAAAGATCCTACAAGTTGCTTAAACACAGTGGCATCCACATCCTTCCCTTCTTCATCGCCTTGAGCTTAGTATTCGGGCTCGTTGGTGTCACAAAGAATGTTGTTGTTTTCCAAGTTAAACCTCTTCAGCATTTCAATTATGTACTTCCTCTGATGAAGTACAATTCCCTGTGTAGCATAATGGAATTCCATCCCCAGGAAATAAGTAACCTTACCTAAGTCCGTCATCTCAAATTCAGCCATCAATTTACTCTTGAATTTCTGCAATTCCATCATGCTGCTGCCTGTGATGAGCATGTCATCAACATACAGGCATACCAGTATTTTCTCTCCTTGTCTTGAGTTATACACATACATTCCATACTCCACAGTGCACTTCTTGAAGCCAAGTTCCATGAAACAAGCATCAATCTTCTTGTTCCAGGCCCTTGGTGCTTGTTTAAGCCCATACAAGGCCTTATGCAGTTTGTATACCAACTGTTCCTTTCCCTTTACTTCGAAACCAGGTGGTTGCATCACATATACCTCTTCCTCTAGAGGTCCATTGAGAAAGGCTGACTTCACATCTAAGTGTGAGAGTGTCCAACCCTTTTCACTAGCTAGAGCTATCACCATTCTAATAGATTCATGCCTTGCCACTGGTGCATATACTTCAAAGTAGTCAAGACCAGGTTTTTGGAGGAACCCTCTTGCTACTAATCTTGCTTTGTGCTTGGCAATTGACCCATCGGGCTTCAACTTGATCTTGAAAACCCACCTGACACTTATGGCACTCTTGTTCTTTGGTAACACAGTCAATTCCCAACTCTTGTTCTTCTCTATTGCACTAATTTCTTCTTTCATTGCAGCCACCCAAACTTGTTTCTTTAATGCTTCTACATGGCTCAATGGTTCAGCATCAGCTAGCATGGCAAACTGTACTAATTCTCCTTCACTGTCAACCTGATTATCAGGTACCAATTCATAATCATTCAACTGCATTTGCACTGTTCTCTCGTCTCGTGACCTATTCCTCACTCTTTGGTTCATCAATTTCATCATCGAGAATCGGCATCATTACCTTCTTTGTAATGGTGGTTGATCATCAAACTCTGCGACCACACGCCTCATTCTCGATGGCGGGAATCTCATTATCAACACCGCCAATGATCACGGTCTCACTACTTGTGTCACCGACCCCTTCCTTTATCCGGTTCCACATTTCTTCCTCTTTCACAATCACATCTCTCGCTATACTCAATTTTCATAGTTTCGGATTGTACAATTTATATGCTCCTGTAGGGTGGTATCCTATCAGAACCATCGTGCAGCTCTTGTCATCTAACTTCTTTCTTCTTGCATCAGGGATATGCTTATAGCAGAGTGATCCAAATACTTTCAAATGCCCCACACTAGGCTTGTTTCCAGACCACACTTCAACTGGAACAACATTCTTCAGTCTCTTTGTTGGACATCTATTGAGGATATAAGGCTGCAGTGGACACACCTCTCCCAAAGATTATTTGGCAGGTTCTTTTGCTTAAGCATACATCTTGCCATGTCCATAATCATTCTATTTCTCCTCTCAACAACACCATTGTGTTGAGGAGTGTAAGGTGATGTCACTTCATGATCTATACCATGCTCTTCACAATACTTCTTGAACTCTGCAGAATTGTACTCTCCTCCACCATCTGTTCTGAGGATTTTCAAACTGCAACCACTTTGTTTTTCTGCAAAACTCTTAAATTTCTTGAATTGATCAAGTACATCACTCTTTGCCTTGATCAAGTACACCCACAACATTCTTGTGTACTCATCCACAAATGATACAAAATATCCATTTCCCACCCTACAAGAGTATCTCCACAGGTCCACACACATCAGAATAAACCACACCTAGAGACTGAGTTGCTCTAGTTGGCAATTCAGAAGTGAATGGAAGCCTTGCTTGCTTACTCTTCATGCAGATTTCACATGCTTTGTCACTGGTACAGATAGCAGGAACTCCTAGCACTAGGTTCTTAGACTTGAGGTGACCTAAACTTCTATAGTTTAGGTGTCCATACCTTTTGTGCGATAAAACACTGTCTTTCTCAAGTATCTGTAGCACTCAAACACCGAGAATCGATCGCTTTTATATTCACTTTAAATGTCTGTTCTTCTCTAGCTTGGATTTCAACACAAATTTCTTTCTCCCGATCATACAATTTCAAGATGCCATTATCCATATTCACAGAGTATCCCTTCTCAAGCAATTGACCTACACTCATCAAATTGCTACTCATCCCAGGCACGTACCATACATCTCCTATCAGTACACTGCTGCCATCTTCCCTCTGCACCAGTATGTTTCCCATACCCTCTGCCATCAAACATCTATCATCAGCTAGTCTAATCTTAGTTCTCTTAGTGCCATCAAAGTTGATCAACCACTTCTTGTTTCCTGTCATATGATTTGAGCAGCCAGTATCCATATACCACAATTCTATCACCTTATTCTCACTGTTTGTAGTCACCATCAACAATACAGCTTCATCACTAGAATCACCCTGTGCTAGTTTGGCTTGCTCATCATTTTTCTGCCCTTTCTCTTCATTATTAGACCAGCACTCATCAGCAAATTGACCTACACTCATCAAATTGCTACTCATCCCAGGCACGTACCATACATCTTCTATCGAAGACTGCGCCGCCATCTTCCTCTCGCACCGATATGTTTCCCATACCCTCTGCCATCAAACATCTATCATCAGCTAGTCTAATCTTAGTTCTCTTAGTGCCATCAAAGTTGATCAACCACTTCTTGTTTCCTGTCATATGATTTGAGCAGCCAGTATCCATATACCACAATTCTATCACCTTATTCTCACTGTTTGTAGTCACCATCAACAATACAGCTTCATCACTAGAATCACCACCCGTGCTAGTTTGGCTTGCTCATCATTTTTCTGCCCTTTCTCTTCATTATTAGACCAGCAAGCAAAGTGACCATACTTGTCACAATTAAAACATTGGATCTTTCTTTTATAGAATTTTCCTTTGTCTTTCTTACTATAATTTCCTTTCTTCCCTCCCTGACTAGATGTTTCTGGCTTATCAGACTTGTTTCCACTATTTTTACGGTTTTTCTTATTTAACCACACGCTGTTTCTTTTCTTTCCACTTAGATTTATCACCTTTCTTATTATTCATGACGATTGCCTTAAGTGTTCGAGTTGTTTCTTTCTCTACTCTCTCTCAATTACTAACGGTTCATGTGCTTCTAGGATACCTTGAAGTTCATCTACTTTCATGATACTAGTATCTCTTGATTCTTTGTCAAATGACCATAATAAAATCAAATTGAGGAGTAAGAGATCTAAGTACCTTTTCTACGATCAATTGTTCTGTGATCGTTTCTCCGTTCGTTTTCATCTCATTCGTGACTGTCACGACTCGAGAAACGTAATCTGCAATCTTCTCGTCACTCTTCATTTCCAGATTCTCATATTGCTTCCGCAACGATTGAAGTTTCACTTTCTTCACCGTTGCGTCACCACCATAACAACGAACTAGAGTGTCCCACGCCTGTTTCGCCGTGGTTGCCTCAGATATTTTCTCGAACACCTTTGAATCTACACACTGATGTATGTAGAACAAAGCTCTCTGATCCTTCTTCCTCGTTTCACGTTGGCGTTTCTCGTGCTTCGCCGATTCGCATCATCTCCAATCGGCGTGTAGCAGTCATTCACAAGCTCAACCACATCTTGAGCACCGAACAGCACACGCATTTTAATCGACCATCGATTCCAGTTCTTGCCATCAAACAATGGCAATTTCGTGTTGAAGCCATTACTTCCACCATTCATGATTTCTCTCTGCAATTCACTCACACAAATCTCGCATTCACTCGTGTTTCCCTTCCCGAGAAATCGATGTGATTTCTCTCAATTTCACTCTTCAATTCAATGCGAATTTCAGAGATGAAATTGTTCACACACCTCACGCAGCACTCGTGTTTCCCAGAATCGAAAGCTCTGATACCAATTCTGTTGGAACAAACTCAGTTCTAGCACTTTTCTCACCTCACACACACACACGTAACTGAATCTAGCAGAGAGAAAATAAATCTAGGAGAGTGATTTGGTGAGAATGAAAGATTGCATTCATCTCTGAGCCAATTATTACAGGTGCAGGCTTATATATGTGCTGCTTATTACAAATGAAAACTGCCACATCAGCAAGTGGAACAAAACTAACTATTGCTAATAACAGCTCTAAACTGAGCCTTATTGACTACACTAATAATCAGCTATAAACAAATAAAGTGTATTTGTATTTTCATGAATTAATCACAATATAATGAAAGTAGTAATCTACACAAAATTTTCACTTAATCATGGTGTATAAAATTCTAAGATAATTTAAGCCAATTTAAATTAAGAAGTGATGATAACCCAACCTTTGTGATTGGAGATCCCATGAATAAGGTTCAATGTGGTAAAAACAAGTCACTTCTTGATATTTGCTAGCACTAGAAATTAATTCATAATTAATTTTATTATTGTCCCTTCCTTTGGTGTTATTGTGATAGTGCTAGTCTGCAGGGTTAAAAGGTTAAGCTTAAAGCTTTTAATAATTTTCATAGCCCTTATGGGTGGTGTATGACTTGCAGCATACACTTGATGAAATCACCTATATGAGTGTCAAGTGGGGCCGCTTGCATGAGATCTGGCGCGGGTCTCAGAGCACTCATGAATACCGAAAGCACGCGCGACGACCCAAGAGCGCACCACCCGCGAAAACAACAAGAATTGTGGGGTGTAATGTGATAGTAAAACCTCTAACATATAACAAGTGTCTTGGGTTCCATAGCTTGCTAAACCAATTCATTGTATGTTAAGTTTTATCTGTCTCAGACTTGGTTCCATAAACTATTTATCAAATTTCGATGCATTACATCTACGATGTTTACTCAGGAAACTTCTTTGATTTATTTCTTTTCCAACTTTTGAAATATGTGGGGGATTGTTGTAATTTTATTTAATTAATTTAATGAATATTTCAAAAGTGGGAATATTTATATTAAAGTGATATATTATTAAGGGATAGATGCCTAGTTATGATGGCAATAAACTATACTAAAGAGATAGATATATCTCTGATGCGTTTTGTTTTTATCTTTGTTTCCGTTTTTTTTTCTTCTTAATTATATGCATAACTATGCATAATTGTTTTGAAAAGTTTACGTTTTTAAATTTAAGTTTACGTTTTCTTTTTAATGACCTGGTAACTAATATCTAACGGATATAGATGAATTGGTTTTGGATATATACAGAAAATTGTTTTTGAACAGAAAGAGGTGTGACAGATGCGTGAGTTTTTTAACATCTGAAAAATCATTTTTCACTTTCTCTCTTCCAATCAAATAGTCTTGGGTTCATCTCCTGTCCGAAATAAAAATTTCATTATTGTCAGTTCGGAATCCTCTTTCGTTACTTGCGATTGAGACAGACCGGTTGTATCTCGGGGAATTTGCGCTGTAGAGGCGGATAAATTCTTCAGGACAAGTCACCAGACGCCTCTGGTTATTTTTCTTAACGTGTTATGTGTTCGCAGGTACTCAGTTGTTGCTGATTCAAAGCGCATTTTACTACAATCTGAAGAATTTATCTCTATGGCTGACACAACCAACAACAACGACTTATGCTACCTAGTCAAGCCCATTGGAGGATAGAAGAAATCATATATTTACATCTTGGTGCATTATCTTCCTCATCTTGGTTTGTAATAATTTTTGAACCCCACAATATTTGTGTTAGCTTTATTGATATCGTGAATATGAGTTGTGATCGAGAGAGATAAGCTTGGAGTCCAAGTAAGTACCATGAACTGAAAATATCTACTCATATAGATTTTAATGCGATGTGATTGTATGGTTTTCGTTGCATACAATTATATGATATATTCTTACTAGTGATATATTTTGAAAAATATTCATATGATTATCATGAAGTTGTGATAATATATTAGTAAAAATTTCATAATTTGTTGTGAAGCTTTGGTATGCTAATAAGTTGTTCCAAATTGTGATCTTGTTGATAATTACAAATTAATTGTTATGTTTTCATTTGAAAATGATAAAACAACTTAAGAAAGGATTATATGAAAAGTATATGCATAATTTTTGTCCTTAATGTGTTAGAAATATTTTGTTAATATTTCAAATAGTCTATGAACTTTTTCATGTTTATACTGTAGATGTAATTAGCATTTTGTATGCTTGTAATTAGTATTTGGGCTTGCTATGTTGTATTGGGCCTGTTTTGTTAGTTCAAGCCCATTTTGTTGTATTATCAGAGAAGTATCAAAGACATATAAAAACTAACTCTGTAATATCGTTTGAGAATTCAATCAATGCAATACACTCTGATAATTCAGTTACAATTCTGTTAGAACTATCTTACAATTGGTATCAGAGCTCCACGACGGGGCCTGGCCAAGATTGCAAATCTTGCGGCGTTTGACGGTGACTCACGGTGAACGGAATGGCAGAGAAAGACCGAGAGAACGGTAGCTATGTTCAACCAGCAATCCCGAAATTTGATGGTCATTACGACCATTGGAAAATGCTGATGGAAAATCTTTTGAGGTCAAAAGATTACTGGGATGTTGTTGAGAAAGGAATTTCAGAGCTTCCGGCTGATGCAACTCAAGAAGAAAAGAAGGCGTATGAAGATTCAAAGTTGAAGGATCTCAAAGCAAAAAATTATCTCTTTCAAGCAATTGAGAGAGGAATTTTGGAAACCATCTTTGAATATAGATAATCTGCAAAGAACATTTGGGAATCACTGAGACAAAAATATCAAGGGTCGACGAAGGTGAAGCGCGCACAGCTTCAAACTCTAAGGGGAGAATTCGAGGCCTTGAAGATGAAAGAAGGTGAAACCGTGAGTGAGTACTTTGCAAGAACACTCACAATTGCGAAGAAAATGAGATTGTATGGGGAATCACTGAGTGAAATGGTGGTAGTTGAGAAAATTATGAGATCATTGAGAAAGGAATATAACTATGTAGTTTGCTTTCAATTGCACAGCAAATGATGTAGAGAAACTCTCGAGTTGATGAAGCTGCGAGCTAGTATTTTGATTCAAGAATCACTCATGAAGAGTCAAAATGAAGATGAACAAGCCTTGAAAGTGAGCGAGCGAGGCTTCGAGGAAGAGGAAGAGGACGTGGTGATAGAGGAAGAGGGGTTGGCAGAGGAAGAGGAAGGTCCAAGGAACACATAGAATGCTACAGGTGCAAGAAAATGGGACACTACCAGTCAGAATGTCCAAACAAGGAAGAAGCTGTAGCCAACTATGCTGGCTTTGAGGACGATGAAGAGATGCTTCTAATGGCTAGTTGTGATGAAGTAGAGACTGAGGAAGGCAAGGCATGGATTCTTGATTCAGGAATGCTGCTAATGGCATATGAAACTAACCAAGAAAGTGCAGAAGAGGAAACTTGGTTTCTAGATTCTGGTTGTAGCACACACATGTGTGGCTCGAAGAAATAGTTTATTGATCTTGACTTGGAATTCAAGGAGACGGTCAAAGTTGGAGATGGAAGGAGACTATGTGTTGAAGGCAAGGGGGGTGTGAAGATGAGAATTCAATGAAGGGTTCAGGTGATTTCTGGTGTGTATTATGTCCCAAGCTTAAAGAGTAATTTGTTAAGCATAGGTCAATTACAACATAGGAAGCTGAAGGTTGTATTTGAGAATGACAAATGTGAAGTGTTTCATCATGAAAAGGGTTTGATCATTACTTCTCATATGGCAAGCAACAGAATATATGCCATCAAAGCCTCAGTGACTGATTCAAAGGAAGCAAACTGTATGCAAGTTACAAATGAGGAAGCGGCAGAGTGTGGTACGTAAGATATGGTCACCTTGGTTGCAAAGGTTTCTTTCATTCTTTGAAGCAAGGAAGGAAATGGTGAAAGGACTTCCGGACTTGATTGAAACTAAGCGGGTGTGTCAAAGTTGTCGTGAGAAAGCAACACGAGAGAAGAAATGAGCAAGAGCAAAAGAATTGGAGAGCAACAAGGAAACTTGAATTAGTGCACTCGGACATATGTGGACCTCTCACACGTAATCAAACACAAAATGAGGTACTTTATAACCTTTATAGATGATTTGAAGAGAAAGAGTTGGATATTTTTCTTAAGAGAAAAGTCAATTTGCTTTAGAAACATTTAAAAGGTTTAAATCTATGGTGGAAAAGGAAAGTGAATGTAGTATTAGTTGTTTAAGAACCGATAGAGGTGGTGAGTACAATTCAAATGAGTTTATTGAATTTCTGTGCTAAGAATGGAATAAGAAACAGGTTGGATGCAGAACCTTCACACCCCAACAAAATGGAGCAAGGAGAGAGGAAAAATAGGACAGTAATGAACATGGTTAGGTGTATGTTAAGTGAGTCTAATTTACCTAAAAGTTTCTGGCCAGAAGCTGCAAAATGGAGTTTTTACATTCTTGATAGGTGTCCTACTGTATCATTGAAAGATATAACCCCTCAGAAGCCCTTTGGAGTCTTTGTTAAACCGTCTCAGAAACACTTTAGAATATTTGGCAGTATTGCTTACATGCATATACCTGATAACCTAAGAAAGAAGCTTGACAGTAAGAGTAGAAAATGCATTTTCTTAGGCATAAGTGAAGAGTCTAAGGCATATAGACTATGTGATCCCATAACTAAGAAAATATTGATTAGTAGAGATGTTGAGTTTGATGAAGAGAAAAGGTGGAATTGGGAGAATGCTAAAGAAGAAAGAGTCATTTTTGATATTGAAAATGATACAGAACAGGATAAAACAGAAACTACAGATAAGGAATCAACAATTATACCTGTTACTGAAGGAACTCCAAACCTGTCTCAAGAGAGGAGTGAGCATGATCATGAGAGTGCGGTGAACCGTAACTCATTCTTTGGTATATCTGATGGAAATGAGTCTGGCAGTGACCATGACCATGGTGAAAATGAGTCAAGTTTGAGGCAGGGAACTAGAATCAGAACTAGACCGGGTTGGTTTAAGGATTTTGAAGTTTCTGGTATGCCTAATGTTGACAGTGAAGGAAATCCTCTGGACTTGCATAGCTTGATTGTTGTTGACAGTGATGCGCAGATCCAATCACATTTGCTGAAGCATCTCAACATGAGAAGTGGAAGAAGGCAATGGATGCAGAAATTCTATCCATTAAGAAGAATGATACCTGGAGGTTGGAAGAGCTTCCAAAAGGAGGAAAGAAGATAGGAGTAAAGTGGGTGTACAAGACAAAATACAATGAAGAAGGTAAGGTAGATAAATACAAGGCTCGTCTAGTTGCAAAGGGGTATGCACTGAGAGGCGGGAGTGGACTTTCTCGAGGGTCATGCTCCGGTAGCTCATTTGGGATACAATCAGAACCATATTAGCGGTGGTGCAGAGGAACAAATGGGAGGTGTTTCAACTAGATGTGAAGTCACTTTTCTTCATGGAGAACTAGAAGAAAGCAAGATTTGTTGAGCAACCACAAGGATATGTGAAGAAAGGGAAAGAAGAACAGGTATACAGACTTAGAAAAGCTCTCTATGGACTGAGACAGGCGCCAAGGGCATGGTATAGCAGGATAAATTCTTACTTCAGTAGAGAAGGATTTGAGAAATCTCCTCATGAAGCCACACTCTTCACTAAGAGAGGAGATGGTAACAAGATACTTGTAGCTAGCATATACGTAGATGACCTCATCTATACAGGAAATGACATGAGGCTGGTAACAAAATTTAGAGCTTCAATGGAGAAAGAATTTGATATGACTCATCTCGGTAGAATGAGATACTTCTTAGGAGTTGAAGTTGTGCAGAACAATAATGGAATCTTCATCAATCAACAGAAATACATTGGTGAGATACTAGAGAAATTTGGAATGAAGGAAAGTAAATCTGTTTGCACTCCAATTGAAGCAAGAAATAAGCTAAAGAAGGGTGAAGAGGATAGTGATGTGTGTCCTACTAACTACAAACAGATTGTGGGGAGCCTAATGTATCTAAGTGCAACTAGACCAGATATTGCCTTTGCAGTAAGCCTGATGAGCAAGTTCATGGAGAAGCCTACTGCAGAACACTTGGTAACTGTTAAAAGAATTATGAGGTACTTGAAAGGAACAATGAGCAATGGCATATCAGATAAGAAGAAGAAGAAAACAGAGTTTGTCTGGGTATTGTGACAGTGACTATGCAGGCAGCATAGATGACAGGAGAAGCACCACTGGTTTTGTGTTCATGATTAATGGAGGAGTTGTGTCTTGGTCATCTAAAAAACAGCCAATTGTAACCTTATCTACCACAGAAGCTGAGTATGTAGCAGCTGCCTACTGTGTATGTCAAGGAATATGGCTCAAGAAAGTGCTGGAAACAATAGGTGAGAAGCAAAGTGACTGCCTATGCATATGGTGCGACAACAACTCTACCATAAAATTAACTAAGAATCCTGTCATGCATGGTAGGAGCAAACACATTAATGTGAGATTTCACTTTCTAAGAGAATTGAGCAGTAAAGGAAGCATAGAGTTGAAGTACTGCCCTTCCCAAGATCAAGTGGCAGACCTGCTAACCAAGGGATTGAACAGAGACATTTTCTGCAAACTGAAGAAGGAGATTGGAATGACTTGTCTTGAAGAGATTGCTGATAAATAAACCGAAGTAATCGATGTATCGCAGATTTAAGAGAGGAATTGTAGATGTAATTAGCATTTTGTATGCTTGTAATTAGTATTTGGGCTTGCTATGTTGTATTGGGCCTGTTTTGTTAGTTCAAGCTCATTTTGTTGTATTATCAGAGAAGTATCAAAGACATATAAAAACTAACTCTGTAATATCGTTTGAGAATTCAATCAATGCAATACACTCTGATAATTCAGTTACAATTCTGTTAGAACTATCTTACATATACATGATTATCTGAACAAGTTGTGTGCTTTTAAGAACCTTTATATTGTTCTGAATTTTTTGGTCTCTTTGGTGACGACTAAAAATGAAACCAAATTAGAGGCATGCATTGGATATGTAATTGATTTTCTATAAAAGTTTCTGAATTTTTGAAGTTGAGCAAGAAAATTTTGATTCTCTATAAGATAGAGAATGACATCACTTATTGATTTGTTCAAAGTGATTGAATCTAACAATTCTTTAGATTCAACGATGACGAGTATAATTTTCAAATATGAGAATTTTGTTCTGGATATATGTGATATCCATATTTTGAGATATTTGAATGTATGAGTCTAATCTTTTGAAAGATTAGTTTTGCAAAGAAATATCATATTTCTCGTAATTTTGTACTATATTTGAATGTATGAGACATCATTAACATACTTGTGAAATTCTGTAAATATTTTATGGAATTGTTGTCACTTAGAAATCATCTAAGCAGACCTACACGTATAAATATGTTTTGAAAGTGATGTGGCCTGGAATTATCCAAGCATTTATATACAATTATCTATAGAGGCATCATTGAGTATATTACTATATATAGTGAATATCCATGATACTATGATGATAGCCAAGTTTGATTCACAAGAGAATAAATCTAAAAGTGGATTTATTTATGAATGGTTGTCACTTAGAAATTGTCTAAGTAGACTTGTATAACTACCTTATAGAGATTAAGGTTATTACTCAAAGCTTGATGATATATGAGATTGAGTTTATTACTCAAGACTTTGTGGTATATGAAATTGATTGACTAAGAGACGTCTTGGTCAATATTGTCTAAAGTATCTACTGATAAACGAGAAGGATTAAATCCTTAATTTATGTGAAATCAGAAGTGATTCTAGTTAATCTTCTGAAAAACCCCTAGGGAATAAACTAATTTGTGAAACATCGAGGGGAATGGGACTTAAACCAATTTAAATTAAGAAGTGATGGTAACCCAACCTTTGTGATTGGAGATCCCATGAATAAGGTTCAATGTGGTAAAAACAAGTCACTTCTTGATATTTGCTAGCACTAAAAATTAATTCATAATTAATTTTATTATTGTCCCTTCCTTTGGTGTTATTGTGATAGTGCTAGCCTGCAGGGTTAAAAGGTTAAGCTTAAAGCTTTTAATGATTTTCATAGCCCTTATGGGTGGTGTATGACTTGCAGCATACACTTGATGAAATCACCTATATGAGTGTCAAGTGGGGCCGCTTGCATGAGATCCTGGCGAGGTCTCTAGAGCACTCATGAATACCGAGCACGCGCACGACCCAGTAGCGCACCACCGCGAAAACAACAAGAATTGTGGGGGTGTAATGTGATAGTAAAACCTCTAACATATAACAAGTGTCTTGGGTTCCATAGCTTGCTAAACCAATTCACTGTATGTTAAGTTTTATCTGTCTAGGACTGGTTCCATAGCTTGCTATACAGCTCCGATGCATTACATCTACAATGTTTACTCAGGAAACTTCTTTGATTTATTTCTTTTCCAACTTTTGAAATATGTGGGGGATTGTTGTAATTTTATTTAATTAATTTAATGAATATTTCAAAAGTGAGAATATTTATATTAAAGTGATATATTATTAAGGGATAGATGCCTAGTTATGATGGCAATAAACTATACTAAAGAGATAGATATATCTCTGATGCGTTTTGTTTTTATCTTTGTTTCCGTTTTTTTTTCTTCTTAATTATATGCATAACTATGCATAATTGTTTTGAAAAGTTTACGTTTTTAAATTTAAGTTTACGTTTTCTTTTTAATGACCTGGTAACTAATAGCTAACGGATATAGATGAATTGGTTTTGGATATATACAGAAAATTGTTTTTGAACAGAAAGAAGTGTGACAGATGCGTGAGTTTTTTAACATCTGAAAAATCATTTTTCACTTTCTATCTTCCAATCAAATAGTCCTGGGTTCATCTCCTGTCCGAAATAAAAATTTCATTTTTGCTTCGGAATCCTCTTTCGTTACTTGCGTTTGAGCATGCACCAGGTTGTATCTCTGGGAATTTTGCCGCAGAGGCGGATAAATTCTTCAGGACAAGTCACTAGATGCCTCCGGTTATTTTTCCTAACGTGTTCTGTGTTCGCAGGTACTCACTGTTGTTACTGATTCAAAGCGCATTTTACTACAATGGGTGGGTCGAAACCCTTTGTGAGGTCACTAATGGTTGAGGGTGCGAAACATCTTCATGTACGAGACCTTCTGAACGAATCACACACAAGTTGGAATGAGAATATAGTTAACCACTTGTTTTCCCACTTGATGCACTTCGGGTAAAAGTAGGCTCCCATCATCTATGATCCTACGGGTGAAGACAAGCTTATTTGGTGGAGGAGTCGTAAAGGGCAATGTTTGGTTAGGTTCACTTATTTTGGTGTCATGGAGGATTTAATTGATAATTATCATCTTAAAATTCAAGGAGAATTGGATGAACATTTGGAGACTTAAAATTCTTCAAAAAGTGAAGTTTTTGTTATCGAGGATGGCGAGAGGGTGCTTACCAGCGAGAAGTAATCCTAGAAGAAGACATGTGCTTATGAGGAGCATGTTGGAAAGGAGAATGGTTTGTAGGAAGCTTTTGGTAGGAAGGGAAGAGGAGACTATGATTTCTAAAGTGAGAGAATGATTTGCTCTTTAGAACTTCTCAAGTAATGTTTTGCTTTGCTTTTCTTTGCTTGGTTTACAAATGAGAGGCTCTCCCCTATTTATAGGCTCCATGGGAGAGTTCTACATAACTCTAGAGAAGTTTCTACACACTTCAAGTGGTGACTTTCTACATACATCTAGAGAATATTCTAGGCACTCTAAGAAAGTGAGAGAGTTCTACACACTTCTCTCAACTACTTATTTAATATTACATATTCAACTTCTAATCTTTTCTACTATTTTCTAGAATATTCTTTAGACTATAACCCTAAAGCCAAATGGGCTAACACTTGATTAGTCCAATGGGCCAAATCAAGTTTACCTTTCAACACCCCCTCTTAAACTTGATTTGTCATTCCAAGTAGAGTTCTCAACCCGACGAAGTCTTCATGCTTGAGGGCTTAGTGAAAATGTCACTACTTGGTCTTGCGACTTCACATATTCGACTTGTACATCCTTTCTTGCTATGCACTCCCTTATATAGTGGTAGCGGGTATCAATATGCTTGCTCCGATCATGGAAGACCGGATTCTTTGCTAGAGCTATAGCCGACTTATTATCCACAAAGATCTTGGTGGGCTCTCTCTTGCGACATCCCCAATTCCTTTATGATTTTCGAGCCGATCGCATGGCAAACACATGATGTGGTCGCAACATATTCGACTTCACAAGTTGAAAGTGTGACTATTGGTCATTTCTTTGACATCCAAGTGAAAGTTGTGTTTCCATGAAAAACACAAAACCACCGGTGCTCTTTCGATCATCTCCATCTCCACCCCAATCACTGTCACTATAACCAATGAGCTTGTAGTTATTATCTGATGAAAACCATAAGCCGAAGTTGATTGTTCCTTTGATATAGCGAAATATTCTTTTTGCAAACCTTGAGATGAGTTGTGGTCGGATTTTCCATGTATCGACTAATGAGTCCGAAGAGCATATAGAATGTCGGTCTTGTGCATGTCGATACCGCAAACTCCCAACCATACTCTTGAAATTTGTAGCATTCACCTTTGTTGCTTCATCGCACTTGGATAATTTCATTTTACACTCTCATTGGAGTCTTTGATTAGCTTGCAACTATCCATCTTGAACTTTTTCAAAGATCTCCTTCGCATATCTTTGTTGTGAAATGAATATTCCATCTCCCTTTTGCTTTACCTCAATGCCAAGATAGTATGACATTAATCCAATATCGGTCATCTCGAACTCTTTTATCATTGCCTTCTTGAACTCTTGAACATGTTTGGATGGCTTCTGTGAAGACCAAGTCATCCACATATATGCACACGATTAAGACATCTCCATTTTTGACCTTGACATATAGGGCATGCTCGTGTGGGCACTTTGTGAAGTTGTTTTCCTTGAAATAGTTATCAATTCGACTATACCATGCTCTTGGTGCTTGCTTTAATCCATAGAGTGCTTTCTTTAGCTTGAGAACTTTGTCTTCCGTCCTTTCACCTTGTATCCCAAAGGTTGTTCGATGTAGACTTCTTCTTCTAGGACTCCATTTAGAAAAGCGAATTCACGTCCATCCGTGAATTTTCCACTTGTTTTGGGTCGCTAGAGAGATTATTAGTCTTATGGCCTCCAAGCGAGCGTGGAGCAAACACCTCATCATAATCAATCGGCCTTTTGACTATAGCCTTTTGCAACTAGTCTTGCCTTGTATCTTTCGATTTCTCCATTGACATTCTTCTTTGCCTTGTACACCCACTGACACCAATAGCCTTATGCCCTTTTGGAAGAGACACGAGTTCCCAAGTGTTGTTCTTCTCAATGGCTTTAATTTCTTCATCCATTGCATGTCTCCATCTCTTATCTTGCGCAGCTTCTTCAAAGTTCATAGGTTCACGATCGCAAAGAGAGGCGAACAATGTGATGTTATCTGTTGTCTCAACTTCTTCATAGAGATCTTCAATCCTTCGCGGTGAAAATGCTTCTGTGTTATTATACACATCTTGGAGACTTCGTGTACGTGTCACTATCCTTTCACTCTCTGTGTCTTCTGATGTTGGTGATGTGGGCCCTTGTTGAACTTCTTTAGTTGTCTCTTCTTCTTCAGATTGAGGAAAGAAACTGTACTCCTTTTCGTGAGGTCCAAAGTCCCATTGTCCTTCTTCATCGAAGACTACATCACGGCTGACCACAGTCTTGTTGTTGTTCGGGTTGTATAGCTTGTAACCCTTTGAGTTTGGATCATAACCGACAAAGATGAATCTCTCACTCTTATCGTCGAGTTTTACTCTTCTCTCATCAGGTATATGGACGTGGGCTACGCTTCCGAAGACTCTCAAGTGTGAGATACCGGGCTTTCTTCCACTCCATGCTTCTTGTGGTGTCTTTCCCCACACACTTCTTGTTGGAGATCGATTTGATAGAGACTGCACACGCCACAGCTTCCGCCCAAAATTCTTTTGGCAGTTTCTTGCTTTTAAGCATGCTTCGAGCCATGTCGAGGATTGTTCTATTCTTCCTTTCTGCCACGCCATTCTGCTGAGGGGATCTTGGAACCGTCAAAGGACGTCTAATTCCATTCTCCTCACAAAACTCTTGGAACTCTTTAGAAGTGAACTCTCCACCTCGATCAGTTCTCATAGCCTTAATCACTCGACCACTTTCTTTCTCCACTGCAGCTTTGAACTTCTTGAAAACGTTAAAGACTTCTGACTTCTGCTTCAAGAAATATACCCATGTCTTTCTTGAAAAATCATCAATAAATAGGAGGAAGTAGTTATTTTTACCGAGTGAACTTGGCTTGATTGGTCCACAAACATCCGCATGTATGAGCTCGAGCGGCTTTTTGGCTCTTGAGTTTGACTCTTCCGGAAAACTCGCCCCGAATCGCTTTCAAGTAAACATCCTTCACAGAGTTGATCGGAGTTTGTTGATAGACGGCAACCTCTCACCATATTTGTTTTCGACATCAAACTTAAGCCTCCAAAATTTAAGTGCCCAAATCGAAGATGCCAAAGCCATGCTTCATCATTATAGCAAGCTTTGAGACACTTCGCAGATCATTTTGGATATTCAATAAGAACATCCTATTTCTTGACATTGGTACCTTGGTGATGAGATTGTTTCTCGATCTCTTATTGAAAGACCGGAGTCTTTCAAGTGAATATCATAGCCCTTTTCTAAGAGTTGTCCCAAACTCAAAATATTATTTTTCATGCTTGGGGACGTAGTAGACATTTGAAATAAAATCATGTCTTCCATCCTTAAAGCGGATTAAGATCTTACCTTTGCCTTTCACCGAAACTCTAGAATCATCACCAAATGAGACATTGTCACTTATCGATTCATCAAGGTCCACGAACATGCTTCTTTTTCCGCACATATGGTTGCTTGCACGGTGTCAAGGTACCACATGTTCTCTTGGCTTCCTTCATTGCTTTTTTTGCGTGCTAGAAGCACGGTTTCAACCTGTCTCGTTCTTCTCCTCCACATAGTTTGTCTCCTCTTCTACTCTATTATTTGAAAATCTACATTCTCAAGCGTAATGGCCAAACTTTTGACAATTATAGCATTGAGTTTGAGATTTATCAAACCTTGTGTTTGGAGATCCTCGCCCACGCCTCTGGTTGAGCTTTCTCCCTTCTTGAAATTGTTGTTGGTGAAATTTGCACCTCGTCCATTTGTATGGCGTCCGAACATCTCTCGGCCAAAACCTCTCCCTCCGCCTCGACCTCGATCTTGTAGCTCTCTCATTTCCATGACTTCCTTCCTTCTCCTTTAGTTGCATCTTGAAGAGTTGCTCGGTGATCTCCTTCTTTTTCTTGTGCTTCTCCTCATAAGCTTGCAATGATCCTTGGAGTTGTTCGATCGTCATGGTCTCCAAGTCTTTGGTTTCTCGATCGTCACAACAATATGCTCGAATTTGGTATCCAAAGAACGTAGTATTTTCTCCATAATTCTTACATCTTCTAACTTCTCACCATTTCTTTTTAATTGATTTGAAACAGCGATAACTCTTGAAAATATTTGAAATAGACTCGACTCTTTCATATGCAAGGATTCGAACTCACCTCTTAGTGTTTGGAGACGCACCTTCTTTACTTTGTCCGCTCCTTTGCAAGAGGTTTGAAGTTTCTCCCATGCCTCCTTAGCGGATGTCGCATTTGAGATTTTCTCAAACTCATCTTCATCCAATGCTTGATAGATGAGGAAGAGAGCCTTCTTGTCTCTCTTTCTTGAATCCTTCAAAATATCTCTTTGTGCTTGAGTTAAGGAATCCTCATTTTGTGATTCCTTATAGCCTTTTTCAACAATCTCCCAAACATCATGGGCTCCAAGAAGAGCCTTCATTTTGATGCACCAACTATCATAGTTGCTCCCTTTTTAGAAGCGGAACTTGGAAGGATGACACTCCATTGCTCGCCATGATTATGAAAGAATTTCTTATCGTAACCTAAGCTCACGATACCACTTTGTTGGAAAGGAGAATGGTTTGTAGGAAGCTTTTGGTAGGAAGGGAAGAGGAGACTATGATTTCTAAAGTGAGAGAATGATTTGCTCTTTAGAACTTCTCAAGTAATGCTTTGCTTTGCTTTTCTTTGCTTGGTTTACAAATGAGAGGCTCTCCCCTATTTATAGGCTCCATGGGAGAGTTCTACATAACTCTAGAGAAGTTTCTACACACTTCAAGTGGGTGACTTTCTACATACATCTAGAGAATATTCTAGGCACTCTAAGAAAGTGAGAGAGTTCTACACACTTCTCTCAACTACTTATTTAATATTACATATTCAACTTCTAATCTTTTCTACTATTTTCTAGAATATTCTTTAGACTATAACCCTAAAGCCAAATGGGCCTAACACTTGATTAGTCCAATGGGCCAAATCAAGTTTACCTTTCAACAGAGCATTGTCCTACTTGTGAGGGAGGAATAGAAGATGAGTGGAATATTTTTTTCTCTTGTCCTCATGCAGCACAACAAAAACATTTTTGCCATGATCTTTTGGGTTATTTGGAAGAGAATGAATGAAAAGCTACGGGAAGGAATGGTGAAGCCTTATGTCGTGTCTACTACCCTTGCGTTGGATCAGTCAACAGCAGTGTGGAGACTCTTAGTAGTGATGAGCGGTAGAAAAAACCAGTAGCAGGGGGCCTAAAATGGAATGTGTGGACGCTGCTGTTGTTGAGGAAGATAACAAATATGGTATAGGGCTTTGTGTTAGAGATGAGAATGGAATCTACAGAGGCGGACAAACTATGTGGTTTTACGGATCTCCTACTCCTCAAGAAGCCAAAGTAGTGGGTCTTGTATAAGCACTACTTTTTCTAGGAGAGAAGGATTTGACATCGGTTGTTATTGATATGGATTGTTATTCTTTAGTGAATGGTGTGAACAATTTTACCGTCTTAAATTCAAAATTAGGTGTACTTTTTTTTTCTCAATGTAGGACTCTCATTGCGCAATGTCAAAGCTATAGGATTAGCTATGTAGGCGAAAAACAAATTTTGTTGCTCACACTCTTGCTAGAGCATCAAAATCGTCTGCTAGCTCTCATTTTCATAATTTTAGTTCATCTAGTATTAGCAATATTATTTAATGATATATATATATATAAGTTTGTTTTGGCAAAAAAAAAACAATAACAACAATAAATCGTTGGAGAATTCTATAATACTCTTGAGTTTTGTTGAGTATAGGCAAAATTAATTCAAAATTTAAATTAAATTTTAAAATAACTAAGTATTAAAAATGATGTGTCATTTAGTGGTTGGATGTTGGGTATCATACCCAGCAAAACTCGAAGGTATAGAAGATCACTTCAATATCCAATTACTCAAATACATGTTTTTTTTTTTAATATTTAAATATTTTAAAGTAAATTTAAATATTGAACTAATTTTTCCTACAATGTAACATTCCCAACAAAATTCGATAGGGATTTGTTGTCAACCTTTGGTTTAGCCGAGATTCGGCTAAGAGCTTGAACCTTTGATTCCCTTTTCTTCCAGCGATTACAGTGAGGAAGGGACTTTGTTCCTCAATTATGGGTGTTCTAACTACTCCAAAAAGCGTTAGACTATGATACTAAGGAGTTCCTTAGTAACCATTACTAAATTTTTCGGTGACCATTATACAACAATCCAATGGTCAGTACATACTAACCACAATTTAGTGTTTGTATGGTTACCGAATTTTTCATTGATGGAGAAATGACTTTATGCCCATTTAGTACCAACTACTAAGGAATTTCCTTTGTACTCTAAGTCAGACTCGTACACGTTATATATATATATAGTCTCTGTTGGCCACTGACACTAATCTACAACTAACTATCGTTGGATAGCTAAGATCAGCGTATATAACCGCTCACGCGCCCTAAAACCTAGGAGACACAATCCACTATGTCCACACTAGCACGAAGAGTGGGGGTAAATGATCTTCGCTCCTATATTCCCACGACGCTTCTCCATGAAGTACTTGCTCCCAAAGCAAGCTTCTTTACCTCAACCAAGGCATACTCGGCTGCAAAATTGACTATGCCTTCAGCTATTACTCCTCAACTGATCTACCCCAAAATTGATTGTAGGGCTTTTATGTGTTGTGGCTAGGTTGAAGTTCTTGTAAATCAGTAGTTGTTGGTTAATAACCAGGATTAAAATTAGAGGTTAGCATAAAGGGGACATCATTCTATATTGCAAAAAGCAATATCTATTTGGCCCTTATTTTTATTTCTAAATATCAATTAAGTTCCTGACTTATATAACTTAGTATCAATTGCTATAATGAAAACTATTTTTTTAAAAGAGTATCAATTTAGTCCCCAACATTTGAATGACGTGGCATGCTGACATGGAATTTTAAAAAAAATTGGGTGTGTCAATATGGTCCCTGACATTTGTCACGCTTCACGTCAGCTTTGTAACTAATTGTGATTGACGGAAGAACTAAATTGATTCACTTTTGTAAATGTTGAGGACTAAATTGACATATGTGAAAAGTCAATGACCAAATTGAACACTTTTAAAAATTCAGAGACTAAATAGGTTATAACCTCCAAGGAACATTCTTGTAAACCTATTTGTTGTTGGTTGATGAGAGAGAAAAAAAGTGTGTTACTATGTACGGTCAGCAAGAGAAGACCATTTCAAATGTGAGCAACAAAAATAAACGGCAACAGTTAAATTCTCCCAAAACAGAAACCCTCCTTCTCTCTTGCTTCCGAATCCTTCGCCTCAAAACCCGCCACACACCACCCTACTCAATTACCATTCACTCCACCCATCTCCATACTAACATTAGAATCATTCAAAATAACAAGGTTATTTTAGTCATTTAATAACATAAATACAATGCCACACGACGTCAAAACCTCTTTACAGGTACCAACATTACAACAACACTAGCTGGCACCCCTCTAATGCAAAATTAAAAGTCTAATTTTTTTACTAATTATTATTTAAACTTGCTCAATTTTCTAAATTTCACACGACACTGATCAATATTCTCTACCTCCTCCTCCCCCCAAATAGTCATTCTTCCCTGCTTGAAATTAATAGGCAGGGTAGAGAGAGAGAGAGAGAGAGAGAGAGAGAGAGAGAGATCAATGTCTCATTAAATTAAATATAAATCCTTATAATTCATTTCTTCTTTGTTTCCAGACATGGATATTCAAAAGCTTGATAACGTTAACCATATGATTAGCATTAATGAAAAAACAATCCCTGAACCCAAAACCAATGTGAAGAAGAGGAAAAGCTCTAACAATTTCTTTAAGATTGCGCTCTTCATGATGAGAGGGCATTCCCGGAAATCAAAAATGCTTCATGTTGATAACGAGTCAAGAAGCGTTTGGAGGAGGCTAGTGGGGTCCATGAGACCTATGCATCTTCAAAGCAATCAATCTCCACCGCAAAAAATTGATAAAGAAGATAATCAGAAAATGGTGATCATCATTACTGAAAATGATAATATTCAAAGTGAGGACGGGTCTGATTCTGCATCAGAGTTTCCATCTCCGACGAGTAGTCGGTACGCGTCCGCCGTGGGGCTAAGTGAAATGGCTAATTTGTCGTCTGAGGCGAGTAGTCGGTACGCTTCAGCGGTGGGACTAAGCGAAATGGTTGTGGAGGAGGAGGCGGAGGAGAAGGAGAAGGAGAAGGAGAATAATGAAGGTAATGGAGAAGGGGAAGGGGATGATATGATTGATGCTAAGGCTGATGAATTCATTGCACAGTTTTATAAACAAATGAAGTTGCAGCGTATGGATATTGTGGATCGTCATTACAAAGAGATAAGTAAGAGATCATTAGGCTTATGAATGATGATGATCTATCTCGCTTAAGTTAATTAATTAACATTGGAGTACTGGTTTCATTCTAGCTATGTTTAATTGCACCTTGCATGTGCATGGAAATGGTCGACAACGTCCTTCTTTTTTGGTTTTTGATTTTTGTACGCCGTAGAAAGACGTATTATGGGTTTGTAAAACCCTTCTCAAAACCACAAAAATAGATATGTATATGATACAAAAAAATATATATGTATGCATATATGAAGTGATGTACGTTTCTTTATGAACAAAAAATATATCGTTCAGAGAGGAAAGGTTTAATGAAGAAAAAGACCATTTATAGCCTTTTTTTATAAGTCAAAATTGTATTATTATAGGGTACAAGGGGTGCCACTTCCGATTTACAGTCTGATTGATGTATTTGCTTGATGAAGAACACATTTGAATGCTCAAGTACAAATGGGAAAGAAAGACGAAAACCCATATATACTATATAAAATCATCAATTCTGATTCTTCTTCACTCCTCAATGCAAGTTTCGAACCGGGTATCAATGGGTTCAAAGACAACCTTTAAACCAGCAAATCACCCAGGAAACTAGCTAAAATCATCAATTCTATAGGTGAAGAAGATGGTCTCATAAATTTAATTATATTGTCTTTGCTATACGATGTAGGGAGAAGAATGAAGTTAAATGTGATAACAATTTGTTTCTTTTAGGTTATTTTTTATCTGAAATATATGAATTATTATTTTTTGAAGATATTAATGTGATGAGTTTGAATGTATGCCTTTAATTACTTTTGTTACGCTTTAGATTAATACTTTGTACATAGATTCAATTCAATTTGATGAGATTTTAGTTTTTTCCCTGATATATCTTTAGTCGCTAAGTCTGGCCACTACTTTTTCTATGACTGGTGTGTGAATTATTTGGATTGCATCTCTCGTGAGCAGTAATATGTCTTTATTGTATCTACTGGCTCTCTTATGGGATGGTCTGAATTTTGGCTATGGTATATTTCACTTTCAATTTTACTATGTTGAATTTATTAGTATGGGTTTTTCTGTCATCTGTTTTGAAAAGATTTCTATATAGATTTTTTGTGTTTCTTAAACACAATTATATTTAATATATACCATTTGCGGTTTTAAAAAATTTTAATGGCTACGCTTTCCATAAAAAGAATGCTCTTGAAACTCCAAATTTGGGTGTGAGTGGTTAACACACTCTATTTAAATGGATTGACTCTGCTAGTACTTGAGTTCGATCTCCGACGATGGAACAAATTGTAGCCAGATTTTACTTACCTCTTGACCGAACTCCAAATTAGTCAATACGATCTTTTCCCCAAAATACGCAGCAGGGTCGAAAACCTCTATACAAAAAAGAAAAAGAATGCTTGAGGATGATCGTGGTTAGTCATCTTAGGTGTGATTAGTCAAGTCATCTTTTCCTCTCACAAGGTTTCTTTTACCGTGGTTTCATTTTTAATTTGGGTACATTTTGTCTTGCATGTAATACATTAGAAAATCTTTTACACGAAGCACAAACACCTATGAAATTAGGTGTGTCACCAGTATTTCAGATGGATTGGTGTTTGACACCCGTACGACACGTGTTCGACAACTCAACCAATGTTTCAATTTTTCTTTGTCGCAACACATTTTAGACGCTCCTTTGACACTTTTAAGACACTTTTACGGAGATTAAAGATGTGCCAAAGTAGTTATGATCAATGAAGGGATTGGAAACATTAAATTTTGATCACACTTTTTTAGATTTTCAGTATAATTGATGGAAAATGAAAGTGAAGACTAGCATACTTTATTTAAGAATTTTTTTTGTTATGAAATAAATTGTTCATTTAGATCTTTTATAGATAATGTTCATACTCTATTTGATTGTAATGAATAAACAATTGTATATTGTACTTGCGTAGAAGTGGCGGAGCCAACTTCTTAGTAAGTTAGGGTTTCTCTGCGTAAGAGTGAAGTGCTATTTTGTATGCCTGAGGGGTCTTTTGTAGGGTTTGATCCATAGCGGACGAGAGAGCTTTTGTCAGAGTGATTGACTCCTTCTTGTTTGTCAAGGCCACCTTGTGTTAGGTCTTTTGCTCTGGTATGTACAAGTTGGATCTCAACCGGGTCGGGCTAGTTGTACTGGTGTGACACAGAATGACTTACTCATATCATGTGTGTAGGAGTCAAGCTTAACACTCAATACATATCTCGTGTGTAGGTGGGAGATATACCCGTATCATGTGTGCAGGAGGATATATAACTTACTCATGTTGAATGAGTATGTGGGAGACTTACTACCAGTAGACCTGAGGCAACTTGCTAACGTGGGCTACTAGAGTCTCATGGGGCGACTCCCAACTATATCGGTACACAGCCCCCCAAGCACGAGGCATGTAAAGGAGCAAGTATGGGCTTGTAAACCCTTCTCAAAAACATAAAAAAGGATATGTAATATTGTAATATGATTCCAAAAAAAATACATATATGAAGTGATGTACTTTTCTTTATGAACACAAAATATATCGTCGAGGCTGAGGAAAGGTTTAATGAGGAAAAGTACCATTTACACGTTGATACATTTGCTTGACGAAGAGCACACTTGAATGCTCAAGTACAAATGGTGGCTTTGGATTACATCACTAAACCAAGTGTTTAGTGATGGTCACTAAATTAATGGTAGTCGTAGGATGATCAAATTTTTAAATAAATTGCATCTAATGGTTATAGTTTAATAGGGGTATTATGGTACTCTCATATATTTATTGTATTAATTAAATTAAATTAACAAATATTATGATTCCTATTTTCAAGGGATAGTTTTAATTCACACTTAAATTGCTTTAATTATTGTTCCTATTATTTCTTCTTCTTCCTTTTTTTTCTCCTTCATTCGTTCATTCGCGTTGGTTCCTTTTTTTCTTCGTCTCCTCCTGTGTTCGTTCTATCATAGCGTTCCTCATTCTTCATATTCCTGGTTCCATTGGTGTGTATATATATATATATATATATATATATATATATATATATATTCATACTCCAACAAAATTCTTATATTTATGGTATATTTATTTTTGTAAACAGAGAGTACCATAAGTGTATTATCGTTGATCATCATGCGTTCTTCATTGGTAACCATTGTTGTTCAATTTTGTGCTTATTAAACTCTATATAGACAACTAACCATTGTTGTTCAATTTTGTGGTTATTAAACTTTATAACGATCCGTTGCTTACTATATATGAATAACCAAAGCTCTGTAATTAGGCGGCTAGAAACAACTAACCAGAACTGTTTGATTCTGTGGCTAGTAATAAACTAGCCGCAATTAAGTGACTTCGTGGTTAGGTCATGGATTCATTCACCGCTTGCCTTCAGTAGTATGCAACATTGATTCATATCAATTCAATCTAACAATTTACATCGTTTCTGCTTCGTTTCTGAAAAGAAACGTTTTCAGCGTTTCAATTGTAGTGGTAACTCCTTCCTATTTTTGTGGCATAAATCAAACACGTTTTTTTTTAATTGCAGTCAATATTTAATGGCTAATAACTAGGAAATCCAAAATTTATTTAATTTGTAAAATTATGTTTTTATTAATTGGTAGTTGCCCAATTTGCCCTTTTAGTGATGGTAACTAAATGGTCTATTTAGTTGCCCAAATTGCGAAAGATTTTCATGAAAAGCTTCTTGAAAACCCTATGTGGTGTTATATGTAATATGATTCAAACATTCACAAACACGCTTTGTGGTGTTATGCGAGTCCAAGTTTTTAAAAGCTAGAAATTACAACGGTCGTGGAATTCCACGAAGGTGACTGTCACTATATATGTATATCATGGCTTTGGTTTACGGTACTAAGCATTTTGCTTAGTATCTATTACTAAAGCACTAGCAGCCACTGGATTGCTAATGTTTCAAAGAAATTCAATCTAACAACTATTGTTTAATAAGGACATTGTTGTCATTTTACATATATTCCACCCTTTTACCCTTTTAGTAATAAATACTAAAGATATATTTTGTACCATAAATCACTCTCGTATATCATAACTCATTGTTATATATAGTCTTGTTATGATATTGGGGAGAAGAATGAAGTTAAAAGTGATAACAATTAATTTGTTTTAGGTTATTTTTTATTTGAAATGAATTATTTTTTGAAGAAATTGTTATGGTTTTTTTTGGTATACTTAAATGAAATGACAAATAAACACCACACACACATTACCTTTGCTCATACCCAGGTTCGAATCCGGGAGCGGATATCCCAATGTCATTGAAATTGCCAAGCAACCAACAAAGGGGAACAAATTATATATCATGGTTTTGAGTTTATGCCTTTTTACTTCCTTTTTTCTTCTTTAGATTAATAAATTTGTATATGGATACAATTCGATGAGATTTCAGTTTTTTCCTATATATATTCACCATAAATCATTAGTTGTTTGTGAGCGCTTATCATAAAAACACAGTGAATTGTATGGTATTTATTAAGTTTTTTTTGGGTATGATACTCTGTAAGTAAATTTAGTATAATATTTAAACTTATTGCTAAATAGAGCTTATCTCTTATATATATGTATGCGGTTTGGCATCTGCGCGCCAAAGCCAATTTTTTTTTTTTGTTTCCATTGTTTTTATTCTGCAATTTTTTTTTGGTTTTAGTTTTCTTTTTGTTTTTTCTCTTCTTTTTGGTTTTTCTTCGGGTTTTTTTTCTTCTCTTATATTTTAAAGAGTGGTTTACAGTCTCGAAAAATTTTAGATGCTTAAATATGTAAATTTTGTTCTTCAACAATCGATTCGGTAAAAAAAATTCATTTCATGAAAAACTACGTAAAGTCAGATCCTAAAAAGTGTGGTTTGGTGTATTTGATTGTGAAAAAATTATTTTGTAACAAAATGTCTAAAGTGAAATGTTAAGTAGTGCGTTTTGAGGTACTTATGGGATTTGAAAAAAAAATTGACTCTTCAAATACCGGAAGTTTGGTAAAATATAATAATAAGTTTGTGAAAAACACGTAAAGTGGGATGCTGACAGTGTATTTTGGGGTACTTTAGGACCCCAAAAATTTGTAGATGTTCAAATACACGAAGTTCGTTCCTTAATAACTCTTTCTTTTTTATTTTATAATCTTCTTATTTAATTTTATAGTTTTAATTTAATTTTTTCTACGAGAACTTCAGCCATATTTACAATAGATCATCAATCGTACTCTTTCAACTTTCTATATGTGTTTTTATTTTATTGGTAATTTCCATCAAACCCAGCACGATACCACGTGTTTTACTTTCTAGTTTGTTGTCTTCTTTATTTTGGTCATTTTGCACCAACGGGTATTAAATATTTTCTTTAGGTTTTTATATTTTTATCTTTCTTTAATATTCGAGTACATGCAGTGTTGCTGCATTGACTGTACTCCCCGTGAGAATTTCAGTCACCATTACAATAGAATCTTCATCATCTTCTTTCAACGAGACCTTCAGTCACATTTACAATAAAACCTCCATAATCTTTTTCAACTTTGTATAACTGCTCCTATTTTATCATGGGTTTTCCTTCAACCATGCATGATATCAGAATTAACGGAGAGTTTTTTTTTTGACATAAAAATCAAGGGAGAGTTTTTGACAAAAGAATTAAGGGAGAGTTAATAGTCTATATTTGGTTCCGTAACAAAAAAGTATATTTTTTTTTGACAAAAAAAAACTATATTTGGTTTCTATACTATTTAGCTTTTATTTAAAGTGTCATTAGTAATCCAAGTGTTGTTGGGTTTGGTGGTTTGATCCGTGATTGCGGTGGAATTTTCATCCGTGGTTTTTATGGTGCTCTTTGTGTGGTGATGTGATTTATGGTGCTCTTGGTGTACTTGATTGTGAAAAAAATTATTTTGTGACAAAATGTCTAAAGTGAAATGTTAAATAGTGTGTTTTGAGGTACTTCTGAGATTTGAAAAAAAATTAACTCTTCAAATACCAGAAGTTTGGTAAAATATAATAATAAGTTTGTGAAAAAATACGTAAGTGGGATGCTGACAGTGTATTTTGGGGTACTTTAGGACCCCAAAAATTTGTAGATGTTCAAATACACGAAATTCGTTCCTTAATAACCATTTCTTTTTTATTTTATAATCTTCTTATTTAATTTATAGTTTTAATTTAATTTTATCTACGGGAACTTCAGTCACATTTACAATAGATCATCAATCGTACTCTTTCAACTTTCTATATGTGCTTCTATTTTATTGGTAATTTCCATCAAACCCACCACGATACCACGTGTTTCACTTTCTATTTTGTTGTCTTCTTTATTTTGGTCATTTTGCACCAACGGGTATTAAATCTTTTCTTTAATTGGTTTTTATATTTATATTTATATTTTTATTTTTATTTTTATTTAATATTCGAGTACATGCAGTGTTGCTGCATTGACTGTACTCCCCGTGGGAATTTCAGTCACCTTTACAATAGAACCTTCATCATCTTCTTTCAACGAGACATTCAGTCACATTTACAATAAAACCTCCATAATCTTTTTCAACTTTGTATAACTACTCCTATTTTATCATGGGTTTTCCTTCAAGCATGCATGATATCCGAGTGTTTCACTTTTTCATTGTATTGTCCTTTTTTCTTTCTTATTATAGGTTAATTATTTGTATTTAATGAATGTTGATAATTATTAAAGTTCTTTAGACTTTTTCTTCTTATTTTATCTGCGGAGGATGTTCAATTTAAATGTCTTTATTAAAGTTCATTTTAAATTTATAATATTTGTTATTTAATTAATATTTATAATTTAATTTTTATTCTGATTATTAGATTTTATATTTTGCAAATAACATTTTTCCTAATGACATAAAACGATGTGCTCCTTAAACTATTGATTATCACGTTATATTGGACCAAGTGCAATATTTTCTTTCAAAATGCGATTTATTCTTCAAAAAAATTAATTACTCGATTATACGATGAAATTTAGCAAACCTCGTACATCGCCGGGTTATGGGGCTAGTGTTATTACAAGCACAAAACAACCAAAAAAGTAAGTTTGATTAGACGCTTTCAAATTTCAGGATCCATAATCATCCCTTGATACAATCAAATCAAATAGCTTAACAACAAAGCCCAATACAATAATCAATATCAATACACAGAAATGACAGAAAAGGGAGACACAAAATAAAATACTAGTCCTACTTGTTGACCAAAAAACCCCCTAAAAAGGTTTTGATCGGCGTTGGGTGTTGCAGCTCACAACCGTGCATGATATGATATTTGATGCATGAGAGAAATTGATTCGGGTGGATCAGTACCCATGGACGATCCGAGAACACGTGTGTTTGATCCAACGGATCCCATTCCGGATCGTATCCTTAACCCTACCCTCAACAGCATAAACCTTATACTTCGCTATTCTCTTCTTCCTCTTTGAATGCGGGTCGCCGAAACTCCAAGGTTTCGCCACCGATCCCCTTCCGCCGTAACTCGCCCGAGTCACCTCACCTTCTGACCCACAACCCACGTAGTTCTGACTATAACTATAGCCTTTCCCGCTCACAATCTCGAGCCTCCTGTCGCCGCCGTATGAACGGTGATCCGACCCGTACCTTTCCATGAACCTTCTGAACTTGAGTCGCGTAGTGTTTTTAAGGTTTGGGTTTCGAGAACGAATTGAAGATGAGAGTGTGTATTATATTATATATAGTGGACTAGTGAAGCATTGAAATGTAGCATATCTTTTTTTTTTTTTTTTTTAATCTTGGTGAAGTGTGGTTTCTGAGCTGGGAATCAGGGATTGAGGTTTTCCTTGATTAAACAAATACCAAATCTGTTTATTATTATTATTATTGTCGTTGAAATTTGAAACTATTTCAACTTTCAAAAAGGGGGAATCAATTTTTTAATGGAGGGCTAATCATATGATATAATAAAGTTTGTCGATTTAGGTTAATGTACTACTACTACTACTACTATTTCAAACCTTTTTGTTGGGAAATTATTAGAATAGTTTCTTTTTGGTTCTGGAGAACAATTCCAAGGTTTATGATAAGGAGAGGGGCATGAAAATGGACATATGATATGAGAGGTAGGCCAAATTTTGAGTAGCCAGCCAAAGAGGCACCGGAAAGTAGAAGTATAATCATGAGATGCAATGATAACTTAAAATGGAGGGTTTGGTGGGGAAGGGACAAGTGCATAAAAGGGATAGGTTCATATTTTAATTTGAGTTATACTTTCTTCCAACTTTGTAATTAAGTATACAGATTTTGAATAAAACTCTGGCATAGTTTCTTTCTTTGAGGTTAATATTTAGTTTACAACAAATATATACATATAGGACCTTGGGTCAATGTGCAAAAGTTTTTAAACACACAAATTGCTATAAATATAATAAAGAAGAAATAGAAGAAAGAAGAAAATGCTCGAGAGAGAAAATTAAAAATGTGTAAGAGTGTGAGTATGGTGTATAAAATAGGTGCAAAATTAGGAGTTTCAGTGCAAACAAATATTTCCAATGCGTGCAAAATATTACCTTTGAAGAAAGGGAGCAAAGAAGAAGAGATCATGGGGATTGGAAGAATGCATGGCATATGCAATAAAAGAAAAGAAGTAGAAGAGGAGATAGGGAATAAATATAGAAGAAGACAAATGCATATGTCTAGTTGTTGATGATAGGTAAATTGATTCTCACTTGTGCCTAGGGCACTTTGATTCAAGTGAGAAGATTGTCTATGTGATTCAACTTGGTTTTAGTGTTTATTTACTTGCTCGGATGTCACGAGATGGGGATCTTCTTTGACCATGGGTCTTGGCCTCTCAGCTTGGCCAACCGCTCACCTCTTCTCTCTTCAGCCAACTTCTTCTTTTCAGCCTCACTTGGGTGGTATCCCAACCCGTAACGACCGCCCTTGCATCTATACTTGTGTAAAGCACAAGAGAGAGTTCTTAAGATATAGATCTCACTAAATTAGTAGTATCAAAGCTTATCAAATTATAAATAGAGTATTGAAAAGAGAGTGTTAAAAATAGTGTTGTTAGAACTTATTTTTCCACATTTTCTCGCCCACAAACTTCAGGTATGACACGTAGAGTCATCAATGGGCCGGGTTTGGGCCGGCCCGCCCAGGCTCATCGGGCCAAACGGTGTATATGGGCAGGGTCGGGCCAGCCCAATATTCGGATGGGCTATAAAATGTAAGGCCCAAGCCCGCCAACACCAGTCCATGGGCCAATGGGTCGACCCAATGGGTCCGCCCAACGGGTCATAAATCATTGACTTTTTAAAATTTTGTATAAATAAAAATTAGAATTTCCAACCACTATGTCTAGAACTTCAAACACAAATGCTTGAACTTGCATATCAAGTTGATTTCATATATATGAAAAAAAGGTGGAAAGTTGATATACTGTGATTAAATTCTCATGATATTAACGACTCAAAATTTGAGTTACCAAATCTTATTCGTTTTGCCTCTAATTTATTTGTTTCTTGAGTGTGATTCATTAGGATTAGGATTAGGATTAGGATTAGATTAGGATGTTGGTTGCCTTTATACCGAATTGGTATTTTTTTTGAAATAGGACAATTTCAATAGAGAAGAAGACAAAGGCATCTCGGCGAGTTATGGATCGGTATTTGGTGGTGGGTTTTTTTTTAGTCGAATCGCTTCAAGAATTTATGAATGGAGTTGCGAGCGGTTTGAAGAGAGAAGGCGAAGAAGCGATCCGTTAAGCTCCAAAATCGAAGGCGTGGAATAAATAATTGACTTGTCATATTTTGATTGGATAATGAGAAAAAAGCAACATGTATAGAACTTGTCATATTTTTAAAATTAAAAAAAAAAAAAAAATGGGCCCATGGGCCCAATAATAACATCATCAGGGCCAATCGGCCGTAAGAAAAAAACATACCGTTGATTTTGGGCTACTTTTTTTAGAGCCCAGGCCCGCCCAAAAAATCGGGCCATTGGGCCGGCCCACTGGGTCGGGCCCAAATTGACAGCTCTACGTAGGGAAGGGGGCTGACTTTGGGTTTTGAGGTGTAAGGAGTGTTAAGACTTAAGATCATTTTGTATTAAAATGAGAGTGGAAAAATGAAAATGGGGAGGTGGTAATAATATGACTATTATCACTCAAGTCAAGATGACAAATGAAGGTGACTCTAGTAGTAATAGTAGTATGTATGTGTCGACACGCAAAGGGGCGTTGTTATGCACACCCCATATTCATTACCTACACCCTCAAAGTTTTTTGGAAGACCAATTTACCCTTACTTATACTATCAATTGTCTAGTTTACAATATGTTTTAGAACTCTTAAACTTGTTTACGGGTCTAAATTATGTAAAACCAAATGCGACCTGTAAGCATCAAGTTTACAAGTTAATTTAATTTTTCTAAAAAGTTGCATCATAGACTTGGAAGTTTTACTAAACATAAACACAATGTTTTTTTCTTTCATGCAGACGGAGTAGTAAATACCACTTATAAACTCACATGCAAACTAGAGATTCGAGTTCGAACTTGAATAACGATGAAAAATGTTTAGTCTAACAATGTTGGTTTTGTTAGTTGTGTAGACCTTACTAATTGGAATGCATACTATGTTTTTTCGTGAATGCATAGTACAATTTATTTCTAATACCACTGAAAATCAACCATCAACAATCTAATGGCTAAGATTTGTGCGGGGACACAAATGCAGAGATGATTCATACACTTCAATCCATGAATTCAATTTAATGAACTAGCACGCTGTGATTAAGCCAAAACTATTCAAACGTTTGATCAGTTTCAGTAGATAAAAGAAAAATAAAAAATTCACGTCCTTGTTTCAAAGCTGAATGATAGGAAATAAAACACAGTCAGATTATTAGTGGAACAGATATTATATTACAAATTGGAAGCATATATATATATTTTCAAGCCATTGTGACCTTGCTGAGCCTACTTGGTAAATGTCTTGGCACCATTCCCTCTGGTTTTTCTACTTCCACTGCGTTGAAAACCACTAGAACCATACACTGCTCTGAATGCCATTGCTTTCCCAAAGTGATACTTGTCAAGATACTTGGTGCTGGATGATGGTTGAACAGAATCCTCCTCCTCCTGCAGGGTGTTGAAATGGGTATCTGAATTAATCTCAGCATTGCCTTTATTAGTAGCCATTTTTTGTCTTTCCTGGAGGACAAGAATTAAAGCAGATAGATGACATTACCTTATATAGTTTGGAAAAGAATAAAGATGTGGGAGATATATATATATATATATATATATATATATATATATATATATATATATATATATATATATATATATATATATATTATTACTTATATGAGTTTACTTTTGGGAACCACAAGGATGATAGAGTTAAAGATGCCAAAGAAAGAAACAGAGAGAACTAATACTAAGAGACTAACTAAGAAGCTCTTTAGTCTTTATTACCACTTGTAACACTCTTTTATAATTTGTCTTCCACTTGAAGAAACCAAATATACCATAGAAGGTCCTCATCAAAATAAATGTGAACATGTTATTTATATCTGGATGGCACACAAAGTAGCAGACAAGATTTGATTGCTTTTTGTTTTGTTTCTCTTTCTTTGGTCTTCTACTTGTTGCTATTCAGCTGTTGAATAATTGTCTATATAGTTTTTTTTTGTCAAATAAGTGTTTATAGCTTCACCCAAATGCTTAAACAAGTGCTCCTGCATTAAGTTGAGCCCAGAAAAGTTATAAACAAGCTATTCCGAATGTACCCTTAGGATTACACACATCTTCCCTTTTAACCCAAGTATATGGGCTTGTTTGGATGAGCTTATTGTTTAGTATAAACACTTGTAAAAGCAGTCGGAGAGAACATGAAAGCGAACCGACGTATATATAAGTTGTTTTAATTTAAGCTTACTTAACTTCCATGCTCCAAAATGGTAATTTTTATGAAAGCGAACATGGAGCTTTATAGAAAAATAGTTTAACATTATTTCATCTTTTATTATATAAACAACTTATGTGTGAGCACTTATATGATAAGCACTTATGCCATAAGCGTTTAATTAAGTTGTTTATTGAATGGGGTCCATATTTCTCCTAGTCCCTCTCAAGAAAAAAGTTTCTCTGAAGTTATCTATCCATTTTCTAAACCATTGTCGACATTTTGAAGAAAAGATAAGCTATTTAAAACTGAATTAAGAAAAATTCTGCCAAACCATTGACAAATATCTATTCTTCCTTTGGTACTACAACTATATCAATTAAATAGCCTTAAGGTAGTGTATAGCTTTCAATCTAACATAATACTTTTTTAAACAAGATGACTTTCATAAACAAAAGGAAAAGCATGTATGTGGCTCATTAAACTCATGATACTTCACGTCAAAAAAAAAAAAACTCATGATACTTCGACATTGTTTTTCTCATCTACTCTTCCTTTGGTGCTGAGATGATGCGAAGCAAGATGGGAAGAACTAAAATAAAGTTATTTTGTATGATCTAGTAATAAAAAAAGAAAAGTTAAATTCTCTCTCTTATTTACTTAATAGAAATATCAGTGTTGTGAGAATCAAACTAAATCGGACAGGCCGATTCAAACGATCAAATTGAGAACAGACCAATATGTCAATTAGTTCAACCTCAATCGATTCCTAATTTGATTGAACCATCCTAAATCGAGTTGAGCCAATTTAACTACTTTGAACTGCTAATTGAATCGAAATGATTTTTAGGTTTTTTTATTTAGTTTTTTCCCAAATTGTAATACTTTAATTATTTATTAGTCACCAAATTGTTGAACCGAATGAACCAATTAAACTATATCTCGGAGATCTCACTGATACAACCTCCAGTCCGATTTTAAAAATATAGGTATTTGAAATAAATGGCAAAATATAAAGGGTCTTTTGAATTAGTCTATTTCCCTTCCCCATGACCCGCCCCATTTTCTTCCCATGGAGAGAGAAAAAAATTCTCAAAGTCCAACACATCACATTCACATTTCTTTTTGCTCTTTCCAGCACAGACTTTCTTGTACTGTCTCCATCTGAAAACACATTTTCCAGTGAAAGCGATTTGTAAGATTCAAAGGAAAAACAGATTGCTTGATGTAGAAACAATGCACTATCTCAACTCCCGTGCCACTTTTGCACAACTTGAAACTAATTTCGGGTTCATCATAAAAAAAACATAAACATAAATGCATAATTGGACTTCTTTTATGAATTTTTCATCAAAAAGAAAGCTATGATTCCACTTCCACCACTCCAGGAACCCCTTGTTACCTGTACATAACTCCCCCAGCAACGCCTTTAAGACAATCAGAAGGTAAAGCTGGGAAAGACAACTTTGGCAGGCTTTAAGAGTATCAAGAAAGATAACCAACAAGCTATGTAATTGCCAGTATTGCTGGTTTCTAGTAGAAGATATCTACAAGGAATATGTTAATGTACATGTCATCGTCTTTTGCATGATTGCATCATTCGTTACAATTTTATATATATCCTTTTCTTGTGGAGGAAACCAGCAAAAAGACCCCAGAATAAAATCTCAACTATTACAAAGGCCAGTGTACCCCACTTCTTGGAATGTAATATGTTCTGTATTAAAGCTTCACTGGCGTCAACCTGCATATTAAATAATCAATTAACCAAATCCAACAAGTATGGAAAGGTCTTTGAAATGACATTATGACAGCAATGCTTCTCTCCCCAAAAAAACGTACAGTCATTGTGACAATAGCAATGCTTTTTTTCTACTAATTGTTGCATGGTAACGAGCGGAAAAACTTACTACTGTTGCAGTGGCTAAATGTGAAAGGCAAATGTATACTGCTCTTTCAGCATTGTCACATTTTTGTTGTACAAAGCAAGTATAAAGCAATTTCAAATCAAAATTTCCATGAACCGAGACAATTATTATCAACATGTTTCTACTCCCTCGGGTCTCGATTATAATCCTAATTATAAGCAAAAATAACTAACAAAGCATAATATCATCAAATATGATCTAGTTAGATTTTGCTTATAATTTGGACAGCGAAATATGTATTCTTTTTTACTTAAGTAGAATATATCTATCTTTCATATATAAATCAGACTTGCTACTTGAATAATGGCCCAGTGGCTGGGCCATAGCGTTTTAACTGTTTAACCTCCAAACAGGTGTTGACAGGAATCTAGAACGGAGAATGTTAACTCCTAGTTGGTATTAAATTAATCTTTAAGAAATAAATTCCCGCTTAGATGTTTTATAATGAAAGAGGAGATATAATCCCAATAAAGAACCATTTGAAAAGAAACATTACCAAGTTATTTTCAGGAGATCGCCAATAGAAACCCTGGATAACTGCTGGGAAAATCTCACAAGCAGCCAATGCATATACAATGAGAGCATTCATTCCCATCCATTGTAGTAAAGCTGTAGGTTTTCTGAGATGTTCTATATCAACCTGCAAGAAAATATGTTTTGGTGAAGTCGTGAATTTTTAATCATTTGCCAGTGATCAGAGTCACTGAAATTACTCTTAACAATCATACAATCATAAATAGCACTAGACAAAAAATGTCAGGCCAACCAATATATATCACTATGTTGTCATCATCTCATAGAAAGTCAAGTAACTAACACATTAATTTTCAAATTTGGAAGCACTTTTAAGTTTTAACTAGCACATACACCTTAGAAGAGATATGCAACAAACACCAAAAAAAAAAACATCACTAGTCTAAACCAACCAAGAATCCAGCTTCTTTTTCACTCCACTCCCATCAACAAAAACAGTAGGGTTTAAGAATTCCTTGTAAGTTTTCCATCTGCATACCAAATACTGTTCATCAATCATCTCAGGACCAAGTGATTAACCACTTGAGCTACCACTTTTTGCTTCTCAAGAGAAAGCCTGTTAGCGAATTATCTGTTTTCCTTTTTGGGATATCCTTTATCGCTATTTATTTATGACATGAGGACGGACTTACAATGTAATATATAGCAGTCAAGACCAAGCCTGATGCCCCTGCGGTGATGAACATGAAGCTTAATGTGTACAGTGCTTTTGATAAAGGAATTCCTGAAAAACTATACAGTTGTTAGTTGGAGAATTGAATGTATCTTATCTTGAGAAAATTAAATTAGATAGTACCTAAAATCTCCAGAATATATCCTATGATCAATAGACAGAAGGAAAACACAGACCAAAGAAGTGCCCTCTGCTTGTGGGCCTGAATAGAGAAGATAGAAGTTGATATCATAAATAATATGAATAATTATTCGCGCGCGCACACACACCAAAGACAAATTTTACAACTTCCATCTTCGTAAGATAGGCACTGGGATTGGATTCTAATACATCATAATAAATTAATCATAATCCAGACCTGAAAAAGTACAAGTATATGCCCAAATTGCAATCCCAAGAAACAGGTAATGGCAGCCATCAGTGAACTGGAAGATTTGATAAAATCAATTAGCAATCAATGCACTCAAAAAAATTTAATTCTGTAAAAATTGGTCAAACTTGAAGGGTCAGCTCAAATATCCCAACATAAAATATGGGATGGTTGGCACATGCTAAATCTCATCCGAACTGAGCACAATCTGAATGTGGACTGGCCCGTAAGAAGTTCTAGATTACCCAGCCAAGCCCAAGATAAGAGCCCTTAGGCTTCAGTGTTTTAGGGGCTCTGTTAGGGGCTCCAATGGATCAGCTATTCTATGTCCCTATTCATTCCATAAATCACTAAAACTTCATCTGTGTTAATTGTCTATAGTGGATGCTAAACTAACCTAAACACTATAAATATCCAATACATGAGAAAGCAGCGAAGGAAAAAAGATGAACATAAGACAAGCCAAGTTCACTGCACAATTCAAAGAAATAAATATCTTCATTATTGGCTATTCAAATTATAAAATGTAGCCTTTTGTTAAGAAACCACTCACTCTACAAGTAGGTTTTGTAGGGTTAAGTTAGGCCCAACCCAAATTCTAATACTTCATTAGTCATTCTTACTAATAATAATTATAAAATAAAAAAAAGAGAAAAGGAGAGAGCAGGGAAAGCTTCTTAACCTTAAAATACCCTCTGGGTCAAATGGTGCAAGGCACCATCCAGGTGCATCTGGAGGCAGGGGTCCATAATCGGGAGAATTGACACTGCACTCCTGAAAATGAAAAGGAGGTCAAGAATAAGATAATTTAATGGATAAAATAAATGTAGTTTGTGGTGGCAAAAATTCAATACAGGAGATACATGAGAGGGTTAATAACCTTTGTTCTTCTGTAGACAGGACGCTGGTACATATGATTTTCGCCGAGAATTAATCTGTCAATCAATCCCACAGCATTACAAGGAGGATTAAGACTGCCCCTCATTTCACAATGAACCTGGTGAACAAATATTACAAATCAAGTTTATTCTCCATGAAAAAGAAAATGAAAACAACAAACAACAACGCCGTAGGTGGGAAAGCAAAGCCTTTGTTAGCCGACATAATACATGAAGCATGAAAAGAAATACCAATCTTCATGATGAGTCGCTACATGCATGCATTATGCATACATCCATATCCTCTAATATTTGTATCACTTTACATTATTATTTTCCCAGTCCAGCAGAGAAACATTTCATCGTGCTGAGATAGAATGAGCATTCATACTAGTCTACGCATATTCATCAATTTATGAAATGCAAACCTAAAAGTTCCATTCTAAAGAAATGAAAATTCATGTATTAGACAGAGAGATGCTTATTGCTTCGTGATTTTTTTAAATGCAAAGCTGAAGTCCACAGGCCACACAAGATTACAGTTACAGAACTACTTGAAAGTGTAAGAAAACTAGCAGCAACAAGAAACCAAATTACATGTTAACTTCATTTACAGTAGGGAATGAGTCATAAGTGAAGTTATGTGCTCAAGAAAGTATAAATAAAAAATTCAGCCAAAAATTCACTATACTTCTTTCAAAGCTCAACCGCACAAAGTGACAAAACCATGGCAACTCACATTTTGAATAACTGAGTTTTGACCAGACCAAAGCAAGTTAGAATGTTTGAACTCCCAATTTGGAACATAGAGGCCGTAGAAAGCAAAGGTACACCAAGCAAAGCAAGATAGAAAACATCCTGGACGAAGCAACAACCTGTTAGCACAAATAATAATATCATAAAGCAAGCAAAACTGGTGCTCACAAAAGTTCAATTATTTTTGCTTGTTTATTGTTTGTTTTGTTTGTGTTGGTTATTCTTTAAGGTATAGAGGGAGAAAAAAGGAACCACCGGCGTCTAGCGCAAATGGTTAGTGGCATTTGTGAGTGTTGTAAACCTCAAGGTACTGAGCTCTATTCCTACTCATAAAAAAAGAGAGAGAAAAAGGAATGCTCAAACAATAATGAGGGAAATTTCTTTTGTTTTGAATCTCAACTAGTCACATATCAACCTTTCATAACTAAGTTCAGTAGCAAGTTGCAATGCTAGTTTATAAAGTGATGGCAAGATGGGAATTTTTTTTCTCATTTTTTATCTCAACAACAGACAATCTAATCAACAAAATTTGAAACCTATTCAGAATACATAAGTCAATGGTCAAAATCATATCTTCAGCAAGTTTTGATCTTCAAATACAGCATAATGAGCCACGTATCAAAACAGAACCCGAAATAATAAGCATTTTTTTTATGATTCAGGTGCGCGAAATTTGGGCAGTATTTGCATCAGTATGTGATAAGAACTGATACAAAATAACCCGTCCACAACAATATAAACCATGATTGAGAAAAAGATAAAGAAACATAGCATCTGTTTGTATATTTTTTAGTCAACATAGAAATAAAAATTTAATTCTCATGCTCAGCCCCTTGAAAGCATTAACCACAGGAAAAGTAAACTAACCACTGAATGGAGTATTTCCTCACAAAAACTGCTGGTGAATCAACCAAAATATTATTGTTCACAAGCCAAATCTCTGACATTGAGGCCAAGAAATATCCAATAGATATCCTCTGCATGTCATGCAAGGAAATTATGTGTCAAACTAAAAACACGTTTAAAAAATAAAAGCAACACAGAACTGACTATTCTCTTAAGTGTGACTTCTCTCAGTTGTAATTCATATGTCTTACCATAAGAGAACAAGAGGGATAAGATCAAATACGAAATTAACAAGTCCAACCGTTGAATTCAAATTTCATATAAAGTAGATCCAGCTTATGAAATTTCATACAAATCAAAAACTAATTGATACTTCATCATGCTACTGTATTTTAATGGATAATATCTTATTTAAAATACAATTCAATGTTCATTATTAGATAACATACCTAAAAATATCCATTAATCAATACAACAGGCACCGGACATTAACAGTCAAAAAGTGGCATTATAAAGATGCTCAGTGCAATGAGAAACTGCATAAAGCATAACTGAACTTGAAACTATTAATTATCAGTGGTACAGAGAGAAAACAACATGTACAATAATAATAATAATATCAAATCTATTCAATTAGATAAAAATAACTACAACAAAAGCCTTTACCTACTAAGGGGTCCACTACATTGACTGAACAATGCTATAACGTTTGGAATTGGAAATGAGAAAGCAAAAAGCCTAATAAGTTTAATAGTAAGAATAACTATACAAGTTGTAATCACCTGGAGTACACCAAGCCAGCGTATCTTGCTCAAATCAACTCCAAAAGTTAAATTACTGCGCCCATGGAAATACCCTCCTATGAATAAGTTTCAGAGAGATAATTTAAAGAAATAACTATTGATTGCATCACTTAACACACACACATACACATTATTACTACATGACTTATGAAGTGACTCATTTTAGAGGGAAAATTAAGGTATCTCAAACTGTTGATCTTATCAATAATTGATATGCCTTCCTTTCCCCTCAAGTGAAAGCTCATTTGGGAGCCAATCCCACTCAATTTACAAAACAGGGAGTGGGCTATAATTACTATGAATAAAAAGAACAAGAGAATACAGAATTTTTCTGACAAGATTCAACTGGTTGCTAACGTAATAAAAGAGAAGCAAGCAGGAGAACATACCTTGTAGCAAAAGCCCCAAAAGGAAAAGCTTAATTGTCCTCAGTATGACTTTTTTTGTGGCATTTGGTTTGCTAGAGACTTTCTGAAAGGCTATTCAAGAATTAGAATTTCTTCTATTATTTGAATTTATTTTAATAAGAAAACCACCAACACCATACAAATTACAATGTCCAAAGTTAAACTGCCCAAGTGTCCTAAACAACTACAACAAAAGACAATGCCTTAAAAATGGTGGGAACAGTGTTTGGAAGAATTTGTACCTTGAATACCAGACCAATCGAAACTCCGACTCCAAATAGAAAAAAAGGAACTACAAAATCGGCTAGTGTCACTCCAAACCATGGAGAATGATTCAAGGATGGGAAAGCTCTTCCCACATCATCAACTAATATCATCAACTGCACCAAAATTTAGTAGGATTTAACTTTTAATGCGAGAAGGAAAAACCAGTTTCCAGTTATTGTTGACTAACTTTGCAAATTCACAAGTTTGGTAATTCTTAGAATGTGGTTTACGCCTAACTCAACCCCACAAAACCGGCTTGTAAGGTGAGGGTTGTCATCCATTTATATTGTTGACATAACCGAGTCGAATATTGGATAGATTCGACCATCTTAGAACGTGGTTTAAAATCATAAGGTGAGGGTTGTCATTCACTTATAAACTTTTTTTTCAGGCCATATCACATTCGATGTGAGACTCTTATCAGTAATTAACCAATTGACAATCAAGTTAAAAAAAGTATATTCAAATGATTATTTATTAACTAATCTAATGAACATCGTTTCTTGAACGAGAGAAAATAATCTCCAATTCTCCATTGTCCTCTAGTCTAGAGCATTAACTGTAAACTTCTACTACCAACTAACTAGTTTAGGTGGCTAACAGCTAGGTAATCACTGTAACTAAAATAGATACTAAACTAAACCACTCTACTTAACTTTGATCTTCATGTAAGATAATAAACGGAACAATCTTAACAAAGAAACAAAGAAACAATTGAATTAAATGCGGAAATGGTTGAAAAGGAGGACGAACCGCAACAGTTAGGCCGCGGAAGACGTCGAGAGAAGCAAGGCGTTGATTAGGAACAGAAAGAGATGGTAAAGATTTATCTGCGTCATCAGGTGGCAACGGAAAGATTGAGTCTTCATTTTGATGGGCAATGGCAATCGAGGAATCAAAATCATTAGTAATAAGAGGTCTTCTTCTTCTTCTTCTGCAACTGCAACTGCAACATCGTGTATCTGATGCTCAGTTGACATTTCCTCACACTATCGGTTTGTTAGCCGTCGCCGATAAGGCTATTTTAGTATTTTTAACCCCTTGGATACTGCCACCTTCCTTTTTTGGGATAAAGGCCATTCTTTAAATTGGAGTTTATTATTTATACCGTGTAGTAAAGTGCTTATTACATGCCATAGTTTTTTTTTTTTTTTTTGGTCAATCATAGTTTCATTTTAGTTATCAAATTTTTTAGGCAAAAATTGTTCTTATTTATTACTCCCTCCGTCTCATATTAACTCTCATTTAAGGTTATGCGCGGATATTAAGAAAATGATTTGTTATGTTAATTTTTATAGTAAAAAGATATGGTAGGACTAAAATACCCTTACACTTTTATTGATTGAATCAATTACACGATTATTGATATTATAAAGTAAGGGTATCGTTGGAAAGTAATAATAAATGTTGTATTGAGATTCTAAAGTGACAATTAATTTGAAACAAAAAAACATTTCAAACAGGACAGTTAATATGATTCGGAAGGAGTAGTGGTTTTCAAATTTAAAGATAACATTAATTACTGTTTTACAAATTAGAGGAGGACTAGCAACACTCTATTTAACATTTTTTTAATGATTGCGTGAAATTCATGTTGGTTCTACTAATGAGAATCATTTCAAAAGTGGTGAATCTATATAAATTTTATCCAATTATAAAAAGAGTATTGAAGAGTGTGTGTTAAAAAGAATATTGGTAGCATTTCCTATTTTTCTATGAATTATATACCTTTGCTTTATTAATTACTCCATTTGGTACTCTAAGGTTTTTGTTTTTGTTACTAAACAATGGTTGTTTTAAAAACTCAATGTACAATTAATCAAAATTTTCTAAGTATGCCTTTTTATATTAATTTTAGTATTTTATATTAATTGAAGCCATAGTGATGGGTTGAATTGATAGAATGGATCGAAATATAAATTGTCGATTAAAAATCTAAAGGATAATCTGTGAACAATAAGACCAATTTAAAAAATAAAACGAAAAACGCATACAATTTGATAAAATAAAAGCAACAACAATAAATATACAGATCGTAACTCGGACATAGAAGAAATCAAGAAAAAAAATGAAATAAAAGCTTTTTTTTAGATAAAAATAAGACAGGAAAAACATTCTAAAGGGGTGATTCCAAATCAACAAGTGACCTAAAACATCCCTTTTTGGTGGGTGAGCAAGGAACATGAACTTCTAAATATGTGCGACGTCGTCAGCGTCGGTCATCAACAAAATTTGGGGTGATTTTAAAGAATTTGACCACATAAACAACTTGAAGAAGTGTTGGACCACCTTAGTCAACACCTATCTTCTACTATTTTAAAGAATCTGTCTCTCCTTGCTTACTTTTAGATTGTATTTTCACTTATAAATTTTCTTTTCAATAGTAATTTTAGGGTTAAAAGAAATAGTGTTAAAAGGTCGATAAATTGTAGCGGCCACTAATTTATAGATAGCTTCTTTACACCGCGCTTGCATTCATGTAAACCTGAATGTGATACAAGGGAAAAGAAACACAAAACGAAGAATAGAAATGTGTTAAATTACCTTGACAAAAAGGTGTAAAAAAATCAAGATAATAGGATTTCTTAGGTGTGGAACCTCCCCTTCACTCTCTCCTTATTCTAGTCTCTCAATTTTTTAATGAATCAGATACAAGCTAGCTTCTTTTTACATAGTGTTTTGGCCAAATTAATCCGTAATACAAGCTTTATTAATTCCAACAAAACTTCTGTATCCTCAATCTCTATAGTTGCTCCGTTACCCATCATTCTTTCTGCAAATTTAATATAGCGCAAGATGCCCTGCAGCATCCAAAAGTTTACCCAGTCTTTCTGATACCAGAGCCAAAGTTGCCTCGCTCTTGCAGAATGCAAACCTCATGTATCTCTTTTGGTAGTTACAACTTGCATTGGAAACTTCATTTGATGACAAATCTGTATGAAAAAATCCTTGTCCTGGAACAGCCACCACCCCTGCTTCTAGTATTAGTTTTTTAACAAACTCTACCTGCAAACCGATAAACCTTTTTCTGTAACTAAAAAGCAATAGCAGAATAATGGAAAAATCAGTATTCGTAACCAGCCAGGTTCCCTAGCGTAGATTAGTCATCGGCGAAGCTGATGGAAACTGCGCACCAATAACATGGTAACCAAAAGAATAATGGAAAAATCCACCCAACTGCACTGTGACGATAAAAATAGATCGTAAACTAATATATGTACTAGAAGAGAGTAAATAATGCACATACATCAGAAAGGGGACAATTCTCAGGAAGCTCTGCGAATAAGAAGAAGGAACCCTGAGGTATAAACTGTATTTTAAAACCCACTCTCGCAAGCAACTCGATGACGTAGTCTCGTTTTGATTGATAATCCTGGATTGATTGAAACATCAGGAAAAGCACAAGTAAGAAACACAGCATTGTCATGACTTCATTTTGCTTTTGTGGAGTGGAGAGGGGATTTAGAACTAATATCAAAGTTCGATATTTTTCTAGTTATATAGAATGAACACTAGTACGATGTTTCCTCAAATGTACTTTTGATCTCTTACTCTTCTCAGTGATTCAAAGTATTCTGGGGGGCTACTCAAAGCTGTCAAAGCAGCTTCCTGAAAAGGAGCTGGAGCAGAATCTGCAACTTTTACATGAATGTTTCTGATAGCAGATGCAATGAAGGCTGGTGCAATTGCCCATCCGACCCTCCAACCTGGTAGATAAAGACCAACAGTGAGTTAAAGCAATTCTTCTTAGCAAGGATGGGAGAATCTATAAACTTAATGCAGTTTGGTTTCATAAAGCTTGACCAGTCACCTGTGACACTAAACGTTTTAGACAAAGAAGATGTTATAATAGTCCTCTCTTGCATTCCTGGAAATGAGGCAAGGGATATGTGTTTCTGGTTGTCATAAGTTATATGCTCATACACCTGCACATAGAATCTAGAATCAGGCAAAACATGACATTATTCAAATACTATACAACTATTTTACTCTTGCAGAGTTAACATTCCGAGTAATTTTTCTAGTGCATATGCAAATTCATGTGGAGAAGTATGATAATCCAAATCAAAAGCAAATAAGAAGCAGCAATTTCTATTTGTCTATGAAACCAATTTATAGGGCGAAATTAACTGTCACGAGATATTTAAAATGTATAAGTTGAAAACTGATTTATCCAAAAACCGTGGCATCCTAAAACCACATTTATGTGCTCTAGTATCTAATGCACTCTCATTACACTCAATAGAATTACAGAAGTAGCAGAAGAAGATTTGTGTGGGGCATGAGCATCTGTTTCTATTATTCTCATTAATATCTTGTTTAAAATCTTACAATTGAAGTTCAATGAGTGGAAAGCATGGGAGTGTCATACTTCATCTGTTAAAGCCAGGCAATTTTGGCTGCGGCATGCTCCGGCAATAGTCTCAAGTTCATCTTTTGTGAAAACTTTGCCAGTTGGGTTGTGAGGACTGTTTAAACTTTGTGTTAGTACTTTGGAATACATAATGTGAGACTAAGCATCTCTTTCAAACATTTTGATGCATAACTAAAAAAATTACTAAGTATTGTCTTTATATAAAAAGCCACTTCATCCATCCAATCCAAAACAATTAAATAAAGTAAAAGCATCTCATTAATGCTTTACTCTTTTTGACGGCGGAACCCCTTTGAAAAAGAGTAGAAATTTGAACCAGAAAAATATAAAACTTCAATGACACACCAAACTTCTCCAAGGTTTGCAAATTTCCCTTAGGGTGTATTTGGATAGAGTATATTTCAGGGGTAATGTAATTTTTAAGGGGTTAACCCCAAAAATTGCTTCATCCAAACACAGAGTTAAGAAATGTGGCCATATGAGTAGCTGACTCTGGGAGCAACTGACATCAGAATACATGAAATGGATAATCTGAAACTCTTGTAACATTTATAATTTCAATAGATTATGAGCTCAAACCATAAGTTGAGAGCAATGGTATTTCATATTCACTTTTTACTAAAAAAAATAATCATTTAAATGTTGTTCTAGTGAGGCGTAATTATGTTGGTAAGACGTTTCACCTACACCCAAAAAGGTCGTGAGTTCCAATCATATAAAGGGGAAGTGGGGAATCACTATTGATCCCCTTTTAAGAACAAAAAAAAGAGTGCTATTCTGTGGGTTTTAGAATAGAATGTCAAGTAGACTAATATGAGGATTTCCATGAGGAGGTTGAAATCTATCTAAACTCGAGAATATTATAAATTGTGTAATGGCTAACCTATTAAGTACTACGGCTTTAGTTCTCTCAGAAAATGATCTCAGCAATTTGTTTGGATCCAGGGTCCATTGAGGCGGGTCAAGACACACGTGTACCTGTCCAATTAAGTTCACAAAAACAAGGGGAAATTAGTAAAAGAGCAAAATGTTGAAACAATAACGTTAACACTTAAAACAGACGTCAAACATGCAGGATCATTATCCAACGGGAAGTATACAGATTATGTGCACAAAGGTTTTGACTTAACACTGCATAGATCTACTACTCTAGACAAAAGATTAATTTAGTGATGTGGAAACATTGAGTTTTTCTATATGAAACGTGTTTGTCTGTACAGCAATTTTTTACATAGAATAGAATATTTGGAAACCATATAGTTAAAACTTATAAGGACTTAATCTGGAAGCTGCACCATTGATAATTCTTCACGAATCGTGACATATGATACAGACTTACAGGGATACCCCCGGCCAAGGTAACACATCCTTGGTATGTTTCATAGGACGGGTCAAAGAGTATAACTTCATCACCCGGGTCAATTGCTGTTTGAAACAGAACATAGGATGTTAGAAAAACCACCAAAGTACCAAACGATAATACATACATTATTATTATCTCAGAATTCTGAAGTTTGTGAACAAAAACAAGAATAAGAAAACACACTTGCAAAGATTGCAGCGGCAAATGCCTCTGTTTGCCCACAGCAAATAGCTACATCCGTAAGAGGATCAATATCTAAACCATGCATTTCCTTTACTATCTTGGCTAAGTGATCGCATATACCTTGCACGTGCCTAAAAAGGTACAAAGAGTAGAATGTAGATAGATTCTATCAATTAGTGGAAAAAATAACTAAAGCTAACATAAAGGAGAAGCTTGTGTTGTGCAACTACTAGTTCCAGTGTGGGAATGGGATAAAAACCTGTACTGGTTGTGGTCGGAATTGATGGCGGAAACGGCGGCGTTTTTTAAGTGGAGAGGTGCGGGGAAGTCGGGGAAGCCCTCGGCGAGGTTGACGGCGTTGCATCTCTGAGCAAGGTGAGAGAGTTCTTGAATTGGAGACGATGTAAGCTTATTTGCCGCGCGTGACAATTTTCCTTCCATTGTTTTACTTTCTTTCAAACCTTATCTTTATCTCTGCCTCTGAGGCACCACGAGTTCAATATCTTCTTGTGTAAAACTAATTCAAGTAAAAAGTCCCCCTTCTTCTATTCTGGCTCTGCAACTACTAAACGCTGTTGCACCACCGTAACGGTGTAGTGTAGCGCCTCTGTTAATCTAGATTGGGCTGTATTTTTATCTTCTCGACGATACTTCCTACACCCCCTTCTTCTACATGCATCGCATCACCTCTTTCATAATTATATAAAGGCTTAATTACAGTTTTGGCCCCCCTATAATATTCCACTCATGATTTTGGTCCCTCAAAAAAAAAAAAAAATTCACGATTTCCAGGCTAGCTGTTTCACTCATCATTTTACCATAGTTGCGTTTGTTTTAGCTTTTACACCCAAAATGTGTTTTGAAAGGACTTAATTTATATATACAATAAGTTAATAAGTTACGAGTCTTTTACACTATCTACTAATTAACGGTTGACATATCATCCAAAAGAAATTAGTCAATTGATAATCAATCACTTCATGAATTGTGATTGGTGGTGGTTGTAAAAGCATATACACATCATGTAACATTTTTTTCTTTTATTGCACTCTTTCTGTCTCGTATTATATGTCACTTTGGTTTTTCATACAAATTAAGAAATATAGTTAATTTTTTTGTTACAAAAATATAGTTAATAGTATATGAGAAAGATAAATTGTGAGTTTTATAAAATTATCTTTCATCTTTCATTAATGATATGAGAAAGCTAAAATTAATAAAATTGAAAAAAGAGATATTATTAAATAATAAAGGATATGTTAGGAAGTCATATAAAATAGGACAAAAATAGTTTATAGCGGATGAATTGATAATGGATAACTTATAACGAATTGAATTTTAAGTGTTTGGTAAAATTAGCAGTTGAACTAGCTTATAAATATAAAATGACATAAATGAACATTTGCAATTAATGCTTGAATATGAGAGAGAAGAATAATTTAATAGTGGATAAATGAGAAATTTAATTAAAAAAATAAGGGTAAAAGTGGTAGAAAAATGAAACTATAAGCTCAACATGCTACTTCAAGTAGTGTTTCAAAAAACACTATAAGCTATTGAAAAAATGGTATAAGTTTGTATTGCCAAACAGCTATCACAAGCTTATCCACTATAAACTAGTGATCTGGCTTTGCCAAACAGAGCCTTAGTGTATCACACCTCCATGTCACGTTTGTTGACATCAACGTATGACATTATTAAATCAAAGGATCTAAAAAGTAAAAATCAAAGGGGAATTAAACATTAATTAAAAAAGTAAAAATATAATGCAATACTAAAAAAATTTGGTAGAAAGCAATTTAGTTGCTGAAAGTGTTATTCGTCATCAATTTCATCCTCACTTTCCATTTGTTAATCGAGTTAGTTCCCGTTGTTAACTCACCTTGCTAACTCTTTCAGATTGGTTGGGTTGGCACATTTCCTGTGATGGTGTAGGCCAACATTGCGCCTCTAAATCGACAGTCAAGAGGGACACTTCATGAGGAACCATTTTGACATATTCATCGCCCTCTTTCCTCTCTATCTCTATCTATCTCCCCCTCTTGCGCCTCTATCTCCTCTCTCTCTCTCTCTCTCCCACATTACGCGTCTTTCTTGAGCGTAAACTTAGAGGGGCCACATTGGCATACACCACGACAAACAACTCAACCAAACTGACAAGGTTAGGGAGATGAGTTAACAACGAGTATTAACTTGGCTAACAAATAAATGATCTGAGGACTAAATTGAGGTTTCTTTGAAGTAGGGGACAAAACTGACAGTGAGTAGCAATGGGTCTCAACCCATATTCAAATGAAAAATTCACCTCCACAAAGGGAGAAAAACACTAGAGAAATAACTACATCCTGGTAGTACAATCCATATGATCTACAAACCACTCATAAAATAAACATGATGAATAATTACCCCTGTCCCAAAACCAATGTCAAGATAGAGATAATATTCTATCAAAACAACTCCCATAATCTAGTACCACTCCAGAGAACATACAATGGTTCCTCAAATCTCAAACAGCCTAGAGAACTGTGTGGCAGATGATCATCAAACCGCACCAGCAAAAATTATAAGAAAATAAAAGATTAGTACAAATGTTTTTTTCCTATGATCGTTGGCCGATATTGAGAGAAATCCAAATTCTGCATTTACAATAGATAAGGTCTCAAAAAGAGTATATAATGAAAGAACGTCTCACACTTTACAAGTCGATTTTTTTAGGGTTGACTTAGACACAACTCAACCCTAAAAAAAAAAAAAAAAAAAAAGAAGAAGAAGATAATACCTAGGACAAACCAATTTCACAAAGGCCAATTTCTCTCTTTTCTCCAAAACTACACAAGGAAATGAAGATATTATTTTTTTACAAAAATATTAAGATATTATTTATTATTTTAACAAAATTAGTTTTTCCAAACTTTATTGATGTTTTACATTTTTTTATTTTACATCAACCAAATAAATACTTTTCACTAAAAAAATTACAATTCAAAATACAACTAAAAGCATATCTAAAATCTCTATATATTAAGCCTAAATGGTTGACTTTAGTCATTTTGGTGGGAAATTTTTTTCCACCATTTACCAATATACCCTCATTTTTCAGACTCCCATTTTTATCAATATACCCACACACTTTACCAATATACTAACACTCTATATTTTTTTATTTACCAATATACCCTCATTTTGTACACTTACCAATACTCTATATTTTGTACTCCACCATTTACCAATATACACCTCATTTTTGTACTTCCATCGCTTACCAATATACCCCCACTATATATTGATGACATAATATTTGTCCCCACTCTTTTTTTATTCTATATTTTGTACAATCCCACTTTTGGTGGGAAAATTTTATTTACCAATATACCCTCACTTTTTGTACCCAATCTGCTTACCAATATGAAAATATTCCACCATTTACTATATATTTTTGGATGACATACACTGACAAAATTTTTATTTGTCCAACACTTTTTATTTATTATTATCTCTCTTAATTAATACACAATCGTTTGACGTCTCCACTTTTGGTGATTTTTTAAAATTTTATTCTCCACCATTTACCAATATACCCTCATTTTTGAAAATTTTATTCCCACCATTTACCAATATACATTCCAATCATACTACCAAATACCCCCACTCTATATTTTTGGGCCGACATACCCCCACTCTATATTTTGTACCCCACCATTTACCAATATACCCTCATTTTGTATCTCACTGTTTACCAATATACCCCCACTCTATATTTTTGAACCGAGATACCCTTGACAAATTTTTTATTTGTCCAACACTTCTTTTTTATCCACTTTTGGTGGGAAAATTTTATTCCCACCATTTACCAATATACCCCTCATTTTGTACCCCACTCCAATATACCCCCACTCTATATTTTTGGACCGACATACCCCTGACAATTTTTTTTTGTCTAACACTCTTTTTTTTTATCAACTTTTGGTGGGAAAATTTTATTCTCACCATTTATCAATATACCCCTCATTTGTACCACATTGTTTACCAATATACCCCCACTCTATATTTTGTACCCCACACCATTTACCACCATATATACCCTCACTTTGTACCTCATTATTTACCAATATACCTCTCACTATATATTTTGGACCGACATACCGATAAACATTTTTTTTGTCCAACACTTTTTTTTATTTTTTGTCCAACACTTTTTTTATTATCAAAATCTACCCTCATTTTGTGACCGATTCACTGATTTTCTACCAATATACAATCCACTCTATATTTTTTGACTAACCGACATTGTTGTCGAAGGTCTCTACTTGCTTCATAGCTTTGAGAGCTAAGCTTGTCCAAGGACTTGCTTTACCTTCTTCGAAATCATGGTGCATCGACTTGAATATTGACCTATGGCCCACGTAACAATATTAAATGTGAAGTCAACCCCATTTAAAACTTCATTTAATGTATGTCGAAATTTTGCGAATAACCCTCATTTTGTACTCCCATCGCTACCAATATATCCCCATATATTTTTGACCGACATTGTTGCTTCATCCTACCAAGAGGATATTGTTGCTTTCTTCGCCTTATATATATGTGTGTTGCGATTTTTATACCCCCTTATAAAATGTTGATATATTTTTTCAAATCAGATCTCAGTAAGCTCATTAATCACCTCCTCCTCATCGCATCGTGACGCGCGTAAGTAATCGTCCTAATAACAAGGAGCATAAGTTATAAATGTTCGTGCTAAAACATGAACAAAGTACCATTCACTGACAGCTTCACAAACAGAACTTTATAATTGAAAGATCACAATTTTTTTCATTTAAACCTTTTTTTATTATGACAATTTATTGTTGCTCAAAAAATTATGATAATTTATTATATTCAATAGATGACAAAAAAACATTCAAGTGAAGAAATAAAGAGTATAATAATATACCCTACCACATTTTTTATGGCAAATATATACCGCGTTTAAATACTATTAGTTTTTTTTGTTGGTAACAATCCTAAACAATTAATACTACATCCTAAGGCATAGGACAACGATCGAAATGGTTAGGCTGAATATCATATTTTGAATTCGAATCTCAGATTTTACAATTATGTGTGAGTTTTTAGCAGTAGTGACTATTATCTACTACTTGTTGAATGGAGTACTCAATAATACGGAATGAGGGGCAATTATGTACATACACAACAAAAATGAGATATCTACACTATATCTAAATAAATTGACCACATATGAAAATACCAAATGACTCATTTTAGAACCTTGACACCTCAATTTATTAAGGTCAAATTGATCTATTTTACTTTTATCTATTTCCTACTTTTCACTTTTCTCTTATACACTCATTTTCCTCCTTTTTACTTTTCTCTTACACTCTCTTTCCTCCTTACACTCTCTTTCTTCCTTTTTTTTCTTTCTTTTTACTTTACTTTTATTTACCCCATAAACAATTATTTTTTTCTCTTACTTCACTTTAGTTTTTTTGACTAAATTTCTAAATTTATACAAACACTACTCTACTAAAATTATCTTTTTTTTTTCTCTCCAACATTTGTTTACACATTTATTGATATTTAATAGCTATTTAAACTACTAATTAATATATAAAACAAATATTTCTTATTGATAACTTACTATCCAACTTTTACTATATATTATAATATACTAATCAACTAAAATAATTAATTGAAACTACAAGATAACTACACTGATATATAAAAAACACGGGATAACTGCAGTGATATATAAAAAAACATGGGATTAATATTTTCCATTGATAATTATAATTTTTGAAGACTACTATTTTTTTTTGATCAGTTTTAAAGACTATTATAAATCAACTATCCAAAAAAACAAGAAAACTTAATGACTATTTAAAGTGATTAATATTTAAAACACACGTGACAAATATTTGTCACTAATACCTAAAAAAGAACAAATAATTGTCACTGGTATATAAAAAAACACGGGATAAATATTTCTTATTGATAATCTAATATATCTATCTTTTACTATCTACGATAATCTATTAATCAACTCAAATAATCAATTGAAACTATAATAACTACACTGATTCATAAAAAACACGGGATAGTTGCACTGATATATAAAAAAATATGGGGATAACTGCAATAATACAGTACTATAAAAACAATGGATAACCACATTGATATATAAAAAAACATGGGATAACAACAATGATATATAAAAAACACTGCACTGTTATATAAAAAAACACGGGATAAATACACAATTATTTTTAAATGATACTTTTATTTTTTTAGATTTCAATATTTATCTATTTTTTATTTGAAACTTTTTTTTATCAACTTTAAATTTGTCTTTATTTCAACGGGTAAGACTATTTAAGTACTGTCTAAATTCAATCATAAAAAGAATATGACAACACTCATGCATATGCATGGGTATCCTACCGGTACTAAAATAAAATTGTTCTCGTCGTATGTGTTACACTTACAGCAAAGCAGAGATGTGTAATTATTCCTCTGTCTGCATGTGTACCTAACTTAACTCTCCGGTCTCTCCCTTCATTAACTCTCTCAACCACTCCACCTCCACCTCCACCTCCATTTTCTTATTTCTCTCGGCAAAAGAGATCCAAAACAAGCATTAAAGATATGGAGGGCATCACGGTTAGCGCGTACAAGGGCTTAAAGGAATACTGGGAAAAAAATGGCTACCAAAGAATAAATGGGTCGGGTCGAAGAAGAAGAAGAAAAAACAAGGTCGAACTTGGAAGCACTCAAACCCGAAAAGGTAGATTCTGGAGATGGAAAATCAAACTATCACCCAAGATCCGAATCAACAGAATCCCTTCACCGAAGAAGTTGCTGATATGGGTAAGAGACGCGTACGTGAAAATGATGATGAGTTTAGCTAACTCACGGGTCATGACTATGAGTGGCTCCGCCTCTGGCTTCGGCGGTGGGGCCCTACCAGCTGGTGGATACGACAGTGGGTTTGGGTTTGGGTTTGGGCTTGGGAGGGCCCCACCTAAGGAGTATGATGAGAAGATGATCATCCAGATCTATAAATCCATTCTAGCGGCGCGTGGACCATTAGAAGTTGCTCCACAACAGTGACGGTAACCTTGGCCTCTTTGGGTTTCTCAGCTTCCTACACTGTTTATTAAGTCATATCCACCTTTTTAATATTTTCTTGTGTTAATTTATTTCTATCCACCTTGGTTGTTGTTTTAGCATGATTCTATCAAGATAGATTAGATTCTTACCAGTTGCATCTAAATAACATGTCAACGTCATCGAAATAGGCTGGCAAAATTGTAATATTATTATTAGAATGCAAGCTCAATAATCAACTATGTAAACTGTTTAAATTGACCGATGAAGATGTATAACTAACTTTTTACTGCATCTTTGATACTACATGTCTTTATGCGGAGTCTTCTATGCTTCAAAGAGAATCTTTGGTCGACACATATACATTTAGAGATAGAGATAGAGATAGAGATAGAGATAGAGGAGAGGAGAGTGAGATATGCAATAGGTAGGTGACACGATAAGAAAAAAGATATTGAAATTATAAAGGGTGTTATATATATGGGTATTGATTTTCTTTAGAATGTTTTTGTTTGAAAAGGATGGCTCAACCAAATTTGTTAATTAGTGACTTTTGTTTTTGGTATATAATTCGTTAGTGATTTTTTTTTGACAAAAAATTGTTAGTGACTTAGTGACAAATGTATCTAATATCTAATCTAATCTAATATATACAAAAGAAAATGAAACAAGGGGCCTAATTGCTTAGATGTCAATCAGCTAAGGTGTCCACCTCATTACCAACTTAAAATGCCACCTCATTATCATTAAAACCAAATATCTGTAGTGTCACAATCAGAGTAATTTAAGGAAAAAATCATTAATGTTAATACAATGTGGCCCATCATCATCAGCAATTTCATTGGTCAATCTCTATGAAACAAAAAAAAACGCGTTTAGAAACAGATCATTCAATTCCTACACTATTTATGCTTACAATTCAATTCGCTGTCAAAAAAAAATCCTTACAATTCATTTCATAACCTTAAAACGTGGAAGCACTTGCTATCCACTAATTATATTACGGTTTCATTTCATTTCCTTACCTAAACAATTAAAATGTCAAAAATTACATTAATTTAATTATTTGTTCCCACCATTTTTTCGAATGCTAAACCAGTAAAAAACTTTTCAAAATTTCATTTATTTACCAAATTCAAATTTCAAACTCATTTTGCTTTCCTACTATTTTTAACCTTTATTTCACTATAAATATCTTCATATTCGATCGCGAAATCCATTCTACATAACCCCTCACATAATTCCAGAATTTTTAATCGTTGCATTTCTTGGTTAAAATGGATGTATCTACATACAAATTTGATGAGTTTTTGTTTCTAAATGACAACTGAACACTATCCGATCTTCATCACCAAAAAAATAATGTATGCCTCTTTTCATTTTTTTCGAATCAATTTCATCATCATATTTATAAGTATTTATATCTATATGCATAACATGTAACACTCATTTGCTTCTAAGTTCTGACACATATGTTCTTTGTTATTCCTGTCTCAAGCCACTTGCAAAAATCAAATTAATCTTATGTTGGGTGAAGAGTCATATCTCAAATATATAAATTTTGAATAGTTTCTAAATTGGAAGCAGTGTGGACAAAACCAAAAACCGTTAAATCTATTGTCACTTTCAATTTCTGATCTAAAATTCAAAATGTAGAACTTCACTAATTTTAAGTGTGAGAAAGACAATTTTTTTGCTTCTCAATGTTATCCCATAATTATTGCTTTTGTAATACCTTTTCCTTATAAATATAGTTCTATTAATTTTTTTATTTACAAATTAATAGATCAATAATAATACATAAAAATGTATATGAAATAAAGTATCGAGTTATGGAGATCTTTGAAAGTGTTTATACATTTCGTTGACAATGGAGCATGCTAGCATCGAGAGAAAAAAAAAAAACAAAAGGGAAAAAAGGAAAATTAATATCTAAAGTACTGCACCACTTGGATCGAGAGCAAGGGTACTTTCCGCACCGAGAATTGCAACATGAGTCAAAGGTTCACCATGGAGTCCATTTAAGCTCCAAACTTTGCGAATAGATCCGCCGCAACATTACCCTCCTCTAGCTATGAATCAAAGATCACCGCCCACTCTTTCATCATCACCTCCTTAATCGATTGAATCAACGCATCATACAAATGAAATCGGTTGTTGTTCCTCTCGATTAGATCCAGCGCCAACCGAGAGTCGCCAGAGCAAACCAAGTTACAAAATCATAAATCCCGTGCAAGAAGAAACCCTTTGTAGATCACCATTAGTGCGCTTGAAGGATCTCTCGTAATTCCCAAATTCTCAACAAATTCGATGATCAACGCTCCATCGCTCCGTCGAGAAGACCACCAAGCCCGATCTACTCGGATTTCTCGTTTCAACGTGAAAATCGTTATTCTCATTGTCAAAATATAAATCATTATTGTTTCAACGTGCAAATCGAGAGCAAGCGGTACTTTCCGCATCAAGAATTGCAACGGGAGATTCAAAGGCTCACCATGGAGAGTCCATTTAAGCTCCAAACTTTGCGAATAGATCCGCCGCAACATTACCCTCCTCAGCTATGAATCAAAGATCACCGTCCACTCTTTCATCATCACCTCCTTAATCGATTGAATCAACGCATCATACAAATGAAACCGGTTGTTGTTCCTCTCGATAAGATCCATCGCCAACTGAGAGTCGCTGTAGCAAACCAAGTTACAAAATCATAAATCCCAAGCAAGAAGAAACCCTTTGTAGATCGCCATTAATTCTGCTTGAAGATCTCTGTAATTCCCAAATTCCCAACAAATCTGATGATCCACGCTCCATCGTTCCGTTGTAGAAGACCACGGAAGCCCGATCTACTCGGATTTACTGTTTCAACGTGAAAATCGTTATTCTCATTGTCAAAATATAAACCATTACTGCTTCAACGTGCAAATCGTTGTAAGAACTTTCTTTTACAATCTAAATATAAAATAAGTTTTTTTTTTGATTGCTTATCGAAATATTATTTTTCAATTATAATTTTGTGTAATTGACACATTAATTAGTTGCTTTTTTACTCATACCTTAAGTTACTAATCGCATTTTATCTTTATTTTTCATAAATATTAATTATATACACACTAAATTAAAATCAATTAACATGATTCATTGTTTTTTATTGTAGAAACAAAAACATTATTTGTTGTTATTACACTTTATTAAACTTAGATACACTTTTCTTTGTCCCTCACTGTTGGTTGCCTTGGCAATTTTAGTGACATTGAGACGTCATCTCTCGAGTACGAACTCGGGTGTAAGTAGTGGTAGTGTGCGTGTGGTGTTTATTTGTCATTTCATCTAAGTAGACAAAAAAGATACACTTTTCTTTACTTCTTTTATTTATTAATTATGTTGTTTTTTAGCAAAATTAATTTCTTTAATACTTTGTAAGAAAATTGCTTCCTGTGCATCGCACGGGTTACATACTAGTATGAAACAAAATACTATCCTCATTGTGACTCTTTGAATGCAATTAAAGGAAGCAATTTGAGTTTTGTAAAATCTATCATACCCCTTTTAAATTACTTGGGTATCACACCCAAATGAGTTGTACCAATTGAAACTATCCATATGTATCTCATTTATCATGTCATTATATTTACTTTAATTACCATTAAGTATTGGAAATTGCAGTAAGACACTGAATAAGATGGATAATTTAATTACATTTATCTGTATTCCAATCCCTATTAGGCACTACGTTCTTGAATCTCTTCGAATTTCTCTAAGTATTTTCATTGTTAGAAAAACAAGGCCAAAAATATTGACAATTAAAAACTAGAATTCTATTTGCCAACAGAGTAAGGGGAAAAAGTTTTGATTAAAAATAATGATTTTAATATCTGAGAAAGAATAAAAGGCGACCATGATTTGAATGAAGGCAAAATAAGAAATTGCAGGCCAAACCACACGTTCTACTCTGTACAGAAACGAAACAAAGTGCAGTTGGTGCGAGCGCTCAAGATAGGGGAGAAGGAATTTGTGAGAAAGAATAATGAAGAAAGGTGAAAAAGGGGATAACGAACAAATCCCTTAAATTTCATTTTAATAAATTATAATAAAATGTAAAATGTAAAATGCAAGGGTTCATCTGCAATTTAATTAAAATAAAGGTACACTTTTTAAAATTTTAATTTTTGTGATGACAAAATAAATGAACTACAAGTGGCTCTTTTCTATCTGTCCAACTCAATTGGATATCATACCCATCGTTTTTTTGTTGGGTATAGAAGTGTTCACCTTTGAGTTTTGTTTGGAGCAGTATTTTTGAAGCTAAAATGGTGTTAAAGGAAGGTGGTTGTTAGATGACATATAGGTGATGGTAGTTAAATCCATGTTTTAGTGATAATTGGTCGATGAGTATGAAAGTATGAATGATGTTTTTTTTGACAAAAAAACACCTTGTGCATTCATTCATGATTAAATCGAAAATATATGAGGGAACATCAAAGTATTCTTGAGGGCCAGCTGTTAACAAGGTCACCCCGCAAGAGAATGAGCAATCTTGTTAGCAATCCTCCTATCGTCCCAAAGGCAATATTAATGCCAACCTTATTCGCAGTCAAAGAAAAGGAGGCGTCGACATTACATTTCACCCAATCAACTTGCGACTTCATCTAGACATCAGAGACACGAGCTGAAACTAAGGAAGCCACAGGGGAAATAACATGGACGCCCATCTCATGAGCATCAGACCATTCACCAAAGAGCTTGTTTCCAGCCTTAATTATCAAGCTCGCAACCGCGCCTGTATTCTTTCAAAGTTTACCATTTCTACTCAGCCATAAGCTCCATAGAGTCATGCACCAAACACTAGGTCACTTTCATTGAGAACATCAAGCACGGAGAAGAAAACTAAACGAAAACTGTCATGGAAAAGGGCGGTGCTAGCTAGTAATCACATTGAGTAAACCAATAGCAGTCAAACAGGCTCGTGCGTTGCGACAATAGATAAATAAGTGATATGGAGATTCAGAAAACCCTAGGCACCACATGCAACTATCCTTAATTAACATCAACATGGCGATGGGTCAAGTTGGATGTCAAGGGTAAGACCCCCCGTCATAACCTCCGAGGGAAATACTTCACTTTAAGAGGTATCTTTAATTTCCACAAGGCACACCAATTACTGTCCACGTGAAGGTGAGCGGTATCCAATACCATTTCCAAGAGGAGCCTATAGGCACCGCAAAACCGTGTATAAACCAGAAGTTTGCAGCCACCAAACACGCTGGCCCGAATCCATAGTGCTAAAAAGAGGGGTTCGTAAAATCTTACCTGCAGTAAAAGGAACGAACAGATGATTAATTAAATCAAGGTTCGATGCCTTAGGGTCAGTCTCCAACAAATTTGAGACATGGATGAAGGGATTGAAATGCCCCGAGTCTGTCTCGGAATGGGGCTACGATCCACCACCCATTTCTCACCAAAAACATCAATTTGCAAACTGTCTCTAATCATCCAACGACAACCCTTTTCAAGAACTAAACAGACTTCATGGATACTTCCCCAAACAAAACTAGAACTTCTACCCTTAGGTGCATGCATGAAAACACACTAGGGTAATACTTCGCTTTGTAAAGCCTCACTACTAACTACTAAGGAGGTAGTGCAATTCATCAATCCCCACCCTTGTTTCCCCAAGTGCGCCACATTTAAAATAAATGTTGAAAAACCCATACCAACAACCTAATAATCCCAAAAAGATGCTTTTTTTAGTTCATAATAGTTGGAAGAATACTACCTAAATATTTTCCATATTTTTAATGTGGTGGAGAAAGTTTTGGTTTCTTTCAAGGGTATATTAAGAACGAAAATGCTAGCAACACTCACTTTAACACTCTTTTAATGATTGAATGAAATTCACGTGGATTCCACTTGTGGGACCTACTTCTAAAGTGGTGGTACGTACATGAATTTTATCAAATTATAAAGAGAGTGTTGGTCAGAGAATGTGAAAGTGGGTGTTTATAATATTTTTTTTAAGAATAAAGTCTATTGATGAAGTGCACTAAAAAACGCCAAAAGGGTGCAAATATTAACATCCAACGATTACATTGTCATATTTCTTGAGCTCATTCCCTTAGGACATATGCACCATTTTTTTTGGTCAAAGACATATGTACCATTTCTTAGTCCAGATTATATCTGGGCTTTCAAGAGTAATGGGCCTTCATCGGAGCAGCGAGATTTTTGAGGCCCATGCTTTTCCAACCCCCTCCTACTCACCACACACCCCATAATTTCCTAAATCCCAAAACCACCCTTACCTTCAAAACACTTCATCTCCTACTCTCACTCCCTAACCCCTTCACACCGCTGATTCCCTCACAATCGAACCAAACCCTCCTCTCTCACTCTCACCCACCATCGCATCTCTCACTTCTCTCACCATCTCACACGTTTCTCATTGTTATTTATCAAGAAGGTCTCTCTTTCACTCTCATTTCTCTTCGTAGCTGTTTTTTTTGTAAAATTGCTCGTTTTGGTGCATAGGCGCCAAACCATTTTGAGAACGATAAAGTTTTAAAGGGTACGGTGCATGGCTTCCGAAACCTTTCTGCAATGGCCTACCGTACCATGTTGTTGGTAAAATTTGAACAATAAGGTCTGGTGCTGTCAAACTTCAAACTGTGGGGCGTGTGTCACAAGCCATCAACCTCGGCAGGGAACCACCGGATTGGTTCGGTTACCAGGTGCTGAACCCGTAAAAATCAGGAAAAAAATACGGACGCGTTTGAAACTTTTTTTTCATTAAGATTATTTTGATACTTTCGCTGCGTTTAGGGGTCTGTGGTGAGTAGGAGGGGTTGGGAAAAACAGGACCCGATTTCCGATTTCCATAGGCATGTATACATCTTGACTAAAAAAAAAGCCATGTGTACATCAAAAAATTCGATCGCTTTTTGAATAATTATCGTTCTAATCTACCTTATTCTTCTGGTTCCGGTTTCGATTTCCCAATCAATTTGTCTCCCGTTCTCTGCTAATTCGATTTCTCCAAATTTTCTGTAGCCCAGTTTCCTCACTCGCTGGTCACACACACACTTGACCTTCGCCGAATTTCAACCCGTCTTGGAGATCCTATTTATTGATTTTATTCCTTTTCGAAAACCCTAGTTTTTTCCATGGCGTCGAAGAAGAAGCAATCAGAAGGTATCGCCTTGTTGTCCATGTACAACGATGACGGAGACGATGAAATGGAGGACGTGGAAGAAGACGAAGAAGAAGAAGGAATGGGCGGAGACCAGCAAGAAGACGCTGCCGGAAATGCTAGTGTAGAAAATTCGGCGGCCTACTCAGATAGAATGGTAGTCGCCGATTCCGGTAATGAGGTTGCCGGCTACAGTTCCACCCCAACGGAGAAGAGTAGCACGCCGCAGTTGAATAGGTTGTTTTCGCCGCCGCTGGAGCAACAACGGGTGGTGTCGTCGGATTCGAGGAGTAGAAGTGCGACGCTTACGATAGTTGACTATGGTCATGACGAAGCAGCAATGTCACCTGAGCCTGAGGTACTCTTCATCTCATTGAGCCCTTTCTATTCTCTTGAGTTAGATATATTCTGAAATGTAACTAGTGGGTGTTAGTTGGTTTTGGTTGCAGGAGGGAGAGATAGATGGTAGTGGTCGAGTCATGTTTGGGGACCAGCTTCATGTGACAAATGGTAAGTTGAATTTTTCTTTAGCATTGTGATGGTTCCCTTCAACAACTTGTCTTGTTTAGAAATGGCAGTGTAAGCAGGAATGGGAATTATAAATAGGAGGTTTATATTCATTATTCAATTTTAAGAAGTTGCTAGTGCTTTATTCATTTTATTCTATTTCATTACTATTGTTTTGAAGTGCATTGCTTATGTCCATTACTGCAGGTGATTTGCTAGATAGAACACCATCAAGAATAGTCCAAGTTTTGACACCTAGCAATCAAGCTAACACTCCTCAATTTTCTGAACCACCTGATACCTTGAACAGCGATCCTGCGATCAGACCCGATGATGTAGACATTGGAGAAGCAGATCAAGATGAGCAAAGATCTGAAGATCCATTGGATAAGTTTCTTCCCCCGCCACCCAAAGCCAAATGCTCTGAGGAGCTACAAGTAAGTTCTGTTTAAATGGTTTAATAACTATAGTCATTGAATACCGTTTTGAATGCATTATGAAGTAGCATACAATTGCTGGGTTAAACTGGTTTGCTTTGGTCCCGATCTAGCATTCCGTATTTTTTGTAGGCATTGAATCGATAAATAAATGTCTTCAGATTTAAATTTTAAAATAAAGGGAAGTATCTAGTCTGAAAAAAAAGGGGGTTCCTCTTGACACTGGCATTGGTGGTTCTAGTGCTGTGAATGTGGATGGGTTGGTAGCTGGTGCTCATTGTGAAAAGTGGAGTATGGTGCACAACTTAAAACAAACAAAGTTTATGCATTATTGTGTCAAAGAAATATTATTGTTTGTTTCTACCTTCTTTTCCAATTTAGCAGAGAGGGAAAGAAAGAAAAACAAGACTTCTATTTCTACCCCACCTTTCATTGTAGTTCAATAATCATGTAAAGTCATATTACGTCAGAAATGATCCATGTCACGTAGATTCGACAAAATTTTGAGATTGACTGTCAAAGGCTCTGTGAAATCCTAATTTTTCCCTTGGCACTGGACCCAATTCGTAATGCATAGGGCTTTACTGCATCATGTGATTCATACGATCGACCCCATCTAGTGGGTAAAACACTAGTTGTAATCTAGTGAAGTTTTATGTTCAAGGTAGTTGGTAGGATATTTCTAAATTGTAGTATTCTCTTTCATGGTGTAGTAGCTTTTAGACTTTTCAAATATTTGTTTCCCCTTGTCAATTGTCATCATTGTTTTTAAATTTATGTTATTGCAGAGAAAAATAAATAAATTTCTGGAGTATAAGAAGGCTGGAAAAAGTTTTAATGCAGAAGTTCGCAATAGGAAGGACTATCGAAATCCTGACTTTTTACTGCATGCTGTGAGGTACCAGGATATTGATCAAATAGGGTCGTGCTTCAGTAAAGATGTATTTGACCCTCATGGATATGATGCAAGCGACTTCTATGATGAAATAGGTCCTCAATTTTCTTCTTCTGTCACTTCTTGTTCTAGTAATTCTGTGTTATTTGTCACCGAGAATTAGGTTATTATTTACTGTTTATTACAATTAACTGACAGCTTAAATTTAAAGCGTATAATACTGCAAACCTCCTATCTATATTGTATTCCATTATTAAAATTGTTTTTTTTATCGTAGATTGTGTTTTTCCTGTTCTGAATCTAACTTTGATAGCTTTGATGTTATCAATCAGGCTGAAATGCACGGTATCGTACTAGATCTTGTGTTAGTGTAATTATAATTGATCAGGCTTGGTTTTTTGAATCAGTAAATTTTGAGAAGTCATGTGATAGGAACTGAATATATATGATTATGAAAAACAAGAAAATAATGGAGCTCTCCTCCTTACAAACAGAGGTTTATCCCTCTTTAAAACTGAAACAGAAGAATGTAGAAATGCAGAAAAAGAAATAAGACCATAGGATAGAATCCTCCCTCAAGCTGAATAGCTTGTCCAAACCTTTACGAAAATATTTCCTCCCTTCCTCCATTATGTTACTCCCCTATCTTAAACTTCACATTTTCTAACTCTAAAATATTCTACCCCTTATATTAATATTAAGCCTATTATTAATAGTGGGCCTAACATCATGAATTCTTTTGGTTCACTACGTTAAAGATGCCTCTAATTTTGTTTTTTTACCATCCTTATAACCTGTCATTTTTGTCAAAAATTGTGTTTCTTGACTTGGCAAATTGAATATACACTGAATTTAAGCTTTTATTGTCAAGATTTTGGTATGATTTCTTGCATCCTTTTACTAATTAGTTTTAACGGAATACTGCAAGTACATTTTCTATCTCAACTAGCGTTGTAAAAAACTGGCTCAGACCAGCTGGTTGAACTCCGAACCTGTCCCGTTACTCATTGGATGAAAAACATATGATAACTAATGAAAACCGGTTTGACTTTTAGGTTTACTGGTCAAATCTGTGATTCAGCTATACAACTATATATGAAATGATGTATTAGATATATGAAATCAGTAGAAATTGTTAGTAATTATAAATTTTGTTCAAGTGATTACTTGTTTTCTTTGGATGATTAATAATTATTATTGATATTCAATATTAAAACCATGAAGTTAACATTAATTTTTTTAATGTCTTTTAAAGTATGCTATGAATCTTTAAATTTAGTATAATTTTTTAATTTTTGATTAAGTATTTTTTTTTGAATTTTTTAATATATACTGGCTAACTAGTTCAACCTGTTGACCAATTGACCTAGTATTTTACCCGAGTCGATGATTGTTCTTAGTTTTATAATATTGCTTAACAGATTAGTATTATTAATGTTAGTGATGCTGTGGTTGTTACTAGTTTTTCCATTATTTAGTCCCGTTTGCTTTTGTCCGTCATGTATAACAAAACAGAAGCTGATATGAGGCGGGAAAGTGATAGGAAAGAGCAAGAGAAGAAGAGAGCACAGAACCAGAAGGTTGAATTTAATTCTGGGGGTACGCAGCCCGGAATTGTGCTTGGTGCTCCCAGGAATCTCAGCATGCCTGTTACAGGTTCAGAAATCACAGTTTATTTGTTCAGATAGCACCTGCTACAGACCTGAAATCATTTTTCAACATAATACTTTATTCTTATAGTGCTTCTATGTTGTTGACTTTTTGCCATAGGTGGTTCTGCGGCGAATACAAGTGGTTTGCATTTGATGCCTCATGCAGCTGATTCTATTAATCGGGATGGTAGACAGAACAAAAAATCAAAATGGGACAAGGTATTCATCTAATCGAATGCAAATGCTACTTCAGTGAAACTCATCATTGTGCTTACTAAGTTCTAGTGAATGATAGGTGGATGGTGATCGGAAAAATCCTCCGCCCTCTGTGGGGCAGGATTCTGTATCTACAGTAGGGGCTCATACAGCAATTTTATCTGCTTCAAATGCTGGGGGTGGATACTTGCTATTTGCGTAAGTTGATAAAAAGACCTTGAACTTCTTTATGCATTCTATATATCTTTTGATCTTGGTCATGCTTTCAATTTCTAAGGTTTAATTTTTGTTTGGCACGTGTTCTAGTATACAGACATCTCAAGATACAATCACGATTTAACTCGTAAAGTCATATGTTGATGATTTTAAGATTTTTCTGGCCCTAACCAATTAATAGTCCAGTTAAAATTATTTTATTGTGGAATCGGTGAAATTTTCGCATATAATCGTGAAATTGTTGAGTCTGTTTTTTTGCATGAAAATGTTACTTAAATCTAAGGCCCTTTTTGGGAGTTTGGAGGGAAGGGGAGGGGAAGGTTTGAAAAAAATAAGGATGAAAGACAAATGCAAGGAAGGATGCATCATCAACTTCAATAGGGAGTTTATTTTTCTTCATCAAACCAAATCAATTTGGAGGTACTCAAAAAATGTATTGGAGGAGGGTTTTGGAGGGTTTGGGAGGCGTAGGCAAATTTTTCAAATCATTTACATCTTTTTATAATAGTCTTAAAATTGAAATTACATTAATCATAAGTACTCTCTTATCGTTATCTACAAAATTACTCTCTTAATTAAAGTAAAATATTTCTATAGCTTTCTCTCTATTTCACTCCCCCCAAATCCCTCCCCTCCCCTCCCCTCCCCTCCCCTCCAAACTTGTTAATATTAGAGTTTACTAATCCTTTATGGACAATATTAATTTAGGGCCTGTTTGAAATTACATTAACAAAGTTTTACATTTCCAGTTTAGTGTGTTCCCTGTTTACAGTCAATGTTCCTTGCAAACTAGAATTAGCACTATATTAAATGTTGGATACAATAACAGCTTGGTCTGCTGTTGGACAGGCAACAAAAACGACGCGAGGCAGAGGAGAAAAGATCCACTGAAAGAAGGTTGGAGAGAAGATCATGAGCCATACATTTTGGTCTGTTGTAACTAACGTTGCAAGCAACGGGTTGAGGTTTTCTGTGCAACATTTTTTGTCTGTTCATTAACTCGTATACGCTGTATATTCTGAAACATTAAAAGAAATTGTCTCCTTCAACTTTTAATATATCGTTATAAAGATCAATGTTATCTGTATAATATACTGTTCATTTTTGACAGACGGAGTTCTCAAATCATTATTGTCAAAAAGAGTAGCTCTAAGCATTCCTCTGCAATAGATGTCCCGTGATTCGGTTTGTTTGTTGGGGATCGTTATGGTCTGTCTTAAAAATATTATTTTTGGTTAGTGTTCGCATATTTTACAATTTGGTCCCCCAAACCATGCAGTTTGCACTAAAGTTTTTTTTGGTCCCCCAAACCATTTGACCATTTTGCACTAAAGTTGCTCGTGTGATGATGCTCAGTTTTGGCCCAATATCTCTATGTTAAGTTATAATTCTTCCCAACCGTCTTCATTCTATAAATCCATCTTATGGTCATTAACCTGATCTATCATGAGGACAGAGAGACCCTCCATGATCGAGCAAGTTCGCGGACAGATTTAGTCACCTAAAGAACATTTCACCGTGTCGGGCAGCCTGATAAAGGGATTATTGTTCTTTCACTGTAACCCTGGATTAATCGAGTCACGAGACAGAGTCTTAATGAGTCACTACGAAACAAAATGATCCTCTATGCAAACACGTTGCTATTCTATGCACGATTTTGTTCACATATCATATGCATTTCAATTATCTCATTATTTTCACTATTAGAAGTTTTCTTTAATATAATATTTCAATTCATATAACTAAAATTAACTTTTGAATTATATGTTGAGATGTCAAATAAAAATTAGAGGGCTAGCATTCCATAGGCTATGAGTAATCATATTTGGTTTTCTCTTGTTAAACTCCGCATTAGAGTTTTTACAATAAGAACAGAGTAGATTCTTAAAATATGAAAAAATAATGCTGAATTCAGTTGCATTTTTATTGTGGCCTCTCCTACTGTTAACAACTAATTTTGAATCCATTTTGAAAATAACATCTTTAAATCCAAGCTCTCTCACCCATTCAATATCTAGATAGGATCCCATGGCCTCTTGCACCTTAACTTCAAGCATCGATACAATCCATTGTGTTTTAGCTCCAACAAAAAATCCCAATTTATTCTTCAAATTTTCCTCTATAGGTTCATTCAGCAAATAGAAAAATTTGTGCAGAAATCAGTTGATCCGGTCATTAGAGCTTCAATTGTACAAGATAACAAAACATAAATTGTTGATTCATCGTGCTCTTCACACATAGGGAAATTGGGTGGACAGCTCGCTCCTCTACACAAAAAATTAATTCTAGTGGGGAAAATATTTTTAGATGTTCACCAATATTTTTAGATGTTCTCCATAACCATAAGCATTTTTTCACTTTTGGTGGATTATTTAAACTCCACAATCTCCTCCATTCTCATGGTTGTTTAAAGTGCTCTGAATCTACAGTGGAGTTCAGTTGATGAACAACACATGAGAGGATTTGTATGATCATTGGGATCAATGGAAAAGTGACTCTTTTAGAATATTCTAGAAGGGGTCTTTTAGGCATATTCCTTTATTAGTTTGTTAGGTAGCATTGTTAATGTGTGGGTGATGTAACCACCTTATGGTGTGTGCGCACTAACCTATATAAGCATTGTATTGGCCTCTTATTTGGTATCAAAGAAATATATTTAAAGTCTAATTCCTCTCTTTAACCTTTCTTTAGGTGGTATCTCGATCATCGAATTCCGAGAACGTATCAATTCTACAATATAGTCACCACTTTTAGCTGTCCCCTGTGTTGAAATTTGTCCTCACGCCTCGTACAATGGTGAATAAAAATGGGACCCTAGAGGATATTTAGGTTAATCGACAGTGATTTGTTCCTCCCAATTCAAGCAGTGAGACCTTGGTGAATATTTCTTTACTACAATGGCTAGCTCCCTTCAATTCAAAAAGTGAGATTCAGGAAAGTTTGTAATGATATCAACTTTCTTTCAACCTTGAGAACAAGGTTGTTTCTATCAAGAGAGTCAAAAACATGTGAACCACTATAATTAATGAGCCAAGAATAATCAAGTAATGACCCAACTCAAGAGAAACAAACCCAAAATACCTAAGAGAGTATGTGACCTAAGAAAAAACATCTAGTAGATTCTAGAAGGATATGAGTCACCATTTTATATTTATTTTTTTTGTCTTCTAGTTAGACATTGAATTCCTTACTTTTTTAAGCACACTATGCATTTGAAGTGCTATATATACCTTGAATGCAAAAAGCAAATCCATCAATGAAAATTATGAAGAAAGAGTTGGTGTAGTTTTTAACTTAGTGTTAGTACTCTTTGATTACAAATTCAGTTCGAAGGTTTACCCATTTTTAAGTATATTACAACCACAAGTCCACAACATCTTGGTTCTAGCTAATAGGATACTCAGAGAGAGAGAGAGAGAGAGAGAGAGAGAGAGAGAGAGAGAGAGAGAGAGAGAGAGAGAGAGAGAGAGAGAGAGAGAGAGAGAGAGAGAGAGAGAGAGAGAGAGAGAGAGAGAGAGAGAGAGAGAGAGAGAGAGAGAGAGAGAGAGAGAGAGAGAGAGAGAGAGAGAGAGAGAGAGAGAGAGAGAGAGAGAGAGAGAGAGAGAGAGAGAGAGAGAGAGAGAGAGAGAGAGAGAGAGAGAGAGAGAGAGAGAGAGAGAGAGAGAGAGAGAGAGAGAGAGAGAGAGAGAGAGAGAGAGAGAGAGAGAGAGAGAGAGAGAGAGAGCACGTAGATCATGATCAACCGACATATGAGTAATTCTTAGGTAGTCACAAATATTTAGTCACACTATTTGGTCACACACACAAAATAAAAATAAATACACTAATAAAATAATAGTGTGACTAAATTATTGTGACCACCATTTGTATTTCTCCATGCTTTTATTATTGTTTTATGTGTGTGACTAAATAGTGTGAAGAAATTAATCACTACGCCAGCGTATTAGGAAGGCTAGCGTTTTTTTTGGGCATTGGTAGCGTTTTAAAACGCTAGAGAAGCTGGGAATGCGTACACCCCATTAGTAGCGTTTTAAGAAACGCTAGCCATTTACCCAGCGTGTTTTAGACATACGTAGCGTTTTATATAAAACGCTAGCCATTGACCCAGCGCCTTTTTACAATTCCTAGCGTTTTCTGTAAAACGCTAGGGATCCCATAGCTCATTTTACTACCATTCCTAGCGTTTTAAATAAAAACGCTAGGGATCCCATAGCTCCTTTTTACTACCATTCCTAGCGTTTTAAATTAAAACGCTAGGGATACTATAGCCCTTTTTACTACCATACCTAGCGTTTTATAAAAAAACGCTAGGGATGCTATAGCACCTTTTTACTAGCATTCCTAGCGTTTTATATAAAACGCTAGGGATGCTATAGCATTCCTAGCGTTTTATATAAAACGCTAGGGATGCTATAGCACCTTTTATTAGCATTCCTAGCGTTTTATATAAAGCGCTAGGGATGCTATAGCACCTTTATTAGTATTCCTAGCGTTTCAGAAAAACGCCAGGGATCCTCTAGCTCCTCTTTACAATTCCTAGCGTTTTATCTTTAAAACGCTAGGTATTGAATGAATTTTTAACTTCATTTCTAGCGTTTTCACTCTAAAACGCTACCTATTGACTGAATTTTTTTAAATATTTTTTTATTTTGGTTTGTTCTCCATTTTAATTACAACCTATAAATTCATTCCCTTTTCAACAAATTCAGAAAATACATTCCAATCCAATATATCATTCAAACAAAATTCGATCAACAAAATTCATCAAATAATATTTCCAATCCAATATATATCATTCTAAGAAGTACTTACAACATAATATAAATCCAATATATACAACATAAATAATAACTAAACTATTATGAATCTCAAAACTTGCTACAAAAAGCTAGAAACATAATGGCACCACTCCCCTCATCTGTGTAAGTTGTTCAACAGAGTAATTCTGGATTTTTTGAAGTCGGGAAAATCTTGAAAAAAATGAAATAAAATTAGAATTAAAATGTTTATTAAATGTGAGTAAGTATTATAATATCAATATAAAAATAAATCTAAGTAGTTACCTTGGTTGGGATTGTTACTTTGTCATGAGTGATAATCTCTTTCATATACCTCATAACATAGTACCCACAATCATTGCTATTTGGTTGTTTAGGACACTACAAAGCAAAAGATTATAACTTAATTGTCACATTTTTATGACCAAAAATCAATTAAAATTATAAGAATGATTCTTAAAAAGCTTACGATTATGGGTAGCCATCTTGTTTTACTCAGTAGATAATCCCAAGTATTCTTTCAAAGCAATCAGTAACGTCATACATATATATATATATATAACGTTAAGTTGAACAAAATACATATATTAAATTATACAAATTAAAATGAGAGGGTTACACATACACACCTCTCAACCGATTCTCTGAAGTCTTCGTGAGACGTTGTAATGGCCTTGAAGTGAATCCGGATAATAGACAACATTTTGCTTAGGGTTTATTGCAAAGAGTACCCAATGTTGCTGCAAGTAAATGAAGAACGAATGAGTACACATTAATTTACACTATAATACAATCCTCAAAATAATTAAACAAGTGATTGAAGACTAAATTTCTCACCCATTATTGAGTGGTGCCAAAAATAAAGAGTCGCCCTTCAAATGCTTGGCTTCCATGAAGCGTGAATGGATATAACTTTGTACTTCACTCTTTATAGCCGTAATGCGTTCCTCTGTGTTACCTTTATGAAACACAACTATACAAGCCGGACACAAGAAGAAATACTTACGTGTCCGTTGAGAAAAGGACCAGAAGACGATTGTACAAAAACCTATAAATAATATATATACAACTTTGAGATCCTCATATATATACTCTAATATATACTCTAATATAAACAACTATTGTGTACAAATAATTTAATACATACCTACGGTATACTCGATATCGATGGCAAGTGGCCCAATCCATCTCAACTATAGTTTCATATCCTCGATGTTGATCATTACCAACTGTTCCAGCCCACAATGTTATCGGGCGGTAAAAATTTGGTCGCCCCTGGTTCATTTTTTGAATGTGGACCTTTAGAGAATCGATGTAGTTCTGGAATTCATCATTGGGAAATTGACCAACATGTTGGACTGTGTTGTATAGAAGATGGTCGGGAGAGTTTGGTAGTGGAAGGGAAGGTTGGGACACTTTCATGGAAGGGAAGGTCGGGACACATGGGGTACCTAGTATATATTAAAAAAATGATTAATTAGCTAGTTAGTTAACACACATTATAGTCATTTAATTATTAACAAAAATATTGTCACTTACAACGACAAGTTGTTGAAAGCCATGCCACAAAAGTACTAAGTGCTTGATCCACGATGAAATATATCCGCATTAGCAATTGGAGCAGAGCAATGGTGCGGACCCTCTATTGAATAGTCTACCCTAACTCTCAAATGGTTTTCGTGCATGGCTCGATTGTGCGATGTGGCACTCAATTGGTTACATATCAAACCCATCGCAACCTTTCGATGTGGGTTTGCAATATATAGCTCACATTCACAGTTATCCTAAATCAATTATAAAGAAAAATAAATATACATGATAATTTTATCAAATACATATGTACAAAAAAGCAGTCGAGTTTTGTTAAATATTGTGTTGAAGGGATGGTGTAGCTATCTCGGGCGCTATGAGGGTGCAAGCAGGCTCAATAGGTTCAAAGCAGGGGTGGTGCAGCGGGGATGGTGCACCAATCCTTTGTGCCAAGAGTCGCTTAAACATCATGTCTCTCTTCCATTAGCACAAAGAACATTCTTGGATAGCTCGTCATACTTTTCCGCCATGACTTTACAATCCCCGCACCCTTGCTTTGGCTCTTCTTTGGCCCAAACACGGTTGTCGGAGGAATCCCATATCCATAACCTCTAATCCGACCTGTCTCTCTTCCCTTCCCAAGGCACGAGCAAGGACATCTTGGTGACCATCACAATCTGTTAAATCTCCTTGTGATACTGATTGTGATATGCTTTCTTGATGCACAAACATAAATAACGGATAAAATTAATAAACAAGTGTCAAGTGAAATTTAATCGACAATAAAAATATGTCCACGTGTCAAAAAAATCGAGTAACGGATAAAAATAATAAACAAGTGTCAAAGAAATTTAATCGAGAATAAAAAATATGTCCACGTGTCAAAAAAATCGAGTAACGGATAAAAATAATAAACAAGTGTCAAAGAAATTTAATCGACAATAAAAAATATGTCCACGTGTCAAAAAAATCGAGTAACGGATAGAAATAATAAACAAGTGTCAACGAAATTTAATCGACAATAAAAAAATATGTTCACGTGTCAAAAAAATCGAGTAACGGATAGAAATAATAAACAAGTGTCAACGAAATTTAATCGACAATAAAAATATGTTCACGTGTCAAAAAAATCGAGTAGCGGATTAAAAAAATATAGTCGGACACAAATTCCAACTTGCAATTTTTTCATGAATTTTGGAATACTTACAATTTTGTCCTTGACCTCCTTAGTTTTCGGATCCACAATCTCCCCATCCTTGTTTTGTCGGGCCTCTAACGGACAATCGCATTGCGATCAAGGATTCTTGAGTTGGATCTTTCCCCTCTTCCAAGAACTATTTAAGTTTAATAATTGTTAATCAACTGTAAATTAAAAGATTCATTAAATCATAATAAATTAAACTAATTGTGTCTTACCAATCTTTCTTCGAGAATTTGATATCCACTAGAACCTCCTCTATAAGGGTACTCGGGATTAGAAGCTCTTTCTTTATTCGCTTTGCTCTTTTTCTATTTAAAAAGATAAGTATACATTAATGAATGATATCTACTTGTGAAATATATATATAAGTTAAATAATTAATATACTAACCAGGAAATCCGGATCTCAGAGTGCGTATATCTACAAATTTGGTCCATTCCTCCTTAGTTATAATTAGGCATACTGATCTTTGGAGGCTCTCTGTCTCGATGGTCCCATCGGGACGTTTGTATACTTTTTCCCCACATCGATTCTGTAAGCCCTATGCAACCTTCCCGCTTCCTTCAAGATTCAATCTCTTGGGACTCATCGACATCAAAGTGTTTCTAGTTATACATAAAAATGGATTAAATAAATATAACTAAAAAATCACTAAATAAGATTATTAAAGAGGTCTAAAATTATATACCTGTATTAAGTCCCAAAAATCATCTTTCAGTTTAGGCAAAACTCGATTATCTTTCTCATTCCAACTTTTAATTGAAATTGGAAAGATTTGCTTCACCTTAGTACCAATAAAGCTAATTAAATTTGTGCCGTTGTCTCCAATTGGCAAACCTTTAACACTCCATCGGACCTTAAATAATTAAATCATTAAATAATTAGATAACTTGGAAAGGTAGAGAACAACATTAATAATTAGTAATTAACTTACCTTATATTTCTCGTGTCCTTTACTTATCCGATTGACGATATTCTTTTTCGATGTAATTCCTCGGGAGTGAACTTCTTTGTGTTTCTATCACCCCATCACCACCACGACGACTACTATCGTGATCACTATGTGATGTCATCCGACTTGCAATCACCCAAATGAATAAGACTCAGTGAGTTTTAGCTTTCTAATTGTTTAGAACCAACAAACACTTAACAAAATATAGAAGAAGCCATGCACAAAGTAAATGATCAAAGCCATGCACTAAGTAACCTAGAGTAAACATACATAGAGTAAACCTAGAGTAACCTAGAAGCCATGTATGCAGACTAGTATCAAGAGTTCATCTTTTGTTCAAAATGCCAATAACAGAACATTGTTATAACTAACATGCACTAAGTAACCTAGAGTAAACCTAGAGTAAGAGTAACCTAGAAGCCATGTATGGACTAGTATCAAGAGTTCATCTTTTGTTCAAAATGCCAATAATGAGAACATTGTTATAACTAACATGCACTAAGTAACCTAGAGTAAACTTAGAGTAAGAGTAACCTAGAAGCCATGTACAGACTAGTATCAAATCTTTTGTTCAAAATGCCAATAATGAGAACATTGTTATAACAAACATGCAAGCGGTGGCAATCTATGTACAATACAATCGGGAGAAAAAGAAAATCCATACCGAGAAATGTGCGTGGAGATGAGCGAAATGGGTAACTGGGTTGTGCGTGGAGATGAACGAAATGGGTAACCGGGTTGTGCGTGGAGATGAACGAAATGTGCAGCGGTGATGAACGAAGATGAGCGAAGAGAGTGCGATGAGCGAAGATGAAGCGAAGATGAGTTCGGGTTGTTCGTGGAGAAAAGTTAGGTAGATGAGTTCGGGTTATGCGTGAGTGTGTGAGGGAGATGAGAGGCGCGCCTTGTAAAAATTTTAATAGCATTCCTAGCGTTTTTACATAAAACGCTAGGGATCAACTAGCGGCGTGTTTACCCATTCCTAGCGTTTTACGCCAAAGCGCTAGGAATGCTAAGTAAAAGGTGCTATAGCAAAAGCGCTAGGGATGCTATATGGCACCTTTTACTAGCATTCCTAGCGTTTTATGTAAAACGCTAGGGATGCTATAGCACCTTTTACTAGCATTCCTAGCGTTTTATGTAAAAGCGCTGAGGATCAACTAGCGCAGCGTGTTTACCATTCCTGGCGTTTTTGTCAAAAGCGCTAGGAATGCTAGTAAAAGGTGCTATAGCATTCCTAGCGTTTTAAAAACGCAGCTAGGGATGCTATAGCACCTTTACTAGCATTCCTAGCGTTTTATGTAAAACGCTAGGGATGCTATAGCACCTCTTTATTAGCATTCCTAGCGTTTCGTAAAACGCTAGGATCCTCTAGCTCCTCTTTACAATTCCTAGCGTTTTAACTTTAAAGCGCTAGGTATTGAATGAATTTTTAACTTCATTTCTAGCGTTTTCACTCTAAAACGCTACCTATTGACTGATTTTTTTAATTATTTTTTTATTTTTGTTTATTCTCCCTTTTAATTACAACCTATTAATTCATTCCCTTCCAAAGAAAATTCATCAAATATCATTCCAACAAAATTCAGCCAATATCATTACAATCCAATATATAGATACACACAAAATTCAACCTATTAATAGATATTTTTGTTTACAAATCATACAACATCATAAGTAACTTACATTATGAAACTCAAAAGTAGCTACAAATTAAAGCTATACCATATATAACATAAATGACTACTTGTCTTGACCACTAGATCTCATGATCACTAAGTGATGCCATCGACTGCAATATAACATAATCCATGTTATTGTTAAATTTACAAAAACAATATAATAATTATCTATTAATAAAAAATAACGAGAAATCATTAAGTCTATATTACCTTTTCCTTTTCCTAGATAAAATTTTGTTTGCAATTCGCGTCTTGGTATTTTTTTTTCCGACGAATAAAAATTCCATCATTATGATCTTTTCTAAAATATACAACATCCTCTATAGAAGTATTTTCCCTATTATTGGTTACGATGTTACGAAGAACGGGTCGTCCTCAACACCAACATCATCGGGTGCTTCATCATCATCGTTGTTATACACAAATTTTTTGTCAGTCAATAGAACAATAGACCAATTGATATTAACTGGATCAGTGACATAAAACACTTGTTGAGCTTGCGATGCTAAAATAAAAGGTTCATCTTTATATCCTAACTTGTTGAAATTCACTCGCATGAACCCTAATTCATCAATCTGTAAACCAAGATTATTGTCAACCCATTCACATTTGAACACGGGCTCTGAAACATATTGTAATCCAACTCCCATATGTGTTCAATGAAGCCAAAGTAAGACATATTCGCATATATGGGATTTCTATCTTTGTACTTTGGATGCATGCATAGAATGAGCTACAAGAGTCACCCCACTATTTTGCATTTTACTCGATCATCTTGTTCTTTTGTATAGAAAGTGCACTCGTTCATTAGATAGTTGTTGTAAGAGAAGACATGTATATTTGGACCTTTTGCTAACCATCTCAATCTTTTTGAAATCAAGTAGGATTGAAACACACTCACCATCAATGTGATGTTTTAGCCACACTATGAAACTCCTATTGTGTTCTTTTGCTAACCAAACTTGCTTCTTTCCGGGAATTGACTCTTAAGAATCTCCTTGTGCTTGGCAACATATGAATCAACCTCACTATCATTGTGAAGAACGTACAAGTGTGCTTGCTCTAGTTCTTTCCTTGATACCATCACTAATTTATTTCTGTCATCCCTTTACTAATCCTTCTGCATGACGAGACCTTGGCGATCCCACGAATATTCAAGACTAGATAGATAGCCCGTGCAAAACTCAATAGCCTCTTCAACTATGTAGCGCTCAACAATACAAACCTCAGTCGTGATCGATTTTTCACATATCCTTTTAATATCTTCATGTAACGCTCAAACGGATACATCCATCTCATGTAACATGGGCCACACAATTGTGTCTCTCTAACCGGATGAACTATTAGATGAATCATTATGTCAAAAAAGGAAGGTGGGAAATACATCTCAAGCTCACACAAAGTGACAAGTAATTTCTCTTTGCAATGTTGGCAACTTTCGAGGTCAATCACTCTACTACAAATCGCCTTAAAGAATAAACAAAGTTTGGTTAAGGTCCGACGCACTTTCTTAGGCAAAATGGATCGTATACCAATGGGTAGCAAATTCTCCATGAGAACATGACAATCGTGGGACTTTAGAGACTTTAACTTGAGGTCTTTAATCGATACAAGAGTCGCCACATTTGAAGAGTATCCCTCGGAACTTTAACTCCATGAAGAAACTCACAAAAGATGTCTTCTCCTTTCTAGATAGAGTATGAGTGCACGGAGGTAGATATGTACGTGTACCCTTCTTTACTGGGACCCAATTCAGTCTCAAACCCATACTAACCAAATCCAACCTTGAGTTGATGGTATCTTTAGTCTTACCCGGCATATTGAGTAAGGTACCAATGACACTTTCGAAGACATTCTTTTCAACATGCATCACATCAATGAAATGCCTTACATATAATGACTTCCAGTATGGCAACTCAAAGAAAATCGACTTTTTCTTCCACCCCCGTTTGGCAATCTCTCCTGCAAAAGGCTTCCCAAATTTAATGTTCAAATCTTCCACCTTTTCAAATACATGTTCGCGTCAAAGCGGGGAGCTCTACGTGTTTCTGTATTCCCATCAAATGCCTTTCTCCACAATCGATAGTGATGAGTTGATGGCAAAAATCTACGATGACCAAGATAGATATTCTTCTTACCATGTTCCAACCACATCCAATCTGTGTTATCTTCACATATAGGGCATGCACACTGCCCTTTGTTACTGTACCCAGATAGATTGCCGTATGCAGGAAAGTCGTTAATTGTGCCAAAGATCATAGCCCTCAGGGTGAAACTTTCTTCTCTGAACCCATCATACACCTCTACCCCAGTCTCCCACATTTGCTTCAAGTCTTCAATTAAAGGAGCCAAGTATACATCAATATCATTTCCTGGTTGTTTGGGCCCAGAAATTAACAAAGACAACATCATATATTTGCGTTTCATGCAAAGCCATGACGATAAGTTATAAATCGCCAAAATCACGGGCCATGTATCTTGTGGGAGCTACTCGGATACCGCGTGCGGGTTAAATCCATCGCCAGACAATGCAAGGCGTAGGTTTCTCGGGTCATCCCCGAAATTAGGATACTCAATATTGATTTTTTCCATTGCGGAGAATCACGGGTGTCGTGAGCATACCATCTTTAATCCTTTCATCCTCATGCCATGTCAAGTGTTTTGCATCTTACGAACTACGATACATGCGCCTAAATCGAGGAATTATAGGAAAATACCACAACACCTTTTGTGGAGCGGACTCTTTCTTCTTATCTGCGGTGCATTACATTTAGGACACGACTTTAACAACGCATGTTCATTCCGAAATAAAATGCAATCATTCGGACAAGCGTGTATCTTCTCATAGTTCAAGCCAATAGACCCCAACATTTGCTTTGCATCATACGTCCGAGAAGGAAGCACATTATCATTCGGCAACATTTTTTGAAGTGAGAGTAAATCGGTAAAGCTCTTATCCGTCCATCCGTGGCGAGTTTTCAAGTTATACAACTTGATCACACGACCAATAATTTTGTGAATTCATTACAACCCGCATACAATGGTGTCTCTCTGCATCGCTTATCAACTTCTCAAACATTTCGGGACAATCATTAAGATCCTCTTCAACCACCTTTGCCATCTCTTCAAATTCGTTCGCATCAAATGAATGTGTTCGGTGTCAACCGGCGGCGCATATCTCTTACTAATATCATTCATATTTGAAGATTCACCTTTTTCTCACCGTGCATTATCCAACAAGTGTAACTTTGATCAATTCCATTCGCCTTTAAATGTCGTGCCAACTCCTCTGCGAGAATCGATTTTACATAACAACACCTTAAACAAGGACATTTCATACCACTAGAAGTCCCTAAGCGTTCAACAAAGACAAACTCACAAAATAATCCACTCTCAAGTATACTCCTTGGACGAGACGATTGGCGGACATCCAATTTCTATCCATAATTTCCAAATTATATTTATAATAAAATCACGAGAAGAGAACTTTAACATATGACCCATCAAGCAATTCGAATATAATGAAGAATCAATTCATATAAAAAACAAACAAAAATTCCTCTTTTAAAATTTTTTCAAATCCACTCCTTATTTTCCCAAGCTATATCTATATCATATTATAGTCTTCCAAATAATTAATTTATGTTTAACAAGAAGAGGCTAGTGGTAAAAAAAAAAGAAGAAGAGTCTAGTGTGCACAAGTGACAAAACTAATATATTTCTAAACTAGAACCCATAATTAATATCTAACAAGAAAGCAGAGCAAGGAACAAAAACTCACCAATGTTGTGCGAGTGAGAGAGATGATGTTCACCGAGAGAGATGATTTTCGTTGAGAGAGATGATGTTAATTTGAGTTAGGGTGTTAGGGTTTTGCGTTTACGGGTGAGTGATTTTGCGTTTACGGGTGAGAGTGTTAGTGAGAAAGGAAGTAGCTCAATGGGAAACAAAAAAATATTATTTAACCATACCTAGCGTTTTCTAAAAAGCGCTAGGGATCTATCTAGCGTGTTTTCTAAATACCTAGCGTTTTGAATAAAAGCGCTAGGATCCGTCTAGAGTGTTTACTAAATACCTAGCGTTTTATAAAAAGCGCTAGGGATCTATCTAGCGTGTTTTCTAATTGGCTAGCGTTTTGAAAACAAGCGCTAGGGATCTGTCTACAGAGTGTTTTCTAAATAGCTAGCGCTTTATAAAAAGCGCTAGGGATCTATCTAGCGTGTTTTCTAATTGGCTAGCGTTTTTTTGAATAAAAGCGCTGAGGATCCGTCTAGCGTGTTTTCTAATTTGCTAGCGTTTTAAGTAAAAAGCGCTACAGGATGCATCTAGCGTGTTACCTAATTGGTAAGTTTTTTAAAGTAAAAAGCGCTACTAATGGTGTAGCGTGTTATTAAAATGGGTAGCGTTTTTTTATAAACGCTACTAAAGGTGGCGATCTCTTTTTACAATTCTGGCGTAGTGAATAATCGTGATCACCTAATAATTATTCCCCAAATATTATAAATAGGAGCTTGCCCCCATGCATGCATGTATGGCAATTGGCAAGTGGCAACTCCTAATCTCCTAACCTTCTAATACTCTCATAATCTTTTCAAAACTTTCTCTCACTTAAGTATCTAAGTATCTTTGGAGGTACTCCTACCAAATCTGTGGATGACATGTCAACTATCACTATGATAGAGAAGCTCGTTGTGTTCAAGTTACTAACGCAAACTATAAGCCTGGTATTACCCTCGAAACACAAACAAACAATAGCATTTGTCCAGGAAAGATTTTTATTTTTTATCTTTTTGAAGAAGTTGAATTGTAAGATGAATGTCAAGCATCTGTCTCAGAAAGATTTTTTCTTTTATTCTTTTAGGAACTTGGATTGTAAGATGAATTCCAGCATTTAAAACATCTTCATGAACATTAAAAGATGTTTTTTTTTACATAATATAACATCAAAAGATGTTTTTTTTTTTGACGCATCATCAAAAGATGTTGAAAAAACTATATTTCTAAATACTTTATTTTGGAAAGAAATTTAATTTAGCTATTTGAATTAAAAGAGAGAACATTTCATGAGTGCCATGCAACCAATATGATGTGGCTCAAGTGGTAGATATTTGGGTCTCTTAACTAATTCGTCTTGGATTCGATCATTGACCGATGCGTATAAAAAAATATTTGTTGGGAGAAGTCAACTCGTTAAAGGAATCTCCGATACCTCGATTGATTAGTTTACCGACGCCGTAGAGGATATTCTGGTTTATAAATAAATAAAATCCTCTCAAAAAACCTAAGGGTGTGTTTGGGAGTCGTTTGGAGGGGAGGGCATGAAACTAATAGTGTAAATTTATTAGTGATGAGCCCGCTTTCCTAGTTTATTTTTGGATCTCCTTCAAAACCCTCCAAAATTGGGGGATTTGAGAGGAGCTCCAAAAATAAACTAGGAGGGGGTATGAGGGTTTAGGGGGATAGTTTTTCTTCTCCTTATCATTAAAGAACTTACACTATTAATCTCATACACTCCTTTCTCCTCCCTTTTAAACTCCCAAACACACCCTAAAAGTTAATACGACGAGAATTGACGCCAAAGATGTGTTTTTTTTTGGGTACAAACGCCAAAGATGTGTTTGGCAATGCATGCCAGCAAACCCTCAATGAAAAAAATCTAATATTGAATTCTATACTAGATATGATCACTTCGTGCCAGATTCGTATTTTTCATTTTCCATAAAGACAAAATTTCATTTTCCATAATGATAATTTTCTGTACTTTTGAATTTTTTTAATTACAACTCTTATGTTGAGTTTGCTGGGAGAGATATGAAAAAAGAGGCGGTGGCATTTTTGAAATTATGAACACATTTTACATCAGCAATTAATAACGGTTCACACAATAACCGATATGAAAAAAGAGGCGGTGACATTTTTGAAATTATGAACACATTTTTTATATCGGTTCAGGCTCTAACCGATATGGAAACTCTAATTTACATTATCCATATCGGCTCCTATTGAAACTGATATTGAAAAACCTAAACATTTTTGTTCGCTACCTTCTTTCTCTCATTCTCACCGAAGGCGCACGTTCTCTCTCTCCTCATCAAGACGCGTGCGGTTCTCTCTCTCTCACTGCAAGAACAAACCCTCTCCTTCATCTTTCTCCTCTCGCTCGATCAGTTCTCGCGCAACAATCCCTCCACCACTCCACTACTTTACCAGTCCATCGTTCTTCTTCATCTTCTCCCTCTCGCTCGATCAGTTCTCGCGAACCCAAAAACGCCTTCATCTTGACGCGCTCTGCGGAACCCTAGCTAGCCTCGAAACCCAGCGATCGCGCGATGCGGAACCCTAGCCTCGAAACCCTTTGAAAACCCCACGAAAGCGAAGGAGAAAGCGATGGCGAAGAGGAAGAAGAAGAGAGCAGCGTGTGAGGAAGGAAGGAGAGAGGACGACGGCGAAGAGGAAGCGATTACGAAAATGTATGTGCGTTTTCTTACTAAGCTCAGGTATGTGCGTTTTAACTCTGAATCCCTCTCTCACTTATCTTTTTCAATTTGATTTTATGGTGATATTTGTAAATTAATATTAGGGCAGCGATTAGGCCTGATACTGGACTTATTTCTGTGATGGGGTGTGGTGCAGCCTATGGAGGAAATTGGAAAAATTTGTAAGGAGTTTAATGTTCCTTTTCATACTGATGCTGCTCAAGCTTTGGGGAAGATTCCTGTTGATGTGGATAAATGGAATGTGAGTTTGATGTCTTTGAGTGGTCATAAGATTTATGGACCTAAAGGGGTTGGGGCGTTGTTCATTAGGAGGAGGCCGAGGATTCGCGTGGTGCCTCAGATGAATGGTGGTGGACAAGAGAGAGGGATTCAAAGTGGGACTTTGCCTACTCCTTTGATTGTAGGAATGGGTGCTGCTTGTGAAGTGGCTATGAAGGAGATGGAATATGATGAAAAGAGGATTTACGAATTGCAACAGAGGTTGCTTAATGGGATTCTGAGAGAAACTTGATGGGGTTGTGGTGAATGGGAGTATGGAAAGCGATATGTCGGGAATTTGAATTTGTCGTTTGCTTATGTTGAAGAGGAAAGTTTGCTTATGGGGTTGAAGGAGGTTCTTTGTTTCTAGTGGAAGTGCTTGCACCGGTGCTAGTTTGGAGCCTTCTTATGTTTTGAGGGCATTGGGAGTGGAAGAGGATATGGCTCATACTTCTATTAGGTTTGGTATTGGGAGGTTTTACTACCGAATTTGAAATTGATAGGCGGTTCAACTACGGTTCAACAAGTGGAGAAGTTGAGGAAATGAGTCCACTTTATGAAATGGTGAAGGAAGGTATCAACATCAAGGACTTTCGGTGGGGCACAGACCGATTATTGGTCGATTTTTGGTAGCCTTTTTAGAATTGTTTTGAGAATTTCAATAGGTAATTAGGATGAAGCATGCTCAATATATGGTTATCTTATCGATAGTAATTTCACTTAAAGTTGCAAGCTTAATATTGGCGTGGTTTCGGATCTAGAAAGACATGCTTTTTGTTTTGGTTTTACCTATAAAATCGGGTTAGTTAGTCAACGGACTTAGAAGCGGAGTGTTTTTGCACTTAAGTCACTTCCAATCTAATTACTTATTGTGTATTGATACTCGTTTGATGTTCGATGCGGTGGCTTGACTAATTCAAATTACACAGAGTGAATCAATTTGTATGACAAATACAAACAGAAAAGGTTTACTTTCTCTTCTCTTCCCTTCTCTTGTATTTCTTTCTTCTTGTCCTTTTCATTGTTGTGAATTTTTATATCTTAATAAATAAGCTTCCTCTCTCTTTAAGGTTCAAGCAACTAAGTTATTGTGGGGTTTTGTTGTTTTTTTGTGTCCGAAATTCTTGCATTCCCCCCGCAATCAGTTTGGGGAACAGAGCCTGGATCTAATGAAGCAGATACAAGAGTTTATCCGCACTCGCCTTCAAAAATTTGAGTTTCCGTTTTTGACAAGGTACAAAACCTTACTTGTGATTTTGTTCTATCTATGTATAATCACGGAGTCCATGCTGCTAATACTACTGATAGAAGAGAAATGCTCTGATAATGGCATTGGCTTCTCGAATACAATTAGTTTTAACTTGTGTTTGTGGGGCACATAAGCTTTATGTTAACCTAAATTATGAATGGTATTATGGGGCAGCTGTATGGTATTATGAATGCATTTTATCGATAGGTACCTAAATTTGATTGTGATGACAGAAAAGAATAAAAATTTGTGCTCATAGCCTATTATGAAGTATTGATTTTTTTATCAGCATTGGGTTTGTTTCTGTCTTTAGGGCTAGCATTACTCCAGGGACAGTGCTGATTATTCTTGCTGGTAGATTTAAGGGAAAGAGGGTAGTGTTTTTGAAGCAGCTTCCTTCCGGCTTGCTCCTTGTAACTGGTAGTTAGGTCACTTGATAGTGCATACAAATTACAAGATCCCTTTTGATGCTTGGAAGTTACTTAATATGATGCTTCATTTCTTGCCCATACCAAGCATTCTGTCTGATTGTGAAGCTTGGAGGATCTTAGAATTATTGAAGGTGCTGCAGTACTATGATATTCTGAAAAAGAAAGAGGTACAAAGCTGAAGGTACCAGATATTGTTTGGTATGGACCTATTTCAAGGAAATTCAGCCACTGATTGAATCACTTATGATTTGAGTAGTTACTAAGGATTAAGACATTATGCATATGCTTACTCATTAGCTGCTTCTTGCTTCACTTATGGTTTGAGTAGTTACTAAGGGCTAAGCTATTATGTATATGTTTACTCATTAGCTCTTTCTTGCTTTTTAGTTGTTAGTAAAATATAGATAGTGTGTGTATTAGATTCGTTTTTTGTATTTGGATATGGATATTGAGTATAATTTGAGATCTTTGTATTTTTATATAAATATTGTATTTGTTGTGATTTTGTTGTTTGCTGTATATCCAATTGAGGAATTTTTTATTTTTATTTTTTTAAAAAAAAGACTTTTCATATCGGTTCCTTTAAATAACCGATATAAAAAGTGATTTTCAATATCGGTTCAACTAAGAAACCGATATAAAAAAAGCGTTTTATAGGTTTAAAAGCGACTTTCCATAGCGGTTCTTCTACGGGAACCGATATAAAAACATTTTCCATATCGATTCTTTAACCGATATAGAAAGCGCCTGTTTTTAATATCCCCTTTATCTATATCGGTTACGGAACCGATATGAAAAGCCTTTTTTAACCGATATAAAAAGCCTTTTTTCTAGTAGTGTAGGAGGGGGTATGAGGGTTTAGGGGGATAGTTTTTCTTCTCCTTATCATTAAAGAACTTACACTATTAATCTCATACACTCCTTTCTCCTCCCTTTTAAACTCCCAAACACACCCTAAAAGTTAATACGACGAGAATTGACGCCAAAGATGTGTTTTTTTTTTGGGTACAAACGCCAAAGATGTGTTTGGCAATGCATGCCAGCAAACCCTCAATGAAAAAAATCTAATATTGAATTCTATACTAGATATGATCACTTCGTGCCAGATTCGTATTTTTCATTTTCCATAAAGACAAAATTTCATTTTCCATAATGATAATTTTCTGTACTTTTGAATTTTTTTAATTACAACTCTTATGTTGAGTTTGCTGGGAGAGATGCTAACAAAATTGTTCCTATTGTAGCACGGGTGACCTTATTGTCAGCTAGCCCTCATGAAAACTCCGGTGTTCTTTCAAGTATTTCATTGTTGATTATTAATGAAGTGATTTGACTGCTTTTTGTCAAAAAAAAAAAAGAAATCACACTTGCCCAAACAACAACTACAAGAACAAATATATTGTTTCCCCGATAACAAAAACGCCAAAAAAAAAAACACCAAAACACAATTTTGGTCTTTTGTGTTTCACCAAAATTTTTGTTTGGTCATTTATGTTTTTTTTTTCTCTTTGATCATTTATATTTCAAATTTGTATCAAAGTAATACTTTTTTGTTAACAGATGTCACACTGACTGTTAACAGGTGACGTGACTTGCTTAGTTGACATTAGTGACTGAAAAAAAATATAAAAGACCAAACTGAAATTTTCGTGAAACATAGAGGACCAATTTGAGCTTTTGCCAAAAAAAACTTCATATTCATCCCCCAAACCCCACCACCACCACCCTCTCACTATCTCCCCCGCACACCATCACCACCACTGGGACCTCTTCATCTCTTCACTGCCCATCTCTCTCCTCCCTCGGCTCCTCTCCACTTTTCTCTTCCTCTCCTTATCTTCATCCCCAAATTAAAAAATTAGGATTTAAAACCCAAATTAAAAGCTTAATCGGAACATAGCAATTTTTATCTTGGTGTTGAGGGTTTGATTGGATTTCTTTTTGCTTTTGTTATGGACTTCTTTTTGCTTAATATACTAATCCATGTGGAGTTCTTTTGTTATGAACACCAATACATATTTTCCATTCCTTCTCAATATGTTTGATTGTTGGACAATGTTTGTTCGTTCTGAGTTTCAAACACTAATTTTTCAATTTTGGGATGAAGGATGAGAAAATAGGAGAGGGACCAAGGGAGGAGAGAGAAATAGACATTGGGGAGAGAGACGTCGTAGAGGTGGTGGTGATGGCCAGTGGTGCCCCTGATCATGGGCGGGAAAGGCGACCGCCCAGGGCCCCAGGTTTTTAAGGGCACCAATATTTTTTTACTAATAATGATAGGGTATATATATATATATATATATATATATATATATATATATATATATGAATATTTAATTAAATTATTATATTTATAACTATATATGTATATATTAAAAATTAATTATATAAATTATAGAATAGAAAAATAAAGTTATCAAATCAGAACCTGTAATTTTTTTTTTGACAATGAGAACTTGTAATTGTTTTTTTTTTTTGACGCAAGAACTTGTAATTGTTGGATAATGGAAATTGGAAATACAAATGGTTAGAATGATGGCACATAAATGCAATAAGTAGGCACACAAAAAATTGTATTAAATGTTGTATCTAAATTTGTAACCTTCACAATATCAAAAAAAAAAAATTGTAACCTTCAACGGTCTAAGAGAGCAAGATACATTAATCTAATAAATCACCCTTATGATACATTAATCAAATAAGTCACTCTTTTGTAAAAAAAAAATAATCTTAACCTTTAAGGGTCTAAAAAAATCCTAACCTTCAAGGGAATTAATTTTATTTTACTTATTTATTCAAAAAGAGAATGAATGAGCGAATTATTGCATGAAAATGGTTTATTACTTATTTATTTCTGCATGAAAATGACTTATTACCTATAATAAAAAAAGTTACAAGGGCACCATTTTATTAGTTCGCCCAGGGCCCCAAATATTATCTCAGGACCGGCCCTGGTGATGGCACAATGGAGAGAGAGTGAGAGGGTGGTACTGGTGGGGGTTTGAGGATGAAGATAAAGTTTTTTTTTGGCAAAAGTGTACTTTATTCCTTTTTTTTTTTATAAAAATGTTAAAGGGAGAGACTTTCTGCTTGCACTTCTTCGGTATCTTTTAGCTCGCTACCTGAACTACCTACTTGAGATCTTTGGTCCTTTATGTTTCACAAAAACTTCACTTTGGTCTGTTGTGTTTCTTTTCTTCCCAGTCACTAATATCAGCTAAACAAATTATGTCGGTTGTTAACGGCCAACTTGATATTAGTGGATGGGAAGTTAAAAAAATGATTATTTCGATACAGATTTTAAACATAAATGAATAAAGTGTGAAAAAAAAAACATAAAAAAGGAAACTAAAATTTTGGTGAAACATAATAAAAATGTATTTTGGACTAAAAAAAAGGGAAATTGTTGAGGATCGGAAAGAATTGTAGCAACAAAGTTGAAGTAAATATAGTTGCTTATTTTCAATTTCAACTGTCCATGTATATTCCATCAAACATTCACATTACATTACATATTATTTATTTAGAAAAAAAACAATTCTGCAATTGTTGCAAGATTTTTTTCGAAACGAGTTTAATTATAATGGAAAATTACGAGAACACAAACAACGTTTTGCAAATTCTCATTAATAAAAATAAACCACAGCAAAATGACAACAAACAGTCACCAATTTATCCATGTTCCCAGAAAATAAAAAAGATTGAACTACCATATTGCCTACCAGCCTTTCATTTGAAAGACTCTGTGTATGCTTAAATTTAATCTAACCCTAACTTTCTATCACTTGAATACGAAGCGGAGTCAAAAACCTCTAAACAAGAAAAAAATACCGCAACTCCTTTGAATCAAGTTGATTAGAAAGAAAGTTCCATGCATGACATGCAATTGTACTGTAACCCTAAAAATGAAACTACTCTTTGTAGAGTACTGTGAATTAATCAATGCCTCATCATCTTCACCTGAACCCAAAGTAGTTGCTAGCGAAGAAGCCATAGTCATGATGATACACCTCCAAACTCCGCAGCCAATCACCAGCAGTTTTAAATAGAGTGTTCATTTGCTCAGTTTCAGATTCTCCAACAGGACTGAAAATTGTGCCTTCCAGCTTATAAGTAGCAAGCCCAAAACTGGGAAGTGATATTTTTGAAGTAGTTCCTTCAACCCCTTCAGAAACATGAACTTGTTTTTTGCCTGTCACAAATAAAGTGATGTGAAATTAGCTACAATAATGAACGAGAATTGCATTACTTGTGTGTTTGGTACTTCTCCCATAACGTAACAGAATATAAACTCTCAACCCTACAAAACCGACTTGCAGAGTGAGGGATGTTTTCCATTTATAAACTTATTTTCAGGTCTTATCACATCCAATATATGTAGGACTCTTAACAGTAAGCAAAAACAGGTGAATAAAATTTGAACTATTGACCTATTTTTGCTTATATTCGGTTACAAATGGAGTAATGGCATTGTTAGAATGAAAGAGATGGATATATATACTTGAAGAGTTAGTAAACAGTGAATGGAATGTGAGGAAAGAAGTGTCCCAACTCTTCAGTGTGGGTCCAACAGGAATCCTATAAATTGGATACCTGGAAACAAATTCAGCTTGTTATTAATGAAAACAAAGAAAGAAGAACAACATAGGAAATATATAAATGAGAACAACATTAACAGTATTTGACAGCTTACGTACCAAGCAATGGAAAACCAGCTAGAAGGTGATAAGTCACAGCTTTTATAGTTGTTCAGATTAGGAAAATCACGAGCAAGTATTGTAACCTAAATGAAAACAAAAAGTTATTAGTGTTCAAATCTGGAAAGAGGATATTGTAGTTAGATATGAAATTAAAGAGATGATATATGACTTGCCGTATCACGAAGAGGAGGGCGACAATGTGGCTTATCTTTTTCAAAATACTGATACACAAGCTGATCACGTGACTTCTTCTTGTTGTTCACCTCAGATTTGGCACTAGAAGCAGCTCCTTCATTCAAACTCAGTTTGCTAAATCTCACAGAATTGTCTGCCTGGACACTTTTGTCCTCATCAAGTTTCCTAGAGAGTTTCATATCAACAATAAGTACACATATATATTAAGCATTACAATGTAGTACTATAATGGTGTTGTTAATTTTTTCAACGAAAATAAAGCAAGACGTACAAATCCTTGAACTAGAAGCATAATTAATTTGGTCAAAAATATGAAAGTGAGAGACTTAATTAATATTGTTAATTGAAAATGTTGTTAATATTAGAGACTAATTGAAAATATTGTTAATGTGAGAGACTAAATTAAAATTTTCTTAATTATATGGGCACATACATGGCTATTAAAATCATTGAAAGTAACAAAAATTACATCCTTCTAACCAAGCACAAGTAAGTAGCTAGGAAATAAATCAGGAAAAACAATATTAACAAGATTGTAAAAATTATGAAGAGAGAAAGAGAAGAAAGCAAGAGTGACTGACCCCAATGTTTGATGAGGATCAACATACAACTGAATTGCTGAGAGAGATGGAACATAATATTGGCTAATGTGTTCACGGTCATCTTCCTTTAGAATCAGCGGGACCTCTACTCCAAAAGCACTTCCCACAATAAGAGATTCCCAAAGGTCTTCAAGGGAAAAGTAAGGAATTTCGACAGATTCAGAATTCCTTGTATCCAAAGTCAAAGGCTGTGTGGAATTCAAAGTCAAACCATCAATTAAGAACATTAACAAATATGTAAATGAATAATTATAATAATAATTTTGTCAAAAAAGTAATAATCATATTAATAGTAATAATAACTATTGGTCAAAAAGAAAGTAATAATAACTAAAAGTAGCCACCATCAATATAAGATAAATAATTATAATTAATGAAAATGTTTAAATTAATAAATAAATCAAGTAGTCAAAATTCAAAACAATTCTTTGTTAAAAAAATCAAAACAATTCCTTCTCATTTATGAGACAATTGGGACAATAAACCATACGACCAAAAAAAAGACAATAAACCATAGTACATCCAAGGACAAGGCACAAGAAATTAACATGAACTCAAGCAAATTGTTTCGAAAAGGTCAACAACAACAACAAGATACGTATGGCGAAACAAGTTGATAGTACTCTTTGTGACATTGTCACAAAAAATAAAAAGTAAAGAGATCAGGCCAAAGGATAGAATTTAGCACCTGAGGTGAAAATTTAACCGGGACACACGGAGTGAACGAGGACAACAAACAATTCAGGTTCCTCATATATACAGGCCGTTGCAACGCCAACGGTTGCTCTGTCTCGACCAATTCAGACTTGTATGGTCTATTACAATATGACATAATGAATCACTCACAGTACTTGTGATTGAACCAAAAAGCAAAAAAAAGAATTTGATGAGAGGGAGAGGGAGCGAGAGAGATCGCGACACTAAAAAATGTTGAGTGTGTGTTTGTGCTTGGGGGGTTTGGAATTAGAGAGCAAGAGAGTACTGAGACTGAGACTGTGGAGTTGTCTTTATATAATGTAATGCAATAAATGCGGTGAGAGAAAGTGTACTGTGAAACCTGAGGATGGTTCAATGTTTTTTATATTTTAATACTTTTCTGAAGACTTTTGATTTTACAGTAATAACTCCTTTGTGGACTTTTGATTTTATTTTATTTTGAATTTTGAACAATGTTTTCGATAATTAGAATTTCCAAAATACCCTTACACCTAAATTGACACATGTGACCCTCGACCTCTTCTTCACATATAGTAGTGCAGTATTGGATTGTGATCAACAACAGTCAGAAACTGTTGTAGTCACTGCAGTTGTGTTATTATTAGTGTAAATGTAGGGAAAAAAGAGAAAAGATGATGATGCTTTAGATTATGAAGAGACCAAAACAACCTTAATAATAACACAACTGCAGTGACTGCGGCAATTTTTAACTGCTGTGGATCACAATCCTATCTATATAAATATCTAAAGGAAGCTTTTTTCCAAGCTCTAGGATGCTCCACATCATTTCCATTTATTTTTCAATAAATTTTTTAATTTTATTAAAATATTTATTTATAATTTACAATTAAATGAGACTTAAATTCATTATTACCACTAACTTATTATTATTATTATTATTAAATGCTACTCTTAGTGGAATAAAATATTTGGTGATGCCTATGAGCATTCTCAAGAAGAATAAAAACCTACGATTATGGATTGCTAATAGGAATTAAACATAAAATTATTCACAACACAATGAAGGGAAATGTTTATCTATATCTTCTATACATATAAGTAAAAGAATCCCCAATAGAGTCTTCACAATAATTCTTGAATTTTTGCTTTTATTTTTGTCTATTAAAAAACTTCTCTTTTATTATTTATTAATTCCTACCTTTGTGTCCAACCCACTACTACTAATAAATTCCAACATAGTAATAAATTTACACATTATATTATATTTAATCATAATTTTTGTATAAATGAGACTTTGATTTTAATTTTTAATATATAATTAAATATAAAAAAACAAGATTTTTTTTTATATTGATCAATGTTCATTCTCAATTCATGAGACTTATGAGCTCAATTATGTGTTCATTCTAAACTCAATTTTAAGTTCTTATATTAGTTACTTTTTATTGTTTTGTTTTTTATATTTATTACTATTTATTCTAAATGTTTTTTTTAAATTATATATTTATTTACATAGAAATTATATTATTATTAGAATTGGTCAAAATTTAAATTAATTGAATTAATAAATATATTTATCAATTATAATAGTTTAGATGAAATAAGAAATAATAAGTTGACCTTTAAAATTCTTTTTTATGTAACCATTATGCATTGAATGGAGGGGTTTCACATTTACATGAATTATTGCTTTAATTTACAATAAACTCATGAGTTAGTGGGATATGAGTGGAAGAAATAGAGTTTAAACTAATTATATCAAGAAATGACTATTTAAAGGATAGATCTTTGGATGGTTAGGGTAGAAGTAGAAGAAAGGAGCAAGTTTCACAAGAAGGTGTAGAATGCACAAAAAGGGTAAAAAAATTTATGTTCTTAACAGTTTTAAGTTGACAAATAGGCAATAATTTTTTGTAAAGTTATAGACATTGAGAAATTGTGTATATTTTAATATTGTTCTTAAGAAAAATGTTTAATTTTTTGTATGATTGTATGATGTGTTAGATCTAAATGATTTGCATATGTTCCACGAGCCTTCATAATCTTTGGTGTCACTTCTAAGAAGGAAATTACATTAGGTGCAAGAATCATATAGAAAACAAGCAGTAGAAGAAATGAGCAAGTTGCACGAGATGTAGAATTCGCAAAAAGGATAAAGAATTTCATGTTCTTGATAGTTTGAAGTTGACAAATAGACAACAATTTTTTGTAAAGTTATAGTCATTGAGAAATGATGTATAGTTTAATATTGTTCTTTAGAAAAATATTAAATTTTATAGTTTTGTAAAATTGTATGATGTGCTAGATCTAAATGAGTTGCATATGTTCCTTGAGCCTTCATAACCTTCAGTGTCACTTCTAAGAAGAAATTACATTAGGTGCAATAATCATATAAAAAACAAGGAGTAGAAGAAATGAGCAAGTTTCACAAGATGTAGAAATCACAAAAAGGGTAAAGAATTTTGTGTTATTGATAGTTTGAAGTTGACAAATAGGCAACGATTTTTTGTAAAGTTATAGACATTAAGAAATGATGTATATTTTAATATTGTTCTTTATAAAAATATTTAATTTTTTGTCAAAAAAAATGTTTAATTTCATAGTTTTGTAAAATGGTATGATTTGCTAGATCTAAATGAGTTGCATATGTTCCTTGAAACTTCATAACCTTTGGTGTCACTTCTAAGAAGGAAATTACATTAGGTGTCTCTTCTCTATATCACAAAGGAAAAAAATATCATTTTCTTCAACTATCATCATATCTAATGCCTTTAGTATATATTCTATCTAATACTTTTTATTTACAAATTCACATCTAAAATGGTTAATTTTAAATAAAAATAGTGCTTGAGGTAAAAACAACCAAATAAAGCTTCAAATTTAAATGTTTCAATTCTTTTACAAATATTATATGTTTACTCTCCACTTTATGTAGCTTATTTAGATTATAAGTTGCATAAAAAACAATTATAATAAAATAAATCTTTCATTTCATATTGTGAATAATGGCCATATATTTTTCATATCATTATAAAGAATAAAAATAAAGATTTGATTTTGATTGTTTTCTCTTTCTAAGTTTCCTATTAAATCTAAATTCCTTATTATCACTTTTGTTTTAAGTTTCAAATTTTGTTTTAATTAATATTTGTGAATTATTAATTGATGAATAAACAAAGAAATAAAGAAAAAATAAAATAAAGAGTAGTTACTTTCTAATTTCTATGATTTATATTTATTCATACACAACCATGAACTTATTTAATTTAAACTCATCCAAGCTTAATATAATAATAATATTTAGAGGATGTCACTGAAATTTGGAAGAAGAAAATAAAAATAGAATAACATTATAAGAGAAAAGCAAATGTGAGACGCACATTACAAATGTAAGTCACTTCCAAACATGTTTATCAATATATTATGATCACTTTCTTAGTATAACTTAGTTATTTTTATTCTAATGTCTTAAAAGAAATATAAAATCTCATTATTTTCATCCTTAAACTTTCACATATTAAACCATTATTTTTGTTTTTAAACAAAAAGAATTTTTTTTACGTAGTGTTTATTTAGGCTATATGTTATATCAAAAAATATTCTCATTAGTATTGATCTTCAATTATTATCATTATTATTTTTCTTCTTTGTCTTACACATATTAAAAAATTCTATATCAAAAATATTCTTATTATTTATATTATTTTTCACATGTCTTTATTATTAAAATTCATGCTCATAAATTCAAGATATTAAATAGAATGACATTTATTATTACTAAGTAAAATGAAGTTTAGTAAGATTTTATTTTCAACAATTAAGCTCACTAAAATTTGGACAATTGTGCATATTAAAAAATACACTATATAAGAATATGGCATAAATAAAAAATATATTAATGTAATACTATATTTTTAAAATACATAATTTATATCGACAACTTATGTATATATTTGTATAAAATCTATATAAAATTAAAGGAAAAAAATTATATAACAACTCGTGCATCGCTCATTAATTTTTCAATTAGATTTCAATTATATTAATATCTTTTTATAATTTACACATATAAGGAGACTTATATTAATGATTACATATTAAGGCTAAGACCCTTTATATTTTTTCAGTTATTATATAATTAAAGACAATAAGTGTATTGATATGAGTTGAATAAAAATAAAAAGACATAAAGTTTGATGACTAGGAGAATTGAGCATTATTTTATTATTTATAAAAATAAAAACCACATGAAACATAAAAAAACGTAGACTTTAGCTTCATATCTTTTTAAGAAAAATTGTGTTCACTTCTATATTTATATTTATTTATAATTTTCATGGATTTTTTGTTGTAAGAATAGTGTATTTTCCTCTTTTATTTTTAGAAAAGAAAAAAAAGAATATTGGGCGATGGTTAATCTTTGGGTTACTTTTGGTCAAAAAGAAAACTTTTGGTTACTTTGGGTTTATTAATTTAAATTTTGTTTTAATAGTTCTCTTATACTTTATTTGAGTTTTTTTTATATTACATTTTTAATCAGAATATGAATGGTTTTAAAAAAACAATAGTTTCAAAACGTCATATATTCTAATCTATTAACTTAATCTCATATTTCATCCCCTTTTTTTTGACATTTCCAACAACATAATCTCTTATCTAAAGAACTAATTATAATATATTAAAGTATATAAAGTATATAATTATAATATTAATTTCAGACACTTTATGTTTTGTAACATCCCATATTAAGTTGTAATAATGTTTTTATTTATTATTTAATTAAGACTTGCAACCACATACATATTCCATTCACTTTTTCTTTGACGGTAGATATTCCATCCACTTTATTAAAAATAAACTAACTATATGTAATATATTAACATAATTATAATAATAATTTCAATCAAATTACTATTGTCTTTATATATTATTATTATATTATTATTATCACTTTGTGATTTAAGGTTTCACACAAAAGAAATTTTTTGTCTTTTACGTTTTTAAATAAATTGTGCTTTACATTTATAAATAAACACTATTTGTATTCCTAAAAAAAATACACTATTTGAAAAGCATTTATAACCACTATTTTAATTTTCACTATGCCTAAAAAAACTGATGACATTAATATTATATTACTATTATTAATCACTTATAACTATTGGACTCTAAAAGTCACATTCTTACTAACTATATAAACTCTACACACTCACACACCTTACCTACTCCTCTTAATTTCATTCCCCTTTTATGTTGAGTTAGTGTCATTAGTGTAGTGAGTTTGTTTTTGATGTTCTCTAAGTTTGAGTCACTTCATTTTTTTTCATTTCCTTGCAAGTTGGGAGAGTTATTCTGAATTTGTGATTGTTGAATATTGTTGTTTTGTTTGTGTGATGCTTCTCATGAAGAGTTAATTGTAGGCGATCAAATTACTTTAAATCTATATGTGATTGTTGTATATATTGTTCTTTATCCAATGCTTCTCATGGAGATTTATATTGTAGGTGATAAAATTATAGACTTTTCTAGGTTGTTTGTGTGAGTTTCGGAAGTTCCTTTTGGGTTGTGTCAGTTTGAAAATCGGTAATTGAATCCGTAGAAAACTTTTAATAAGAGTTCCCTGCATTATCTATAGAAGATTCTAGCTATTTTAGATACATGTGTGTTTGTGTAGGTTATAAATTGATCTTTTTGTAATCATGTTTACACCGACTTTTAGATCTATTTTGTCAATATATAATAAGGCTTGGAGGATAAAAAGATAAGGCTACAAATTCTGATGATGGTATTTTTTTTTTTGGTTTGTTTATTTGTATTCAACAAGTGATTTCGTTAGGCTGATGGGGGTGATAACTGATTCAATTAATAGACATGGCTACATTAAATAAAACTTAGTGTGTTATTAGTGTTAAATTGTAGTGGGTAATTTAATAATGCATTTGGTTTTTACTTTAGTTATTTCTTGCTCCTTGGTGTCTTCTTTATTGCTTAGACCGTTACACTAATACTTATCAATTATATTTTAAGAAAAAAGCTTAAAGAATAATTAAAATACATATTATAATATTTACAAAAATTTATTATTTTAATAATTTTCTTTAAAATAATTAGATGAAATTGAATATTATTAATTAAATAGTTTAGATAAATTTAAAAGATTATGATACACGTGCATTTTACTTTTTTATTTGCAACATTAAGTTAAGTAGATATAATTACATAAATGATAAAATAAATGAGTGTAAAATAAACTAAATAAAATATTGATTATTATTTTGAATGTGATGTTTTCTCTAATATAATTTTTATACAAGATTGTGTATTGATAACCTATTGCTTATTAATATTAATATTAGAGTTAAATATGTTTTTAGTTCCTAAAAATTGCAATTTTTGATTTTAGTCCCTATAAAAAATTCACTCACTTTTAGTCCTCACATGTACTCTGTCAATGCTTTTAGTCCCTTATGACTTATAATAGCGCTTAGAGATGCTCTAAAAGTCCCCAATTAAAAGTTATAAGACTAAAAGCATTGACGGAGGAAAAAATGGGGAATACTTTTATAGGGACTAAAAACACAATTTGTAAAATTTTTAAAGACTAAAATTATGTTTAACCTTTTAGATTATACATTGTAGAAAAATTATTATCATTATTTTTAAAATAATAATTCTATTTAATATTGTAAATACTAAATACCATATATTTCTTTTAAATCTTCTTCATATTATTGTAAAAATAAATAATAGAGAATGTATTTTTTTATTATTATTGTTTTCTAAATTCAATTTTAAATCAAAATTCTTTAACTTCACTTTTATGTTGAATTTCATTTTATTTTAAATTTCAATTTATGAATTATTAATTGGTGATGAAAATAAGAAAGAGTAGTAACTTTTGCTTTCTATGATTTATCTTTCACCATAGATATTTATCTATCTATATTTTAAATTTACGCCACTAAATTCCACATATTAAATAGTATTATAATCTTCTTACTAAATATAATGAAAAATATTGTATTAAGTTAAAAATTAATTAACATGAAAATGTATTTACAAATATCTATCTATCTATGAAAATGAATCCCCAAAGGAAGCTCCACAATTTTCTCAACAGTTTTGAAAGAACTTTCTCTATTCATTTCACTTTAATAATAAAATAATATTTCGAAACAGATAATCTCATAAAAACTATTAACAATTATTTATATTACAAACCACATACACTATATAAGGAACGTCTAAAATTTATAATTTATCCAAAAAATTTAACTCATATTTATATTATATATTATACTAACTTTTAAAAAACATGATTTATACTTTTAATTATATTTTTATGAAAAAAAGTTAATAAATTAAATTTGAAAAAATATAACAACCCGTGCAACGCACGGGCATTCCTCTAGTAGTATCTGATAGTAGACTTATAGCCTTGTGTGTATGAGGGATTTGCACATTGGCTTTAACTCAATCACATGGCAAAAGAAGTTAGGGAATACTTTCTAACAATCAACACAAATAATCCCCTTGTGTCAAAAAAAAACACAAATAATCCCTTCGTCCCATTTTATTTTTTGTTTTAGCAAAATAAATTTTTTCAAATTGTTTGTTGTTTTGCATTTTCGATGAAGCATTTAATTTTTTTTCCACTCATGCCCTTTATATTATGAGATTTATTTCATTCCATAAATACTCCCACGGTTCCTTATTACTTGTTACTTTTAGACTTTTTACACATACCAAAAAGAGCAATAAATTTTGATACTTTTGATACAATTGTGTCTCTTTTACCTGTAATACCCTTAATAATTTACTATCTCATTTCATTTATTTCTCTCTCTAATAAATACTTAAGGACATCATGACAAAACAATAATAAACGTTGTATTGAACTTTGAAAACGACAAGTAAATAGAAATAATTTTTTCTACAAAAGCGACATGTAATAAGGGATTGAGGGAGTAAACTATACAACACACTTTATAAAATCTAGACTACAATAACTTTTTTTAAGAAGTGTGACAAAACTTTAAATTACAGACAAAATGGGACAGAGAGAATACTTAATATATACAAACCTTAGCTCTTTAAAGGTCATAGCAAGAATCATTCTTAATACCATCAATCAAATTAATAGCATCAAATTCGAGGTAAATTGAAGCAATAAATCTTTCGAGATGTATTTATTTTTAACAAAAGTAGATAATTTTTTTCTTGTCTCAAATAATAAATATTCAGAATCATATTAAATCTCATTTGATACAAATTATAACAAGCTCCTTATTATTGCACTTTTGGCTAAAAGAGAAAATTGAGAGAGAGAGAGAGAGAGAGAGAGAGAGAGAGAGAGAGAGAGAGAGAGAGAGAGAGAGAGAGAGAGAGAGAGAGAGAGAGAGAGAGAGAGAGAGAGAGAGAGAGAGAGAGAGAGAGAGAGAGAGAGAGAGAGAGAGAGAGAGAGAGAGAGAGAGAGAGAGAGAGAGAGAGAGAAGTTTTATTAAAAGTTGTAAAAATGAGACACTTTTTTTGACCAAGTTAAAATGACACTCATAAATAGTGAGAGAATGAAAAAACTAAAAGTTAGAGAGAGAAATATTAAAATACATATTCACCCAAAAAATTGTGTTGTATCAATATAGACTACATACATCATTTATTGAATGAATTTAAAAAGTGATTTTTCTATTATAAAGTGGATCAGAGGGAGTAATATGTAGATGATTGAAGATTTTGGTCTTTCAAATTTTAATTGCACTAATTAATCTCTTCAGGTGTTGAAATTGCGGCTAGTTGTGCGAATTGAGTACTCTAAATATCATAAATGTGCAATTGTGATCTCTTTGTCCAGTTGTGCTTTAAATATTTTTTAAGCCAATTGAATGATATTCCCTCTCGTGCTTATTATAAGAAGATTTTACAATTTTAAGTTCATTGAAAAACTGATGTATCTGGTCAATATAGAACAGATACATCAATTATTCAATAAACTTAAAAATGCAAAATGTTCTTATAATAAAAACGGGAGGGAGTAATTGCGTAACATAACTTATCACTCATAACATGCCAATCAAGCTAACTTATGTGCTAGATCATATGCACATGCAGAACATCGGCATTTTCAGTAAGAAATTACCGAGATAATTGGACAAATGACCTAAAATCACACAATTCAATGCTTGAAAAACCAAATTTACATAATTGAAACTTAGGGGGCTACAGTTGCTAGATATTTAAGTCTCGCTCGGGGTGGTTGTGAGTTTTTGGTTTTTGATTTTTGATTTTGAAAGTTTCAAAACAAAAACCCGTTCGTGTAAAATGGGGCTAAGTTGATTTTTTTCTTAATTTCAAAGCAGTTTTCCAACAAAACTCAAAACCACAAAAATAGGTTTTATAATTTTTGTTTTTGTTTCATTCACCACTGATCATCAATATATTTTACCACCATCAACTACCACTCCGACCACCGCCTACCACCACTCTAATCACCTACGACCATCGTCAACCACCATTTTGACCAACATCAACCACCACTCTGACCACCGTCACCCACCACTTTGACCACCATCAACCACCACTTCTACCACTGCCGACCACCGTCGACCACCACTTTGACCACCACCACTCCGACCACTGCCAACCACCACTGACCACCGCTCCGACCACTATTTCGGCCACCGTCAACCACTATTTTGACCATCACAAACCACCAATTATGACCATTGTCGGCAACCATCGACCACCACTTTGACCACGACCAACCACTACTCTGACCACTGTCAACCACCATTATGACCATCGTTAACCACCACTCTGTCCATCGTCAACCACCAGTTTTACCACCACTATGAGTCTATGGCTACCACCACCACTCCGACCATCGTTGACCACCACTTCGACCACTGTCAATCACCACTTTGACCACCTTCAACCACCACTCTGACCACCGTCAACCACCACTTTGACCACCACTACTGCGACCACAAGCCGACTACCACTCCAACCACCATTTCGGTCACCATCAACCATCACTTTGACTACGATCAACAATCACTCTGACCACCGTCCACCATTGTTAACCACCACTTTGACCACCACCAACCACCACTTCGACCATTGACAACCATCACTTTGATCACCATCAACCACCACTTTGACCATCGACCACCACTTTGACCACCGCCGACCACTACCACTTCAGTCACCATCAACCACCACTTGAACCATGACCAACCACTACGTACTTCGACCACCGCCAACCACCACTTTATGTTTATGTTTGAAATTGATTTTGATTTTTCAAAATTTCCTAACTGAAAACTGAATTTGGTTTTGGTTTTTGTAATTTTTAAAACTCAAAATAGGAACTGATTTTGGTTTTTAAGATAGAAGAGATGGAAAAGAATGGAAATGGAGGAAGACGCCACACTCTTTTTTTTGGGGTCAAATATGCAATATTTCATTATAGCGGGCAAAGACCACTGAAACATTACACAAAGTGTAAACCACTAGCTTATATAATCTTCAGATGGACAAATCACATCAGGTATAACTCAAACTCTAAAGAATAACAAGCAGCCTATAAGCAGCACTTGAAACAACCTAAATCCTACTGGATTAACTAACATAAACGCATAATTAAACCCTAAAATTAACTATTACAACCACAAGCACAGATCACAAAATGAATCATCTTAGTCTTCACCAGAAAACAACCAGCAGCAGCACAATCCAAACCATGTTTGTGAACCAGACACCACCGCTGAATAAAACAGAGGCACCACAGAGCAAAACCAAAAGACCCATGAAGTTGGTGTGGGAGGAAAGACGGAAGCTCCAAACTTTCTTCGTAAAGAACAACTGGCCCTGAGGTTATTTGCTTCAAAACTGACGGCCAGAGTAGATGGGGTGGGATCAGGTAGCAGAATAGGAGGAGTCGTGGTTGTTGAAAACTGCAACAACCAGTGAAGGCAATGGAGAGTTTGATTGTCGCAACATAGAAGCAAAGAAATGGATTTTGAGTATATCTGGAGGCTTAAGAGGATCTGGAGGTTCGGGAGGGGGACGAGATGATACCAAGTCAGCCGGGGAGCACGAGGGCGGATCTGGTAGGTAGGGGAGGACGTGAGGGTGGAGAACGACATACTTGGAGTGCGGGGGAGGGTTAGAGGGGTGGTGGTGGTCGTCATTGCGAAGCACTAGAGGCGCGAAAAGAGGAAGCACCAGAACCCGTCTTAAGAGACACTGAAGTTATCATAACAGAGAGTCGAGGAAGACCATAGAGACAACAGGTGTTGCTTTGCACCACCACAGGCTAGCAGCCGGCGCCTTCGTTGACAGCACCATATCAGGCTTTTGACGCCACACTCTTAAAGAGTGATAAGTCAAGTGAGGATTTGTCACAAAGCTAAGGATACCATCGATAAGAACCAAGAAGGTTCACCAATGAATCCAAAAAGACAATGCTCTCAAAACTCACAAATTAGTATTTCTTATTTCTGAAAATCAAAATTTTAAAACAAGGAAAAGACAAAGCTATTTATAGCCATGATGGTCATCAAAGACTCCTAACATATTCTTTTCTAGTTTAACGACTAACTCTAGTTTAAGAGAGACCAGGTATGTGCTACTAGTTGCACCCCCGCTAAATTGGCCCTAACAAGCCCAACGAAATTGACCGTTATTACAAGATTAAACCAAATGAAGTACAACAAAGTCTAACGTAAATTAAAATATTAAAAATAAAAACAAATATTTCATTCCCCACATGGGCTCTTCAACAACTTTTGGAGCTTGATTCTTTTGAAATGAGCTTGAGTGTGACAAGATATATAGTTGACTTTTTTGTCTCATGTTTGTTTAGCCTTCTTATACCTCAACCTTGTCATTGTCCCCCTAAACCTTGTAGTGCACCATTTGGGTCCAGGGCCCACTAGATCTACGTCAGGTTTTATGATTGGACTAGAAAAAGACCACTTTGTCACTTGGCTAATTTTGTCAATATTTCAGATACCAAGTTATGGACAACGGATGTGTGTATTGTTGGTGATTGGAGTTGGAGAGTTTCACAACAAACATTCATACTCTTGTGCGTGACTTGCTAGTGAGTAACCCTCCTCCTATAGTCATGAATGACTGGATTTATGATCAACTGTGTGCTAGGTGTTATATAGCTCTTGGAGCATGGATGGAGGTAGCTAGTGAAGAATATTAACTTCATGCATGATGATTTAGTGAGATACAATTGGCCTTGACACACTTTAGCGGTGGTTTGAAAAGTTGTGGCAACCCCCCTCAACTTGTGTTTGTTAAATTAAACGTCGATGGAAACTTTTTTTTATAGGCAACGTTAATAGGGGAGTGAGAATGTTAGTTTCCTAGATTTGAATCTGGCACCTCCTGTTGCACTCATTTAGTATCCCTTAACTCGTCAACTGAACTATTTACTTGCTGCTTTAGTAGTGGTGAGGTTGGTTCTGGGGTGTGACTTGTGAGACGCTTTTGGACGTTGGCTTACGGATCAGTCATGTGTTTACAGAGGTAAATGCTAGTACTAATTTTCCGACGAAGCTTGCTAATAAGGAGATGATGGTAATATCACGTTTTGGGGCTCTCTCCCTATTTAGTCTTTGGCCTTTGTTGACAGATGCCTGTGACATCTAGGCTTGGTTCTATATTTTTTATGTATGTTGATAAAAGTAGAGTTGAGAAATAGAATCTTTATGTAATTCAAAACATGTGAAATTAAAGGGACCAAGGCCATGTCATTCTTAAAACATGGGCATAATTAATCTAATTATCTTCTCATGCTCAAAGACATCAAAATTTACAAAGACTGTGTTTTCATTAATTCTTCCCTTGATTTATAATTTTTAAAAAAAAAAAAATCAAAATAACGAATCATGGAACTACGTACATTGATGGTGCATATAGATTTATGCCAATTAACAATTAATGTTATGATGCTATTAAGGCAATCATGACATGAGATCAAAACCTCATTGATATTCAAGAACGGTGTGGTGCTTATATACAAACATACTCTGTTAGTCGAATCAACGAGAGGGCAATGCAAATGAGAGAGAAAACGAGAGAACGGTCAATCATACCTAGGATGGATATATCTCCTTATATAATGTTTATTCACGTATATTGTTTAAAACTGACTTAAACTTTTTGATGTCAAACTAAGCTAGGTCTAAAGGGTTAGAATGGTGAAGAGGAGCCTTTTTACAGAGGTTCAATCTCACTCAGAGAAGAAGTGGTTATACTCTAAATATTCATTGAGAGGAATGCCAATTTTTTTATCGTGTTATTAATGTGCAGTACCAATCAGTTTTGTCGCTGACTAATCTACACCGAATAATTTGGCTGACCACATGTATACCCGACTTTGTCAGTCCATGTGGTTCTCTCTTTTCAACTGAGTTTTTGCCACACACAAAGTTCGAACCCGAGACATTGAGATGGAATCTGAGTCCAATTACCGCTCGGACCAATCTTGTTGGTTTCAATATCAATTGAAATTGTGCAAATAATTCATTTCCTAAATAATAAAATAACTATTGAAAGGAGTTTGATTTTGATTAAACATGTTAATTGGAGTATCCCTTAGATCAATAGTACTTGAAATCAATTTAAGTCACGAGAAAATGGGTTTGAATTTTGATCCTTTTTAAAATCAATTTGTGACAACCAAATTGCTTTAGAGGATATAAGAAGGTCTTCTAAGATAAAACTTTAGAAGCTACAAACTTATTAGCACAATCAAATATGTTCCCAGAAAAAGATTTGATAAGCACTGAGTCTGGTTGAGAGAAGTAAGTACTTCAGAAGTTTCTAAGAAGCTACTTCATAATTGAGAAGATACTTCAGAAGATAGGAAATTTATAGTGCACTCTCACACCTTGAATGAGGCATTCCATGAAGTATTTATAGAGTTTAAACCTCAATAGAGTCGTTGTAGTTGGCTCCATAAGTCAATAGAGTCATTGGTGCTTTATGCAGAAAAGATGTTGTACTTTTCTGCAATTTTGCGTAGGGTTTTGATCTTGGTACCCCCCTCCTTAAACCCTATACCCCCCTTTTGTACAAAACTTCCAAAATTACCCCTAACTAAAAAACAAAAATCAGAAAATCATCTCATAATTCATAATTCCGTAGTTGAAGAGTAAGATTCTCTCCTAAATTTTACGGAAACATCACCCAAAGGATAAATCCGTAGTTGAATTCCTACGGAAACATCATACGTAGATGAATCCGTAGTTGCTGCTGATGCAACTTAGAAGGATTTCTGGGAAAATTTACGGAATCATCTTCTTACGATGAATCCGTAGTTGATGCTTTTACGTATTTACGGAAATTTTTACGGATTCATCATGCGTTGATGTTTCGTAGTATAAATTTTGACTACGGAATGATCGTTGATGGATGTATCCGTAGTCGGTCTTCACTTTCTGTTTCGAGAGACTACGGATTTATCCTAGGAGATAAATCCGTAGTCAAAATTTTTATGTTGTTGATTTTTGTTTATTTTTTGCGATCTGCCGCATGTACCGTTTAGGTGGGAAGATTCCTCCATGGTCCAAAGTGGTTTGATGCGTCGAGGAGGTACATTGGACGGTAGAGGAGGTGCGAGTGATGAAGGAAGGTCCTACGAGCCACCGAGTGAGCGGACACAAAACAGATAGCCGGACACGCTTCACGAACGGCAGAGACGTGTTCGTGGACGTCTTCCAGCTCCTCCAGGTGACGATGACAGGGGAGTGCCTGACATGCATCATACAGGTTATGTTAGAGATGTTTATGAGCCTCCTCCTCCCGCTTTTGATAGAGGTTATCATAGAGATGTTTACGACCATGCGCTGCTAGAGGTGATTATGGAGATTACTATGAGGTGGGACGGTGGGGAATGATGATATTCCCGAGGATGATCCCCATGTAGAGGTCGATGATAGTATGGAGGCGGAGTTTGAGTTAGGTGAGGCTAGTTCAGAGGTAGATTTAGATCGTGAGGTTGAGTCCGATTATGACCTTGATGATGATGAGGATGAGGACCTGTTCGGCCTCGTGAGCGTGAGTTTGTGGAGCTAGACTTGGGTCCGAGGATGGCTCTCACTGCGTAAGAGTCATGAGCACGTGACATCTAAGCCGCGTATTGGAGTGGTACGTAATAGCTTATTTAATATGTCTTAAATGTTGTTATCTTTTATATGCATTTTTGTTAATATGTATTTATACATATATACTGAGGATCATGGAAGTTGAAGATTCTCGCGAATGGGGCCAAGTTCTGAAGCTTGTCCCCGAGGTGCTTCATCCGGATGTTGCACGCGGGTGGGTTGAAGAAAGGTGGTCTTACGGACCTTGATTCACCCCCATGAAGATAGTCAACCATGAGTTGCTATCGCATTTGTGGAGAGATGGCATCCGGAGACATCTTCGTTTCACCTACCATTTGGTGAAATGACTATTACTTTGGATGATGTGTCCAACCTTCTTCACTTGCACATCTATGGGTCATTTTTCTTGCCGTGTAATAAATTTATTAGTTTTTAAATTTGTTAAAAGTTGTTTAAAATTAGGGGAAAAAAACCACTGTAGACCAAAAAAAGAAATTATTTACCAGAGACTATAAAGTAATTACGGTAATTACGGAAAAAATTAAGATATTAAAAAGTAGAAAGCAATTTCATATTGGATAAGAAGAAAACATAATACAACCTAGTTGTTCAAAGAACTACTACCTCTAATAGAAGGATATGAACCTAGTTGTTACCAGAACCTATTAATCAGGCTGATGCAGTCATCAGGGCGGCTACTCCGGCGACGTTCCATGGTGAGACTTCTCAGAGATATCTGCCCTGGTTTTTACAGGTGTCGATTCCTCGGATCACCATTCCTTTGGGTGATGTGGATCATTTTGTTGCAGCTCATGAGGATGCAGGAGGCGACAGGGGTCCACTCACATCCGATGAGATATTGGCATTGGTTGATGCACGCGATTCACGAGCACATTGCACACCATGGGGCGCGACACTCTCGCATATAGGTCTCTTATGAACATTTTGAGGTTGGTGGAGGCGTGGCCGTTGATATATATTATATACGCTTTTATTTTATCGTTTGGATATTGTATGTAATGGATATTGTGTATTTTGCATATTGTGCGCTTTGGATATTGTGTATTTTGGATGGATGTTGATGGAGACACGTGGCCTTTGCTTATGGTTTATTTTATCGCTTTAGTATCTGTAGTCGTATTCGTTTTTAATGAAATTTAATTTGTGACAAAACTATATGGATACGTATGTGCCAAAATATTAAAAATGTACATCAACCTAATGAAATACATTCAATCGGGCCCATGTATGGAATAGGGTTTGGAACTAAAGCATTCCACAGATTGGATACGACCAACATATGGACCTTGCCATGACCTAGAATCTTCATCCGCATACTGCTCCCAAGATACATGAACGGGAGGTATTGGGCTTCCATTCTTCAACTTAACTTTGAAATTGAAAGATGTTATTTTTACTCCACATTAAGTACCATAAACACAATACATTATATATGGAATAATGAAATTTACGGACCCAATGAACATTGTTGGCGAATACAATAGCCGCCAATTTGGACTTCCTAGTTCGCGAGAGCCTCTCGATGGTAAAAGCGTCCATGAACCTTGATCTGTCAATGAGAATGAAACTACGCTTATTGAATACTTGGTTGCAATAATATGTCCCATATCGAGCATAACCATCCACTTGTCCTCCAGTTGGTGCCCCAATCTTTAACAATCAATGAATCTCTGAGAGTGTTAAGGTTATCACCAAACAACTGATCATATAGACCCCAATGTTCATCAATTTCCTGAAGCAGATCTTGCCTAACTAGGGGCCAACTATCAACACCAAGACCAAGTGAGGCGGCGATACATCGATACCCACAGTTCCCATCTCCTTCTACATTAATAATGTCATCAATGTAGTCGTGCATATGAGGAGGAATCCACCCAATGAAATGCATGTCATGTTGTGCTCGCTCCTTTGCTGATCGTTGTGAGGGTAACTGGGAAGGTTGTTTTGATGATCTTTGGGAGGGAACATTTGATGACCGCTGGGAAGATTTTCTGACTGAACTCTGTGTGGCATTCTTCTCTGCCTCGTCCACATGCTCAAAGAAGGAAGGATCTCGTTTCACATCATACAGTTTCCGCTTCTTTGGTGCACCTTTAGTCTTCACTTTCGAAGGAGGAGGAACCATAGATGTTGTGCTAGGAAAACCAAACGGCATAAGACCTTTCTTCAACGCAAATTTCTCACTAAGATCCATATCCTTAAAACGCCTCCATATTGCCTCCATGATGAAACTAATGTCACAATCAGCAGATACTTGCTTCTTGCGTTCCTCATCAATACCCTCCAAAGTAAGTTTCATCCAATGCTCATCAACAACCTCCAATGGGATAGGTTTTGCATGAAGGTGCATATAACCAAGTTCACAAGCACACGGCAATCCATGAGTAACTCTAATCGTGCAACCACATCGACCTTTATCTGTCCCCACGTAACCCAAAGTTTTATCAAACTCGGTAGAAATATGGTTAAGTGCGTTGACCGATACAAAACCCCGTGAGATTCTTTGTAGAATGGAGTGTTGTGCTTGACATCCACACGATCAATACTCTTTGTGAATGATTCAACTATCTTATCGATCTGTGCATTTAACATACCATGCATTGACTCCCAACATCCGCACAAGTCCCTCCACTAAAACCCAAAGCCCTCTTCAATGCCCAATGTGCACTTTCAACCCTAATATTAAACCAAAGCAAAAATAAACACAACATTTCTAAAAAAATACTCAAAAAAATATAGTGAACAACATTACGTACCTATTTGTTGTGGTATTCCCAAAGTGTCTCCTCTTATTAATCCACGCCAACACAAATCTGTCCTTGTGAGGAAACCAACCATGTGTTGTTCACGTCTTGAACAAACTGTGGTAGATCAACACATGATTGCTCGAACTCAAGTAGCGTGATAAAACTCTTCCTCATCTGTTGAGTCAATTTATACGCACCTGCAGATCCATTACCATCTCTTGCCTATCCTTCTTCACCATCAATTTACACTTAGCACTCACATTCTTGCTTATGTGATACCGACAAAGCAAATTGTAACTTTTCGGGAACACCATCTCTATGGCACTCATCCGCCCAAGATCTCTATCGGTGATAAAATGTCAGAAGAGCAATATCTACCACCATCATGTCTCTCGATTGTCCGCAATACCCATCCGAAATTGTCATACCGCTCATTTGACAAATAAGCAAAGCAAACCGAGAATGTCAACTCTGTTGAAGTCACTCCAACAATCTCCAAGAGAGCGGTTTATACTTGTTGGTTTTGTAGGTCTTTGTCCATAATCAATATCCTAGGGAATATCCTCAATAGGTTGATAGACTCAGGATGTGCCCACATGATGTCACCAATAACATCGAGTTCTCAATTCTTCTAGTCCAACACACATAGTGTTGAGAATCTATCAACCTCATAAGCTCCTCGGATCTCGGTTCTAGAACCTCTACAACTCGCCCTAAACATCCAAGTATTTGCTTATACAATCGCGTGATAGTACTCAAGTTCCCCACAAATCTCTTCTTCAATGCACTTAGACTCTTCTCTCTGCTTTGACATTTAACAATGTATGCTCATCCAACATACTCTTCTCTTCCTTTGAGAATCGCCCAAATATTGGAAGTCCAGATACATGATGGAGATGGCTTATGATTGTGTACACCACACCTAACCTCTACCTTCCAATCCTCATTTGGAGGATTTGGAGGTTTAGCTTTTAGCTTGAATGGACAATCACACTTATTTGAAGATATCCTTCTACCTTTAGAGCAATCCACGTCTACTCAGGTGTGTTTCCCATGTTTCGCACAACCAAAAACAATCACATTTTTCTCCCACTTTTGCCAATTGCTTTATCGGATCTGCGGATGATAACAACTATTCCGTTGGCTTTCCCCGTCTCTCTAGCCCAACGTATGAGATCATCACGGGTATGAAAAATCTACAAATAATTTACAATTATCGGATTAGACTAAATTCTAAGTACTATTTAAAATAATTAATGATAAATGCCCACCTCATTTGTTGTAAATGCATCCGATAGATCAATGCAATTGGGAAGGCGTCCCATCCGACATAGCCATATCTCGTATAATATTAACCATTGAAAACTTAATTAATTAACTAATTAAATAAAATTAAAAAAATAAAAAAACACTACGGATTTATCTATCCTAGATAAATCCGTGCATATAAAAAACTTAACTCGGATTTATGTTAACCACATAAATCAGTAGTATAAATTAACACTCGGATTTATGTAGTTAACATAAATCCGGAAACAATTTTAAAAATTTCCTACGGATTCATCTACATTTGATCAATCCGGGAAAAATTAAAAAAATACACTACGGATTTACCTTTTAGTGATGAATCCGGAAAAATGGCGAAATTTTAGACTAGATCTGATTTTTTGTCAAAATAAGAGGGGTATTTTGGTATAAAAGTGTATTATGGGGGTATGGAAGCCAATGAGGGGGGTATGAAAATTAAAAGCCTTTTGCGTAAGGTTTGCACGTTCGGCAGAAGCACCTAGTGCTTCTGTCGATTGTATCTTCTGAACTCGATTTTAACATGTTGAATTCTTCTTCTAATTGATACCATATCTTATAAGGCATTTGTTGACCTTCATAAATCATTTTGATCTTCAAGAAGATATGATCATGAGTCCTTTGATACTTTAGAAGCTACTAATGTATCTTCTGTCATTATGAGAAGCTTCTGATGTTGAATCTTCTGATGTTACTGAAGTTTCAAGCTACTGATGAATCTTTTGTTGTCACAAAAGCTTTTTCCAATGTCTTCTTCTGTTCATGTGATACATCATGGCATGAGCCTTCTAATCTGATGATGAATCTTTTGTTGTTACATAAACTTCTTATGATATGTCTTCTATTATTGTGATTCACCATCGTATCTTCTAATCTTATGAAGCTACTTGACTTGGCCCTTCTCATCTTGAGAAGCTATAAGGTTTGTGTCTTCTCATATTGAGAAGCTAATTCTTACTAATGCCTTCTCATGTTAAGAAGCTTCTTGAAGAAACATCGAGAATCCACCATAGCTATCTTGATTTTTCTATCTTCTTACAAACTATTGACCTTCATTTTTGTTTTCTAAGGCTTCAATATACCCTCTCATGTGATGCTTTCTTAGCACACTATCTTATTGAAATTTGATTGAATAGATCATGTGCTTATGTTGCTCAAGAAGATTCACTAGATCAATAATGAATCAGAAAAACTAAAACACTTATCAAAAAGGTTTGTTTCCATCAAAACTCATCTTAAGGATTTTGCCTCAACAATACTTTCATTTATACAAAGACATTAAAAGGAGCTGAATTTATGCAAATAATTTTTTTCCTAGAAGAATCTTGTGAGTTTTGTGTTCATTTTTAGGTAAGCAAAGAACTTTTAAAAGAGAGTACAAGGCTACTCAAACTCGTATACATCGTGTTCATACCAAATTAAGGCATGCCAATGGATTGGAACACCATTTTGAGAACACTAGATTTGAATTCCTACCAATTAACCCGTTCAATGAACTATCACCATGAAACATTTACAACTCGTTGGAACAAAGCTGCCCTATCCACACAATAAAGCCTCTAAAAATTACCTAATGAGTAGCAAGCAAAATCATGTATCCCATGCACCTTCTTTTTCTGCTTTCCTGAGATGAATCCACCAAATTGCAGGAAATTCTGAATTGGAAATAAATGAGTCACATCCAGAACACCCATCGAAGCCATATCATATACCATAGCTTGCAAGTAAAATTGCATTCAAAAACAAGTGGCTATGTGTTTCAGCAAACCGAAAACAAATTATTAAAGGAGGCATGACGAGTTGTTTTTCAGCTTCTATTATCCCATGAGTAATACGTAAATCCATTGTAGCAAGCCTACCTAGTAAAAACTTCCAACCAAAAGTTTGTACCTTAGAAAAAATATTACAACGTCGGAGTAAGCATTTTACAAGTTGCTCAAACAAGGGCTCCACACATCCTAAGCCATGTAAATTAAACCATCAACGCACCATAGTTGGACCTCACAGAGAAACCATCAGTAGGACTAGGCTTCCACCTTAACCAATGTTGTCAAACTAGTTGCATGATCAGCAGTGGGGGATAATTTAAACAGAGTAGGGAATAGGTCTTTAAGAGGAACGTTACATGTCCAGTAATGACGCCAAAATCGCGTAAAAATCCATCACCAGCACGTCTCTAAAGTTGTGCTCTAAATCATCCATGATCATCAGTTTGAGATCACTCCCACATTACGCAAATCCTGTTAATGCAGTAAGCTATAGATTGCAACAACTGAAGTTTATTCAATGATCAACAAAGGTTTTATACAAAGATTGCAATTAGTTGAGTATACTAACAGAAAAGAAACTAACTCAACTAATTGAATAACAAACAAAACTGACTTGGGCTTTTACTACTGGACTATTAACAGACTAATACAGGGCCCAATAACAAAGAGAACAAACACAGCCCAAAGCTAAACAAAGAGAGAAACTTAATACAATTATTATTCTAACACCCTCCCTTAAACCAGGCTTGCATAGCAACTGGTTTAAAGCTCTGCAATCCTTCATCAGCATCATACCAGTATCAGCCCCAGTTCACTGCGTATTTTGATAAACGTTTCTGTCTTCAAGGCCTTAGTCATTATGTCAGCAAGTTGTTTCTCTGTGGGGCAGTAATTGAGCTTTATTACTCCTTGATTTGCTAAGTCCCTTAGAAAGTGGAAGCGCACATCAATGTGCTTGCTTCTTCCATGGAGAACGGGGTTCCTTGACAGCTTAATAGTTGAGCTATTGTCACAGTTAATCACTGAGGTTTTGCTCTGTTGCAATTCTAACTTTTCCAGAACTCTTCTAAGCCAAATCATTTGACATGCACAACTAGCTGCAGCAATGAATTCTGCTTCAGTAGTTGATAAAGTGACCACTGGTTGCTTCTTTGCAGACCAGCTAATTGCACCAGAGGCTAGCAGAAAAATGTACCCAGATGTACTTTTTCTGTCATCACAATCTCCAGCATAGTCACTGTCTGTGTAGGCAGTGACTTGCTGATCTCCATTCTTCTTGTATAAGATTCCCAGGTTAGTGGTGCCTCTAACATACCTTAGCACTCTCTTTGCAGCCTGCATATGAGAGTCATAGGGTTCTTCCATGTATCTACTTATCAGAGAGACAGCAAACATTAAATCCGGACGAGTTGCTGTTAAGTACATCAGAGATCCCACTATCTGTTTATACTGTGTTGCATTGACCTTCTCTCCATTGCCTTGTTTACATAGCTTAGAACCAACCACTGTGGGGGTAGACACTGGTTTGCAGTGACTCATGCCAAACCTTTCTAGTATTTCAACTGCATATTTGGATTGATTCATAGAAATTCCTTGTCTGTCTTGCTTGATTTCAACACCCAGAAAGTAGCTAAGCTTTCCCAAGTCAGTCATGTCAAACTGTTGTTTCATTGAGTTCTTAAATTCACTAATCATTTGGGGTGAATTTCCTGTGAATATCAGGTCATCAACGTATAGGCTTACAATTAATAAGTTGCTGCTTTCATCCTTCTTAACATAGAGAGTATGTTCAGATGGAGATTTGATAAAACCTTCTTTAGTAAAATATGAGTCTATTTTACTATACCAAGCTCTAGGAGCTTGTTTCAACCCATACAAGGCCTTCTTAAGACGATAGACTTTCTGTTCTTCTCCCTTCTTTACATATCCAGCTGGCTGATCTACAAACACTACTTCATTCAATTCTCCATGAAGGAAAGCGCTTTTAACATCAAGTTGAAACACTGTCCACTCCTTCAGAGCTGCCACTGCAATAACACATCTTATAGTGTCCCATCGAGCTACAGGAGCAAATACCTCACTGTAGTCAATGCCTTGTTTCTGTGAGAAACCTTTAGCCACTAATCTGGCTTTATATTTTTCAACCTCCCCTTTTTCATTTAGCTTGGTCTTGAACACCCACTTTACTCCAATCTTCTTGGCATTCTGAGGCAGGTCAGTTAATTCCCAGGTGGAGTTCTTTTCTATTGATTCAATTTCAGCATTCATTGCTTGTTTCCACTTATTATCCTTTATTGCTTCTTCAAAAGTGAGAGGATCTTCTATTTGAGCAAGTGTGGTAAGATTTAGTTCTTCTTCTATTTCTGCTTGTGCTACATAGTCATCCAAATAAGCTGGGGGCCTTCTCACCCTCCCTTGATTTGGATTCTCATCATCATTTCCATCAGTACTAACGTTCCCAGAACTAGCCTGTTCAGTACCTGTGGTTTCTGCAGCTACAGGAATTTCATTGTTCATCGGATTCTCTGAATTTACTCTGTCATTGGTCTCAATCTCAGTTGCAGCCTGAGGTTGTGCAGCTTGTAAATCTTCCTCCTGTTCCTCATCACCCTCAATCAAGTTGCTGTTATTCTTTTCAGATTTTTCTTTCCAATTCCATTGTTCATCCTCGGCAAATTTAACATCCCTGCTAACAATGATTCTCTTATTTATAGGATCATAAAGTTTATAAGCTTTAGACCCTTCACTTACTCCTAAATGAATGCACTTGACTGATCTGTCATCTAGTTTAATTCTTTGTTGTTGAGGAACATGAGCAAATCCAATACAACCAAAGACTCTAAAATAGTGAACATCAGGTTTTCTACCTTTCCACACCTCTTCTGGAGTAATGTCTTGTAATGCTGAGGTAGGACACCTATTTTGTATATATGTTGACCATTTTACAGCATCTGGCCAGAACTCTTTTGGCAGATTTTTTCCAGATAACATGCATCTAACCATATTTAATAGTGTTCGATTCTTTCTTTCAGCAACCCCATTCTGTTGGGGAGTGTAAGATGCAGTTAGTTGCCTTTTAATTCCATTAGAACTGCAGAAAGCTTCAAATTCTTTTGATATGAATTCTCCACCTCTGTCAGTTCTTAGGGATTTAATTTGACAACCAACTTCTTTTTCAACTTCACTCTTAAACTTCTTAAATGATTCTAGTGCAGCTGATTTTTCATTTAAGAAAAATACCCATGTTTTTCTACTAAAGTCATCTATGAATGTTAAGAAATACCTCTTTTTGCTGTGTGATTCAGGTCTTATAGGCCCACATATATCAGCATGGATGAGCTCCAGCTTCTCCTTTGCTCTCCATTCAGTTTGTTGAGGAAACATCTCTCTATGTTGCTTGCCCTTCAAACAATCACTGCACACTTTGTTCAATTCTCCAATTTTTGGAAGACCATTCACCATTTGCTTGTTGGCTAACATTTGCAATCCCTTGTTTCCAAGGTGCCCCATTCTGCAATGCCACAGGTGAGTGGCATCTTCAGTTGAGACCTTGAAGCATGATGCCACTATAACTTTTGCAGACACTTTGAACATTCTGTTTGAAGACATTGTAGATTGAAGAATTAATCCCCTATCATCGTGATAGACTTTGCACACATTTCCTCTGAATACTACAGCCAAACATGGATTCTCTTGGAGCTGTCCTATGCTCAGCAGGTTGCTATTGAGACCTGGTATGTAGTATACGTCTGAAATTATCTGAACTATGCCTCCTACTTCCAATTTCACACTCCCTTTGCCTTCTGTCATGAGTCTTGTGCCATTTCCCAGCTTCACATACACTCTAATCTGTTCATTGAGTTCCATAAACCATTCCTTGCAACCACACATATGATTGCTGCAAGCTGAGTCCAAGAACCACTCTTCTTGGCAATTATTATTCCTTTGTGTCCTCGTGTCATCAACGAAATTCTTCTTGCGAGAAATTCCTTGCTGCAGTGTGAACAACACGATCGAGTCAAGTAACCATGTTCGTAGCCAATCTCTTCTTCTTCACAACATGCCATCGCAGGACCTCCTCTTCTTCGTCCTCCTCTGCATAGTTCGCCTTTTGTTCCCAATTAGGACATTTCGTGCGTGTAATGCCCTAATTTCTTGCAATGGAAACATTCAATTAGATCCTTATTGATTCTTCCTCTTCCTCGACCTCCCCTTTGAGTACTTCGCCCTCTTCCTCTACCACCGCTTCTTCCTGCGTTTGTGATCTTTAGAGCGTGTTCCTCTTCGCGAGGATCTTTCATTCTTTGTTCTTCAACAATTAGACTACTCTGCAATGCGTCGACGGAAAGAGTTGTCACATCGTTGGCCTGCACAATTGAACACACTACGTAATTCCATTTTGCAGTCATCGATCTCAAGATTTTCTCCACTACTTCCACCGGTTCTATCTTTCCGCCATACAATTTCATTCGATTAACGATTGCTAGGGTTCTCGAGAAGTACTCATTCACTCCTTCATCGTCTTTCATTCCTAGAAGCTCAAATTCTTTCTTCGCGACTTGCAATTGAGCTTGTTTGACTTTCGTTGATCCTTGATACTTTTGCTTCAAGGATTCCCAAATCGCCTTGGCATCGCTTCTATCAAGAATTGTTTCCATGATCTCGCGATCTATTGCTTGAAAGCAGATAATTCTTGGCCTTGAAATCCTTGATGCTGCTTTCTTCGCCTTTCTTGATTTGCTCGGTGATGCCTCACTTGGAGGAATGAAGATTCCTCTTCAATCAGTTCCAATACTCTTTAGACCTCATCAAATTCTCCATGAGCATCGCGATTGCTCATAATGCCCGAATTCAAATCGTGGAATGGAAGGTTGCGAATCACGTAGCTTCTTTTTCTCTGTCCGCCATGGATGCTCGTTTTCTTGCAAGGATTCGTTTCTTTCTCACCAGGCCCAAAAATGAGCTCTGATGCCAATTGTTAATGCAGTAAGCTATAGATTGCAACAACTGAAGTTTATTCAATGATCAACAAAGGTTTTATACAAAGATTGCAATTAGTTGAGTATACTAACAGAAAAGAAACTAACTCAACTAATTGAATAACAAACAAAACTGACTTGGGCTTTTACTACTGGACTATTAACAGACTAATACAGGGCCCAATAACAAAGAGAACAAACACAGCCCAAAGCTAAACAAAGAGAGAAACTTAATACAATTATTATTCTAACAAATCCCTCCACCAAAGTGAATATGGAGATTAGTCATTAATAAAATCGATAAAATGTCATACTTATTATATGGTAAAAAAGAAACAAAATATTGTGTTTTTTCCGCGCGCCCACTCATGTATTTTGTTATAAAAAGGTTAATTGAGAAATAAGTAATTATTTCAACTGAAACTATTAAATTGATAAATAAAAATGAGCAGTATTCAAAAATTGACAAGTAAAAAGGAACATGGGAGTATTCGTAAATTTTGGTGATGATCCTTTTATTTTATTTGGTGATGACATATAGGAGTATTAATAAATTAAATAATATAACAATTTTACAAAAGTATCTTTATTAAAGTTTGGATACTAACCATTGTCATAAATGCACAAATTAAGGAGTATAATAAATTAAGAGCAATGCACACATTATTATTATTATTATTATTATTATTATTATTATTATTATTATTCCCAGAAGGGTAGTTCACGTGGTTGAGTGAAAGTAACATCGTTGGCGGAAAAACGTAGGCATACGGGGTTCGAACCCTGCTCCTCCCTCCCCTCTAACAACTAACACACTAATTACTAACCACTTTGCCTATCTAAAAAAACACATTATTATTAAATAACTCATTTACGTGCACATTATTAATTTGAGAATAAGAGTGAAAAAAGAGCTGTGAAAGCTATTCTAAGAGAAATATTATAAATTTTAAGTATTCACACAAATATTGTCTATATTTCATTTTATTAAAGTTTAAACCTCTCTCTAAGTAGAGTATATAAATGAAAATAGTGTTTGTCAAAAAGAGTTTATAAAAAGAATGTTAACTATGTTATTACAAAAGTCATGACAATTAAAGCTTAGTCCTTATTAAAAATGTATTTATCTTTATCGAACAAAAATTGGGCGATCATGATCTTATAAAAACACAAATAATTCTATTAAAAATCTCCTGAGTAATAATCTAAAATGCAATATCTGTTAAATATATAAAAGTAATTTTTTTTCGTTTGAATATAAAAGTAACTTAAATGAGTCAAAAAAGAAAACTTAAATGAGTCAAAAAAAAGTAACTTAAATACTACTATTAATCAGGACAATAAATGAAAAAATAAAAGTGTTTTATTTTAATATGCATAGTTATTACACTTAATAAATTTTGTTTTACTAGGACACTTAATAAATGTTGTAATTATAAAATAATTTATCTCTAATACTATAAAAAATATGCTTTAAATTTGTAGTATAAATATTTCATAAATATTATGTTGACTTTAAAATACTATTTATTTATTTTTTTGAAACAATTTAGAATACTATTTATTAAAGACTTCAATATATTTTAGGCCCCGGCAAATATGAGGTGTTTTGGTTTAAGCCCCTGCAAATTTTATTATTATTTATAAGCCCTTGCAAAATGACACGTTTTGTTTTAAGCCCTTCTGTTAGCAAACTGTTAGTTAGACGTTAAAAATCTCTCCCATGTGTGTTTTTTTATTTTATTTAAAGCCCCTGCAAAATTAATTTTTTTATTAGACCCTTGCAAAATATGTTTTTTTGGTTTAAGCCCCTGCAAATATACACGCGGAAGAGATTTTTAACGTTTCACTAATAGTTTGCTAACAGAATGGCTTAAAACAAAACGTGTCATTTTGCAATGGCTTATAAATATATAAAAAATTGTAGGGGTTTAAACCAAAAACGCCCCATATTTACAGGGACCTAAAACATATTTAAGTCTTTATTAAACACCTTAATGAAATACTTACTCATCTGCCAGAAAACATAATAATTCATATTACCAAAAAAAATAATGGTTCGTTTGAATTCTCAAAAGCCAGAGTCTTTAAGAATGTCAATAGATTGAATCAAAAATAGACTCAGGTCCATTTGAATCCTCAACATCAACAACCTACTTAGATCAAAATGGTTCTTCACATTCCCTTCACGAGCTTTATAAAGTCATCACGGTGAGAAACAGTGGAGTGAGTGTTGGTTGTGGTGGTGTCGCACGAGATCACGATGATGAATTCCTCTTTGCTTTTTCTCTAAAGCTTGACAGGGTGCCCAACAATTGAAGCTGAAGCCTCGGCACTTTTCTAGGGGTTGCGTCTGACTTGGAATAAGAGTTACAAGAAGATAAGATTGGAAACATACTTTTTTCAGCTAATTGAGTTGTTGGATGGTGGTACTTCCACTCATACTTTTCTCTCATATCATTAAAGACTTGGTTGAGAGAGAGTGATATTAGTTGGTCAAAGATTCATTGAGACTACAATAGAACTGCTGATTGTTTAGCTAAAAATAGTTTTAATTTGGATTGTAATTTTATGTTCTACGATTTTGCTCCTCAGTTTATCCAGGGTTTTTTGGCTTTGTAGTCTGGTTTGGTTTTTTCTAAAAAAAAATAGCCTTCCTGGAAGTGTTAAATTAAAAAAACTTAAAAAAATTTCAAAAATAATCGCTATTAAAAGGGTGGGAACCCACAGGTTTGCGGCGAATAGAGAGGGTTTGTTAGCTAATGATGATAAGATAATACCTAACTTAATCATCTTTTACGCACAATTAGCCGCAGCCTTGCAACAGATTCATTATAATATCCCACGGGTCTTGTTTTTTTGACTTTCAGATTCATTAAGCAAACCCCAACCGTGTCAAGTAAATACAACCACGCTTTTCTTTGACTCGCGCGCAGCACACAATTGAATTCAATTATCAACATTACCTCGCTTCGATCTCATCGAATCAAACCCTAATTTAATCTAATCACATTCAACTTTCCTTCCCCTGAAATTCGAAACCAAACGAATTTCAATCCCATACGTATTCGTCTCGAACGAGACTCCATGCAACTCTGGTTTTCCCCCATTGCCCTCTCCAAAGAGGACTCTTTTGCTTTCGTCACAAAATTTCCGGTTTCTTTTCTGCGTAATAACGGTACTCTCCTACAAGTCACCATTAATGGCTACCGATTCCCCTGCTGCCCCTAATCCCTTTACCAAGGGTATTCTCTGCAATGCTGGTGCTGGAGCTGCCGCTGGTATGTCAATTTCTTCTAAACCCTTTATCCTCTGTATATTCCAATTAACCTATTGATGATGAAAGAAGCCGTTTTGTTATAGAAAATATTTTGTTCATTGAAAGTTTTTTTTTTGGAAAAAATTGTTGCAGGTGTTATTGCTGCTACGTTTGTGTGTCCTTTAGATGTCATCAAAACTAGGTTTCAGGTTGGGGCTCCTCAGCTCGCTAATGGCAGTATTAAAGGTATGCACTGCGCTGATTTTTTTTTCTTATATTTATATTTATGTATTTATTGTAAAACTTTTATAATGTTAATTGAGGAAGAAAAAAGACAATGAAGACGTGCTATGTAGGTGTGGTGTGGGTGACTGATACAAGATACTTTCTGTTTAGTGCTTTAGTCTATGAATGAATCATCAACACAAACACATCGAACACACACATACGAAGCTGCAGCCGACTCTAGCTTTCTTGGACATGTAGACACGATAATAATTTGAAAAATAGAAGTAATTGTAATTGAAGTATTGTTGATACAAGATACTTTCTGTTTAGTGCTTTAGTCTATGAATGAATCATCAACACAAACACATCGAACACGGCACAGACATGTAGACACCAGTAATAATTTGAAAAATAGAAGTAATTGTAATTGAAGTATTGGTGTTCGTGTCTAACACATGTCTTCAAATAGATGTAATTGAATAATTTGAAAAATAGACGTAGACACGTCTTCAACCTAAAGTGTCGGTGCTATCGAGGTTCTAGTTTTAGAGCTCGAGTCTTCTTTGTTAGGTTTGTTAATATACTGAGACATACACAAACATCATACAATAATTTTAGCTGAACAATGCATCCCCCACCTGGGATTATAAATTTTATGTAACCAGATTGGGTGTTTGTGTTAACAGGAAGTCTTATAGTTGGTAGTTTGGAACAAATATATCACAAGGAGGGATTGCGCGGCATGTACCGTGGACTAGCTCCGACTGCGCTGGCCTTACTTCCAAACTGGGCTGTGAGTTTACTTCTTCCTAACATTTGCTCGTAGTCATTACATTATCTGATGAACTATTCTTCTACTTCCCTCGAAGGATTTATTGATTTCTCGTGCATTGTTGTTTTTAGCTTATAATTGGCAATGATTTCTTGTTCAAAAGAATTATACAACTAGCCATTCTTTATTATTTGCACATTACTTAAATAGGACTAGTTAAAACTCGGGACCAAATAGTAGCAACTCCCAAGTTGATAAATCTGCCACTAATAAACAAAATGCCTGACTCATTTGAGCAAATAAGGGATAGCTCACAGACTATAGCACATATAAGGACAAGGATAAACGCCTAACTTTTGAAACCCATGGAAAGAAATATAATATTGACCAAAGTAACACTAGTTGACCACTTATGTAAACAGTCATCATTGTGTAGAGCTATGAGTAATGGCTGTCACTAATGTTTGATGTAAAATCAAACTAGTGAAAACTATTGATTTTTAATTTTATGTCACATCTTTTGGAGTTTCTTGCTGCCTAATCAAATTAACTTGGCATTGGATAATGTATTTTGTTGGCCTTTACATTTTTTTACATGTTACTGGTTTTGAGTCTATATATAAGCTTTTTAGTTATAGCAGAATATTTTTTATTTCTGTTAATTAATATTATAAAATGTATCAATCTGTTAATTTGCAGGTCTATTTTACCATGTATGAGCAGCTCAAGAGCCTACTTTGTTCTGATGGTTAGTCAACTGTTACTTATTACTTGCTGTTTAGCTTGTGAATATGCTGTTTGTGGGTGTGCTTGCGCACACTTGCATTCATTTCTTTAGAGCTTCAATTTTATGATAGCTATTATATGTATGTAGATGAAGATCGTCGGCTTTCAATTGGAGCTAATATGGTAGCTGCTTCAGGTGCTGGAGCTGCAACTACTATTATTACAAATCCGCTTTGGGTTGTCAAGACTAGACTCCAAGTTCGTTTCTTTTTCAGTTCATGCTGAAAGTTCAATTTGCTTGTGCTATCAACCTGTGATATATAATTGGCATGATTCATGAGTGCATTAAAATTAAATGCTTAGAATATATTCAATTAGTTGTTTATTACAGTAATAAGTCCTTCCTTCTATTGTATCTTTTATGATTAAAGTCTTGGAGTTTTCTGGTGTACCATTACCAGAACTATATCATTATCAAATGAGAAGGCAATGAAGGCATCATAAAATTTCGTATAGTTTGTTGGCTTTCAGTGTATCATGCAAGATTACAAAATTTATATCCATATTGGATTTAAAAAAAGAATGAACCTTTAAAAATAGCTACTTCGTATGTTTTTGGCATGTGTCAATCATGTTATCCCTTAGGAGAAGAGATGAGTGGGCATCTCAAAGATGGCTGTTACAAGTATGATATCATTCCTATAAGTAATACACTGATGTATATGCATTAAAACTAAAGGGCGTTCTTTATCCTGCCTATCATCGGTGCATGTGTATATTCTGCACAATAAGTTTGTTTTCTTTGTTATTGCAGACCCAGGGAATGAGACCAGGTGTTGTCCCATACAGAAACACACTATCTGCTTTGAAGAGAATTGCTCATGAGGAGGGAATTCGTGGGATGTACAGGTTGGTTGGTAATCAAACATCATGGACATTGTATAATACCTTATAATGAATAATTTATTGACATCTGAGACATCTTTTACCATTAACAGCGGCCTTGTACCTGCCCTGGCTGGCATGAGTCATGTTGCCATCCAGTTTCCAGCATATGAGAAAATAAAATATTATTTGGCAAGTAAAGGTAATTCAATACCTGTTCAAGTTTTTTGCTGCAATTTAAGAGTTTCAGCAGTTGATGAATTTGATCATTATTTTGTATTTAGATAATACAACAATGGATAAGCTTGGTGCTCGTGATGTTGCAATTGCCTCATCAATCTCCAAAATGTTTGCATCCACATTGACATATCCCCATGAGGTATGTTGCTGAATAGTTTACTTATTTTTGTTGAAGATATTTATGCACAATCATACATAACCAGTTGCCTATCTTTTCATGCACAATCATACATAACTAGTTTCCCAACCTTATGAGTGAATGACATTACCATTTCTAAGTCCATTTTCAATGGTTAAAACAAAAGGAAAAGTATATTAGGCTATAAACTTTGGGCCTTCCTCAATGCCACTGCAAACTTTGAATTTGTCAAAGTTAGTCCCTAAATTTTAACTATTACTCAAATAGACCCTTCTATTCAACTTTTGCTAGGTCACTAACTTCACATACATTTGGAAAAATCCCATCCATCCACATGTTAATCTTGTCGATTGACTAATTAATTTATAAAATTATAATTTTAATGATTTTTGAAATCTTTCGAAATTAATAATCATTATAGTAGATTCACATGTCTCTGAAGAAACTCTAGAAACTCCATGCAAGTGAAAGAGAATATGAGAGGAGAGAAATCTAAAACTGAATATTTTTATTCTGAATTGATTCAATATTACAAATACAGTCGGCTATATATAGTCAGTTAAGAGTAACTAACTATAACCGAAAGTCCGATACTAACTGCCTAAAGCCCATGGCTTAACTAACTCGGTGGAGGATTCTTGAGTATTCTACAACTTTGCCCTTTGCGATAGAGTCAGCAGAGATAACAGGAACTCACATATACTCCTCACATTCCCCCCTCATTCTCAGGGTGGTTGAGGCATAGTCAACATGCTGAGATTGTGTCTCAGTAAATAGAACCACTGACTAGATACGAACTTAGTTAAGATGTCAGCTACTTGGTTAAGTGCTGGAATGTACTGATTGGGGAGTTACTCTGTCAGAACTATTCTTCTGATGATGTCGAGATCTAATTCCACATGCTTCGTTCTGGATTGCAAGACTGGATTATGGCTGATGGCTGATGGCTACAGCACTTTGATTGTCACAAAAAAAAATGGTAGGAGAGGAGATGGGCAGTTGCAATCTGGATGGCAGGGACTGAATCCAAACCAATTCTGCAGCAGTGAAGGCAATACTCCTGTATTCTCCGTCAGCATTAGAGCCTTCTATAATTTCCTGCTTGTGGGACTACCAAGATTTCGTGTTGGGGCCAAGAAAGATGCATGGCCCTAAGGTAGATCGCCTATCATCAATGTCTAAGGCCTAATCAGCATCACAAAAGGCCTTCAAGGTAAAAGGAACCGAAAGAGAACTGGGCTGTAAACCTGTTGTAACAGAAGACGATGTGTGGCAGTACACTGTAAATATCTTAGGATCCTCTTGACCAATTTCCAGTGATCTTCTGAGGGTGCAGCCTTAATATTTTTGTGATTGTCTGCGGGAAGGTAGAAGATGCAGAAGCTGGAGTTGGAGGCAATTGAGCTGAAGGTGTCACGAAATCAGAATGACTTAGAATAGTGAGTTAAGGTGCGGTCGTCATTGATGAAGGCTTTAGGCACAGAAGAATTATAAGTAGCCATGGTTGTGGTTTGCAAGAATGGCTCTAGATACAATTAAGAAAGCCTAGAAAACTCCATGAGAGAGAGAGAGAGAGAGAGAGAGAGAGAATTGTTTTCCCAAATTGATTCAGTATTACAGATAGAGCCAGGTCAGGTATGTAGAGCTAGTAGAGACTAATTAACTTTGTAACAGAAAGCCCAATACTAACCGCCTAAAGCCCATGGCTTAGCTAACTCTGGAGAGTGGAGAGTTCTAGAGTATTCTTGAAATCTGCCACTTGCAATACAGAGAGTCAGCAGCATTAACGGGAAGTAGCTGACACATGCCTTCCCTTTCTCACGCCATGTCCTGACTGACTCCTCTTCTCATCTATTGTCTGCCATCTTAAGCACAAAACTTTGCTGCTCCTCAAAAAGTGAAGTAGGATGGAACTCACTCATACAATTCACTGAGAATACATTCCCATAAAAGCATGATTGGTTGGATATAACTGTCTAATAACAGTATCACATTGTTGATCCATATTACGAAGATTCGCCTAAGTGCTATGTTGGCTATCGATTGAGTAACACACAGTACCTCTTTTTCTATAGTTAGAGTCGGATTCAACACACATCGATGATGGATGGATAAGATTTTTCCATATAGATTCACGATTAGCATTTTAGTGGAAGTTGAACAGAATGATCTATTGGGGGTATTAGTTTAAATTTAGGGATTAAGATGACTAAAAGTTCATTACGATCCTTTGCAGATCGTGCCGAGTTTAACAGTACTAGATAAACTTTTCCCTTTAATGTAATATTGGCTTCACTGCATATTATTGACGGTTGTTTCTTGAACATTCTGAGCTTAACTGTTATTAATTATCACATTTCCTTCCTTTCATTGCCAACATGAACACCATATACCACCTATTGATTCATGTATCTCTTATTTCTCATTTATTTGCCGAGGAACCAAGAATCAGAAAGTATCAAATGTTTTGCTTTTGGTTTGCAGGTTGTTCGTTCCAGATTGCAAGAACAAGGATTCCACTCAGAGAAGCGGTATTCTGGTGCGATGGACTGTGTTCGAAAGATATTTCAACATGAAGGGATTTCTGGTTTTTACCGTGGGTGTGCCACCAACCTCCTGAGGACAACCCCAGCGGCCGCAATCACATTCACCAGCTTTGAAATGATACAGCGTTTTCTTGCTTCACTTTTCCCTTCTGAGTTCTGACCCAAAGTCACATATTTTGTAAAGATGAAGCATTTTTTTGGTTGTCTATAATCCTTAGGAGTAGAAAGGTTCATAAACATTAGTCTAGCTGACAAATCTTTTTTTTTTTTTTTTGGTAATTAGTATCCCATTCTTTGCGATTCTTAATTGTTTATATATCGTAGACCACAACATTTTTGTGCCAATATTGTGCCCCCTCCCCAAATCATGTACGCTTATGCAATAAAAGTGGTCTTATCATACATTAAAACTGACAATGACAATAAAAGTGTCACAAAAATATGATTTTTTATTTTACTGATTTAGTTTCTACTATTGTTTTTGGTAAACCATGAAATTAAGGCCTTTGGTTTTTCAATAGTATTCCAAGGACACTTAAACAAGTGTTATATCATAATGTCACCTCAATTTTATGACGACAAGGAAATTAAACAACGAGTTTGAGGTCTTTGCAAAGGGGAACCCTATGCTACAAATAAGCTACATTGTTACAGAAGTGCTGGGTGGTGGGATATTATGTGTGCCTTTAGGAAGGTATTGAATGTGATCCCATATCATCATGCCCAAGAAAGGCTTAAAGGATAGTGGCAATCCTAATACCTTGAGGAATAGTAGGCCCCTGTTAAACTTAGGTTGAACGCAACTTCCCTTAAAGAAAATCAAACAGTGCTTCAGTTATTTGTTTTAGATAATTAAAGATTTCATCGTTGAAGGAGCATGAGGGTGTCAAATTTCTTTACAATGAGAGAAAAGGAAGGGGGAGGGTCTCCTCAAAACCTCCCAAAGCCAAAACCCATTGGGAAAAAGACTCTGGAAGGAAAAAGAGTACCCTGCACTAAAGATGTGCCACAGTGGAGGAAACAAAACACACTTCACTGTTTCTCCCCCTATGAATATCCATAATGTCTACAAACCGTATAAATAATAAATTATAGCATAGAAAAACAGCCCATCGGGCAATGGAACCAATCCGCCCATGTTACCGTGCAGTTTCTTCCCTTCCTTGCCTTGAACCAACATCACGCCGAGTCCTTGACTAAAGAAGGTACACGAGGCTTAGAAAAGAGGAAAATAAAATATCTCACGTTAGAAAAGATGGGAATGGAAGTGTCAATGATTGCTTTTCCTTTCCTTTTGGATGTTTACAACTTAAAAGAAAACGGAAAGTAACAAAGAAAATGAGCAAAAGGACTCAAAATGAAGAATCATCAAGGATTTTTTGGGGTTCCAAAATTCTATCAAACAAGGAACAAAGTTCAATTGAACATGGGTTACTAGAGGTTTGTAGGATAGTAGCTTAGGCCAGTTGAATAATCCGAGGTACTTTGAATGCCTAACTTGAAAGCTAAAAAAACCGACACACAGACATAAACACAAATATCAGACACGACACAGACACAAACACACAGACATCAATAATAGTTTAAGAAAATAGAAGTAATTGAAGTGTTTGTGTCTATGTCCGACAGACTAACACAATACATGTTGGACACCGAACATGTCTTCAATCTCAGTGCTACATTGCTTAAAAGTTTAATAGTTGGGAGGTTTTTCTCCAAACACCTTTCTTGCCAAGCATGTTATCTTTCAGTTCCTCTTTAAAACACTTGGCTAAATTATATTACTATGTTTAAAGACACTTAGAACCATGTAGAACCAACCAAATAAAGCTTTTTTGGTGGTTTTATTTTACAACATAATAAAAATGCTTTCGAATTTAACGCTGGATCTTGATTAGAAAATTAATCACCTCATCTCTTTCCATGAGAGTGCCAGATAATGATGCAAATTAAGGTCATGATGGTCCATAATTAGACAACTCATTAGTGAATATAAAGTTGTGTTACTAACTATGGCTAACCATGAAGATTAAAGACTGGGATTAGCATCCACTCCCTAGGCATCCTAAGTTTGAAGCATCTATGGACAAGACACATAGGATTGGATTCTTTTGTCATATTCTATCACATCCAACGGAAACAAAAGAAAATTACTATTGCTTTACTTTTTGCTTTCTTGAAAAGTATATCAACACAATTTATATTTATAAATAGGAAAATGTTAATAGTTACGAGAGATGTTTTAAAGAAAAAGAAGAATACTATGCGACAATATTTACATTTCTAAATCATAACAACCCACTATATTATGTACGGTAAATCTGTTGTTGATTGGTCAAATATCTTATTTTTATACATTCTTTTCTTTCTTGCCAATTTTTTTCGTAAAAATAGCAATGCCCTTATAAGTATTGCATAATCATGAATTTTTATGTCTTCAAGGCAGTAGCACGATTGATATTGAAGCTGCATTAATCGCATTTGACCGTGATTTTTCCTAATATTTCGAATTTTTTTATGTTTAGATAAGGGGAGAAGGTGGAATAAGTGAGAATGGGTATTAATAGACATTGGGGACTTATGTTTTGTGAGTGGCTTTATTGGTGTTGTGATATAAGAAACAAGGTAAGCACAAGTACATACTTTGAGGATAATTAGTAGAAGAAAAAAAAAACATGCATGGTTGGGCCTAGGAATAGAGTAAGGGCACTAATCTTTCATTATAACATTCATCATAGTTTGGTCGGTCCAAATTGCCTAAACCTATCAAAGCTATTAGGAGTGCTATGCTTTCATGATTCCTTTTGGAACCCCACCACTTTAGAAAAGTGTGGTGCTTGTGGGGAAGAAAGAGTCACAAATTAAGAGCAAGTTTCTCTCTCTAGATCTAACGGCTCAGAAACCTATTGCACGGTTTACATGCTACAGAAGATCCAAACTCCAAATTGATCTGTACCTGAGTGTCCAAAGGATTGATCGGCCTGGGTACAAGGTCGTAGTGTTGATGATGAGTCGGGAGCGGAGTTCGCGCGGGTTATACCTACAAAGACCCTCTGACGCCCAAGTCAGAGTAGGATCGATCCAAGCAGTAGAGTAATTAGGGTATGGAAAGTGTGCTTTTCCCGAGGGTTGACCCTAATTATAGGAATCAGAGGCGCTTAGTGCCCATTAGATTCGGTGGGGTCGATGCTGACCGTTGATTGCGTGCCATGGCGCACTTCCTGTAGCTGGGCGTTGGCGAGGACTCGTTTGGGCCGACCCTTGCCCACCAAGTGGAGTGGGCCCTTGGCCCGGTCCAAAACACAAATTAAGAGCAACTTTCCCCCCTTCCATCCAGGACAATATGGCAACTTATACTACACTAATTAACTCAACCATTAACCCATTTTTTCTCCTTCAAACAATGAAGATGAATGCATTAATTAAAGAAAGGAAGACAGCAAAAATGGGGTCTCGGCCAAAAGGCTAAAGTCACTGTTATGATGGATAGAGTAGGTGCCAATCTTCTTATATATGTTTTGGGGTCATGTTAATATGGTTCATGGCCAAAAGCTATACCTACATAACTTGACTAAAGATTGTAATAATGCTCACACTTTTGTCCTCTTTCAAGTTTCACCAATGTAAATTGACTTGACCAAAAAAAAAAGTTCCACCAATGTCAAACAATTGGTCACGGTAATTATTAGCAAAAATGTTATTTGGATATAGATATTTAGACAAAAATAAACTTACAACACCAATTAACCAAGTTTTTTAGACTGTTAGTCAACCTGCTTTTTCACAGTTTTCGAGGCGTTGATTAAAAACTTGGTTAATTGATCACTTGACTAATAGTCTAAAAAACTTGGTTAATTGGTGTTGTAAGTTGGTTTTTGTCGATTTTTGTCTAAATATCTATGTCCATATAACATTGTTGAATTATTAGTGCTATCTAATCTTAACAAATTACATGTTTTTTTGTTCAAATATCTCATTCTTGTATCCAAATGTAAAAACTAGGGATTGAGTGTTTTGTGATTTAGTAATGGAGATTGAGTAATGCTTAATGCTTTCCATAAAAATGAGAGTGCATGTGCTTCCATTGTTTGATGTGGCTTGCCATCTTGAGAATTGACAGCATCAATATGTGCATATTTTGTAAACCAGAAAGTGATGTAAACCTCACAAAGGGAAGGAATTTATGAATATAATCATACTATACTATACTATGATGGGTAACAGCCGGGCTCACTTAACATGTGAATGTCATCATAAAGAAAAAGCAATCACGCATAACTTTAACCTATCAATAATCTAAGCTTAGATTATTGATCAATATTTATTAAGTGTAATCCAATAATCCAAGTCCCTACGTATTATAATCCGTATATTCGAGTTGCGAATTTCTTAGCTTTGACATTGTGGTCAGGTGGTTGGTATTAGGGGAGGGCGAATAGTGTTGACCAGATTAACTTTTTTTTTTTTTGTAACAATACAAGAAATGAAAAAAGAAAAACAAGCCCATAACTAAGTCTCTTAGTTTAATTAGTTTTTTTTACAGACAAATGTTAATTATTAGTAATTAGTTATAGACTTATACTTTAGCTATCTCAACTCTACCAGATGGGTTAGCAACAATTTTCGATGTAGGTGAAAAGGATGTTGACCTCGCCGAGAGATCAACTCCATCACCTTTAAGCAATCATATTCACGGATAACCTTTAAGAATGCTAAAGAACTTATTAACTACATTTAAACTCTACAACTATAGCTTTTAAAGATCTTACATCGTCTGTAAAAGCTTAAAAGGTCTTACATCGTCCGTAAAACTACTGTTTATCCGATGTAAGAGCTTTTAAAGATCTTACATCGTCCGTAAACTCTACAACTGTAGCTTTTAAAGATCTCACCTTTAAACAAGAGTTTTACGGACGATGTAAGACCTTTCAACGAAATGAATATTTAACCTAAAATTTAAAGATTTAATTTATATGCATTGTTGGTGTATAAATATTTTACACAATTAGTCAATTACAAATTGATATATCATTAAAAAGAAGTGAATCAATTCGTAATTATCTTATATGTCACTGATACCATAAATTTTGATTGATTGTGAGTATAAAAAATTTTACACTGAAAGTGTGTATCAATTAAACTCAATGTTTTATCTTATTAAAATCTTCCATTTATTTTCACGCATGCGTGCATAAATACAATATTTACCTCCAACTATTTTTATAAAATAACAAAAAGTCTATGTTTATAGGGAAAAAAAATATTTAACCCAAAATTTTTAATCTCATGAAAATCTTTATAAATTTTTACAAAATACATAATCTCATGACAAAAAATTCTTATCAAGTATCATTCTCTTTTATCTCGTATAATTCTACATATATTTATTTTTTAAAAAAATTTATCTTACGAGAACAATGCATAATTTTTGGTGGAAAAACTAACAAGTATAAATCAAAAATTTGTGAGTATTAGTAATGACCAAAAAATTTTAGGCCTTTTTCTTAATTTGTTTTAGCCCTCAATAGGTATTGGACCGACCTTGTTGCACATGCATACTCACAACCACAATACTAACCTTTGATTATTTAGTTATAAATGTTTGGAAAAACATTTTTTTGACCAAAATGTTTAGAAAAACATTAAATTCCGTAAAAAATGGAAACAATAAAATGCATCATTAGAAATACTTTAATATGTTTTGATTATTATTCATAAATGCAAAATATTAGTAAATTCGTAATTAGTAATATTATATTTACCAAAAAAAAGTAATTAGTAATATTGTTATTAGTATTAGTATTAGTATACAGAGAATATATTAAACTCCATTCAAAGGCAACTTTAGGAAAGCTCAAGATATTATTCAAGTAGATTGGAAAGCCCCCTTTTGTAGTTGATTCAAATGTAACACTGGTGTTTTAAAAGGCTCTCCTGGCCATTTTTCTTGTGGTGGCATTTTTCATGACTATAGAGCCTCTATTATTGGTTGTTTCACGCCTTTTATGGGTAATGGCACTGCCCTTGATTTTGAGTTTTTGACAGCCATGATAGCTATTGAGACCCTGTGATAAGGGGTGATGCAAAATCTAGCTAGAATGTGATTCCTCTTTTGTTGTTGCTGCTTTTAAGAACCCTAGCATTGTCCCTTGGAGATTGAGAAATTGTTGGGGCAACATCTTAAGGCTTTGTTCGGATATGAACTTTATTGTCCTTCATATTTTCAAAGTAGGAAACAGTTACGCAGATAAATTAGTTGCTTTTGGTTTAACTAGTAGAACTTATACTTGGTGGAGTTTGCCTCCGAGCTTTATCTTAGATGACTTTTGTCGTAATAGGAAAGATCTTCACTTTTTTCAGATTTAGATGATTTATCCTTCGGGTTTGGTCTCATTGGCATTCTTTTTGTGCGTTGTAGTGCTGCTTCTATTTCTTATTGTTTGTTTTCCTAACAAAGATTTCGGCCTAGTCCCCCATTGGTCTTTCATGTACTTGATTTTATTTCTTTTTAATAAATTGAGATAAAGTCCTCTTTAATCTCCTGATGATGATGATGATTTTTCCTAAGGAAGATTTGCACCAAAAGATTTTAATGAAACTCTTTTAAAAAAATAAATAAAAAATAGAGGCTTGAGTATCCAATAACCAATAATACCTATCCACACAACACAGTTGGAGTTTAAAATGCCGGAGTTTAGGTCCTAGGCTAATGAACATAGTTGTCTTGGATTGGATTGGATTGATTGGATGAGAAAGCAACGGTTGATTAGTTGCATTGCATTGGTTTTAAATTTTTGATGAGTAAAACTTGAAAGCCCTACACTACACACATTTTAGCACTTGAGAAGCAGAGCAACTGTTTTCCGGCAACCACTTCACTAACCGACAGAGACGTTCTGTCTACCATTGTGAATGTGAATGTTTTGCTTTCAACCTTTTTAACTAGCTTAAGCCAACATTTCCCTCAACTCTATCCGTAATCCACTTTCGTGACTTTGAAACTTATTAACCACTTTCCTTCTATGATCCATCAACATGTTGAACTATATGCGTTAGCTGGCTCTTATTGGAAAAACAACTCAAAAACCAGTTGCTTTACATCAGACATTGACGTGACACTCTACGAATGTCACAAAATTCTGTTGGCTATGTTAAATTATTCTATTCTAATCTAATAAAGGTTAATTAGCCTTAACAATGATGTGATCATTTTTGTTATTTGAGAGTCTCAGTCATAAAATGAATTAGGATCATGCATCTAACTAAGCGTTACGGGCTCATCATATTATTATTATTCTTAGAACTATAAAATTAAAACCATGATTAGTTTGAAAATCCAGCGGTTGGTGAGGGACCTACTACTAAATTCTTACACAATTTGAATCAATGAGAAAAATGACCAATCGTGGAGTTTTGTGGATGAGCACTAACGAAGTAAACAAACCCAACCACCTCCTCCAATCCAACTTCTAAAAGAGATTTTTTTAAGTGTTTGAATATTTTAAAATTTGAATCCCAAAGGAGGGATTTCATTCTAAGTTAAGATAGGTAGGACATTGTACTTAACTTTTTATCTTTATTATTATTTTTTGAGTGGGCGGCAGATTGTATAGAATAAGGAGGGTCTTCGCCTATGGTGATGGCATTAAGTGATTGGCATCATTTCATGACCCTTAAACTACGTGCTTAATGAAAAGAGGTTATTGTAATTACCAATATAACCTTAGCTATTAGGAATCTATGAAACAATACCACCTCTTCCGAATGTTGTGTAATGTATACGTGTCTATGTCGAACATCAACACTCGTTGAAGACCGATACGACACGTGTCAGACACATTTTTATGGCGTCGCTCTTAAAAAAAGATATTTTTTCTTGATTTAGGCAATTTCTAAACAACGTTTGGACATCTCTCTTACTCTTATCATATAAATGTATTTGTTCCACATGGTATGCTGCTTAAAATGTTTTACTTATCTATTATAAAATCAAAGTTACTATAGTTGATCGAATAAAATCATTGTGATTACTGCATCAATCAAGTTTGTATCAGATAGTTATTCAATTTCCTTCTAAGAAGTTTTGACAAACTAACACGCAAAAAAGAAAAAGAATGTATCATTCATTATATTTACATGTATAAAGGTTTATTTAGGAGTGTGATAAAATAAAGATAATTAGCTAAAAGTAAGTATTTGCAAAAAAAAAAAAAAAAATCCAAATGAAATTGACAGAAAAAAAAAACCAACGCAAAGAAGAGTGTTTACCATAACATCTCACTCCTTAATAGTCCATCGTATATCAATTTTGTCAATTCTACTTAAATTTTACAAAATATAAAGAAATTGCAAGAAGGAAGTCAAATATTGAAAACTAACATTACATTCCATCACTTCTTAAGTAGGAGTAATTACTAACAATCAGTAGTTGTCTATAATTTTTCTTTTTACAGAGATAACTTAGCTATACAAAAATTAATAACTGTCACAAAATTTCCCTCATAGGGAGGCTGAAGTGCACACACCTTGAAGCAAGGCGAAGGAAAATATTACTCAGTCCATATCATTTTAAGTGTTCAGCCTTTATTCCAATCGAAAAAAAAATGTAAGAGTATTTTTTTCAACTTCGCATAACCTTAGATGACAGATGAAATGATACGGAGGGAGTAATAGAGAAGCTACTACGTGTTAAGAAAAGAAAAAACAAAAACATGAAAAAATATTATTTAAAGTTTAAAAAGAGATGTTTGGAACATTAGATGGTGAAAGGAGAGAAGGAAACAAGAAAGAGAGTAGTGGGGGAGTATAAAGCGGAATTGAGAAAGAGAAAGGAAGAGTTATTTGTGTCGTGGGAGACGAGTGTCACCACCACTTTGTAGTAGTTGTACAGAGAGAAAGAGAAAGAGAAAAGAAAAGGCAAAGGTAAAATAACACAGAGAATGAGAATCTCTACGTCCTCTATGTTTCAAACATAGACAGCACAGTACAAGAGAAGAGACTCACTCTTCATTCTTTCTTTTCTTTTTGGTAAATATGTTTAATTGTTGAACTTTCTCTGTGGTGGTGGTGGTGGGAGGGGTATTAAGAGATTTTCGGTTGGTGTCTAGTGTTGTTTGTTATGGCGGCATTGTCGTTTTCAGTTGCATCTGTGGTTGAGAATGTCCTTCAACAGCACGGTACTCGTCTCCAAGATCTTGATTTCGAATCTAGAAAAGCTGAAGAAGCTGGTAATTTCCCTTTCTTTTTTTCCTTCTTTAGCATAATTCACTTCTCAAATTGTTGGTTGTTTTTACCAATTTAACTTCTTTTTCGATGATCGTGGAAAATGTTAAGAAAAACTTTAGGAAGTTAACTATATTGTAGAGTCTAATTGTCATATTTTCCATCAATGTCTCTGATTATCATTCTGATAAATGCCTTTAATCTCAGTTTCTCGTGAAAATGCTATATGAATTTTGTATCAGTTGTCCTGAGAGTGAAAATCTTTAAAATGCAGCATTTAGAAGGTATGAAGCAGCAGGGTGGTTGAGAAAAATGGTTGGAGTTGTTGCAGCTAAAGATTTACCTGCAGAACCTTCTGAGGAAGAATTTAGGCTTGGTTTGAGGAGTGGGATCATTCTTTGTAATGTTCTTAACAAGGTTCAACCTGGTTCTGTCCCCAAGGTGACCTTGATTTTAATTTCATCTACTATGGATTATTTTTAGTTATGATCGTTTATTTGCTAATGTAATTTTTGTATTCTTCTTAAAGATTGTGGAGAGTCCTGTTGATTCTGCATTAATCCCTGATGGAGCACCATTATCCGCATTTCAGTATTTTGAAAATGTGAGGAACTTTCTAGTGGCTATCCAGGAAATTGGAATTCCTACCTTCGAGGCATCTGATCTTGAACAAGTATGTAAAGGACCAAATAATTATTGCTATCTCAATTTTTGAGTAACAAAATGTATCATTGTGAATTGAATTGCCAATAATAATACAATATCAGATGATTCCTTTGCATTTGGCACAACATCAGTTTGTTAACATTTTATTATGATTTTCTGCTAAATATTTGGTTTGTGTTTTAGGGAGGAAAATCAGCCAGGATTGTGGGAAGTGTCTTGGCACTTAAATCTTATAGTGAATGGAAACTAACTGGGGCTAATGGTGTGTGGAAATTTGGTGGAACTATCAAACCTACAGTTTCTGCAAAACCTTTTGTGAGAAAAAACTCAGAGCCATTTACCAATTCCTTGCCAAGGACATCGTCCATCAATGAAAAAACTATGAATACTTTTACCTCTGATATTGAGTCTAATAAAATGGTTGGTAAGCTTTATTTTTGACATTTTGTATGTGCTTTTGTTTTGTCTAGTTGAACAGACAGAATAACTATGGAGTTTTCTTTCTTTTTTATGCTTGCAGTCTGGTTCTCATTCTCTAGGCATGCTTGTTCGTGCAGCGCTGTTAGATAAGAAGCCAGAAGAAGTTCCGATGGTAAGGAGATGTGTTCTTATCTTAGAAAAGAATTTTATTATTTAGAGTTTAGACAAATGGAGTGTAAGTTTGTAACATTAGAAGTGTTAAGATTAGTTTGCATTTTGCTTAATGTTATATTGTTTTTCTGCGCGAAACAGTTGATTGAATCTGTCTTGAATAAAGTCGTAGAGGAGTTTGAGAATCGGATTGCAAGCCAGGGCGATCAGGTATGCTTCTTTTCACATCTAAGTAATGTGATTAATTATAATGTCATTGGCCAATGGCCAGTAATTTTGTGAATTTTATTTTACTTAATTCTTAGGAAGAAAAGAACCTTTTTCTGTTGAAGTTGATTTTTACAACGAGCTGTCTTCTTTATTATTTATTATTTTTCATCACATAACTCAACAGACAAAAACAACTTCAAGAGGTGCTGTGTCCCAAAGCAATGGATCTGTATCAAAGTTTATTGCCGCTCATAAAAAGGTAATAGTACCTTCCTCACACTTGAACACATTCATGCAAAGTCAAAGTTGAAAATGTTTGAATTCTTATACTCATGCACTTTCTGATTGATTAGGTGGAGAACAAGATCCCTGTGGTAACAAAGAAAGAGGAGTTCATCCATAAAAACCATGTTGCTGATGAGGAATCACAAAGACAACTTCTGAAGCAGCAAATGCTCTTTAATCAACAGCAAAGAGATGTTCAAGTAGGGAGAAGCAAAGATATTATTAATCATTTTAAATTTACAATTTTTCAATTCATTATTAAAATATTGCCATCCTTGTCTTTTTGATAGGAACTAAAGCATACAATTCAAACCACCAAAGCTGGTATGCAGTTCATGCAAATGAAATTTCATGAAGAGTTCTCCAATTTAGGTAATATGTCGTTAACATTTTGTGATTATTTTATTTTAAGTTTGCATTGCAATATTGTTTCATTCCTTTCAATTTTTCCTTATAACTATCGTAATCATATTTCATTTCTCACTTTTCTTTATAGGCATGCACATTCACGGCTTAGCTCATGCTGCTTCTGGATATCATAGAGTGCTTGAAGAAAATCGCAAACTATACAATGAAGTCCAGGATCTAAAGGGTAATAAGATTGCTCGTTGGCTGGCTGATTTAACTTTAAGCTTCTATTCCATTCATCCATGCTTTTTTAACGACTTTATGGCAAAATAAAATTTAAGCGGTAACTTTGTTTTATTAGGAAGCATTAGGGTGTACTGTCGAGTAAGACCCTTCTTATCTGGACAACCAAATCATTTGAGTACAGTGGATAACATAGAAGATGGAACTATCACTATTAGTATTCCCTCAAAGAATGGGAAAGGGCGCCGCTCTTTCAATTTCAACAAAGTCTTTGGACCATCTGCAGCCCAAGGTTGATTTGTTTTTCAGTTTCAGTTGTCTTCAGGATTAATGTATTTTACTGTATGATCTAATTTTTTTTCGTCTTGTGTTCAGTGGAGGTCTTCTCTGATATGCAGCCACTCATTCGATCTGTTCTTGATGGTTTTAATGTCTGCATATTTGCTTATGGTCAGACAGGATCGGGGAAAACTTTCACTATGGTAAGTTACACTTGAAGTATCATATGAAAAAGCCTGAATATTTTAATGATGTTTTTCTTGTCATGTTTTTTAACTGTTAACTAGAATACTAGACTAGAAAAACTTTGGTAATATGCACTTGAAGTTGTCTCGTCCCGAAAAACTTGTTTAATGACTGTTTTCCTTATTTTTGTTTCTTCAATGTAGACTGGACCGAAAGAGATCACAGAAAAAAGCCAAGGTGTAAATTACAGGGCTCTTAGTGATCTGTTTTTTACAGCAAATCAAAGAAAAGACACTTTTCGCTATGATGTGTCTGTTCAAATGATTGAAATTTATAATGAGCAAGTCAGAGATCTATTGGTTACTGATGGAACAAACAAAAGATATCCTTTGATCCATACTTGGCTTCTGCATTGATTTTTGTTTTTCAAATACTTTTTGAGCTTAAGATGAAAATAGCCTTTATTGACATGCTTGTCCTTAACCATTCATACATTAGAAATTCGTAGTAACTCTCATAGAGGACTCAGTGTACCAGATGCCAGCCTTGTATCAGTATCATCAACAAATGATGTTATTGAACTAATGAACCTTGGCCAAAGGAACCGTGCAGTTGGAGCAACAGCGCTTAATGACAGGAGTAGCCGATCTCACAGGTATGTTATATTAACTGTTCTGTCTTCCACTCTTGTTTCTGTCATGTTTTTTTAATGAAACAATTGACCATTTCCTTCTTTAATTATCATTTTGCAGTTGCTTGACTGTTCATGTTCAAGGGAGAGATTTGACATCTGGAGCTATGTTACGAGGATGCATGCATCTTGTTGACTTGGCAGGAAGTGAGAGGGTGGACAAATCTGAGGCGACAGGTGATAGACTGAAAGAGGCACAACATATTAACAAATCTCTTTCAGCTTTGGGTGATGTCATTGCTTCCCTTGCTCAGAAAAACCAACATATCCCTTACAGAAACAGCAAACTCACACAACTACTCCAAGATTCACTTGGTAGGTTTTTAAGAAGTTGGTTTGCTAATAGGATACTTGTAACTATATTTTAGACAGCTGGATTCCCTGACAACTCATTATGTTGCTGGCTAATTTCAGGAGGACAGGCCAAGACACTGATGTTTGTTCATATAAGTCCCGAGGTCGATTCTGTTGGAGAAACAATTAGCACATTGAAATTTGCAGAAAGAGTTGCTACAGTTGAACTTGGTGCTGCTCGAGTAAATAAGGATGGTGCAGATGTCAAAGAGCTTAAAGAACAGGTTGATTTTCAAATAATGATCTCTAAGTTCATAATAATCTCAGGAAGTCTTACCACTTTCAGCTAAGTTAATTTTTTTAATCCTGTTTCAGATTGCGAACCTTAAAGCAGCATTGTCGAGAAAGGAAGGAGATTCGGAACATTCTTTATCTAGCAGCTCTGGTAAATATAGGACAATGCCTAGTGATCTTTCACCCTATCATGCAAACCAGAAAGGTGCAGATATTATGGATGATGATCATTTTGCGTGCCGGCAACCAACGGTTGGTGTAGGCAACATAGAGGTATGTATACTTTATTTGTTGGTTGTTACCTAATGTTGATAAAAAATATTATAACTCCCCCAATATTGCAAAATGGTCCTGCAGCTTCAGAGAAATACCACATTGAGGAAAAAAACTCAGAGCTTTGATTTTGATGAGATATTAACAAGTTCACCACCCTGGCCTCCAGTGAATAGTCCTGGACAAAACTGTGTCGAAGACGACAAAGAAACCACTTCAGGAGAGTGGGTTGATAAGGTGATGGTAAATAAGCAAGATGTGAACAAAATTGAGAACATGTTAGGGTGTTGGGAAGCAGACAGTGGGAACTTATCCGAGGTTCTTTATCAGAAATATCTCCAAGATTCTTCCAAAATATACTCAGAACAATCCTACAATATGTTCATGAGAGGCAACCAGTTTAACATTGCTGGTTCAGATGATACTGATGATGTTGATGCTGCAACTAGTGACTCCTCAGAACCTGACTTGCTTTGGCAGTTCAATCATTCCAAAGCTACAAGCATGGCCAATGGAAATGGATTGAAGAGTAAGAGAATTGTCTCTAAGTCAGCAAAAAGTCCAGAATTGAGGTAATGAAACATTGATATACTTTCATAATGCTCACTAAGATAGTTATAATATTATTATTAATAATGTATATGCAATTTTTCCAGCAAGAATGATAATATTCATTCTTCTATTGATCCTTCACCTTCAAGGAAACAATCAAATGCTGTGTCACATCGAACAGCAAGACATCCAGTTCCTGTTGACATGAAACGTAAAACTGGGACTAGAAAGTGAACATAACATGCTATTTTTTTATTATACACGTCAAAAGAGTGATTTTTTTCATTTACTTTTTTTTCTTCTCTTACAATTTTTAGATCGGGGAGAGGTTTTGCAATATTTTATTTTTATTTTTTTGGCTGGGTTTCTGTTTGTAAGTTTTGTAACTTGTATTTACACGGATAATGGAGCAATAATGCTCGTTGCTTGTATATTGTGTCTTGTCCATGACATTCATTCTTTAGAGCTTTTAGGTGATGTAAAAAATTCAAAATTCCAAAATCTCATTGCATTGATCACAATTGCAACAACTTATGGTCAAATCTATTTCTTACCTCCTCTGTTGGCTGCCCCTTCCCTTAAAATGCTGTGATGTCTGTTAATTTTTCTCACTTTACTACTTTTTCCCGTTTGATTTCTAGGCACACATGATGAGTGTCAAGTAATAGCAAATTGAACATCAATTTAATTTGAATCTATTCAGTACCAAAAAGATCCACATTTATTCAATACAATGTTCTCTTTTTTTTTGGTCAAATTCAATACAATGTTCTAAAAAGCATTATGTGCAAGTTATTTTAATTCTAGGTAAATTTTAAAAACATACAACTATTTAAGAGGTGAAATATTATAATTAATCAAGGATATATGCACAATTAATTAAATAAATGAAAATATTAATATGACTAGTAGAGATTTGAAAAACACAGAGTCATTTTCTTTGTTAAAAGCGACATTTTGAAACCAACTAATTTGATAGTATAAAGCTTTATTTGATAAGTCTTATCTACTAGTTTGTAGTTGTTTTGATCAGCAAATTCAAAAAATTAATGTAGTTGACAACCGGTAATTTATAACATTATTTTAGTAGCTCGTTCTCTTTTTCTAAACATTATTTTAAATATTGCTTGAACTTATGGCTTATATCTTATTATTAGTATCCTAGTATGTGCGATGCACGGGAAAAAATATATTAAAATTTATATTGAGTAATATATCATTCAAAGACATTGTAAGTTAAAAAGTGTTTGAGTTTTATGTAATATATAGGTATTTATTATTTCTTCTCAACTAACCCTAAAATATTAATCCATGTTGTATTTATTTCAAAAATTATATACATTTATGTTATTGTGTATTTTTTACAATACACATATTTTTCTAAAGCATGGAAAAATTAAAATGGTATTTTTAGCTAATAAAAACATTCTCATAATATGTAAACAAGTAAATAAAATAGATTATCAGAATGTAAATTTCTAAATTTTAACTTACATTTCCAAAAAAAAAAAAGTTTAATCAACACTTAACGAGTGAGTGATGGCCAACTTGGGCAAGCCAAGGAACTCATCGATATGAGCTTGTAACAAGAGTGAGAAAAATTAACAAGAGTGCTGCAAGGAGTATTATTGCAGGAGGTGTCAAAGTCTACTAGCATTGTAACAAGAGTGCTGCTATCCCGTACGAATAGCAACCTACGAAAAGCAAGAATTACACTGAAAATTGCATAGGAATGCATCAAATAACACGTCACAACGTACAGGAGTGTTGTCCTTATTATCTCTTATTCTTAAGTTTTGATTTCGCAGCATTAAGTATTTCCCTTGTAACAATGATCTCGTGAATATGGTCGTGACGCCCAAAAAATATGAGAAATAGAGATAGAGACAACCATACTGAGCATTTGATCTATCTATTCAATAACCAGCACACCCCTTTTGGATTGGAACAGATTTCTGTCACAATGATTTATACCAGCACTTCAACCAGGTTACATGGTCAAACTCCACCTATGTAGACCAAATAGACTCCAGAAGAGGCATTTGGCATGTTACCTTTTCAAAAATTAACTCCCTAGCAAAGCGGCAAGCTCTTCCAGAAGAGGCATTTGGCATGTGCTTGATGGCTCAAATAGACTCGTGAGTGACCAAGAAACTTGTGTAAGAAAGACCTTGAACCAAAACTTGTTCTTCTCGTGGACCAAATTCAAACAATTTTACTCCACTCTCTAATGCCAAATCCACCAAACTTTTACAAGTAGTCAACATTCTTGGGGAGGAGTTGAATTTGCATGGAGTAAAAGAAACGCGCGTGCATAATCAAACATAATCCTTCTTTCTTTTTGGTTTTTTTTGTCAAGACTTCCTTTTTGGGTTAAAATTATTGGCCTTTTTTTTACATTCCCCCTCATACTCACAAACACTCAACTCAGGGGTGTGGATGAGCGGTTGGGGTTCATCCTCCCTTAACCAAGTGTCGAGGGTTCGATCCTTGTCTTGAGTATAGAGCAACTTTAAATCTCTGAGCCAACTGTACCTTTGGCCCTACCACAATTCCCACACTCCCCTCCCTCTTCACCTTCACCCCCCCCCCCTCTTTCACTCCTCTCATTCCCTCATTCCCTCATTCCCTCTCTCTCTCTCTCTCTCTCTCTCTCTCTCTCTCTCTCTCTCTCTCTCTCTCTCTCTCTCTCTCTCTCTCTCTCTCTCTCTCTCTCTCTCTCTCTCTCTCTCTCTCTCTCTCTCTCTCTCTCTCTCTCTCTCTCTCTCTCTCTCTCTCTCTCTCTCTCTCTCTCTCTCTCTCGTCCCTTCTACGTTTATTCTTCTAGTTCTAGGTCTGGTTTGATACCTTTGTACTGAACCCACTCAAAATTTAAAAATACTTGCCTCGATGCTATAGTGTCGTACTTGTGTTTTCAATTTTTTTTAAAAAAAATAGGTGCTTGATCATCGTTTTATTATTTTTTCAATTTTTTTAATGGCTATGCAAATTTTTTTAGATTTTTTCGAGACTATGAAAATTAAAAAATCGTAAAAAATAGTAAACGATGGAATTTGGGATTTTGAGGTCGTAGTCCCGTAAGAAGTCCCTTCTAGGGGAGTCTTGATTCTTGATTTTTTTCGGATTTAATGGGCGTGGTTTCATTACGATCGGAGTATGTTCAAAAACCGGACTTTTTTAGCCTAAATTATTCGTTCGACGTATAACATCGTCACATTTTAACGAACTACACACTAAACATATTTTCAGGGTTTAATTAATTTTTATTTGACTTAAAATAAAAAAAAATACCATAGGGATACCATAGGGATCGTATATATACGCTGCGAGAGGGTGTATATACGACCTTACATTAACCATCGTATATACACCCTCCAAGGCGTATATACGTGGGGGAGTGAGTCGATATGCGAATCGTATATACGCCTGTGAAAGAGTATATCGATGGTAAATGTGAAGTGGTCGTATATACACCCCTGTGTGCCATATATCTGATTGTCCAAATTTTTAAAAAAAAAAAAATACGTTTTCAGAAGGGCATTTTGGGATTTCACTTTTCAGTGGGGGTATATGGGGAACACTCTTAGACTCAGTCCAAATCCATATGGGCATCAAACTTGATCATCAATACCGTTATCATTAGGGTTTTATATGATCAAAAAAAAATATAGTCATTGATAACAATTCACTGTTTTATTTTGTTACTGAGCTAATAATTCTCATTCAAATACGGATTTTATATATATACAATGTTGGACTACAAGAATGATGATGAAGCAACAGAAAAATGGTTATGTCTGCTTCCTGGAGAGGCTTGTTATGGCCCCAGAACAACAGTTGAGCTTCATTCATATTGGATACCTGCTTGTAGCCATGTAGGGCCATCTTATTTATTGCCCATTACATGAATGGCTATTGTCTATTGCCATACCAAACATTTGGGATATTTTTGTAACAAACGGATGGATAACTATGAATATGTAACATCAACATAATTTGAAAGCTAGTATGGTCTGTCTGGGTGAATGTCAAATAAAGCAGGCTACCAATGTTTGAATTTAGAATATGCATCTTCACATGCTGCCTGCCTGCCATAACTGAAAAATTCTGCCTTTCTTTTGCATCATCTCGATCATTATCGCTTGGCTGAGGGAAAGAGATTATTGTTGATGGAAACGTAGGCGTATGGGGTTTGAACCCCCCCCCCCCCCCCCACCAAAACAACTAACACACTTTTTTTGGTTGAGTGTGCCCAACACGTTCAATGAAAGAATAATCTCCACTACCAACATCGAGTTTGTCTACTACGGGAACCGAACTCAGGAACACCAACAACTAACAAACTAATATATTGCTTCAATAACCACTTTTGCCTATAAAAAATATATCGCTTCAATAACCAATTCTTGGTTTTCTTTTTTAAACTCTGTCTTGAATTATATTCCACACCAGAACCAGCCAGTCCAAAAAAGTGGAAAAGATAAACGTAGAGGTTGAGTTATGGACAAAAAATGTATATCAAACTTCTTTTATTGTTTTTTTATTTAAAAAAAAAATAGTTTGATCTAACCATCTTTAAAAGATTCTTTGAATATACATATATAGACTTTGCCTATATTCGCCTAAAAGAGTTGGCCACCTAGGCTGGCTGTAGTTGGGAACTCACAATCATTCATAACCCATATTGGCTGTATCACTATATCATAAAGAATAAGAATGTCTTGTCTTAATACAAGTATAGATTATTTTCAAGTTACCATGTGTCTGTCTATATGTTAAATGATTGAACATGTCACCAGTAGATTTTCATTTGATGATATCATATAGTGGTGTTTCCATAACAAAGTTGATGTGATTTGTTATGGGTTCCCTTAGCTGGGTAGGAGTGGGACAATGAACTACCATTGATGGAATTGTGGTGACAAGAATAAATGGATTTCCCACTTTCAAGATATTAGGTTCAGTTAACTATAGTAGTGGGGAAATAAATGTTTGTTATGGGTCAACAACACTTACCCAACAACCTTCAACATTGAGCACACTATACCATTCCTAGCTTCATTACTTTTAAGATTGGTTTCACTTGTCATGGCAACAAAATAACATCCTAGATTTCAAAACCAATACTGTTATTAGAGTTTAAAGATTATGCATTCAAAGTATAGTTACACTGTCGTCCAATCACATTTGATGAGCATCACTTTGTTGTACTCTCTCTCGTTCTAATTATAAGAAACATTTGTAGTTTTACATCCATTGAGTAACTGATGTATAGATCATATACATCAGTTGTTCATATAGACCATATAGATCAGTTATTCAATGAACCTAAAACGGCAAATGTTTCCAGAGAGTAATATACTTCCTAATATATCTCACCAAACATTAACATTGTGAAATGTGATTGAATGACTGTGTAAAAAAGTTTTAATTGTTTGTGCATATTCCTCAAACTCATAATCCTATCCTCATGCTTAGTTCTGCAATAAAAATTAAGCAGAAAAAATGAAGATACTGAAGATTAATCCAACAATACTTACTGAGAACTATGGAAAGAAATTTGAAGCATTGTCAAAACCAGCACACCGCACACCCTCTTAAATCAAGGTAGCACTCCACATTATACATTTGAAGATGAAAAACAACTAAGATCTTAAACTGTACACCAACATATAAAAAAAAGTATTATTGAACATGAATGAAGAATTTGAGGCTGTACATAAATGTGCTATTTGGAATTGACACCATTGTAGATGAGCTTTGGAAGGAAACATCTTTACACCAAGAACATCCTTTTATTGGAAAATTGTAATGAAGAAATTCTTGATGGAATATGAATTTTGTGTCTCATGTACAGGTTGAATCAAAGGAATGACTAGATTCTTGGAGATGATGCTTTTGCTGATTTCATGCACTTGACACATAACTAGATGATGATGATGATGATGGACTTAGGTGAATAAAGGAAGAGAAGTTTGAAATTGAATATGTGTTCTGCAGATCAGGACAAGGTTCAGGAGAAACCTTCTCAGAGGAACCCTTTACATTAGAACAAATCCACAAAGGCGGTGACGACTCGGAACTCGAAGTAAACGTTAAGTTTGAAAGACGGATAGGTTTGAATGGTGAATCAACTAATCCTGAAAAATTGCCGGCAATAGTGATATTTTCACCAATCAAGTTCTTAAAAGTAATGCTGCCAACGATCGGAACCGCACTTGGATCGTACTTGTCATCTGGGTGAGAACCATAGTATCCTGTCATGATGATACCTGAGTGAACATTTTCCAACTTTGCATCATTAATGAAGATTTCTTTTATATAGCCACCTCTACCCTTTGTAGTCTTTAGTTCAATGCCAATTTTTGAGTTTGTTATATGGAGCTGTTCTGCTATTATATCAGATATGCCTCCGGACATCTCACTTCCAAATGCTAAGCCGGCACCGGAATATGATTGTAGGTAAACACTTCTGATGTGGACGTTCGAGATTGGTTTGCCGTAGGTAACTCCATATTGATCCCAACCACTTTTCAGTGCAATTGCATCATGACCAGTACTAATACTGCTATTTTCGATGCAGATGTATTCGGAAGAATCTGCAAGTTGCAAATACTAGTGAGATTCATAATATCTACAATAAAAAGCAAAGAGAAATACTAGCAATATACTCTTCAACGCAGTTTCAGGGTTCATTGAATAACTAATGTATCTGGATGATAGACCAGATACATTAGTTATTCAACGAGCCTAAAGCTACACTTTTCTCATATATATATATATGGGACCTGAGCGAGTAAGTAACAACTAACAAGTTTTTGATTTACCTGGAATTATGCCGTTTGTGTAAGGGGATTCCGCTGGTGAGTGAGCTGTGATGTTTTGAATTTGAACATTGCTGCAACCATTGTATAAAGAAGATACATATAAAATAGAACACTAACAATTAATAAATAAGTCAAGTATCACAAATATGAGCCACCTATACCTGCAATATACCGGATGGATGCTCGAAGCGGGCGAGTTCAAAAATGTAATATTTGAGATTGTGATTTTATCAGAATCAACAAGTTCTATAATATGTGGTCTGCTATAATTTAAAAAATGATTATTGAACAGGTTCCACCAAACAGAACCCTGGCCATCAATAGTTCCATCATCACCTGTTCCATTTATCAAACACATCAATTTGAGTATGGAATTACCCTATCAGAGAAATACATCAAAAAAATGGAAAAAATTTCTTGCCTGTAATCACCACATCAGTTAAGTTCTTTCCATAAATTAAGCTGGAATATCTCCTGCCTGGAACGTCGAGTCCTCGACCGTATGAAGGTAGGGGATCCACTACACTCCAATGTGCATAATCCTGAAATGATATAAAACAAAAGGCAAATGTAAATTTTTTCCAAACTGAGCAAAACTAGTAGTTAGTTTCCTTCTGTATGTTGCAGATTAAAATTAAAATTCAAGTTGAAGATTAAAACCTGTGATGCAATGATTGTTGCACCTCTTTCAAGGAATAGAGTGATATGGCTAGTAAGATTAAAACTTCCAGTAAGCCATTTACCGGATGGAACGTATAATTTAGCACCGCCTTTATCAGCAAATGACTTGGCATAAAAAATTGCATTTTGGAATGCAACTGTATTCAGTGTTTTACCATCTCCAACTGCTCCAAACTCTAATATCGACACGCTGTGCGGCCTAGGATCTAATGCAATCTTTTTACATGCTCCTCGACCGTCTTCGCCATTGTTTTCTAGTTCTAGAGCAGTGCTTAATGCTATAAGCATAAGCACAATTACCTGCAAAGATAAGAAAAGTAAAGGAGAAACTTTAAAGCAAACTGCTAACTTGATAAGAACTGTAAAAAGCGCAATGTAGACTACAAAATTGAAAATTGAAAGAAACTGAAATTTAAGTGCAAACAATAAAACAGTATCTTCAATTGCAAAACAAATGCTCCAATTCACTTTATTTTGAACAGATTTTGCCTTCAGCTCAGAGAACCAAATTAACAAAAAAAATGTTCTAGAGATATTGTAAAGTGAATAACAGTGAACAATAGGATTATTACAAACCAAATTGAACATGTAAATCAAAGTATCAACCCATGGCAGAAGAAGATTTTGAGTCTGACACTTGAATTAAAAGGCCAAAAGAGAAAACAATAAATCACAAATGTTGTTGACTAAGAAAGATCTCTGAAGACCCATTTTTGAGAGACAAGAAAACAATGTCTCAACCAACCAGCTAACCACAGCGTAATCACCAATCTATATATTTCCTACAAAATAATCCTTTTCAAGAATTGATCTTGACAAAGACACTGACGCAATTCAAGATCGAAACTGAGACATTACAAAACAACAATACAACCTTAAAAGTCACAACAAAAAAACAGAACCATCAAACAAACATCAATATCAATTGTAGGTACTAAGGCAAAAATAAACAACACTTCAACAAAATTCAAACCAAAAAAAATAAAAACCCCCAGATGAAAAAATTCATTTTTTTTTCTTCACTGTCTAAATTCTTAACAACGTACTTACTAGCCTCTTCATGGGTATGTACATATGTTGTTGTCTCCTTCAGCCACCTCAGAAAAGTGGAAGAACCCAAAGAAGAGTGTGAAGAAGAAGAAAAAGAGCTAGAACATAAGGACAGAAGAAGAAGGAGAAGAGAAGAGAGAGGAGTGCTGTGTTGTGGTGTTTGTTTCGTATACAATAGAATACAACACAATGCCAACCAAGTACTAGAAACAAGAAAACAAACGGAGAGAGAGGTAATAGAAAGCGACGGCTGGCTATAATAAATAAAAAATTAAAATTAAAATTAATAATAACGCCAGCACCTCATTTCATTTGATTTACCCTTTTTAATTAATGTCTGTATTAATTAATTAAACAAATTTCACGCATACAATAACAAAAAAAAGGACAGTGTAATATAAAAATTGCTATAATTATTCAAATTGTTTGATTTCACATTTAATTCATTTGATTTGATTTACTAGCGAAAATTAAGGTTCCGTCTTGCCGACACAAAAACCCTTTCTTAGGGATGTCAAATGAAAATTACTACAGAAGGTCAAGTCAATGTGCATTGAGTTGAGGTTTTTAGAGAATTAGTAATTACTATTGGTATTGGTAGTTATGCTGCTTCTTGATTTGGTTAAACAAATAATATAAAAAATAATTAATTACGTAATTCTCACTTAAGTCACATGTGAACAAGGACAGGTATGATCAGTTTTTCTTCTTCCCTCAATCATTGCTCTTATAGTTTAGGAAGGACTACTTGCAAATACCTTGTCAGGGTTGGTATACATAGAATCAATTTTTTTTTGTGTAAAATTTGATTTAAAAGGATTTTATGAAATTAATTGATTAAAATTTGCATGTAATAATTGAATTTTTTTTGGTGGGTTGTAATAATTCATAGTTGAGTATTCATGTTTTGTTTTGTGTTTGTAAGATGTTGCTTGATGAATGCTACTAATAATAATAATAATAATAATGCTTGATGAATGATTAACAACAACGGTAATAATAATACTACTAATACTAATTAATACATAAATATAAATTTTGATAAAAATCAGCTTAAGCACATGCTAATTAATTTTCTTCGCTAATTTTTGAAATTTTTCAATAATTTGTAATTCCTCGCTCTATTATAATTGGCGTGTTAGTCAAAATTCCTCGCTAACTTACCGTGTTTTTTGTAGTGATAGATATAAGTTTTTAAAAAATCAGCTTAAGCACATGTTAATTTTCTTTATTTTTGAAATTTTTCAATAATTTGTAATGTCTCTATTGTATAATTGAAGTCAGACTTTAGTTCTTCGTAACATTTAACTCAAGTATTCAAAGTCTCTTTCTAAAAAAAAAACCTCTATCTCTATTCTCTATTCTATTGTATGTTTTCTTCTTAACCAATATTCATTTAATGTTTTTTCGTCATCCATATTGAATTTTAAATATTTTTAAATATGTAACTAAATGACTAATGTTTATTTGTATTTTAATTAATGTGTCTTTAATGAATATAAATGGAACAATAAGATAAAACAATTAAAGTGTTTAATTTTTTTTATGAAATAAATTTTTAGGTGATGAATCATATATGACGGTATATTTGGACTCTAACAGGTCTTACAAAAAAAACTTACATTTATTTTTATGGGATTTTTTTCACCCCCTCCATTTACCCCATGCCATAATACCATTAAACCCAAAAATACCCTAATTTTAAAGAAAAAATGTTTTTTAAAGATTCACGGATTTATCTCTAAATCTGAGAATTATCGTTTTGATTCCCGGAAATATCTCAAAAATAGGTATTTTCGGTTTGCAATTTGTGTTTGGAAATACCTATGTTTGAGGTATTTCAAGAATCCTAAACCCCCATATTCCCGGATTTATGTATAAACCCGAGAATTTTTTTAAAAATTCGGAGGGGGGTTTAAGGATTCCTGGATTTACCGAATTTTACAATAAATCCGAAACACATTTTACAAACCGAAAATACCATAAAATTCGGTAAATCCGGAAATCCTTAAAAATGGGCCTCCTAATTTATCTTTTTATGATGTGTTTCCGAGAATTGTATGGATATCATAGGTAATCTCATTCGTTTGAGGATTTATGGGGGTATGGGGTATATATATGGAGGGGGTGGAAAAAAAAACCTATTTTTAGGTGATGTACATTTGTAGCTTGTATTTTATTTCTTATTGGTTGTAAGTTTGTTGTCTATGAGCTCTTAATCATGTTGTCTCACTAAAAAAATGTAGTTATTTACTTTTTTTTAGGTTAAAATGCTCTCGAGATCTCTTAACTTAATTAAAGGTAACGATTTAGTTCTAACTTTTTTTTGTCCCAAATAAGGTTTTTATCTTTCAAATTTTAAGCAAAGTTAGCCTTTTTCGTTAGTGTCCATTTCAAAAAATCATTAGATCCTTTATTAATTACCTACGTGTCAAATACCTAGCCTACGTGTAAAATAACTATGCTACATGTCACTTTACAAACCTAATTTGTAACAATTAAGCCCCCTATCATTGTTACCCCAAATCATTTTTAAATCGTTTACCCCCAAATCAATTTTGGAAAACGCAAAGCAAAGAGAAGAGGCAGGGTTGTAGTGGAAACACAAAGAGAGAGATGGGTTAGGGTTTCGCAACGAGTAGGGTTGCAGTGGTTGGGGAAAAATTATACTCTACTATGAGGGAGAACCCACTGATAATGTGGATGAAATTGTATATAGGCCATTGTTACCTAGTTTTCAAAGATCGTAGGTGTTTCCTAGTATGCTAAAAATACCATCTAAGAAAAATAAATAGTAAAGTTTCCGCAATATGCACATTACCTTATGCTACATGTATTTTTAATTTTTTTTTTTGGTTTGTAGGCGGTGTGGCAAGTGTCATTAGAAACTCACGTGCACAACTGTGAGGTCTCAGATTCGAAGTCGTGATATGATATTCATCCTAATAATTTAGGCATTTGTCAGTTGAGCTAGGCCCTACAGATCATGTATTTTCAATTTGATTATGAATGAAATGCACTAATTACTTATTCTCAAGAAAAAAATCGCATGATTGTAATTTTACTAAATCTTTACTATTAGGTCTTACATATAATGGGTTAAAAATACAATATGATATGATATAGACATAAAGGAAAAGAAAACAATGGGTTAAAAAATAAAATAATCATAAAATAGGTAACCTATTAGGATACGTTTGGTGGTCAGGATAGGATAGAGATATGATATAATATGAAGTAGGATAGAGATAGAATATAATATTGACAGGATAACACTATCATATATGTGTTTGATGTGCATCATCTGATAAGATATAAGATAATATATATTATTCCCTTTTTAGGTACAAAGATATTATATGTTATTCTATCGTATATTTTTAATAAGCTAATAAATAATGAAATGGTATATATTTTATATGTTAATGACAAAACTACTCTTGTTATAATGTCTTTTATTTGTTGAAAATTAAATTAATTTCCTATTTTTATAACTTTTCAATAATAAATTTGTTTTTATCACTTATTTTTAATTTTTGAATTTAAATATTCTTGAATTTTAGATTATACAAAAAGACAAAATTACCTTTATCATAAGATCATACATTGTTTTTAAAATTGTTGTACTAATATTTTTTATTTTTTATTTAATATTTATATTTATTTTTTAATAGATTTCACATTTTTATATTTTGAAATATATTTAGAATGGTAAATGAATAAATTTTTTATTATCTTATTCTGTTGGTTTCTAACCAAACTCAAACTTACGATAAAATTTTAACTGAAAAGACAGGATAAGATAAGTCCCTATATCCTAATCACCACATAATACATAGACCCCTACACTATAATTGGAGCTCTTTGAATATTTTATTTCAAGCTCGAGAACTCCAAAATTTGCTTCTTAATTACCCTTTTTTTTTTTTTATGAAGGCCTTTTAATCTATAATTCTCTCTTTCATTCTTTCCTTTTCAGCTTTTTTTGTACATATTTTTTTTCCTATTTTCAAACTATATCTTTTTCGATGATAAAAAAAAACTATATCTTTTTCTATTTTTACAAGGAAGAAATGGGTCTTTGTACAACTTTTTTTTTTTGACAGGATTGTACGACTTATCTTTTGTTGCCCTAGAAATGGAAGATAATTTATTTATTTTGACAAAAAAGGGAAGACAAGCTTGAATGTTCAAAATATGTATGCTCTGTCGAGGAAGGTTGACTCAGTTGGTAAGGAGTTGACTCACAAGGTTGTGGGTTCAACTCCCGCTACTGATGTGAGGACCTTTTTAGTGGGTGATCTGTAAAGATCTCTCTGTAAATGTTAAAAAGAGCCTCGGCACTGTCCCCGACTCAGTGAATTTCTGCAGCCCAACTCACCTAAACTTTTTAATACCAAAAAAAAATATGCATGCTCTTATTTTCCTCTACTTGCTCATTTAATAGCTTCCAAGGGGTGCCATAATAATCCTTCAAGAAGACTCGTGTATCAAAGAAAGCATATGACTCGAAAGGGAGACTAGGGACTAAATATACAAAGATTATTGGCGAAAAATGCCTAAAATTTTACCCCAACATTTTTCACATTATACAAAAAAAAATCATATTGAAATGGTCAAAATGCAATAAGATCTTAATTGATTAAATCAAAAGTGCAAACGTAGCGATAAGATCTTGATGCAAAAGATGAAAGAACAAGATTCACTTGTCTCCTGATATAACTAATGTTAAAGCTAGGAAAAAAGTAAACGACTAGGACAATATAATAAAACAGAACCAACTTTGGTATTTGGTAGTGACTCTAACTTCAAGCCATTTACAACTGGAGCACAATCCAGTTCAATAGAAACAAAAATTAGCCCCAAAACCTCAAACCAAAGTAAGGCTTCTTTAAGACCTATTGCATCCGCCTCTTGTGATGTAAAACGCCCTTAAACCACATAGTTTTGCCTCCATAAAAACTTCCCGTAGAGGATAGAATTTAAATCCCAATACCATATTTATTTTCCTCACTAAATAATGTAGCGTCGACATTACATTTGAAGGTGTCCTGCACACGGTTTGCAACCACCTATCCATAGTTGGGAGCTGCTGTCCGGAACCACCAACAGCTACACAATTAATGTTGCTGCCGCGACCAAACCCACTCATCTAGCAAATCCCGAGCTCTGTTAATCACCTGCTGGATCGATTGTAGAAACCCCTCCCAAACTTTGTCATTACGGCGACGCCAAATAGCCCAAATGATCATCATAACTCTATGCCCATTGTTCATGGACAAGTTCTGCAGCAACTCAAAAAAGCATGCGCGCAAGCCATTAGTGTTGTCCAAGGCAGACCGAATCAAGCAGCAAACTGCACTACTGCCATATATCCGATGCAGCGCTACAGTCAAAGAAAGCATGACCATCCGTTTCGTTTTTTCTCACACATATAGGACACACACTAGGACACTCAACACTAGGACACCCGCTTTCCAAATAGACATCCAAGCGCCATCAAGTTGTGTACCCGAATTATCAATAACATTATCCATGAGAGCATAATAAGCGGACCGGACCGAATAATTCCGGTCGACTGCGGCACCAAGTGATTTTGTCCTCGTCCAACTCGCTGAATCTAGGCATGAATTTAATTAGAATAACCTATTGAGCACAAAACATTTGATCAATTAGATTATAGTTCCAGCCACTATTGTTTGCATTCAACAAATCCTTTACTCGCAAATCTTTCGTACCTTGAACAATCAAAATGAGAAATGGACTCAAACAAAGAATTATATCAAATATATTCTTTTTTTAATGATAATCTCAAATATATTCTTAATATTAAATGTTTTATACCCACTACATGAGTTTTGATTTTTTAATAAACATACAACTCACATTAGAATCTCAAATAGGCAGTTCAGTTAGCGAACTAAGTGATACCGAATGAATACAAAAAAAAAGTCATGAATACAAACTCAAGAAACTAACATTATCCATTTTTTTGGGTAGATGGTCGGACCTAACACACAAAATAGAAAAACCAAGGTTGGACTAAGCTTGCCTATAAAAAAAACTCACATTAGATACAGGTAGTAAAAAATTAGCGATTAATGTATATTAGTTTTCTTATAATTTGTTTCCTTGCATTATTCAACAATTACCGTAGAAGTACATAAGAATGCAAGTGTGGGACCCGCAGCAATAATGTGTTGAAAATGCTAGGCTGGCATTATTTGGATTGCCAGATCAGGAGTACATTGGTAGCCCCACAAAACCCTGTCTTCTTGGGTCTTCTTGATAAGTACTAGTATTTCAGATGCTCAAATAGTATGTGAAATTAAAACCCATCCATCTTTGTATTAAAAATTAAAAATAATGAAACCCATCCTTTTTTCTGAAATCTAAACAACATTTAAGTTAAAAATTGTGCGCTTTTTTTTTTTAAGCCTACACCCCATAATTCAATAAAACCCAAAAAATTGTCTTTTAAAAAAATTAAATTAAAGTGGTAACTGTCAAAAAATTAAAAATTTTAATTGTGAATTTGAATTTCTAAAAAGGTAACAAAATTTTTAATTTTTTTAAAAAGTTTGTATATTAAATTAAGATTTAATTAGGAAATAAATGAACGATTTACGATTTAAATAACAATACGTCAAAATATATGTGCAACATAAAATTTGATCAGAGCAATACTCCTTACGACACTTACGATTTGATTATGAAAGACTCGAGTAGGCGTCGTATATATGTCCAAATGCATATATATACGATTTGTTTTAATTTTTATTACTAAAAGGCTACTAAAAATAGTCAAAACTACTCTAAAAAAATATAAAAACACCACTAAAAATCTAACAAAACCAAAATAAGGCTATACAAATTTTTTAAGATTTTTGGAGACTATGAAAAATAAAAAAATCGTAAAAAATAGTAAACGATGAAATTTGGGATTTTGAGGTCGAGTCCCGTAAGAAGTCCCTTCTAGGGGAGTCTTGATTCTTGATTTTTTGGATATAATGGTGTGGTTTCATTACGATCGGAGTATGTTGTCCAAAACCGATTTTTAAATTTAAATTATTCGTTCGAAATAAAAAAAATTAATAATTCCGAAAAAAATTAATAATTGAAAATAAAAAAATTGTAATTTTTGGAATTACAGGGTAAATCCGAAATTCCTTTATTTTTTGAACCGGAATTACCTTTTTTAGAGGTAATTCCGAAATTTTTAATTTTTTTTTTTTAACAAATCAGGGGTAAAAACGGGATAGTGTGAAATTATGAGGGTGAGATAGGGAAGGAGGGGGTTGCAAAAAAAACACCCAAAATTGTGATGTCAAGTGGCACTGTCATGTTGTGAACCCTTTTCACTAACCCTTGAAAAATACTAAATAGTAAATACTACAAACTTGTGCCGTTTTGATCAGTACGCCTTACGATTTGATTAAAAGACTCAATGTGTACTGCCAAAAGGGGTTGATATTAATAGTTGGATCTTCTTCTCCTTGCATTTTCAGAATGTTTCTAAAGTTTTTGATATAAAAAAATAACTCACTTTGTTTTATTTTAAATTTTAGTATATGCTTTTTTTCGTAGAGAGCCCAAAGTAATTTTGGAGAAATAATTACAATTTATTTTGACATGTTTTGATATTTTAAAGCAAAACTGATTTTGACTATGTTTGACGTGTCTGATATTTTAAAGATAACATATTTGACTAGTGGATAGCGAGTATAAATCTACTATAAATATATACCATCAACTCACCACCAAAATTATTATATTATTCTTTTCATTTTTTTCTCTCACTCACTTTTATCATTAATGGGTCTCACTCTTATATCATCTTTTAATTTTTTTATTTCACTTTAAAATCTACTCTTCTTTTTCATCTCTCACACTTTTTTCACTTTTCTTTACTATCAACATAATCAAATACTCACTACCCAATTTTTTTTAGAAAATTAACTTTTTGTTAAAAACAGTAATTACATAAAATTAATTAAATTAATATTAAATTATGTAGAATTTACTATTTACTATAATCTACTCAAACTACTAAACCAAATTAATTTAACCACTACCATTTGTCAAAAAAAGCGACACCGCTTGCAAAAATTCTAAAAAAATCAATAAATAAATTTCATTCAATTTTTTCGTGAGACGCAAGGGAGTAGCAACGATAATGTCAACGAAAGTGCCAATAGGAGTGCTAACGGGAGCAGCAGGAGTGCAAACGGGAGCAGCATGAGTGCAAACAGGAGCACCAAAACGCAACAAAAGTTGTGTGTCGTCTGCCGCACTAACGAGCGCAGTCAATTTTTTTATTAAAAAAACACTTTATTTTTAAATTTATTTCTTCTACAAAATCAGTAATTAAATAAAATTAATATTAAATCATTTAAAATTTATTATTTACTTTAATCTACTCTAAACTATTAAACTCAATTAATTTAATCACTACCGATAGTCAAAATAAGCGATACCGCTAGCAAAAATTCCAAAATTGTTTTTCCTAAAAAAATCAATAATTAAATCCATCCACTTTTTTCGTGAGCCGCCTGCGCCTGGGAGCAGCAACGATAACATCAATGGAAGTGCCAATGGAAGCGCTAACAGAAGCGCCAGCAGAAGCGTCAACGAGAGCATCAACCAGAGCGCCAATAATCGCACCAACGGGAGAGCCAACGGGAGCGCCAACAGAAGCGCCAACGGGAAGCGCTAATGGGAGTGGCACTATTATAGAAAGATACGGCCATTATTACATCTCATTTTCTTTTTTCCTCATTTTTACTCTATTATTAATATTATAAGATGATACCGACTTTTTTAAAAAACTTTTTACAACAAAACTATTATAATAAATTTTAAATATCGTCTTTTGTGGAGTTTTCCCTCTTTCTTTTATTATATTTTGCAACTTTTAATTTGTTAATAATTTCATAGATAATTATAATAAATACACGGGTAAAATATTAGTCTCAACAAATATATGAAATAAACATCAAGTGACCTTCCGTTTTACATTTTATCATTCCGCTTTTTGTGACTCACATTTATTACCATGGATTTAAAATCAATTAAAAATATATGAGATTATCAATCAACTATCAACTATATCTTTTATCAAAACACCCACTACCAAAAATACCAAACTACCCTTCTATTAAGCTAATATCTTTCTTCCTCTAACTCTGTCTCATTTTTCTATTTTTTTCACAATATATATATACTTTAATTTCATATTAATATATCCATTTTCTCTATCAATAAGTTTTATTTAATCTCTACTTGGAAAATTTGAAATTTAATAAAATTAAGTTTTCTAATCTCTACGGGATATATTACATATTGCTGGTAAATGTTCACGCGGTAGTGTTCGGACTAACTCAATTACAATTTGAAACATTTTGTTTATCTACTTTAAATTATGTCTAAATCCATTAATAAAAATAACGCGAAAACACCCGTGCGTATGCACGGGTATACTGCTAGTCTTTGATAAACACTAGCGTTTAGTGTTTTTTGGGTAGTGTTAGCGTTTTTTGAAACACCACTTAAGTAGTGTTTGAGCGAAGAGCGTACGGTGTCTCAATTTTTTTCTTGCATTTCTACCCTTTTTTATAAAATTCCTTTTGTGTCATTTACATTTATGTGAATTAAATTTCTTCTAGGCATAAATATGTTTTAGGTCCCTGCAAATATAGCGTATTTTGATTTTAGTCCCTACAAAATTTTGTTTTTAAAAAGGTCCCTCCAAAAACAACTTGTTTTAAAAAAGTCACTTAGTTAACTCACTGTTACAAAAACTGCTTGCCATATTAAATTGAAATTAGAAAATATTTTTCTCCCTATTATTCCCTTTCACAAACAATCATTCTTCTTCTAGGATCAAAATAAATATTTGTGAGATGTAATTTTGTTTTTTTTTTGTTTTTTGTAATTATTTATCTGTGACATGGCTTGCCATATTAAATTGAAATTAAAAAATATTTTTTTCCCTATTATTCCCTTTCACAAACAATCATTCTTCTTCAATTCATAATTCACTCATCAAATAAGAGGAACAACCCACCCACCATTTGTTCACCAGAATCATCAATTCATCAGAAAAAAAAAATCAGAAAATCTGTCGCGGTGGTCGTCGGAGCAAGGTTTTCTAATCACAAAATTCGTTGAGGGCTAATGTAGTAGATGGTGTGGGGATTTTAAATCTATAATTAGTTTTCGGATTGGAGGACTAGATATTCTGAAATATAGGAGAAATATTACGGTTTGGAGGTTTTTTTATCTACATATTTCGAGCCCATTTTTCGCGAATATTTGAAATGAAACACGAATATTATGAGAGGAGCCGAAAAATGAGTTTGTGGGGCGGTTGTTTCTGGTGGCCTTTTTGGATGAGTGAGAGACAAATATGTTTATTACTAGTATAAAATGAGTTTGATGGGGCTAAAGAATTTTGTTTACGGGTTCTTAAAGAATTTTTTTATAGTGAGTATCTATTTGAAGTTTTCTAATTAAATTAGACTATTTAAATGTTAGGGGATGTGAGGATGACAAATATGTTATTCTATAAAGAAACTATAAACGGGAAAAATAGATTTTTGCCAAATGTGGGCAGACAGAGATGTTGCGCGACCAAGAAGCTGGGTGGCGGCCATGTGAGGGAGGATGAAGCTTCTCTCCATTTCTATGGCTTTTGGGAGAAGAGAAAGAGATAAAGAGGAAGAAGAGAATAACACATCATCAAATGGATAGCCAAATCCGTTTAAAAAAAATGAAAAATGGAAAATAAAAATTACACATCAGTTTTCTGCTAATGAACTGTGTTTTTTGTAACGTTTGACTAATAGAATGATTTTTTTAAAACAAATTGTTTTTAGAGGGACCTTTTTAAAATATTTTTTTTATAACAGAGATTAAAATCAAAACACACTATATTTACAGAAACTTAAGATATATTTAAGTCTTTCTTTTATATCATTTTATATTAACCGATAATTTTACTAAATATATCATTTGTTATCGGTTACCTTATGCGTTAGGTACTGATGTTGTATTCGATCATCCACTTAAAGCTGAATTTTGGAGCTTTTACCCCTAACAAGATATTTACCCTCTTTTTTCTTTGTTCTATTCAAAAGCAAATTAGTAGTTTATTCTTTTTTTGACACCAAAAAGAAAAATAAAAAATTTATTTCTCCTCATAAACAAACACACAATGAAAATGGTGAAAAATTGAGATGATTTAACATTTTTGACCGAACTGGTGAAAAGCTGAGATACAGTAGAATTACCAAAAGAACTGTGAAACTGGAAAGCAGAAGAGACAGAGAGAGACAAAAGAAGTAAGAAAGTGAGAATGAATGATAATTGATAAGGTGATACTGATAAGTAGTTGCGGTGATGATAATTTGGCAGAGCAGAGAGCAAAGTTGAAAACTTGAAATACTCTGTTTATTTGGGAGTTGCACATGTAGTACTCCCTCCGTCTCATATTATATGTCTTTCTAAGAAAAAATGCTTTTTCTTCCATTATTTACAATAAATACACATACTTTTTTAAAATACTAATACACCTTTTTTCATTTAAATATTTTAAAATAAAATTAAATATTGAATCAATTTCATCTATTTTCATTGATTATTATACCCATATCGAATCAGTATGGGAGTAAATTATCCTACAATACATGACTTTTTAGAATATCAATACAACATCAATTCTATTTTTTAGTCATACTATTCATTATTTAATATACCACTTCCTAAAATTCTACTTTTTATGTTTCCAATGTCATTAATGAAGGATAATTTGATAAACTAACTCAGAATATCTCTTTTCCATATAAAATTAACTACTTTTCCTAATTCCTGTGTCACAATCTTAAACGATATATATTACGAGACGGAGGGAGTAAGTGTTAGGTGCAGTGTTACGGAGTGATCAACTCCACCAATTACACACACGACGACACACCACATGTGCACCGTTTTTGTTTTGTTTTGTTTTGTTTCTGACAGTAAGTAGGTTGCATTTAAAACATACTTTTCCAATTTCCATAGTGGCTGGCTGGCTACGTAGACAATGTGGTTTTTTGTCCCATGCTCTTTTCAAAGGTTCCCGTTGTTAATGCCACAAACTTTTCGGTGACATCTTCTTCTTCTACCTCTGTCAGGGCCCCATCCGTTTGATGACTCACAAAGAATCCAAGGGTTACGCATTTACCAACTCACTCACTACTTATAATACTAGTAATATGTACGGTTCTATTCTAGGCCCAAATAAACCAGACATTTCGTAATTCGTATATCATTTTTTTGCTGTTCTTTACAGTTTTGTACTGCATCAATTCATGACTGTGTTTAACGCTATATACTGCCATATCTAATATCAATGCTGAGTTTTGCATTGCATTGCATTGCATTTCATATATGGGTTTTATTTCTTATAATGTAATTTAATTTCAATGGTGAAGTTTGGAAACCGTCAAGCAATATTAATGGTCACACTAGCTGCTTATCAAAAAAAAATGGACACACACTAGCTAGCCACTAGCTTGGAAACCGAAATACTGAATAATATTACTTCTGCAACTGCTTGTCTGTATAAGACTTAAAAGTGAAGTTTTTAACCTGTTTGGGGAAACAATAACAGATAGTAGATAAACTAGCGGATAAACTAGTTGATAGGTTTTGTTCGGTAAAAGGTAGAGGATACCACATAAACTAGCAGATATATAGCAAATAAAATATAGTTTATAGTGGATGAGTTTATAACAGATGGCTAATGAGCTAACGAAATTTAAAGTGTTTAGTAAAATGAGGGTTGAACTATACTTATAAATATAAAATGATGTAAATGAAAATTTGTTATGAATGATTTAAAGGAGAGAGGATATTCATTTGGAATTTAATTAATTAAAGTAACAAAATGAGAGAAAAAGTTAAATGTTATAAGCTATAAGTTCAAACACTACTTCAAGTAGCATTTCAAAAAATTCTATAAACTAATGAAAACACGTCATAAGCTAGTTGTGTCAAACACTTTTAAATCATTTATTCGCTACAAGCTATCTGCTTTAAGCTAGCGAATTTATCTTGCCAAACAGAGTCGTAGTGGATGAGCTGATACTGGATAAACTAGCAGATTGAATTAAGGATCTGTTTGGCAAAAAAAAACTGATAGCGAATAAACTAGGGGACAGAGAATAAGCTAGTTTATAGCAGATGAGATGATAGCGGATAAGTTAGCGGCTAGAATTAAGTCATGGCTACTTCTCGTATTTGTTTAATGTTTTGTGCCACCAAAGTTCTATTTGGCAAACGCCAATCCGCTAGGTTATAGCTGGTGGCTTATAAAGGCTATAAACCTTTTATAGGTGTTTGACATCGCTAGCTTTTAACATTTTTAAGTAATTTATAACATTTTTTGAAACGCTAGCTACTTGCAGTAGCGTTTCAGCTTATAGCATTTTATTTTTTTATCTCATTTTTACCTTGGTTACTTTAATAAAATTCCTTATTTATCATTCATTAAATTAATAATATCTCTCAGATTTAAACAGTAATTACGAATGTCTATTTACCTACAATAATTTATCTACTATATTTACTTATTTATCTACTATAATTATCTACTATGTTAGCAAATTTACGTATTTGGTGCAACGTAACTAGTCTATTCACACCTATGCAAATTCAAGGATAAATTGGTAACTTGCAAAAAAAAAATCATAATTATCTATTATGTTAGCAAATTTACGCATTTGGTGCAACTAGCCTATTCACACCTATGCAAATTCAAGGACAAATTGGCAACTTGCAAAAAAAATCAAAATCATTTATAAAGCAAATATGATGTGACACTGACGTGATGCTGACACTTTTTTTATTCGAAAAACAAAAATATTACTTTTCAAAAATTTCAAAATTACTTTTTTTAAACGATTTAATAATTTAATTAAAATCATCAAATTAATATTAAATGATCTAGAATTTTTTTCGTTGGATAAGCGAAAATTGATTTGTCAATTTTTAGATATATATTCATGAAAATTTTGATTTTTATAAATCTATATTTTAGAAAGTTTGAATGTAAATTGCTTTTGCGCACGAACATAAACTTGCTATTTTTAATAAATTTGAGAATTTGATAGAATTGATTTTGGTTAGAAATCAGACATAACTATTTTGTAGTGAAACAATGTTTGAACAACCTAAACATGATTCAAAGGTGTCTGACTGTGGAAACAAAAGATCAAAAGCATGCCAACATATTTTTTTAGGTAAGTTTAATTATTATTATTTTTTCTCTAGATAATTTCAAAAAACAGTCGTTTACAAAAATTGCGGCAATTTGATATTGTCAAATACACTAACCTTCACATTGGTGGAAGAATCTTCTTTTGTTATTAAATTTTAAATATCAGATGCTTAGACCATCTCCAATAGAGTTGACTTATTGAGTGTTTGGTATCTCATAAGCATCTCTATTGGGGAGAAAAAAATGTTGTAGTACTTATTGAAATTGTGTTTATACAATCATATACTCTCTCCATAGGATCTCACTTTTATTTTGTATTATAAATTTAGCTATTGACATGTAATTAAGTTGAATTATTAGTGGGACCAATTTAGTAAATTTTATTGAGGTGTTGGGTTGGAGTGATTGATTATTCTGGGCAACGAAACATGGGATAATGTTTGGTGTCTTGAGACCATTTTTGAAGTTTTGAGTTTATGTCGAGGCTAAGAGTTAATTTTCACAAGAGTAATTCAATTGGTATCAATCTTTCGGAGAATTTCTTATATAAGGCCTCTATTTTTTGTCTTGTGATGCTGCTTCTCTCTTGTTCAAATTTTTGGAATCTTAGTGAGGGATAGTCCTCACAGATGCTGCACATTGAAGCCGGTGATTGATTCTTACCATTCTAGGTTGTCTTTGTGGAGAGGGCGAAATCTGTCAATAGGGGGTCGAGTAACCCTTATTAATTCGGTGTTGAGCAGAATTGGTGAATCTTCAGCGTAATTTTATTTGGGGAGGATGGAAGACATGTTGGGTGTCGTGGGGGAATGTTTGCAAACCAAAGTCGAAAGGAGGTTTGGGGGAGATGGATCTAGAGTCACTCATTTCAAAATGGAAGTGGACATTTATTTTGGATAAGAACGTTGTTTGGAGGATGTTATTGGATTACAAATATGGCTCAATTGTTCGAATATTCACTTGTGAGGAGTTTGCGAATTGGGGTTGGAAGAATTCGATATGGTGGAGGGATATAGTTTTATTGAAGACCGATGCTCACTTGTCCCAAATTGTGTTTTTTGCAGGTACTAGTTGCGTGTTGGGAAGCGACACAAATATTTTATTTTGGCATCGCATATGGCTTGACTCAAAACCACTAAAAGAGACTTTCTTGGATTTGTATGAGCCTGCGTTGTTGCAACATGGAACTTTGCTGAACAAGGTGAGTGGATGAATTTGGCATGGAGCTAGCAGTGTTGCTGGTTTAGGCCTCTAACTGATGGGTCAGAGCTGTTTATTTTGGTTAAATACATGTTGAGTAAACTAATTGTTGGAAGCTAATTTCAGCGTCGACTATCTTGCCAAGCTGGGTATGACATCGCAGCAGGAAATAGTTCAGTTGGAGACACCTCCCCCAAGCTTGATTCATTTGCTTCAAGCAGATGCTCAAGGAGTGTCATTTGTCAGGCCGTAGTGCTTTTCTCTTTTGTTCTTCTCCTTTGTAACCAAAAAAAATAATAAGCTTTCGAAATTTATTAGTTTCTAGATGGCACAAAAATAATGAAAAAAAATTACCGTTTTAGAATAACAGCGTGCTAGAGAAACAATGTCAATGTCATAAGGGAGTGGTGGATTTGCCAAAAATGAGATAGCTATAGTCTGTGGTCGTTCGTATAAAAAAACTTGCATGAGAAAGATAGTTGGAAGGGAAGGAGGGGTGTCTCAAGAAAAGAAACAACTACATGTGCAAAGGGAATGTGGTGTGTCTATTTCGTGTGAATAAGGCGTATTTGGGTTTTTTAAAGGGTTTTTTTTTTGGTACCCCCACCCATTCCCCTAACACCCCCACCCACCGTGTGAAAATACCAAAATACCCCTGACTCTTTACAAAATCACAATTTCTTCACACAATTGGTCATACCTATGTTTGACCACCTTCACTCGCATATACGCCAGCTTCGACGTATATACGATCAATTGTAAATCCACCAATCGTATATACCCCACCACAAAATTTCTATATACGACGAGAAGCATTTTTTTCACATCGTATATACCCCTTTCCAGCGTATATACGATTAGACAAATCACCACTCGCATATACGCCGAGAAGACCCTATATACGATTTAACAATCAAGAAGCATCGTATATATACACTGCTTTGATGTAAATACGATGAGATTTTTTTTTTTTTTTTTTACTAATTTTTTTTTCTTCACTTGCGGTGTCCAGGTAGGCATAGAGGAGACGTGAGGTCTCTCCGATCGAGAGAGATGGGGAGTCATCTCATCGCCCGAGCACGAGGACTCGGAGGCATAATCACTCCATGCTTCAAAGACGGAGAGAGAGCGAGCACACCGAGGCGGTGAGTATGAGCACGAGGCGGTGAGTGTCGGATCACCGAGCCTCGAAGATCACTGCTTTGGAGCTTTCTATCTCGGGGATTACTGCAAGAGACGCAGTGGGAGGATTCGCATAGGGGAGGCGGTTTCAAGATCATTCCCACCTACTCCTCGATATCATCCCCCAGATCCCCAGTATGATCCCCAACCTCTTCATTACCATCCCCACCTCCCGAGTATCAAGAAGCAAAGAGGCCTGTGTGATGCTTATTACTCGCACTCGATCCATGTCCGAGTATCATGAGGTGCCTCAAAGAAGATCGTGGAGGAGCCTCCTCAAGCGATGATCGGAGGAGCCTCGGGAGGAGCCTCGGGAGGAGCGTCGACCTCTCTTTTCACCGACTTAGCAGATCATGTCTGCAGCTTCTATACTCATTGACCGGTAAGTTTTGCATTTTTGCTTAAATAATTTATTTAAGTCACATAGTCCGCACTTTTGCTTACATTATTTATTTATTTTTATTTCGGGAGTATCGTGAGTTGTCAAAGTATGGGCTCATGGCAACAAAGTCCATACTAGACTTCATCTTCATTACCCCGACCTACTTCAACAACACCTGCGTGGTCGGGGACTCCAGATTGGCCCCACTTCTCCAGCACCCGCCACGCCACAAGAGACCATGAGTTCTTTGTCGGCTTTTATCGAGAGGTGGCACTCGACACTTCGTCATTTCACTTGCCATTTGGTGAGATGGACGATCACTTTGATGACGTCTCTTGTCTGCTGCACCTTCCCATCCAGGGGAACTATGCCACACCTCCTGCCCTCACTGTTAGCTCGGAGTTTGCCACCCAGCTTGCTGAGACATATTTGGGTGTGTCACGGGTTGAGGTCGCTAACAACACCCGTGGGGTCCATATTACGACTTCAAATGGTGGAGCGGAGTTTATGAGCGCAACTTGGAGGAGGGGGTGACATCACGATTCTTTGTCGTGGCTTTTCGCTTCGCCTTCCGACCTACTGATGATCTTCACCACGAAGACCGGAGACGGTGAGGCTAAGTGGTTGATCTACCTGGATGATCCGAGTCCGAGGTTCTTGGAGGCTATGCATGGGGTGCAGTGCACTAGCCGCCATGTATCATGACTTGAACATCTGCGTCATCTCGGACCACGCAGCAGCGTGGTGGAGGGTATGCCACCTATTTCGGGTATACATTTTAACTTCTTGTATTTTTGTTAAATCGCACCGACTTTTGGTAAATTTTTGTGAATTAAATATGTTATTTATTTTTGCATTTCGAGCTTGGATTATGTGGTATTTCCCGGATGGTGGATAGGTTGCCGGTCATCCCGGTGTGAGCCACACTCCGGGCTCTGGAAGAAGAAGTCGACCACCAAGCTCGGCCACTACGGGAGGATGATTGATGAGCCGAGGCCGAGGATGTCTGTTTGGCGACCATTTGAGAGGGCGGTGGTAGACCACTTTTGAGCGAGATCTCTCTACTGAGGCTTCATCGGTGGGTGACTTGAGTTCCGTGACATGCACGATAGGTGCTGCGTCGATTTGGGTACACGCAGATCATCCCACGTGACCTCTTAGTGGCCGTCCGAGTCATACCGATTGCGTGTTTGGGATCGCCCACTTCATGGCATCTGTGGAGGACATCCGCGCGACTACTCGGCCGTTGCTCGGAGGCCGGATCAGTCAGACGTAACTACTTAGAGTGGTACGTCCGGGCTTCTATCCCCAGACTATTACGGCTCCACCATCACCACCATCACCCAGAGCTCGACCACCGACACCTCCCGAGATACGCCACGACGATCGGGGATCTGGATTAGGGAGCTTGTGAGGGCTTGTAGAGAGAGGGATTCGTGGACGGCGCGCGCGACGACATCGCGCATGGCATCGGCGTGTCGGACAATCCATAGGATGGTGGGGATGGCAAAGACCGGATGACGCGGGTTGGGGAGCTTAGACGACGGGGCGAGGAGGACGGGGACGCCGTTAGGGATTTTTATTTGTTTTTGATGTATTTGATATTATTTTGGCACTTTATTATATTATTAACTTTTTTGGATGTTTTATTTATTTTACGAGTTTCCATGAATTTTTGATTTCATTGATTCGATAAAACAAAGTTACATGCGATAAAACATAAACAACTTGAATAAAAATAGACAGATAAAATGAAAATACAAAGAAACTATCGAGTTTGGTGGAGTTAATCGACGAAGGATCTCAGCGACGGTCCTTCTGGTTTCGACGTACAGATGAATGTAACTCCTCCATTTAATTGTTATATGAATGGACATCATGTCTCGGACGTCATCCTCGCTGTTGACATCCATGGTAGACCAGTAAATACCTCCACTAGTCGTTTCGGGTTTCCGATAAACAATACGAATTATCTCATGTTCGTCGTTCTCTGGTTGAACCATTCGCAGTGAGTTTTCGCTAAGAGCGAGAAAATGATATATCGTGTTTTAACCTACACGAAACAACATCTCTCCCATCGAAACTTATACCATCATCTTTCAAGATGATGCCCTGATGATCAACAAACCCCATATTAGAATGAACGATAGTGAGGGAAGAAGGCTCGTAGTATGACATTAGCGAAGCCTGCATCATCTTCACTTGTGATGTGTGTGAGAGAATGAGGAAGTTGAATTTTTGGTGTGAAAATAGTGGGTGGGAGTGAGTATTTATAGATGAGGTAAAAGATTATCAACCGTTGATTTTGGCGTGCAATCTACACCGTTGATCAACTTTGAAAGCGAAATCATGACCGTTAAATTTTTTTTTACAATTTTTTTAAAAAAAAATTTAAGACGCATCGTATATATGTCATTTGGGACATATATACGATGATGTGTATTTAACGCATCGATATATATGCCTCGAAAAAGTATATACGATTGGTGGTTACACCACCAATCGTATATACTTCTTCGAGCATATATACGACGATGCGCGTAAAATTACACATCGTATATATGTCCCAAATGACATATATACGATGCGTCTTTTTAAAAAAAAAAAAAATAGATTACAAAGGGCATTTTGGGGATTTCAATTTGGGTGGGGGTGTTAGGGGAATGGGTGGGGGTACCAAAAAAAAAACCCTTTTTTAAAATGTAAAGGATGGGCAATCTTTTTGGTCAAAAAAAAGTAATTTAAGTAAAGGATGGAGGGAGGGGGTGTGGATACAAAAAAAGGATGCAGGTAGAAGTGCCCAACATTTTATTGAGCTATCCATAAGTTGTTATGCAAAATAAGTGACCCACATCATAGGCACAAGATGTCAAGAGGCTCATGCTTCGTACAACCCACTCTCTACTCACTAGATACCCTTTTTTGGTGCGAAAAGACTAAAAACCCTTACTGAAAATTAGATTTTATATTTTTTTAAAAAATAAATACGGTTCGGCGCGTGCTTGATCGAACCTGATCGAATCTCGCTGCGCCGAACCAGTCAAAGTTTACTCAGACACCCCAAATTATGTTTTGACCAGGTTCGACCAAGCGTGGGCCGATCCAAATCGATCAGCCGTGCGCCGAACCCTCTCCACCGTCCAGTCAATGGCTAAATTTTTGAATTCTCCCCAACAGTTATAATTTTAACGGTTTCGATTGTTTTAAATCAACGGCTCATGTTCGATCACACCTACTATAGATAAGTGCAACAAGTCATACTAACCGAAAAAGTCTGAAAAAACAATTCGTGCAATGAATAAATCAAATCGTTAAAAATCAGCTAAAATTAAACAACTATTGTTAGCCATACTAGTGTTAGTAAAAAATAAATTGAATCGTTAAAAATCTGTTAAAGTTAAACAACTAGTGTTAGCCATACTAGTGTTAGCAAATAATAAATCGAATCGTTAAAAATCAGTTGAAATTAAACAATTCAATATCCAAAGAACAATCGGGAGGTTCTACCGCCAAGTGCGAACTGGTTCGGCGCACGCATGGTCGAACCACACTTAACAGGTTCGACACACGCTTGGCCGAACCGTACTTAATGTTAAAAAAAATATTTTAAATTCAGGAGTATTTTGAGAATAAAGGGTGGTATGGGGTGTCTAGTGAGTAGAGGGGGGTTGTACGAAGCATGAGCCTATCAAAAAAGCATTCCCCGCGGGCTGACTCTCTATTTCATTAGGCCCATGCTCTTTACACACCTCCTCCTACTCACCACCTACCACTCAACCCCCAAAATTCTAAAAATACCCCACAATGGTTCGGATCTTAACCATCAAACTGGTTTGGTTCTTAACCACCGAACCTATTCAGAACAACTTTGAGGGTGTGCTCACAATATAACGTACTCGATACTTACCTACCGAACTGGTTCGGTGCTAATCTACCGAACCCTCCTTATCGCACAAAAAAATTAAAACGCAACGTTTCATTAAGAGTACCTTGGTCATTTCACACGTCTGGGTAGCTTTGGGTGCGTAATAAGCATGGGTCTTTCATTATTTCCGGGCTTTTCCCAATAGCTAATGGAGTAGGTATTGAAATCCAAGAAAAAAGTGGTGGCATACTGTAACACCCTAATATTTCTAACAAGTAGAAATATCAAAATGTACAATTTTAGCATACATCAGAGATTAATATTCCTATTTAAATATTAAACACAACTAGAGTTTTTTGATATTATAAAATATCTCTAAATCATAACCTGTCCATTCATCAATAAATCGAAAACGGTTAATAACCTCAAAACATGCATTCCTAGTGTTCAATATCCTCACAAGAAAAGCGGAAACGATAAACAACTTAATACAGTTCAAGTTATTAATCGAGTACAAATAAAACGAGGGAAAAACATAAATAAGAATGGAAGGACTAAATCTTCTATCATACTGTATTGTCAACTACTCTAGGCGGAACGTTAATATTTGGATTAATCACACAGAAACACACAATTCAAACAATAGTGAAAATAAGTCAGATAACTTAGCAATTATATATTGCTTTCGCGACAATCTCATGTACTCGACTAGATTTATTAAATTAACAAGGCAAAAATGAGAGAAAAAGGAAACTTTCTAAGCTATAAACTCAACACTAAACACTAATGCTTACCAAACATATGTACTCGTCACCTGATAGTCAAATATGTTAGTTTCATCCGCCAGCTGATGGAACACGCCCAATAGAGCTTATAAATTGATGAAAAATGCTACTAAATGTTTGACATTACGGAAGCAGAATAAAAAAAATTAGGTTATACCCATTTAGTCCCCAACTTTTCAAAAATGTTCAATTTAGTCTTTGACCTTTCACAAGTATCAATTTAGTCCCCAACATAAACAAATGTGTGTCAATATAGTCCTTCTGTCAACAACTGTTGGTAAACAGTGTCAATTTTGTCCCCGACTTATATAACTTAGTATCCATTTGGTCCCCGACTTATATAACTTAGTATCAATTTGGTCCTTATGCTGACACTATTTACTAACAATTGTTTGCGGAATGACTAAATTGACACAATTTTGTAAATATTGGAGACAAAGTTGATACTTTTAAAAAGTCAGGAACTAAATTGAACATTTTTGAAAAGTCCGGAGACTAAATTGAGTATAACCTCGATAAAAAATAGAAGTCATGGGAGTTGAGTGTAATTTAGTGATAAATTAAGTGCTACTTCCAATAAGAACCGGTAGGCTGCGGCGTCGCGTGCCTTATTGGCTATTGCCCATTCATTATTTTCGCAGTTGCAACTTGTCTCCGTGATCAGACAAGTTATTCTCTCCGGCGAGGCGACTCTGTTGCCATCCAATCCAATCCAATCCAATCCATCATCATCCAATAATGGCGTTGTACGTCCTATCACGCCGTTTATCACGTGGATCCACCTCAACGACACTACTCTCCTTGCGTTTTGCTTCCTACTACTCCTCTTCCTTCAGGGAAGAAAGAGATACCTTTGGACCCATTCAAGTTCCCTCCGACAAGTTCGTTCTCTCTTTTGCTTCTTTCTCTGTATTCTCTTTTATTTATTCATCTAACTCTATTATGCTTCTATGGCGTTAGATTATGGGGAGCACAAACTCAGAGATCCTTGCAGAACTTCGATATCGGTGGCCCTCGCGAACGCATGCCCGAACCCATCGTTCGTGCCTTTGGCATCTTGAAAAAATGCGCTGCTAAGGTTCACTGAGTAAATCATAATCATGATCATTTTCTAACTAATTAATTATTAGCTATTTTGGTTGTGGATTTCAAATACAAAATTGCTCAATTGTAAGTAATTATGCAGGTGAACATGGAGTATGGTCTTGATCCGACAATTGCGAAAGCAGTTATGCAAGCAGCACAAGAAGTTGCCGAGGGAAAGCTAAATGATCATTTTCCCCTCGTTGTATGGCAAACTGGCAGTGGCACCCAAAGTAACATGAATGCTAATGAGGTTAGTTAGTATTTTCTACCAAACCTGAACAACTTCTGCCTATAAACAAATATTAGTTATTGTGCCTCATGTTTAAGGATCTTAGTTTAGTGGACTGCTGGACTCGTGATGATAATCATTCGTCTTCGTTGTATATTACAAATCATCTATCATCTATGATGCACATAGGAGTATCAGATATATATCACACGAATCTGATACAACGATATGAGCTTCCTTGGATACGATGCGTTTAGGATTCGTTTATGAAAATCACAAAGTAATAGAAAATACATAGACACATTGACCAAAAGAAACATAGGACAACACCATAAAACCAAGACGCATAGAAACTAGGGAGTTTTTTTCTCTCTTGTGTTTGTATGGGTCAAATTACCTTTGTTCTCGTGTTTATTAGGCATACCGAAGGTGTTCTCACGGTGTATAAGGACTTTAATTTTTTTTAAAAAGAAGAAAAACATTATAATACTACCGCGACACATACTCACGGCGCATTGGGAAAGTATCGGATATGGATATAGAAAAAAAACTCAAGTTAGTATCCGTACATCATAGCAAATCGTCATATTAGATACTTAAGAATCTGTATACTTCGATTTGCATAATAACCCTTTTATTCATTTGATCATTACAGTGACCTTTTGTAAAATAAGAATGTTTGTGTTTGGACATTTTTCAGGTTATTGCAAACAGAGCAGCAGAGATTCTTGGCCATAAGCGTGGTGACAAGTTTGTGCACCCAAATGACCATGTCAATAGATCACAATCTTCTAATGATACGTTTCCAACTGTAAGCCTTTTGCATAACTTTAGCAATTTCATATTCAAAAATTGTTTATAATTTATAAATCACTATCTTTGGAGTGTAGTTCCTAGTAATTGTAAACTGTTTCTTGTACTTTATTTACCTACTTCTGTTTTTGTCTTGTTGCACCCTTTTTCCACAAGCAACGTGTCCTTTAATATGTGTTTGTTTCTGTCTTTTCAGGTGATGCACATTGCAGCTGCGATGGAAATAAACTCGAGACTGATCCCCAGCTTGAAAACCTTACATTCTACACTAAACTCTAAGGTTTGTATTCTAGTTCACATCTTTAGGCAAGTTATAGTACGTCTAAAAAACTGAACCAAAACTGTCGTCTTGTGTTGCTTGTGATTCTATGGCAGTTACTTTTTTTTTTTGGTTTGTGGATGTCTGAGGGTATTAGACTTCTGACTTCTGACACTATAGTGGAAGAGCTCCTTGAATCTGTAAATTTCTATATCTGGTTCAAAAATTGCAGTTAACTGAGTTGTTTCTGTACAGCATCTATCCAATATAGCCAAACCTCCTTTAAAAAAATAGCTAAACTTTTTCAAACCAAGAAAGCTTGATAAAATATAAACTGATTTTAATTTCAGTTTATTACAGTGTGTTCAAGTTCAGTTTGTTAGTTTGGTTTGCCCACCACTGTTGTTAATTCACGTTTCATCTTGGTTTGATGGGAATGTGAGTGGTTTACATAAGACATGGCAAATTTTTTTGATGCCACATAGAAATCTCTGATATATATGTGAAAATCATGGTAGGTTAATATGTGATTCATCCTTACGTATTTATTTTATGCCCCCCTGACCATGGCTCCCTTGGTTGAAATTTTGCATGATACTCTTTTTCTAGTCTGTTATGTGCTTGGGGTTGTCTGTCTCTTTCTCTCGAATTTCCTTTTGGTGTATCATGTATGCAATTTTCTTTTGCAAATAATATAGTTATTGTGACAGGAAATATATCAGAGACCTTTCAAGTTTTAAGCTCCATGAAATCCTTGTTTCTCTTAGCCTCTAAGATGGAATTTTATAAACTGGAAACACTTGTGTTGTAATTGTTTTTTTTTTTAATTCCATTTATCATTGTTTTTGCTTTATCAGTACTGATTTACTTTTTACTCATGCTTTTGAAAAAAACCATTTTACCAGTCCATCGAGTTCAAAGATATTGTCAAGATTGGACGTACTCATACCCAAGATGCTACACCTTTGACTCTTGGACAGGAGTTTAGTGGGTATACTACACAAGTAAGCTTGCTTTTGTTGGGCTCATGAAGTTATCTATTCTGTTTATCATTGGTACGCTGTATACATTTCTAAAATCCCGACAATTCATGGGGAGTGATTTCTCATTACTTTTTTGTTTATTGACAGGTTAAATACGGTATTGATCGGGTGATTGGCACTTTGCCACGCATGTATCAGGTTTGACACTCATCTACAAACATTGATTGCTTGTTCTTTACTCATGCTTTTGGACTTCTGACTGAGTAGTTGTTACTTGAGCAGCTTGCCCAGGGTGGGACAGCTGTAGGGACTGGACTGAATACAAAGAAGGGGTATGTATCCTTCTTCATAGCTAAGTGGTCTTTCTTCTATTTTGCTTTTCGTAACGCTTCAAGTGCATTGTTTATTCTTGTATGCTGCTATTCGACGGCTACCAAATTAAATGTGATACCTGCTTTCTTTTCATTCCTTTTGGCATATTATTCTATTGTGTAAGAGCATTTCATCAGGTGTTTATTTCTTGCTATGGTTCAATACCTAAAAGTAATGGACACTATCTGGACAAATGTGCATGCTCATTTTCCATTACTCGGTTTTGACTTATTATGAATCATGTAATTGTTGAAAATTAGAGACCAATTTCTCTAAAGATCTTATGTACCTGGTATGAGTGTATTTTATCATAAAAACAAATGGCCTAGGCCTGCCGTTTTTTTTTTCTGAAGAAAACAATTGTGTTTTACTTTTTGAAGAAATAAATTTGGTTAAACACTGATAAATTTTTGGCTGATATTCAGGTTTGATGCTAAGATAGCAGCCGCAGTAGCTGAGGAAACACATCTTCCTTTTGTCACAGCTGAAAATAAATTTGAGGCCTTGGTTTGTTACTAGTTCTTTTTGTTTCCATGTTTTTTGGTTACTCTTATGCTTTTTTCATTACACTAGCTTTTTCTACGAATCTTGCACAAAAACATTCGCTTGCAGTGTGTTCACATTCTCCTTGTGCAGGCTGCCCATGATGCCTTTGTTGAAACTAGTGGAGCCCTCAACACAATTGCAGCTTCTTTAATGAAGATTGCTAATGATATACGGCTATTAGGAAGGTACAATGCTAGAAATATGACACTGTTTGGCAATTTGCTTTTTTGTGTGTGTGGAAAATTAATTTTTCACGGGCTTTCTTATTTCTATACTGTTGTAGTGGTCCCCGTTGTGGCCTTGGTGAACTCATTCTTCCTGAAAACGAACCAGGAAGCAGTATTATGCCTGTAAGATCCTCATGCTAAGTGAATATATAATTGTTATGTAAACTAGCTGTTTTGTTTTTACTTGCTATTGTTTTTTATTTTGTCTGTCTTACAATTGGGATGTGACTCTTGCACCACCTTATTCTGTTTCAGGGAAAGGTTAACCCTACCCAGTGTGAAGCTTTGACAATGGTCTGTGCACAGGTAGGCATCAATTTACTTTATTTTATTAAAATACTTTGATGTTGTGACTTATGGAGTACCGGTTAGCAAATAGTTTATATGACTTGTAATAAAGTCATACATTGTGATTTTTATGGTGACTGATAGTGTCCATAATGCAGAAAAAGATCTAGTGATGGGTCAGGGGTTTCAACGACCTAAAGTCTTAGAATTTGGGTTAGGCCTAACTCAACCCTAGAAAACCGACTTGTAGAGTGAGGGATGCCTCCCACTTATAAACTCTTTTTCAGACCATTTCACATCCAATGTGGGACTCTTAACATAAAGTATTCACATTTTACATTAGGAAAAGTAAATAGGGGAAAGGTATCAAGCTTCTGTGAGGGAGTTAGTTATGTTAAAGTTTGATAAAGAGAGGGAGTGTGTGGCTAGTCTTATTTTTTGGGGGGTGAAGATGTTTTAGCATAAGGCTCTGTGTTGGCAGGGGGGATAGTCTTTCTGCAGGAGCTTTGAGCTATGAAAATCACAGTTGAAGTTCCTTGAGAATTGAATAATACAGTTAGTGGTGCTCTTTTTAATTCATTCTCTTGGGATTCTATCTTTGATTTTATTTTGGTTATTTAGTTCCCTAACAGTAACTGCGACTATTTCTAAGTTGATGTTGTGATTCACATATTTTAGGTAATGGGAAACCATGTTGGAATCACCATTGGTGGATCAAATGGTCATTTTGAGCTCAATGTATTCAAGCCAATGATTGCCAGTAGCCTTCTTCATGTATGTTTTATATCCATTTCTTGTGTTAATTCTGTTTTCTAATTATTAATCACATGAATAGGGAATTTCTGGCTAGCTCTTGATTTGGTTCACAATCTGTTACCTGATATTAGATTGGCAAAAGCTTAATTACAGTAGTTTATTTTATCCCTTAGTATAATATTGTAAAAAGGTAGCTGAGAATCGTTTTCTGTTTACTAATGCTTGAACTTTTGAACTGGTCCGAGCACTCTGGTACTGGTACATAGAAACAGAGTTGTTTATGCAGCACTAAGTTTGGTGCATTGAAGCAAAGGTTAAATTATAGTATTCCTTTCTGACATTTTGGCATCAGAAAATATTCTGATACAAGTCAGATGGACTTGGCTGGAAAGTTAAACACACTATTTACTATGTTAGTAAAGTAGCAAGTAGGGATGGATGAATGATAATTTAGATGTTTTAAGATTATTTTAGGCTGCTTATGTGTTTCAGTGATGACATGTTATAAAGTAATTGGCCAAAAAAGAAGATAAAGGCTGGGTGTGTGCATTTTAAGGACACCATGTTGACTTTTGCATTGTTGATTCCAAATTTATGCAATATATGGAATAATATATCCTCCTACATTACCTAGAAGATGTACTTAAATACTCAGAATACTTATATTGATTCTGTAGTCACTAAGACTTCTTGGAGATTCATCTGCTTCCTTTGAAAAGAATTGTGTCAGAGGCGTTCAAGCTAATAGGGAAAGAATTTCAAAGTTACTTCATGAGGTGAGTTGATGACTTATTTGAAACAAACTCGCATGTACCAAATGTTAGATCCCTGAGCTAATATATGTTGTTTCACTTTTCATTTATCTTGCAGTCACTAATGCTCGTCACAGCCTTAAACCCAGTAAGTTTCCACCTGTCTTATCCTATCACTCCCTAAATTTTCATGCTTTTGAAACTGAACTTAATTTGTCTTTTCCAGAAAATTGGTTATGACAAGGCAGCGGCAGTTGCCAAGACAGCCCACAAAGAGGGGTCTACTCTTAAGGTGATGATACTATACATCGTTATTATTGTTTTCCTGTTTGTGTTGCATAAATTGTCTGTGCTTTATGATTATGAACATCAGAATATATAAAAGAAAAATCTGGCAAATATTAGTTCTTAAAGAATTAAATTTAAGAAGCATATACTTCTGCAAGTACGATTCAACTCTCGCATTGTTTTGGCTGTCATTGATACAAGCGCTGTCTGTATGGTTGAGTTTATGCCTATTTAATGATTTCTATTGCTGTTCCAACAAATTTTCTGAATTATCAATTGAAATGATATTTTAGGAAGCTGCATTGAAGCTTGGAGTGCTGAACTCTGAAGATTTCGACCTTCTTGTGGTACCTGAAAAAATGATTGGCCCATCTGATTAATTAGCATATAATGATTTTTTTTTCTACTAATAATTGTTTGGATTAGTATTGTGAAGCTTAACCCTTTGAATGAACTGGGAAATGGCAATCCAAAAAACCAATGATTTTGACTTCCTTAGTGGCATTCTTGAGGAAAGAGATCCTCCAAATTTGTAACGAGACAACAAATAAAGGGAAAAGAATTTTGTTTATTGTCCTTGAATTATACCTTCCTTTTGTTTTTTAAGTGGTTCCTGAATTGTGATACTTACTGTAGGGTGGGATTAGATAAAAGATGATGGTGAGCTCACTAGGGTTTACACTGTTTCGATTTAGAAAGACGATCTTCAATGAAGTACAAAATAGGTTAAAGCGAGGGCAGGGCTAGAGGGGGAGAAAGCTTTGGTCGACAAGGAGGGTAGGTAGCAACTAGCAAACATCCAAGGAATTTGAGAATGCTTAAGTGAAAGGAAAAATATTTTTGGACACCCAACGATAAGAGAGGAGAATAGAGAGTGAGATGGTAGATGTAATAGGCGAATTATGTGATAGGAGGAGAGAGATAGAGAGAAAGTTGAGGTGTTTAATAGGTGTAGAAAAAATTGGGTGTTCAAAAATCACCACTCTAAGTGAAAAGCAACAATAGTGTGCTAAACCCTGAGATACCTATTTCAAGGGAGGAGCACACAGATTGGTGTAGACAAAGGCATAGTACTTTGTTGATCAAACTACTGGGAAAAAGAGTTAGTTTCTGAACTTTGGAGAAAAACTTGAAAAGGTTGTTGGTGAAGGGAAGAACTATTTGCTTGATTGATGTTACAGACAACTACTACTCTGTAACAGAATATAAGCAGAACTAACTACCGCAGCGTCAGCTTAGTTTGGGGTCATGGTTGGTAAAATCTGGTCATGGAATAGGATTCAGCTTCGGCGATTAATCTACTATGTGAGAGCCACTTAGACTTTCACCCTCTTTCTCATTTGGTGAAAGAAATTAAAGATATCTACTTTTCTCACACCATCACTTGGAAGCACATTTCAAAAACAACAAATCATCCTGCAGATGTTTTGGTTCAGGAAAGTCTCCATGACCTATATACTTTTATTTGACTTGATGTATAATCCCTTTGTGTGCTTTAGACACAGAGAGAAAAGGGAGTTTACTTTGCTGTTGATTTTTGTTTTGTTCTTTGGGCTTTATTGAATATGATTTCCATTGAGGCCCTTCTGTTGATTTCTACTATTACTATTCTAATTAGGATTTTTTTCGTACCCCCATCATTCTACACCACACCCCCATAATACCATCTATCCCAAAAATACCCTTTAATTTTTTTTTAAAAAAAATTAAAATTAAAATTTTCCAGAAATCCCTCAAATCTTGGTATTTCCGGTTCATAAATTAAAAAAAAACTTTTTGGGGATTCCCGAACTTACCTCATAGGTAGGTAAATCCGGTTCATATTTTGTGAACTGGCTTTACCTACGTATGAGGTAAATCCGAGAAAACCCCCTTTTTTTTAATAAGATACGTACGCGTGTTACGATTTAAAATACGGTACAAACGCGTTACAATATACGAGTAAAGATAAGTTGATTAACCATTTCTACGCGTTACGATATACCAGTAAAATATGATACGAGCGCGTTACGATGAACGATTTAAAATACGATACGAACGCGGGGAGGGGGGGTTGGATTCCCGAATTTACCAAAAATTACATGTAAATTCGGTTCACAAATTACGAACCGGATTTACCTGTAATTTTTGGTAAATCTGGGAATCCAAAAACCCCAACTGGATTTACCAAAAATGTAGGTATTTCCGGAAATTTTTGTAAATTAGGTGTATTTTTGTCCGAAATGACATTTATGAGGGTGGGAGAGATGAAAGGGGTACGAAAAAAATCCTTGTAATTATTGACAGGTGCTTGTAATTTATGGGTTGTATAAAAAAACAAATTAAAAACAACTATCAAATACTGACGACCTTGTTGTCAAAAAAAAAATACTGACTGTAGCGACCGAAAAATCCGGGTTAGGAATATTCGAAGTTCGAAAAATGAAGCCGCCACCGAAATTTTAGTTTAAGGGCAAATTCGGAAAATCCCTATGGGCTTGGATAAAGGTTGAGTTTAGGTTCGGGAGTTGTTTATGTGCGGGGAATGTATTAGCACCCTGCGACATCCTTCAAAGAAGACTACCTATTAATTAATTGTGTAAGAATGTTAATTTAAAGTATATTGAATTTTACCCTTTTACAAATTAAAAATTAATAAAGACTTGATACGAAGTTAGTTGTTTTGGACTTGGTCATTTGAGAAGTAGTAAAAAAAAAATAATTAAAGAAACTTAAAAAAAATGTTTTATTAGTGCAATTGACAGAGGCCGGCCGCCCTCTGCTCCTACATACCCCCTGGTAGGGGATCAAATCACATGTAGTTCTTGATATAAAATATTTGTGTGTTTGGTATTTTTTATTAATGAGAAAATGATTTTGATTGAATGAAATTGGAACAACACAGTAAATTGTAGATCGAAAATAAATGGGGTGCGATTAGCTTTGGGATGTTGTATTATTAAGACACGTGGTGTGATTACCAAGTAGCCTGGCTCTAAAACAACCAACAGCCCAATGAAACCCGGGCTAGTGAACAGGGGGCGTGGATTAGTAAAACAGAGGGGTATTATTATTAATCTGAATATTAAAACTTAAAACAAAATAAATAAATAAATAAAAGGAAATGTAAATGGAAATAGGTGAATTGCTGGAAACCTAATTTCAAACCTTCAACCAGCGCCGTTTCATCTGGCTTTGAAGGGAGAGAGAAAATGTTCCAGAGAGAGAAACCGAGGGCCATCCATGGAGAGGGAGAGCGAGAGGGAGATCGCGAGTGAGAGAGAGAGAGAGAGAAAGAACGCAAGGAGGTCACGCCAGACTAACTCACGACGGCAACGGAGGAGCATAAAAGAGAGAGAATATGCGACTGTGAGAGGAAACGAAGATGGGAGACACGGTGGTGATGACGGTGCTGTACAATGCTGGGGGCTACGCTGTAAAAATGGGGGAGCCTGTCGCAGGGGAAGCGAATGCCGCTTGGTGGCGGCGGTCACGGCGACGGCGTCTGTGTATGGTGGTTGAAGGTAGATTTTTCCTCTTCACTTCTACTTTCAATTACATTGTTCTCTTCACACTAAGAAAACTGTTGCATAATTTTTAACCTTTTAGATCAAGACTCTGATGTTGAGCCTTAACCCTTCTTTTTTGTGAATTGATTTTTTTCCTCCCCCTTTTGACTGTATTTGACAGTTTATTTATAGTAGAAAATTAGGTTAAGACATTAATTGTGTTTGAACGGGCTTTAACTTCTTTTTCAGGATTGGATCCAAGCCCATCAGCAACTGTAGCAGCTTGGAGTGCTGCTTGAGAACCCTAATTTTCTCCTTGCACGTGTATTTTCGGATCTGGCCATTTTTGGCCTTTTTGGTGTAATTTTTTGTATTTTTTTGGACATTTCGACTCTCCTAAGTTGTAATAAAAATTAAATTGATTTTTTTGACATTTTTGGACTACATATGTTGCTCAAAATAAATTAAATTGACTAAATAAGAATAATAATAAGAAAAAGAAGGCGGACAAAATTGGGGTATAACACTGACTACCTAATTGTTTGTAATGTTAGTTGGTAAGACAACCATTTTCTAGAAAAGTTTGTCGATATTATAGTCAGCCATCACCTTCAGTAACATAGGTCTGCCTCTGCCATCACTGTCGATTTTTTCAGAAAATTAAGTGAATTTTATTTATATTTGAGGGCTGCACCCCCTAGATTTCACATAGGTCCTCCTCTACCAACACCACGACCTAGAGCTGCCACCATGAGAGGGTTTCTTTTCTCTTCAATCCACCCATTGCCAACCAATAATATTTGGAAGGAGGTGGGAGAGAAAGGAATGTTAGAGAGATTGAAAGAAGGAGGAAGGAGTTTAATTTTTTAGAGAACCCTAATTTAATTTTTTTAAAATAAAATCAAAGTTTAATTACAGTTTTGGTTCCCTTATAATAACTCATCCACAATTTGGTCCCTCCAGATATTATTTCAATTGTAAAATTCTTGCCACTACCACAATTGGTCATTCCATTGGCCTGATGTGGTACTTACTTAAATGATATGACATGTCAAGTTTAACTGATACATGAACTTTTTAATTAAAAAATAAATATTTTTAATATAACAATTTCTTTTTACTATTTAAGTTATTATTACTTATTTGAAAAACAAATTGTTAAGTTAAAAATATTATTTTTTAACTAAAAAACTCAAGTGATAATCAATCGTGGAATGCAACACTATTTAAGTGAGTACCATATCAGCCAATGAGTTGACCAATTTTACTAGGGATACACTTTTAACAAATTGTAATAATAGAGAGACCAAAGTTGTGGAAAAAAGCTTGAGGACCAAAATCTTGGATGAACTATTATAACAGGATTACAAGTGCAATTAAGCCTAAAATAAAATTAAAATTATGACACATAGGCATGTTTTCAACCACATAAGGAGTATTAGGTCTACATCAACACCATAAAGGTCACATAGGTTTTTTATTTAATAAGCAGAAATTTCAATAATGTTAATATTTTGAAACTTAATGGATCAATTTTAAAAAATGACAAATGATGAGTCCAAAATTTTAAATTAAATTATAAGATCGGTAATTTTGACCAGCAAGTTTCTTAATATTGTTGAGTTTGATTTGCATGCAGTGGATCTGTGTGGGTCCTGTTGGATACAGACAAGGTGAACATGGTTACTCTTGATTCTTAACATTTCGGTTAGGGGTGGGAATAGACTGAGCTGAGCTGAGCTGGAATTTGCATGGCCTGAACTTTATTTATGTTGAAAATACTAGGCCTAAGTCTGGCCTCTAGTATGTAATAGGCTGACATTTGTGGTCTGGTCTGACCTTTTTGAAAGTTTGATAAGACCTAAAAGATTGTTTAAAAATTTGTTTCACAATTATTATTTTTATGAAAGCCAAACACTTTTGAGTGATATATAATTTGTAAATCGACTGAGAAGCTAACATGTCAATAAAATTAAGTCCTAATTCGAGATCCAACAAAATCTTTTAAAGAACTAACTTTATATTATATCCTATTTGAAAATAATACATTGGCTTAATTACACTTTCGGTTCTCTTATTATGACCCATTCACGAATTTAATCCCCAAATTTTTTTCCACGATTTTAGTCTTTCAATTTTCTCAATTTCTAAAATCATTGCCCCTCAATAATTTTGTCAAACATCTTGGTGAGTTGTCACAATGTAACCCCCGATACATTTGTCATTCATTCTATGTAGGATTAGTGAGTGACAAGTCAAAAAATATATATTTGCCCAAATTATAGAGGGACAATGATTTTAGAAAGGAAAATGCTAAAGCGTACGAAACGAAAAGTACGAGACACTCAGAAATCAGTTTTCATCAATCACATGGTAGGGGTGTATTGTGATAGGGGACCGCTTTATACAGTGTATTTCGTACCATTCTTCAAAAATAATTTGTATTAACTATCATTGCCCTTTTAGAAATTGGGACAATGTGGGGATTAAGAATCTGTTTGGCAAACCAAAACTGCTAGCCTATAGCGGATAAACTCATTGTAGGTGTTTCGCATTATAGAGTTTTTTGAAACGCTACTTGAAATAACATTTGAGCTTATAGCATTTCATTTTTTCTCCATTTTTAACCTTATTATTTTAATTGAGTTTCTCATTTATCCTCAATTAAGTGATATTTCTATCTCATTTATAACATTAATTACAAATGTCCATTTATAACATTTTTTTAGATAGGCAATTGTTAGTGGGGGTGGAGGAAATGTTAGTTTCCGGGACAGGAAGTCACTTCTACTCCCCATCCTACTCAAAACACACCCCATTTATAACATTTTATATTTATAAGCTAGTTTTAGTCGCTAATTTTACCAAACACTTTAAATTTAATCTGCTAGCTTATCCGCTATCAACTCATCCACTCAGTGGCGGATCCAGGACCCTGGGGTTAGGGGTGTCAAATTTTTTAAATACACAATTTACTAAAAATATAATTAAAAAAGACTGTAATATATTTAAATAAATAAATTATACATTTCATAATTCTCCTCTACGTGATTTCATATTTCAAATCGTTGAATAATAAAGTTTCGAGTCAATTTTATTGAATACATCACTCTCAATGTGACGTCACCAAACAATCGTTCATCCATGTATCCATCCGATCACGCAACCTTTCTTCACAATATTCATCAGCAGAGAAAGTTATTTCTACATACGGCGGTTGCAACAAGCAAAACTAGTGTCGAACTTCAAAAGAAGACTTTATCGGAGTTCAACGTGTTGCACTAGACCAATACAAATTAAATAGCACAAATTAGTTCCTAAATACAAATTAAATATCACTAAAAAATCAATATTGGCGCTCCTCTTCCAACTGAGTTTTTGCCACACCCAAAATCCGAACCTGAGACATTGCGATGAGATCCAAGTTACCACTCAAATCAACTGTTGTTGATAAAAAATTCAAATTAAATAGCACTAACACAAAATACAAACTAAATAATACTAATATTAAGAACAAGAATGGATCCAAGGAGATAGAGAGACAAAAACTTTTTTAAAATAAAATATAGTAAGAGTGTGAGTGATTGTGTGAGTGTGGTGCATTAGAGTGGTGCAAAATTAGGAACTTTGGTGCAAAACTAAGAACTTGGGTGCAAAACATATTTTTCAGGGGATGCAAAAATATTTTTCCCTAAAGTATAAGTGCTAATTTTATTATTTGAGGGGGTTCACTTGAACCCCCTCAAATATATGTAGGTCCGCCACTGCATCCACTATAAATTAATTTATTTGCTATCGACTCTTTTTTGCCAAGTAGAGCCTAAATTTGTGAGGAAAAAATTTGAAAACTAAAATCGTGAATTTGTCGTAAGGAGACCAAAAGTTATGTAGGTCAATATTCCCACTTATAGTCTAGTTTTTGTCCACACTGTCTTAAAAAGGAACATGGTGTTTGCACGGGCTGGGCCGAGCGCACGGGATATCACTGTTACAGTAGGGGTTTTGCTTTTTCCATTCCCCCTCCTACTCTTTCACACCCCTTAACAAATTTTATTCCAAAAATAACATCGCGTGAAACGCTGTGAGGACATGTTTAATGATGGTTCGAACGACCTTGTTCGGCACGTTCGAGTGACCCCATTCGAACAGGTGAAATTACGCACAAGAGGGTGTGAAATCAATATTTAACTCACGTGAACGATGTCGTTCGAACAAGGTTATGCGAATATGTTCGAGTGACCTCGTTCGAACAAGTCAAATTACGCTCAAGAGGGTGTGAAGTCAATATTTAACCCACGCTAACGATATCGTTCAAACGAGTTCGAAGACCCGTGTTCAAACACGTAAAATTTCTTAAAAAAAATGATTTGACTGATCTTTTGGTCATTTCATATTTTTATGAAATGTATTTTAAGTAGGAGTGGAGCAGGAAAATCAAAACCTTGCGGTAGTACAGGAAGTCCTATAGTACAAGTTTTGTTTGAACCCATAGGCGCCCACGGAGTGCTGCGTCCGTTGTTTTGCTTCCCTTCTAGAAAAATAAACGCGGCTGAAACTTGAAACAAACCAAACCAGCTGCCACGCCACTGGATTCCTTTCTTTTCACGCCTTTCCATTACAATCATCACATGCTTCAATCTGCTTTTGCGTCACATCACATCACATCATCATACTATATTCAATGTTTCCAAGTATTTCGTTATCCACCAACATATAATCTAAAAAATTTGCAACTGATTAATGTCTTTTAATTTAATTTAACTTCTTGACCCCGTTTCATCAACCTAAGAAAAACTTCTTTAACATTTAATATCAATTAATAGTTTTATGGAAAAAGTGAATAATCAATATTTATTGAATGAAATACTTTTCATTTTCTCTTTTATTTATCAATATGACAAAGTGGAAAAAAAAATAAAATATACAAATATGGTGGATTCAAGTTTTTTCTTTCTCAAGTTTTTAATTTACGTATAGAAAATGTGAAAAATATCAAAACTTATTAATCATTTCCATGTAATTTTGATTCAAAAATTTTTTTGTTGGAATCATTATTGTTTATTTATATAAAAAAATTTGATTCAATCACAAAATTATTGTTCAAATAACAATTCTATTAATAAAACAAAATTGATCCAATCACAACATAGTAACAAACACAAAAAAGTTAAAAATAAATAACAATTTGATTTTACTTATTTGCAACTAGTTCGTGCCCTGGGGGCTTGCTAGATAAAACTTCCTTTTGTAAATCACATAAGCACACAATTTTCTTGGAATGAAATATGTTTTCATTTGCACTGAAAATTAAAAATTAAATTATCAATTAGTACTTTGATAAATTTGATTTTTTACCTTTCTAACTATTTTATTTTATTTTGCATCTCCAATTCTATATTCTTTTATTTATTAAGGATATTCTTATTACCTTTGTAGTACACGTCCCCTCTTACCAGTATAGTAATTGACATAGAAATTAAAATTATTTAAACAACACAAGAGAATAAACTATTCTATGATAAACTGAATTTTTTTTTATTTTGAAAGGTACTAGTACATGCCCACCGCTAATAAGAACTTGATTCATTTTCATTTACTAAATAAGTTTTTTTTTTAAATAAAATATTTGGGTGAGTTGAATTTCAGAGACTGACTTGAATTAATGAAAGCCTTAAAATTTAAAACACTTTTAGAAGTATTGAGATGATTCTTCCTCTATCCCAAAATATAAGCGAAAAAATCTCAAAAAAAAGAAATATAAGCGAAAATCGAAGGAAAAAAAAGTCAGATGTATCTAAATATATATTTTTTCCGTTACAAAATATAAGCAAAAAATGGAAGAAAAAAAAAGTCAGATGTTTCTAAATATATACTTTCTCCGTTACAAAATATAAGTAAAAACTAAATATTATAAATTAATGTAATTAATCTAAAATTTGAATCAAATACATTAATTTTCGTTAATTAACAAGTTTTTGCTTATATTATGTGTTGGCTTACATTTGAGAGAAGTATTACTCTGTGTTAACAGAGCCCTTGCATCGATAAGGTGACTTAAAACTTTGTTCAGTCAAATGCTTAATAATGGACCAACTATGACGCATATATACTCCTTTAACTTTATAATTTATATAATTTATTTGTTTCACATAACACTTATAAATATGTATATTTATATGCACAATTGATTTGATTACCAGTAGTAAGGCCTTTATTTTCATCATAGTACTAGCATGATTTTGAAAATTTCATAAAATGAAATAGTTTGATGGCCCTGATTAGGGTCCTAAATAGGCCAAAAAAACAGAAGTTACAATTCAACAAAACTGGACTGGAAAATAACCCTAAACTCTAAAACAAATTAAAGAAATAAAATAAACTAGAGAGAGTCGAAATTCATGACCCAAATTCTAACCACTTCCCAAATTTACAATTCCATAGACGATCCCAACCCAAAGTAGTAAAATAGAAAGAACCAAATCACAAGAATATCGAAAATGGCGTGGTTGAAGAAAAGCCATTTCAATCAAAACTCCATAAATCCCCAACAACACTTTCTGGAAGATTAGTTTGCGCCACTGATTGACCATCATAGTAAATCTGATAAAACTTCATGTAATCTTCATACGCCAACAACTCTTCCGATAATTCCTGCACTTCACTCTTTCCCGCTTCACTTTCATTAATAATAATTGCCTCTTTCTCATTCCCTTTCACAATAGGATCAAAATAATTACTCTCATTATGATCCGAGCCCGTGAAGCCCATTCCAGAGTAACCACCACCCTCCAAAGCCGAGCCTAAGCCCAAACCCGACCCAGGACCAGGCCCATATTCAGATTTCTCATCACCAACCGATTCAGTTCTAACAACAGCCACATGGTTAGAAGGAACTGTTTCTGTTTGGCTGAGATTACAACCAAATTCAAAGTTCAGATTCAGTGGGGAATTTTTGAGATCGCAACGGTATTGTTGGTGGTGATAGAGAGGAGGGTTTTGTGGAAGAGGTGGAGGATTATTTCGATGACGTGGATGAATGGTTTCATAATCATTGTCTTCTTCGTTGGGGAAATTGACCTTTGCTTTCTTACCACGGATTTTTCGAGCTTCTCGATCATAGGCTCTAGCAGCTTCTTCAGCAGTATTGAATGTACCGAGCCAAACACGAACACCTTTTCTAGGATCGCGAATCTCAGCCGCCCATTTACCCCATGGACGCTGTCGGATTCCTCTGTAGAGGTTTTTTCTTTGCCTTTTCACTGGTTTCTCAGCTTGTTCACCACCTGTTTGATAAAAGTCGCGTTAAACGTGAACGATGAGAAACAATAATAATAATAATAGATGAGAAAAGTACACTGACTCACAGACCTGTGGAAGATTGAGATCTTTTGACGGTGGAGGATGGTTGATGAGGTGGAATATCGAAGGTGGAGGAGTCATTTTGGTGCTTAGGGAATGAGTTAGGCCAGATTTCGGAGCCAGTGAGACGGCGGTCTCCACGGCGGGGAATGAAGTCAGCGATGATAGCACCGCCACACATGTTGCTTGCTTAATAGAGGAAGTGTGTTGGATGATATGTTTGTTGTGAGGTAAGCGGTGAGTGAGAAATAATTGTGGTTAGAGATGAGATATATTGAGGAAGAAATGTTGTTTTTACGTGTGTGATATTGACAGGACGTGAATACAAGAATTGCTGAATTGGAGTGTAGGGGGTTTATTTATGTAGTTGGAAAATGGAAGGGTGAGTGTGCGTGACAGATGCGACGGGAACCTTCCTGTTTATTTACCCACGCTGCGACAATTCCTTTTGGCTTTTGCTTTCTTTACCAAAATCTGCCTTGCGTGGCTGGCGACCGCTAAGTTCTATCTAAACTCTAGAATCTATTGGGTCGTTCGGAGGTGCGGTGTGTTTTTTTAAGATTCTTTGAATTCTATTTGTCCTACTACTATACACTGTACACACATTTGGGAGGGATCACGATTCACTGCAGTTGCTGCTCACAGGCTCACAGCAGTCAATCTAATCCCAGTCATTCAATGAGTCTCTCAAATAATTCCAACTGTTGTTTTATTTATTCAAAAATAATGTAAAAAAATTCAAACAGGAGAGTTATAGAGAGACACACTTGAGTGCAGAGAATTAGGATCCGTTTGGGAGACAGGCTGGAAATAGGTTCGGCCAATTTGAGCTTTGCAAAGTTTGAGTTGAGCTAGTGGTTTTTTTGTAGGAAAATAAAAAAAAATGCTCGACTAAAAGAGAAAAAAAGATTTTGAGGGAATTAATTTTGGTCGAACATTTTTTTTATTTTCCTATAAAAAAACCACTAGTTCAACTCAAGTTTTGCAAAACCCAAATTAGACCATGATAAAGGCAATTAATTCAACATTGAGGTTTTGTCAAAAAAAAATAAATCAACATTGAGGTTATTAGTGAATCCCACAGCTCCAATGAAACCACAAATCCATTCACTATTAATTTGTCTCAGCACATCACAAAATCCTAATGTATCTGGATTACTAAAGTTGCTACCATCCACATTTAAAATCACCCTAGGTCCTTTATCAGGATCCCAGGAAACCAAACGAGGCACCAAGGAACTAGAAGCAAGACACAAGAAAACCTTCTACAAGAGATTAGTTAGGTTGTAAATTTGAATCTTTGGATGATAAATTGTGACATTTTCTAGAGCCAAATAAAACCGATTTTGGGCCCTCCAAATCCACTAAGTAATTGACAAGAACAAATACAGGTTGGTACTTGCAATCCCCTTCTTTAACCAAGAGATGAAATTAGTGTCACTGAAAAAATTTATGTTATCAAATCCTATAGACAACTAGAGTTGATAAGGAAAATGACAGTCCATCAAGCAGTGAGAAGGTCTTCATCTACTACATTACATCTAGAACAGTTAAAAGATATTAACATTCCTCTATTATGCAACATAACTCTAGTAGGAGGGCATCATGACAAGCTGTACAAGGAAAAACTTAATTTTCTCATGAGCAAGAACCCTCCACACTCACTTTCTCAAGACTCATAGTTTGTATCTTCTCTATTAAACAAATCATTAGTAGTCGTTAATCAGTGATAACAGGGATGTCGTGATTGAAGCAGTGAGACATAGCCATAATATCAGCAGTGACATTATCAAGGAGATGAGTATAGCTCCAGATTCCATTATCCATTCTAAATAACATCTTTGACACAAACATTAAAAATCATGGATGTCTACATATAGAATATGATTACCCAATTTTCCTTTATTAGACAAGTATCAAACCAAAAAGAAGATCTGCCATCACCCAACCTGTACTCGTAGCCATCTCTTAAACCCCGTTTCCTTCATAATCAAATTCTAAATAACTGAGCTAGTTTTTTTGGAATATCTAAAACAAAATTATTGCCAACAAAATTATTTTTAGGCAAATACACCCACAACTTATCTAGATCTTGTGAATATCCCACACCAATTTGCCTACCATAGCAGTATTATCTTCCCTTTTCATCCAAATACCAAACCCTCCCTGTTGTTTTGGTTTGGTTATTTTATCCCAACCAACCAAATGAATTCCTTTTCATCTATGCCTTTCCAAATAAAGTTATTAGACAGCTTGTCCATTTGATCACAAATACTTTGACGAAGTCAAGTAATCTGGGTAGGAATAGAGGTCAACAAATTTTTGGTTAAGGCTAAGTTACCATCCTTATTCAACAACTTGTTCGTCCAGGAGGCCAATCTTTGATGAATTTTGACCACAAGAAACTTATAATCCCTCTTATTGAGCCTACCATATATCATAGGGAAGCCTAAATATTTTTCCAAAAAAGTGACACTCCCGTAATAGAAACAATAGAGTATATTTTGCTTCTTCTAGTAAAAAAGTTAAGTTAAGTTAAAGGTAATTGAATGTGTTGTAATTTATATTTATATTCAATACATTCAAGAAAACTCGTAGTTTGTTTCGATAGTATTATTTGTAAATATATAATAAATAGGGTAGGGACATATTTCAGTAATGATTTTTAGGAGAGTTATTTCATTTAGGCTCTGTTTGACAAGACAAATTCACTAACTTATAACGAATAGTTTATAGCGGATAAGCTATTTGTAAGTGTAGAGAAGAACAAGCGTATAGTGCTTTTTCACCAAATTTTATAATGTTTTTGAAATCTTTATAGTGTTTTAATAATAAATTGTTCTTGCATTTTTATCCTTATTACTTTAATTAAATTCCTCATTTATCCTCAATTAAATGAATATTCTCCCTCCATTTCAATCATTAATTACAAACATCCATTCATGTCATTTTATATTTATATAAGCTAGTTCAACCACTAATTTTACAAAATTTCAATCTGGTAGTTTATCTTATTCATTGTAAACTAGTTTATCCATTATCTGGTAGCTTATCTTCTATTTTCTACCAAAAAGATCCTTAATAACACGTTAAACACATTAAATTCATCAACATGATTGTCAAAGCAATGTTTTGAAAACTGATCCGTGAGCCCTTCGGGTCATGGTTCAAACGCAAAAAACCGCTCAAACCCACATAAAACTGCTTAGAACTGCTGAAATAATCAAACCGTATAAGGTGTCGGGTTATGGTTTAATCGGATCAACAATTTCAATTGGTTCGGTTTTTAAAACACTGCATCAAAGTGCTTGTTAAGCTGACCAATTCAACAAATTTTCACAAATCTACTATATAATCTACTATATAAAAAGTAGCAATCAACCCTCCACCAAATTTACTAATCTATCCTCCTTCCATAATTTACGATACTAGGGTTAAATGGTCATTTGGCCACTAAAAGACAAAACTGTAAAAAGTAACTATTTTTATAATCAACTCAAACTACTAAAATTAATCAATTTAACCACTACCAATTGTAAAAAAGTACATACTTCTAACTAAATTTTCAAATTATTATTTTTCAATAAATTAAATTATTAACTTAATATTATACTCAATAGTTAAATAGCCTAAATTTTTTTTTTTCACTAAGAATAGTAAAAAGAACATTAACCACTACCAAAAATGACAAAATATCCTTTTTATAATTAAATGGATATGACTAAACTAATATTAAACCATATAAAAAAGGGGTAAAAACATGGTAACGGGAGCGACAACGAGAGACCGGCTTGGGATCGACAACGACAATGGGATCGGCAATCAGAGTGCCAACGCGGAGCGCCGATGGGATTGCATTTTTTACCTTAAATCTCATTTTCCTTTTTCTTCATTTTTACTCCATCTAAAATTTACTATCAAAATCAATTTAATCACTAAGAATTGCAAAAGAAAACTTTAACCACTATCAACGGGGTGCATATTTTACCTTAAATCCGGTTTTCCTTTTTCTTCCTTTTTCTTTTAATATATTGCAACTTTCAACCCATTTATAATTTCATAGAAAATATTACAAATACAATATCATCATTATACTACAAAAAAACGTGATTTAGCGACGCATGAAAGCTAAAAATACTTTAGTTGAGTAGAAAAACAATATTTTCACAAATATTCAAAACTATTTGATAGCTTAAATACAAGTCAAAAGTGTTTGGATGAGATGATTTTGATTTCTTTCTTCTAAACTAAGATGCTAAGTTGAAATCCAGTCTTGAGAATATAGCAAAAGAGATGAATGATTTGTGGAAAAAAAACAGAGAGAGCCATTCTTCAAGATTCTATAAATCATGCAATGTACCTTAATATTTTATAGAATGATATTTGAGAATATGTTTCGGACATGCAATTCATGTCTTCATCGTGCATCCATGTCATATCCTACTTCCTAAATATATAAATATTTCATCCATAATATAAATATGAGGTCCTCCTCCTAATCTGTGAACTCAACCTGTTTTCATTAACCTTAATTACGACGTGAGATTTGATAATGTCCATTATCAATATGCGTTTTCTGGTTTTCACACTTCTCGCGTCCCTGTTGGTCACAGTCACAGGTAATTTTGCTTATGGCAGCATTGACTACGACTCCAAAAAACAAGACGTGACCCATAAACCAAAATTTGAAGAAAAACTTGCGTCCACCAATATTGGCATTCAAGGCCTTGTTTATTGTAAATCTGGCACTAAACTCATCCCACTTGAAGGTAATACCTTATTAAATGAAATAGCTGTCTGAAACGAAATCAATGATGTTGGATTCTTTCTGTTTTATTAAATTTCATGTTGTCATTGTTGAGTGAATTTGAGAAATGGCAAAACTTGCCATGCCAGCTTTATTGAATCAGTATATATGCCAAGAATTACAACTGAAAGGTTGGTAGTTACAGCTTGTAACTAACCTTCCTAAAACAGAAATACAAGGAAAATTATCTAAGTTGACTAATATAAGTCAACTATTCAACAAACCCTCCCTTAATCTGATTTGTCTACAACTACTTAGTGACAAAAGCAGTTAAACACAAGGAGAAACGAGCAGACATAACAGATACAAGAAAGGCAATACAGATAGGATGAAAAGAAACTAGTGCTTCAATTACACTTGATGCAACATTAGCACCTCATCGAGCTTGGTGAATCTCCCTGCATTCCTAATTGTTCTCTTAGCTTCAAGAAATCTTCTTTGGCTCTGACTTTAGTCATAATATCAGCAATTTGATCCTTGGTTCCACAATGCTTCAACTCAATAGTTCCAGCCTTTACAAGTTCTCTAATGTAATGGTACCTTACTTCAATATGTTTACTACGGCCATGTAGAATAGGATTTCTGGTCAACTTAATAGCTGAGGTGTTATCACACATAATGACCATGCCTTCTTCCGATGTTGTCCCGATTCTCAAGTATCTTCATCATCCAAACCGCTTGAGTAGCTGCAGCACCAGCAGCTATAAATTCTGCTTCTGTGGAAGATAGTGTAACTATCGGTTGCTTCTTTGAACTCCAGGCCACAGCACCATTGCTTAGCATAAAAGCATATCCTGAAGTGCTTTTCCTATCCTCCACATCACCAGCATAGTCGCTATCCGTGTAGCCCAGCAACTCCATGTTACATTCTTTCTTGTACAGAATTCCCAGATTTAAGGTTCCTTGCAAGTATCTTAGGATCCTTTTGCAGGCCTGCCAATGAATTTGAGTAGGATTACTCATGTATCTGCTTACTAGGCTGACAGGAAACATTATGTCAGGCCTAGTAGCTGTCATGTACATCAAGCTTCCAACTAGCTGTTTGTATACAGTGCTATCCACCTTCTCTCCAAGTTCATCTCTATCTAACTTGAGACCATGCATCATAGGGACTTTCACAGGATTGCAATTAGTCATACTGAATCTATTCAGAATTTCTGTGGCATATTTCTTTTGACAGATTCCTATACCTTTACTTGATTGAACAACTTCAATTCCAAGGAAAAATTTCATTTTTCCCAAATCTGTCATGCTGAATTCTTTGCTCATATCTTGTTTAAACTCCAACATTAGTTTCTCACAGTTTCCTGTGTATATCAAATCATCCACGTATATTGAAACAATTAGAATTTCATTCTTGTTTCCCCTTTTTATAAACAAAGTCTGTTCACTCTTGCTGTTTGTGAAGCCCTAGCAAAGAACTCTCTCTATTCTGCTGAACCAAGCCCGTGGTGCTTGTTTTAGACCATAGAGAGCTTTATCTAATTTGTATACCTTGTTCTCACTTCCCCTTTTCACATATCCTTTGGGTTGTTCCACAAAAACATCTTCATTCAACTTTCCATAGAGAAATGCTGATTTAACATCAAGTTGAAAGATATCCCAATTCTGCTGTGCTGCTAAGGCAATGATAATTCTGATTGTGTCAAGCCTGCTAACAGGAGCAAATACTTCTTTGTAATCTATCCCTTCTTGTTGAGAATATCCTTTGGCCACAAGTCTGGCTTTGAACTTGTTAACTTGTCCCAACTCATTGAGTTTGGTCTTATAAATCCACTTCACTCCTATCCTCTTGGCACCTTCTGGTAGATCTGTCAAATGCCAAGTTTGATTTTTCTCTATAGACTCGATCTCAGCATTCATAGCTTCTCTCCACTTACTAAGTTTCACAGCTTCTTCATACGTTTCTGGATCAACTTGAATCATGTTTGCTTCTATTTCCTCTTCAGACAGCCCTTCACCACTGTGATAATCATTAAGCCAAACTGGTGGAACTCTATTTCTTGCTCTATTGTCAGGTTGTTCCTCTATTTTTGGCACCTCATTACCCTCCTCAGGTGTAATATCTGCTTCAATGTGTTCTTCACTACTTACACTGTCTGTGTCCTCTTCTTCTTCATGTTCAGAGCTTCCCCACTCAAGTTCAGTATGTATTTCTTGTCTGTGACTCTCACTCCAATTCCACTCTTCTACTTCATCAAAAACTACATCTTTAGAGATTACTATTTTCTTCTCAATAGGATCATACAACCGGTAGCCTTTTGATTCCTCACTGATTCCCAATAGAATACACCTTTTACTCTTGTTCTCAAGCTTTGTTCTTTTTGCATCAGGGACATGCACATGCCCTATGCAACCAAATATCCTCAAATGTGCAATTGATGGTTTCTGCCCAGACCAGACTTCTTCTGGTGTTTTATCTTTAAGAGCTGAGGTTGGTGCCCTGTTTAGAACATGAACAGCCCAGTTGACTGCCTCAGCCCACAAATTCTTGGGTAGGTTCTTACCACACAGCATGGACCTCACCATATTCATAATAGTTCTATTCTTCCTCTCAGCAACTCCATTTTGCTGAGGTGTGTAAGCTGTAGTCAACTGTCTCTTAATTCCTTGTTCAGTGCAGAAATTGTCAAACTCTGTGGATACAAACTCTCCACCTCTATCTGTCCTCAAGCATTTTATTTTCAATCCACTCTCTTTCTCAACCATAGTTCTAAAGCATTTAAACTTATAGAATACTTCTGATTTTTCTACTAGAAAATAAATCCATGTTTTCCTAGATAGATCATCAATGAAAGTTAAGTAGTACCTTTTGTTGCTGTTTGAGATAGGAGTGATTGGGCCGCAGACATCTGAATGTATTAATTCCAGTCTCTCAGTAGCTCTCCACCTGCTTTTCTTTGATATTTTATCTCTATGCTGTTTTCCTTTTAAGCAGTATTCACAAATCTTCATAGAGCTACACAACTGAGGCAATCCATTTACCATGTTTCTGTCTTTCAGCATCTTCAAGCTTTTCAGATTTAAGTGACCATATCTACAATGCCACTTGTATGCTTCTTCCTCGCTTGTAGTATAGAGGCAGATTGCTTCTTCTGTAATTTTATCAACACAAGGCTCTGCAAGGAGTTTAAACATCCTGTTTGTTTCCATGATTCTAGAATTAATCCTTTTCACGATGATAGATTTTACACATATCTTCATCAAACAATACCGCAAGTTTCTTACGTTGAAGTTGTCCAACACTAAGTAAATTGTTTCTGAGCTGAGGTACATAGAATACATCTGTGATTGTATGTACTACTCCTTTGATTCTAACCTTAATGTTACCCTTTCCAGCTATCTCCAATCTAGTGTCATTCCCAAGTCTTACCCTTTTCTTGAAACTCTCATCAAGATCATAGAACCACATTCTGTTTCCACTCATGTGATTTGAGCATGCAGAGTCAAGATACCAAGCATCTTTGTTGCTCATATTTTGGATTTTCGAGATTGCCATAAGTAACCACTCATCATTCATATGAAGAAAATCTTGCTTTGTATCTGTAATGGTCTCATCTTTACTGTCACTGTCTTCTGCAATCATCAATAGCATCTCATCATTGCTTTCATCATCTCTTGAATCTTGAGATTCTTCCACTTCTGCCAATAGCAGCATTTCATCATCACATTCTTACATTTTTCGCATAATTTGCCTCTTTTCCCAATCCAGGACATTCATTTCTATAGTGCCCTAATTTCTTGCATTTGTAGCACTCTATTGTTTCCTTATTCTGTCTTCCTCTGCCTCTGCTCTCTTCCTCGAGTACCACCTCTTCCTCGTGTTGCGTAACTACTGCTTTCCTCTTTCTTGAACCGTGGTTTTCAAAGCTTGTTCATCACTACTATTCTTATTGAAACGCAAGTAATTCAATTCATGAACAATTAAAGAACTATGCAATTCATCTATAGACATGGTCTCTGTATTGCTAGATTGAGTGATTGAACATGCTATGTAGTTATATTTCTCGATGAGAGACCTAAGGATTTTTTCAACAATAACAACATCTTGCATACCTTCACCATGAATTCTCATCTTGGTAGCAATCTGCATAACTCGGGAACATACTCGGTGATTGTTTCATTCGGTTTCATTTCGATCCTTCAAATTCTTTTCTCAAAGCTTGCAACGTTGCCTCTTCACTTTCGCGTTTCCTTGAAATTTCCTCTTCAAAGAATCCTGATTTCTTTGGAGGTATCTTTGTTTAGAATCGTTTCAAGCGTTGCTCTATCAATTGCTTGGAACAAGTAGTTCTTAGCTTCGGATCTTTGAGTTTAGACTCATCATATTTCTTCCGTTGTGCTTAGTAATCGCCGCCGCCGCGCTTCTGTTCCACAATCCCTTTTCTATCGGATGCCAATATTCCTTCGATCTAAGGAAGTTTTCCATCAAAGATGCTCCAATGTTCATAGTGACCGCCAAGTCTAGGAATCGAAGGTTGCATGTAGTTCCGTCGTTCCGTTCGTTTGTGTTCGCCATAGTTGAAACTCGAGAATTTTGCAGTAAACCGAATTGCAGAAAATCTCGTTCTTGAAGATGAAGTGAAATCTTGAAATCACAGGTCCCAAATGTAACGCTCTGATACCAAATTTGTTGAGTGAATTTGAGAAATGGCAAAACTTGCCATGCCAGCTTTATTGAATCAGTATATATGCCAAGAATTACAACTGAAAGGTTGGTAGTTACAGCTTGTAACTAACCTTCCTAAAACAGAAATACAAGGAAAATTATCTAAGTTGACTAATATAAGTCAACTATTCAACAGTCATATTATAGGGGCCATGACAAGGATAACATGCGAGGCTTTTGATGAATTTGGGTTTGAAACGAGAACATTTTCTTTCTTAAGTGAAGCAATATAGAATTCTTTTTTTAGCACTTCCCTTTTCAATTGTTCCAAAACTAATTTAATTGAATTCACAAAGAAAGAGAGATATTTTTACCTCTTTTTTATAATTTGAGAATCCCACAGACGTGAACAAAGGGCGTAAAAAGACTAGGATTTATTAAACATGCATAGATCTAACCTCAACTTGTATAGCTATCTATGTCTCTTACTTTTCTCACTACCTAATGGTAATGGGTATTAGATGATTGGGAATCTCAAGGCGTATGTCAAAGTGTTAATTTCTTTTTCTATTCATCATCAATTCAATCAATCTATTTAATAAAATTGGCACAAAAATGGAAGCACGAGAATTTCTTTAAAATTCTTTATAATATATTAGGTATCATATACGAATAAGATACCCGATTCTATCTGTGTAAGAATAAAAAATTATGTTATGGGGTTGACATATATTCACCAACAAAAGTTGTTCCCTAAGTTCGAGTGTTGAATGTGACAAAAATTCCATTGAGAGAGAACTAAAAAGACCAACAAAGTCGGGTACAAGTGGTCAGTCAATTTTCCGATCTAGATTAATCACCAAAAAACCTAATAGATACTGCACACCAATAATAAGGTAATCAAAAAAGAATGTGTCAACATGGTATAACTGGAAAAACTAATACTACTAGGTTCGATATGTTTTGGTTACCCGAGTTAGAACCTGAAACCCCTATTTCACATGCATGTGTGAGTTTACAGGTAATACTTGTATATCTCTTAAAAAAAAGCTAACCATTGAAAGTTAAATTTGAGATTCTTTGAATGCAATTTAATTTGTTTCAGTTTATTATTGTTTTTAAGAATAAAACTTGGTAAATTCTAAAGTATCCATAAAAAAAAAGATAGAGTATCAATAGTTAGTGAGGAAGACATAAAGTTAAAATTATTTTGTTAATTGTTGCTACCATCAGAAGATGGAGAATATTATTACTCACACATTTGCGAGGGCGTCTAGATTATATGCTAACTCAGTTAACTCTAAGACTTTTGATTTTATTTCAACCTGTATTGAAACTATTATTTATAATGAAATGAGATGAGTTTGTTTTGTTAAAAAAACAGTTATATAAAATTTGCATTACACATTCTATTTTCTTTTTAGTTATTGATATTTTGATTTATCAATAAGGTTTAAATACCGAATTGACCATTGAATTGTGAAGACACTAATTCAAGATTCAATGGTCAATCGTGATTGAATAGGTAATAAATATCAAATCTATTTTTTAATATATATATATATATATATATATATATTAAATGATAGACTTGAGATATAAATAAATTATGTTTAAGATATAATAATTATTATATATTTCATGTTATAAACAACTAATTAAAGTAATAAATAACAAAAATTTGTACGTATTTATTGTTCAACTTTTTAAAAATTGTAAACTTAGTTAGTCAATCAAAATATAATATTGAAAATATTAAGCATAAAAATTATTATAAAATTATCTTCTTTAATTTATATAATTATTTTTATGTATTTGGTCAAAAATTCTATTTAATTTTATTGATTAAATTAATTAATCATAGACATGTAATATTCATTACATTTTTTGACAAATACTCTATATTTTTTTAACTATATATATTTAGTTTGAAAAAATTAATTTCAAAGTCTCTTCTATAATAAACATTGTTGGTATTTGTAATATATAATATTAAAAAAATACATGTATTATGATGTTAAAAACAAGTTGCTTTAAAAAAATGATGTTAAAAACAATAAATATACGAAATAATTTTTATATAGAGAAGTCTCCTTTTATAATAATGAAACTACTAATATTTATATTTCTATATAAAAAAACTATTATTACGAAATAATTTTAAATTTTTGCTTCATATCATACAAATTATTTTTTATAATTTTTCATAGAAATTATTTGATAATTCTAATATATTAAAAATTGCAAATATCTTCTTAAAATATATTTTTGAAGCAATCTTCTTAAAATAATTAAAAGCCAACAAATACTAGTATTTAATTCTGGAGTAATACCGAACATTGAAAATGAGTTTGATTTATTAAATGCTTTTATGACTGACCATAATATTATTTTCCCAAAATCTCTATATACCCACGACACGACTCTCCAACTTCGTTAAACGTCGAGGAATGAAGTGGTAGCGTAACGCAGTATGGGAAGCGAAAGGGTGAGCGCGCGAAAGAAGAACAGACAGCTGATAAGCATAAGTGACGGCGCCGGAGGTGGTGGCAATGGGATTGTCGGACTTCTCATGTTCGGTGGAGCCGTGGCGGCAACTGCTGCTTTTGTAGCGGCGGCCTCTTTTGTATTCAACAGAAATAAGACAAAGGATACCGCCGCCACTCACCCGAAACCTAAACCTCAACATCAACAACAACAATCATTGAACAATAGTCAAGAAGACCATCACGAAATTGAAACCATCCAAGAAGGTCTTCGTGCTCTTCTTAAACCTTCAACTACCCCAACCAATGAAGGCAATGCTTCCGGGTAACATTACTAACATATATATCCTTTTTATTTCGTTTTTTACTTTTGACTTTGAGCCCCTACATGTTTGTTTGTGTTGTTTATTTATTTTCCCCCAAATTATGTTAACTTTTGAATTTGCGACAGCCATGGCGAAATCCACACGAAGAGTATCAACAATACTTTTGTTACGGTGATTCATTCATTCTTCTTTTGCTGTTATTGTTGTGGTTTATGTTATTAGTTAGAAAAAAAAACAAGTTGGATAAATTGCGCCAATTTTGGTTTGTTTCAGGAGGAGAAAATTGAGGCTGTCCCCGACCTTAGCACCGTGAGTGAAGAGGTACATGAAATTGTACTCTCTGATGATTCTAACCCGGAAAGTGAGGCATTGTTTACAAGGTTGTTCTGAAGCACAAGATGTAGAAGTGGAAGCTCAAGAGATCCAACAATCCGTAGAAGTAGAAACAGAATCACAGGGTGACGTTGTTTTAGAGATTGAGAAAGAAGAGGATTTCAATGAGAAGCCAAATTTTGGTGCAGCAGAAGAGGATATTAGTGATGCAGCCATTGGGTGGATGAATGTTACAGCTAAAGCAAGTTCAGATGAGAAAGATAGCGATCAACCATCATCAGCAGAGATTATCAAAGAAGATGGATCATTACTGAATTCCAATGAGAAGCCAGATTTTTGTCCTACAGAGGGAGGGAACAGAGAAGACAAAATAGATGATACTACTGATGCAGACAACGGGGTCGTCACTTTTACAGCTGAAGCAAGTTCAGATGAGAAAGATAGTGATCAATCATCTACAGCATCACACTCGTTTCAATTCCCGACACGTGTCATGCCCCTCTTGTTGTTACCGTTCTTCTTCATTCTGCTTTTAATTATCGATCGTACGCAACAATTTTTTTCTGTATTATGAGTTTCCTACCAACAGACATTAGGATTTGACGGACACAATTTATGTGAAACAGAGTTGATATAATGTTTGTAAACACATTTTCATTTTCAAAAGTGTAATAACAGAGTAAATGATCACATTGATCATTTCCTAATCTCTCTAATTCTTTTATTGCCTTCTAACCGTTTTCACCAAAATGTGTGTGTGTGCTCTTCACCATTGAAGAGAATGTTTTGAGATTGTGCAATTCGCTGCACAATTCACAAACAGTTCCAACAGTTTTGGCAACCAGAGCAGTGTTCGTGATCCTTGGGGAATGACGATGGTGAATCTGAGTTCAAGTAATGGACAATTTCTAGCAAAGCTACTTGTGTTCAATGGCAAGAACTACGATTGGTGGATCGTTCAAATGAAAGCGATATTTCGCTATCAGGATGTTCTTGAGGTGGTGCGAGATGGTGTGACGACGATTGGAGAAACGACAATAGAAGAAGGATACAAGTCTAACATGTGGTATTTGGACAGAGGGTGTTCAACCCACATGAGTGGGAATAAGGAATTGTTCCTATTCTTGGATGATACTGTGACGAGGTCAATTTGACTTGCTAACAATAGTGTGGTGAAGGCAGAAGGAATTGGCAATGTAAGAATCCAAAGGAAGGATGGTAAAATGTCTAACGTAAATGATGTGTTGTATGTACCATGTGTGAAGAGTAATTTGATTAGTTTTGGTTAGAACATATATACCTCACAACATAATGGCACTCCAAAAAGGAAGAATAGAACTATTCTCAATATTGTTAGGAGCATCTTTGATGAGAACTAATGAGGGTCAACTTTGACAGTTTTGACAAGAAACCACTCAAATAAATATTTGCATTAGGAGTTGTTTTAGTTAAAGGTTGCACCAAATCGGGTCATATTTCTCCAAAATCTATGAAGATTCTTTGAGCCCAATTTGACGACAACAATTTGGAAAAGCCCAATGCACTTGCTATTTTAATTTTAATTTTTGGATTTATCTTGGTTGAATAAGTTTAGGTGTGTTTTGATCTTTTCTAAGTTAGTTTGTGGGCTTTAAAGACTTTCTATGTCATTATAGTGGCTAGTGGGAATTTATTTTCTAGTGTGTGGTTATACTCTAAGTAAATGCACAAGATAAATGCATGATAGTGGAAATTTACTTCTATCTTTCAAGCTTAACCTATAAATACTATGTAAGACTACAATTTGAAGATATGATGAAAGTTATATGCTATTAGCATTTTGAGAGCTTTGTGCCTCTTGTATCTTCTTGTGGAAGATCACTTGTTTGGATCTTATCAAAGACATCCATTCTTTTGTGGCGATTCTTCACTTAGCTTATCATTTCTGCTTTCTTCATAGACTTTAAGAGTGTGACACATTTCCTTTTCCTTCTTTTATATTCTCCATCATTTTAGTTTTGTAACTTCTAATTGAGTTTTGTTCTTAAGGGTAGATCCTAATTTCTGTTTTGTTGCATTACAGAGTTTATATAAATGATTGTAAATACGTTTTCACTTTCTTAAGTGTAATAACAGAGTAAATTGATCACATTGATGATTTCATAATCTCTCTCTAATATTCACCAGAAAGTGTGTGTGCGGGCTGCTCTTCACCATTGAAGAGAGTGTTCGTTCTGAGATTGCACAACTCACAAACTGTTCACAACAGTTACCAGGTGTCCAGCTCAGCTTCAAAGAAATCAGAATTGAAAACAAGAGCTTATAAGGCAACAAGTTTTTATTTTGAGGATAAAAACTATATACACTTGTTCAAGAAAGAGTGTGGAATCTACATGCTTAACATCAAATAAATGGCTAGTATCAATCCTATAAGCATGCTGGTGGGTTGAGTTTCCCTCCAAAAATAGCTTTTGCATTCGAACATGAAGACACAAAACTTGTATCCTTGGAGTTTGGACGACCAGCATAAGCCAAATCAACATTGGCTACCTCAATGTCTTCGCAAGGGTTCTTAATGCTGCACTGCAAAGACACTGCAACGTTTGATACTGTTGTTCCTCTTATATTACGGAAATGAACATTGCTTATCTTCCACACCGAATTTGATACCTGTCCCTGTACATTCATATAACATGCATTATCATCGGTAATTAATTAATTAATTAAAATGATGAAGGTTAAATTGTTTACCACTTTCTTTTTGCCGCCGCCATAATTCTGGTCGATAATAATGGGATTTCGTACACCATTCATGACAAGGTCTTCATAGACAATGTTTTTAGCCTCTTGTGCATTTGTTCCCAACCACGTTTTGATTCTAGCACCATTGGTCGTGTTTATAAACGTGCAATTTCTAACAGTAACACCATTCACAGTTTTCTCGTCTGGTCTCTTACCAAGGCTTCCAACACTGATTCCATGTCCAGGACCGCAGACAACGTTGCTGATTGCAATGTTAGATGTGCTGTGTCCAATAGAAATGCAGTCATCTCCAGTTCCAATAATGCTGTTGGTGATATTAATCTTATCGCTCGTGCTGATATGTATGCCATCTGTGTTTGGACTGGTTTCAGGAGCTGTTATTTTGAGATTAGAGAATGCAATGTTGTTGCATCCATGAAGATGAAAGTGGAACCACATGCTGTTTAGCGAAGTGATGTCTGTCACCACGGCATTAGTCACCTTATTCAATTTCAGAGTCTGCACAAAAAGTTTAGTTGAATTAGGTTATGGAGAGTCAGGACAGACCTCAAGACTCTTTGAGAGCTACTAGAGGTACTTATAAATCAATCACCTACGAAATAGGTTCTCATGCTTGCAGGAGTTGAACCCAAAGTCTTACGGTGTATGTATGAGTAAACTCTTTACTAACTGGGTCAATATTCATTCGCTTTAACATATTTTATTTAATATCTCTTTTGGACTTATTTTATTAAATTTGGTTTCTCAGTGTGGTAGTAGTGTTAATTAGCAATTTCAGTGACATAGAAACGTCGACTTCTGAATTAAAAACGAGAGAAAATTGTAAGTTTATGCTTACAGCTGGGAGGGGAGCACAATCGCCCCCCGTTTTCTTGCAGTCATTTAAAGGCCACATAACGGCTCCTTGACCATCAAAAACTCCTTCGCCCTTCAACACCAAGCCGTCAACATTTTCAAATGTGAACCATTCTGGACTATAATACTCAGATATATCTGTTGCGGCTTTAAGAGTTCCTACAACTTCAACGGTTATGGGCTTTGGGCTTGTACAAGGCCCTGCAAGCAATGTTTGGCCCGTAAGAAATGTTCCTTTTGGGATCAAAACCGTTCCTGGAACCGTACTGTTTTTGCATGCTTTTATCCATGCAGCCTTAATTGCCTGCATAAATAAATAATACAAAAATTAATAATTATTCATCAAATCAAAACACCTAATTTTCTTATCTACAAAATTTATTTTAAATAAAACTCACGAGAACATTGTCAGTCTCGCCATCTGCAATAGCACCAAAGGTTGTTACATCAAAAATTGCAGGACCACCAAGGAGGCTACGACGGGTTCCAAGGTTACGTGATGCACCTATCATGCTACAAGAAAGCAAAAGAAGTCCTAAGAAAGAAAGGGAATTTGCTGTAGCCATGGTGATTACCAGCTTGAACCTCAATAAGGTTTTAAATTGCAGTTTTTGGTTGTGTTATTATGATTGTTGTATTAATTGCAACCCAAACTGCAATTTTGAATAATCGTATTTATATACAAGAGAACTACCTCATACTCTACCTGTGAAGTCTATCTTTCGTCACCATTCTCCTATTTATCGGGATAATAGATGAGTTTTTGATATTAGCTTTTCTATAGTTAGTATTGTCTTGCTTCAAAAAAAAAAAGTTAGTATTGTCTTCATCACATTTAGCTATAAAATAACCACTTAGGTTATCAAAAAAGCTTAAATAACTAACGTGCATAGCTGGTTTCTTCTCAGAACCCTTAATTTGCAACCAAGTTTTAAAATACAACGACCTTATCAGTTATAAGTTGTTCAATCGTTGGCAACAATATTGCAAGCATTAGGTCCTTATCATTGTAATGCTGTAGCTCTCAAACTAAACTATAGAAGAAATGTTTTAGTTAGTAATTAGTGGAGGCAAAAAATAGTCTATAATGTTGTCATATATAAGAGATATTTTTTAAAGTTTTTACGAATTACACAACCTCTTTAATATTGTCATCATATGTACTTAGTGTGTAGTCTACCAACAAAGACTAAGTGGAGATTGCTCAAGCAGATGTGGTGGACAAGTTGTCTAGCTTTAATAGTAAATGATAGCGTGACCTCTGTAACCCTTCTTAAAAGGTAATTAGAAATATTTATTCAATAAAAATCATTGATGTAATTAATGTTTTTTAATTAAGTGATATGATATTATTCCTTAAGTTTTTTTGTCGTGTTATTGGTGTGCACTGACTTTACCGATGATTAATCTACGCCAGCGAACCTAGTTGCCCACAAGTACCCGGCTTTGTTGGCCCGTGCGACACCAACATAGTTTTTTCCACACCTAAGATTCAAACTCAAGGCTACATGTATACGGACATTTTTGTAGATAAATTTTAGTTTTTCTAACTCGCCCCCGTAGTACACCAATCCTGCAGGCTCCGTCCCTGCGGACAACCGATCCTTCTAATTAAATTCCATGTTCATGCGTGGATAGTTTTGCTAGATAGTCTTCCAACTCGACAAGCGTTGCAGCAGCGTGGCGTTTTTAATTTCAATCCCAGGCCATCTTGCGTTCTGTGTTTTAGGGAAGTGGAAGATGCACCTCACCTCTTTTTTAATTGCTCTGTTTCGGTTCAGGTGTGGTTTGTCATTGACCAGTGGCTGGGCGTGACAACCAGCAGCAGCTCAGATGCTTGGGAGCACTTGAACGGTGTTAGCGTTGGAGGAAGAAGAACAAGAAGGTGTGATTCTTGATATGGATTGCAACTGTGTGGGTGATTTGGATACAACGTAATGCGGTTATCTTCTGGGGCGGTATCCCGAACACCTCACATATGTTAGATCAAATTAAAAGGTTAGCTTGGGGATGGTTTGCTTGTAAATTGGGTAGGAATGTAGAAGTTGACTATGAACAATGGTGTATTAATCCGATGGCGTGCTTTGAGTTAGTTGTATGATGTGAAGATCGTAAACGGGTTGAGGCACCCCTTCTGCCTATTCAATGAAAATTGACTTACCAAAAAAAAAAGACTAATTAAAACTAGTCTTTCCTATGATTGTAACATAATATAAATATTTACGGTTTATCATGTGGTGTCATGACGTGAGTCTACTTTTGCATGGAGCTTGGATGAAGATTACAAATATAAAAACCAAAAAGATCAAAAAGGATTCAAATGTCAAAGAAAAATACTTCAATGTGTTCAATATAATCATTAAGATAAAAACACACTGAAGGTGACCATGTACATAAAAAGAGATTTCTAGGATAACAAACCCTAGTGTCTCCTACTCCGATCGAATAATTTAGGCTAAAATATCGGTTTTCAGGCAACTTACTCCGATCGTCATGAAAAACGGCTATTAATCCGAAAAAAAAATCAAGGACCAATACACCCCTAGAAGGGACTTCTTACTGGATCGCGAGACTCAAATTCCCAAATTCAATCATTTCCTAATTTTTCATAGTCCCCAAAAAATCTTAAAAAATTTGCATAGACTTATTTTGATTTTGTTAGATTTTTAGTGGTGTTTTTATAATTTTTGACTTAGTTTTGACTCTTTAACGGATTTTTAGTAGGCTTTTTATAACCTTTTTTTAAAAATTAAAACAAATCATATTAATTATCAAATAATAATAATAATAATATTAATAATAATAATAATTCGTCAAATAATAATAATAATAATAATAACAAGTCGTATATACCCCACACCTTGGTATATACGACTTGTTAAAATACAACAATGTCAGGGTACAAAATTGGCATCGTATATATATATATATATATTATCTAACGTATATACGACCCTACAAAATGTGGGTCTTATATATGTTAGATAACATATATACGATCGGTATTTTTTCTTTTAAAAAAATACGGTTTTAAAGGGTATTTTAGGGTTTTCAATTTTATGTGGAGGTAGATGGAATAGTGTGGGAATGTTAGTTTCTGAGATTTGAACCCGAGACCTCCTTCTTGCACTCATTTGGTCTACTCCTTCAGTATCCATTTGTTCGCCAACTGAGCTACCTTGTTGGATTCTTATTAAATATTGTTACAAACTAGTAATTTACCCGTGCATCCGCACGGGTGACACAATATTTGTTATAATTTGCTATGGATATTAGTATATTTTGAAAATTGCAAAATTTAATTAAAGAAAAAGAAAAACTCGATAAAAATGTTATATTTCAACTTGCTTACAATACGCGTATTGCAAAAGCTAAAAAAAGTCACTTTCTTCTTCTAATCTTATTAATAAAGTAAAAATTAGAAGGAAAAAAAACAGAGATTTAATATAAGATATGCACCCCTGTTGCAGCTCCCGTTACAGTTCTTGTTGCCGCGCCCGTTGCCACTCTCCTATTGCCTTGCCACTCCTTGTTGCATCTTTCGTTGCCCTTTGATTATCAGTCTCTCATTGCCCCCGCATTAAAAATGGAGTAAAAATCAAAAAATAAGAAAATAAGATGTAATATAAGATATGCAGCCTCGTTGCCGCTACCGTTAGTGGTTTGGAATTTTTGGTAGTGGTTTACTTTTTTTACAATTGTTAGTGGTCAAGTTAATCGGTATTAGTAGTTTCCATAGATTATAGTAAGTAGATAAATTTATTAAAATAGTTGTGTTGCAAAAAGTTTATAAAAAAGTCAGTATCATCTTATAATATTAATAATAGAGTACAAATGAAGGAAAAAAGATAATAATGGCAGTATCTTCTTATAATAATATGGCGCTCCCGTACTAGTAGTATCGCTTTTTTTGACAATCGGTAGTGGTTGAATTAATTAGGTTTAGTAGTTTTGAGTAGATTAAAGTAAATAATAAATTCCACATAATTTAGAAGGAAAAAAATGAGTGTGTGCGTCGCGCGACATAAAGCTTTTGCTGCTTTTTGGCGCTCTCGTTGGCGCTGTTAATGGTGCTCTCGTTGCTGCTCCCGTGAAGCTCACGAAAAAAAGTGGATGAGATTTAATTATTATTATTATTTTTTATGAAAACTAATTTTTAAATTTTTGCTAGCGGTATCGCTTTTTCTAACGATTGGTAGTGGTCAAATTAATTGTGTTTAGTAGTTTGACTTGATTAACTTAAGTAGTAAATTAATAATAATTTAATTAATTTTTTGTAATTATTGATTTTTAAAATAAATAAAAGTAAAATAAATATTTTGGTAGTGAATTGTTTGATTATGTTGATAGTAGAGAGAAGTGGAAAAGAGTGAGAGAGAGGAAAGATAAAAGAGGATATGACAGTGGGACCACTAATAATAAAAATGAGTGAGAGAAGAAAAAGAAAAAGTAAAAAATTGAAAGGACATATTTATCCTAATGATATAACTAATAGAAGGAGTGCATTAATAAATTTAGTGGAGGGTTATTGTCCTCTTTTTTATAGTAGACTAGCGATATATTCAAGCATACGCACGGGTAACATCGTATTCTTTATAGTATTCTTTAATAGTTTTAAAATATTTTCTTCAATTGAAATTTTTTATCGTTAGGTAATTATCAATCATCTAAAAATAATGTAGCTCCAATCGCGAATAAATATACGAAACACATTTTATCAGTAATAAAATTATACCAACATGTAACATTATCCCATTGTAACTCAAAAGCAGAATATAGAATAATTAGTCAAACAATGTGTAATGTTTACCCGTTAACGTGCAATGTTTTCTCGTAAATAATCAAAAGTAATGAAATTATACTAACCAGATGCAACGTTTACCTGTTAACACACAAAAGATTAGACAAAAAATTATAAAAATTAAAATACTCATTTATAAAAATAAAGATGTTTTCGCGTCTAATATTTTATCAAAATTAAATAGAAGAAAAAAAATAGAGATATTTAATATTATGTGTTTTGATTAAAAAGATTTAAAAAAGTTTAAAAAATAGAAATGTGAAGAGAGAGAGAGAGAGAGAGAGAGAGAGAGAGAGAGAGAGAGAGAGAGAGAGAGAGAGAGAGAGAGAGAGAGAGAGAGAGAGAGAGAGAGAGAGAGAGAGAGAGAGAGAGAGAGAGAGAGAGAGAGAGAGATAGAGAGAAAATTGAGAAATATAAGAGTGAGAGAGGAAAGAAAAAATTGAGTTGTATATGTGAGATTAAAAAAGATAAGAGATAATGTGAGAAAGTGAGACAAAAAAGTGAAATAAAAAAATTGGCAACGACATATTTGTCCTTAAAAAGTGAGTTTTAGAAAAGGATACACAATAATTTTGGTAGTGATTTTCTACTTGAGACATGCTGTCATGCATTATGAAGGAGTAGAATCCAATCCACATTTTCCGATGTTACCCCCTGAGCCTGAGCTGAGCTAGCTCGAAAATGCCGATTAGCCGTTGAACGTTGAACTGAAAATGGTGAGTCATATGAGAATCATCGCGTGAGATGAGATGTTATTATCCAACAAACATAGCAATGTCTGAACCCAAGCTTGCTAGACTTCCCAGTATCAGAGACCGAGTCGAAGGTACCCTCTCCGCTCACCGTAACCAGCTCGTTTCTCTCCTCTCCAGGTTAATTACTTTTCTCTCTTCATATCATTCCTTCATTTTTTTGCTCCCCTTATCTTTGTTTCTCTTGATTTATCCATGCACGTATAATCAATCACGTTTCTAATTCATCAAATCCATTAATTACGTGATCCAGGTAACCCGAATAAGCATTTTTGTCTCCTACGGGGGTTTTTCAGTCATTGTGTTGTAAAATGAGAGAACTTTTATACACTGCCCTTGTCTTCTTTTGAATAGTGGCCAATTTTCAATATATTTTATATTTTCATATTCTTAATATCAGGGTTGATGTTATGTTATCTAACAAGACAGTGTTTTCTTTCTGGTAATGAAAATTTTGCAGTCTCGGTAAATCAGGGGAAAGGGATTCTTTAGGCAGCATATTGATACTTTGATAGTTGTTGATGTTGTTTTTGAATTTTGAAGGTATGTTGATCAGGGGAAAGGGATTTTGCATCCACATAATTTGATTGATGAGCTAGAAAATATCCATGTCGAGGGTCAATCTACTGAGGATCTCAAAAATGGCCCCTTCGGCGAAATCATCAAGTCCGCACAGGTATGTATACTTATTAGACACTTAGTTACTCATAACTGAATTAGTTAGAATTCAGTTACCGTTTCTGTTAATTCTGTTGTAAGGGAAACTACATTCCCTATATAAACTCAAAGTTTAGTAATAGTACTAACCAAGGACCTAAGTAGATTATAACTTTGGATTACTATTAGATTATTTTATGAGCCTTACTTTACTCTCTCTAATTATAATTTACTTTGAAGGTCAATTATTTTTTTGTGACAGGAAGCCATAGTTTTGCCTCCTTTTGTGGCAATAGCAGTTCGTCCACGACCTGGTATTTGGGAACATGTTCGTGTTAACATTTCTGAACTTAGTGTGGAGCAGTTAAGCGTTTCCGATTATCTCCGCTTTAAAGAAGAACTTGTAGATGGAACGTAAGAAGTCCTAATTTACTTCATGTGATCTGACCTTGTAAACTAATTGACTTCTTGTGATCTGCTGTAATGACTGACTGCTTTCTTTTTTGTTTTACATTTAAACATCAGGGCTAATGACCCTTTTGTGTTAGAGCTTGATTTTGAGCCATTCAATGCCTCATTTCCCCGACCAACCCGCTCATCATCCATTGGCAATGGTGTTCAGTTTCTCAATCGCCACCTTTCTTCAATTATGTTTCGAAACAAAGATTCATTAGAGCCATTGCTTGATTTCCTCCGAGCTCACAAATATAAAGGCCATGTAAGGTTGCTGTGCTATGCGCCTTTCTTTGTAACAAAGTGATTGTGTTACATTGTGACAGTTATAGTTTCAAGGAATGCAACTTGAGCCTGCATTTTTCTTTCCCCGACGTGATTTTGGTGCAGGGATTAATGTTAAATGATCGTATACATAGCATTTCCAAACTTCAGTCCTCTTTGGCCAAGGCTGAGGAGCATCTTTCGAAGCTTGCTAGCGATACACCCTATTCTGAGTTTGAATATGTGTAAGCTTGTCTTTGATATTTATGTCTTCGGAGAATTTCTCTAGTATATTTGTAGACAAATCAAAAATGTTTTATTTTGAGTCTTGTGTGACTGTAGATTACAAGGAATGGGTTTTGAGAGAGGTTGGGGTGATACAGCTGAACGGGTATTGGATATGATGCATCTGCTCTTGGACCTTTTTCAGGCACCTGATCCTTCTACACTAGAGACTTTTCTTGGTAGAGTGCCAATGGTTTTCAATGTGGTTATATTATCTCCCCATGGGTTCTTTGGCCAAGCCAACGTTCTGGGTTTGCCCGACACTGGTGGACAGGTATTATTTACCATATAATGCACAAGTTTACTCGATCTAGACATATGTGAATGTTTTTCATTGGCCCTCTTCACTAGTCCTCAATTTCTGGTCATTTCTGTCTCTTGCATTGGTGCGAGACAATATTGTGTATAAGCACCATCCTACCTGAGAGATTCTAATTTGCAGGTTGTTTATATACTCGACCAAGTGCGTGCCCTTGAGAATGAGATGCTCCTTAGGATCAAGAAACAAGGACTTGATCTCACTCCTAAAATTCTTATTGTAAGTGTAACTTCTTGAATCATATCTTTGAATTTGACTCAGTTTTTCTATGGTAATTTTTTTTTCTGGTTCAAATCAAATTTAATTTAATTTCTGTTCTGAAGGTTACGAGGTTAATACCTGATGCAAAGGGGACAACATGCAACCAGCGGCTAGAAAGAGTCTGTGGTACTGAACATACTCATATTTTGCGAGTTCCTTTCAGATCAGAGAAAGGAATTCTCCGTAAATGGATTTCAAGGTTTGATGTATGGCCTTATCTAGAGACTTTTGCACAGGTAAATATCACTCTATAGGTTTAACTATTCTCCCTTTGTTCTGAATTTTTATTTAGAAAGTAACGATTTCTGAGCTTAGTTTAGTTTAGGCACGAGAAGGATATTTAAAAATGGGAATTTATGCCGCATGTGCTAGCCTTTCCATTTTGATATTGGTAGTTTTATGTGCGAACACGAACAGGATGTTGCCAGTGAAATTGCTGCTGAGTTACATGGTTATCCTGATTTCATCATTGGAAATTACAGTGATGGGAATCTTGTTGCATCTTTACTAGCTTGTAAAATGGGAGTTACACAGGTTCTGTTATGTCTCCTTTTTCCTTGGAGATGTTAATCTCATTGTATCTTCTAATGATAGTGCAACTTACTAGAATTAAATGTTCGTGTTTATAGTGCACAATTGCCCATGCACTGGAGAAAACAAAATATCCAGATTCAGGTTCATATTGGAGGAAGTTCGATGATAAGTATCATTTTTCATGTCAGTTCACTGCTGACCTAATAGCCATGAATAGTGCTGATTTTATCATTTCCAGTACATACCAAGAGATTGCAGGAACGTAAGTTTTCGCGGTATACAGTGTACTTCATGGTTTGTGATAATTACTTTTTGCTGATGCTAGTTATTTCATTTTCTTATCTTCATCATCTTTCTTTTCAGGAAGAATACTGTTGGCCAATATGAGAGTCACACTGCTTTTACTCTCCCTGGACTTTATAGGGTTGTTCATGGCATTGATGTTTTTGATCCTAAGTTTAATATTGTCTCTCCTGGAGCAGATATGTGCATATATTTTCCCTACTCAGAAAAGCAGAAAAGACTTACAGCTCTTCATGGTTCAATTGAAAAGTTATTATATGATCCTGAGCAGACTGATGAATACGTGTGAGTCTTCTGTTCTTTCTATTGAATAGATTTTGAATTAGGATATTATACTTTGGGAAGGAATAGAATCTCTAAAGCAGTTGTAAGAAATGTTATGAAACACCTCACTTCTTTATATGTTGAGTTTTGCTACTATGGTGGCAGCGGTACACTGAAAGATCGGTCAAAGCCCATAATTTTCTCCATGGCAAGGCTAGACGGAGTGAAAAACATATCAGGGTTGGTAGAAAGCTTTGGTAAGAACAAAAAACTGAGAGAGCTGGTCAACCTTGTTGTTGTAGCTGGTTATATTGATGTAAGTAAGTCCAGGGACAGAGAAGAAATTTCAGAAATTGGAAAGATGTATGATCTCATCAAAACATATAATTTAAATGGTGATTTTAGATGGATTGCGGCTCAAACAAATAGAGCCCGCAATGGTGAGTTATATCGCTACATAGCAGACACAAAAGGTGCTTTCGTTCAGGTATCTACTACTCTCTCCTTAGTCCTTACTGTTTGGTTGACCCCTCAGACATCATTTGTGAATGTAACAAGAACTCTCTTACTGCAGCCTGCCTTCTATGAGGCTTTTGGGCTTACAGTTGTGGAGGCAATGACTTGTGGCCTCCCAACATTTGCTACTTGCCATGGTGGTCCAGCTGAGATCATCGAGCACGGTAAATCAGGATTCAATATTGATCCTTATCACCCTGATCAAGCTTCTCAGCTGTTGGTTGAATTCTTCCAACAATGCAAGGGAGACCCTAATCATTGGAATAAAATATCTGCTGCTGGCCTTCAGAGAATTTATGAAAGGTATGTATGTATATGATTTTGGTAAAAATTGGTAGTTTACTAGTTTTTATAGGGACTCATCATGCTAAGTTGACAATATTCAGGTACACATGGATGATCTATTCCGAAAGGCTTATGACCTTGGCGGGTGTTTATGGTTTCTGGAAGCACGTCTCCAAGTTAGAGAGGCGTGAAACTCGCCGATATCTTGAAATGTTCTATATCCTTAAATACCGTGATTTGGTGAGTGATATTGCATTTGTTAGTTTCTGGAAATGATAGGATTGGTATTATAATTGTGTGTAGTTTAATTACTATGATCTTATAGTGTAAATAAACAAGTTTTACATAGTCATCTAATTATATTTTTCCATTATGTCACATTTGCTAAAATATCCAATAGGGTGAAATATGATTGAATGTCTCTGTAACTTTACATTGTTTACGACTTTATCAGCTTTAAGTCCTATGCCTAACAATAATATCAAGTGTGAGAAACAAAATAAAACTGTTACTTACATTGATTTCAATTTTGTGTTCTATAACTTCATTCCAGGCTAAGTCTGTTCCGCTGGCAAAGGATGATGAAAATTAACTGATTGGTGTCTTCGCAGTTGGTGGTGACTACTGAGTACTGACTAAAAATATCTAATTGAAGAATAATAATGTACATAATAAAATTCTGCTCCCAGTAGCCTTGTAATATTGGTGAAATCCATGTCTTGTAATGACGAAATCAGTCCTAAAATTTTGTTCTGCTGGAATACGAGAGTTTCAGGTAATCTAGTCTATGTTAAATTTGATCAAGCCCGAAATGTTGGATACTGGTTATTGGATGTCTCTTGCTTAGCAGTTATTAATTTTCTTTACATGTGAAATATATCTATGAATGATTTTGTAAATAAGATTTTAGGACGGATAAAGATTTTAGGATGTCTCTCTATATAGATATTTCCATGTGGAATATATGCTTGGATAAAGATTTTAGGATGTCTCTCTGTATATTTAGAAACTTACATTGAATATTGCTGTTGTGCAATTTCCATGGAAATATTTTGTACTAAGAGTAGTTGTTTTAGTACGCATAGGAATCAAAGTAAGCAATGAACTAAATGCATCTTTTGAAAGCTGATGGGCTCCTCCCTCTCTTCTTACGAAGATATTGGCACATTGTAGGTGGTGAAGTTCAATCTTTAGTTTTGGGTATTCTTAATGAAGAAAAGTCTTAGGCAAGCATAAACAATACCTTCATTGCCCTAAATGCAAGAACCCAATCTCTCCAAAGCATTTTCGTCCCATTACCTTACGCAATGTGGTGATGAAGATTGTGACTAAAGTGAGTACAAATGGTTGGGGAGTCCATAGAAACACTAGGAGCAACGAGTTAATGAGTAATGACCATAACTATCAATAGACTTAGACACCACATTTCATAAAGAGGAATACTTCGTAGCATCGTTATTTGTTTGTGATTGAAATTGATGAATGAACATACACAAACAATTGTATACAAATACACACTCGAGCGCAAAGGTGGACCAAGGTAGTACCGAAAGTGGAAAATTGCAAGTCTTTCTAAAACATGGGGTTTTCATTTTTATTCCTCATTAAATTTTCCTTCCCCCACTTATATTTTTGTTTTCACTTTTGGTCATCACTTATATCATGTTTGCATTCTTGAGTACGAATTACCTTGTTGGCACTTGTCATGCCACACTTTAAAAATTAGGATGCCAAACTTCCTTATGCGTTTGGCATTCTAGTCATTAAAAAGTATGACGTGGCAGGTGCCAGTGTGAAAGTCCATTAGCTAGCTGAGCACCAACTTAACTTCAAAAGCAAGGGATTTGACATCCTAGTCATTAGAAAGTGTGACGTGACAGATGACAGTGTCAACATTCTATAGCCAACTAAGTATCAACTTAATGGCAGAGATCAAAAGTGTAAACAAATATATAAGTGAGGACCAAAAGTTGAAGAAAATTAGGGACTAAAGGGGAATATTTTGTAGTGACTTAAAACATAATTAATTATTTTTTTACACTTACCTCTTGTATAAAATAGGTATATTTAATAAAATTGACAATGAACTTATTATTCAATAATTATGCGGCATATCATATACTCATATCATACATCATCTCAAGTATATACAACTAAATCAAGTCATAAGATTGCACACACAGGTCGTATGAGTCACATTACACATGGTCTCACATCATTCGCTTACCTCACAAACTATGAGAATGCAATGTGGTGGGGTCAAACAAATCATATCATAAGAGGGTGCAAGTCTAACTAATCGCTACTTTGTATGCATGTGGTGTCATCTCATCTACTAATTTGAAAAATTGACTAGGAGTGTACATTCAGTCCATTGGAGAAAAGTATTGTTTCGGACTAGGCCAAACCCAATTTGTAGCGGCCCATTAACGGCCCGGAATGCATGCTGACTGGATTGTAACAGCGCGATCCGTGCGCCGCACCATTCAACGTCCGAGGTCGGCCTTGGCTAATCGAACGGCTCATATCTAGCGATATCAGTTGAGCGCTTGGGAGCAACCCCCCTCCGCGTCTATAAATACAACACCAACCACTGGAATCAGATACGCATCTCTCATTTGAATGTCGCTCCAACTTGTGATTGCTGACTTTGCCATCAGAGTGTCTGCAGGTACCAAACCCCCTCCGACATGAGGGCAGGAGTGAACGACCTCAAAAGAATCATCTACCAACTTCCAACTCGGCTACATCTAATACAACTTGTGAATATTTGTAAATACTTATATCATTGTAAATAGCTAACTAGAGTTAGATTGTTAGTAACTAGTTGAGTTAAGTTAAGTTAACTGTTAGTGATAGCATATTCTGTTAGTGCAGTAACAAAATCAGTTAGAGCTAGTTAGAGCATTAGCGCTTTTCTGCAGCTTGTATATAAACATCTCATAGTGTATCAACTAAATTAATCAATGCAGTTAAGATGAATTTCTGTTACTTTCAATTCTGTTACTCTGATTCCATCACCATCCAACACAGGGAAATGTATAGAACAAGTATATAGATTGATAGTGAACACTTCATTACCTAACACTCTCCATTAATCTAGATCTAGATTTCACTAATGTCCTCAATTTAATGTGCAAAACTTGAATCATTAAGGGCTATTACCCATATCTTGCAAAAAAATTGATTATAGACATTTTATTTATGCAATTCAAAACACCTTCGTTATCCAATTCCAAATTTTGATTGAAATTCCTAAGAGTTGAAACCCATGTGGCAATGCTAGGAAGTATCTGAAAGTTCTTCATGGAGATACGGATCGGAGGAATGTCTTGGGGTCCCGCTTGCCCATTTGCATTTGGCACAAGGGATTTGGAATCGTTGTGCCATAATTTTGGGGAAGGGGAACTACCCTCCTAGTCCTCCTTATCAAAAAAGTGTTTCACTCTCACTTCTGACACTTGTGTCAGATGCTTAGCCTATACCACTTCTTTTCGTCATTCTTCACATGTCTGTCCCTCTTCTCTCTCTCTCTCTCTCCATCACTCTCATTTTCAACGGTCAAATACTTTCTTCTTTCTTTCCTTTGATTTTAACCTCTCCCTACCTAGCCAGCTACACCTATGCATAACTAAAAAAGAAACTACTATCCATCTTCATCTTTTATTCATTTAAGAAAAGAGATACAAATGGTGAGAGAGTTATGTGAGACAATCAATGCGGCTGTTATATCACTCGATTCAATAAAGAGAGATGTGATAATTTATTCTAAGTAAAAGGGACTAATTTATTTATCATGTTGGATTGACTGGTCTAACAATGGATTGTTTCCAAGTTTCCAGGAAAAGGTTAATCATTTTTTTAATTCAACCATGCCTCCATCCCAAACTTTAACTAATCAAATTTCCCTCACCAATGTATTGGAAGTTGCTAAATCAAGTAGTAACACGCAAAACCAAACACATAGGGGTACTAATTTATAAACGGAATTTGGTTTAAATTTCTTGACAACTTGATTAGAAGAGCATCACTGGATACAGTATGCTACTTTTCCGAATCATACATATTATAATATCATATAGAAGAAGCGTCGCCACAATGAAAGTTACTCACCACCGTGACAACTTAAACTTGTTCTAAGAAATTAAACTAGTAAAACATAATAAGAAGGTGCTTGCTTTCTTTCTAGCTAAAGTTGACCAAAGGAGTGTGCAAGATAAGCCAATGATCCAACAAGTGGTGCGTTAATATAAGTAGCTGGCTCTGATTGCTCATAATCTGACCGTTCATCTGGGAACCTATCACGTTGATCTGGTCCACCAACAATAGCACCAACTAGAATGTTTGGGTTTGGGGATTCTGAATTCATTACACTGAACCCTGCTCCACACTGAATCTTTCCTGGGTGAACAGCAATTGAAGGAAGTGATGATCCCCTGTGGTGTATCCTTCTTGGATACTTTGGTCCATACCCCACCATAAAAGACATTTTCAATGGGTTATCCCCTAGCAAGTAATCCACCTGAAAATTAAAAATTAAAAATATTACTAAATAAAATGCATTTTTAATTTGTTAGTACAGCATAACTATTAAGTTATTTCTTTTTACCTGTTTCTTGGCTAAGGTTCGGAGCTTTTTTGGTGTAACTGTGGTTCCACCACAGGTTACAACCGTATGAGATTTGGTCAAATATTTGGCATATGTTAGCAATAAGAAGGTGGTGGAGGTGACATATTGCATGTTACTATCATTCATCTTGAACAAAAGCCCACCTGCAAAAGTTTATTTAATTAATTTCAAAAACAAACCGTTACAAATTGGACCACATGACTCAGTTTGAGAAAGAGATGAGAGGGAGGAGGATAAGGAAAAGGGACCTCACCAGGGGTATATTGGGCAGAAGAAGAGGCTCCAGGAATTAGAGAACAAACGAAATTGTCAGCATGACCCTTGTAGTCATGGAGAGATTGTACCTTTTGAACAAGAAATTCCTAAAATCAAGACCACAAAAATTTGTTAGTTTCAAACCAATGTTGTTACAACTAGTTTTGTGCAATAGACATAAGAAGATATGTGATGTGATGTGATGGAATTTGGACCTTAGAAAGAAGTATTCTTGCTCCAACATGTTTGTTATCCCACCCAAATGTGTTGTCATACTCTGCAGCTCCAAGGATCTGTCCATTAACTTGAATGTAGTTTAAGTACATTGGATTCTTAGTAGCTTTGTGAAGCCAAGCAGCACCCCACAACAACTCATCCTAACAAATTTTCAACACATCAAGGAAATTTCCCACTAACAGAACAAAGTCTCTTTATTGGGCACATGGAAAAATTGAAACTTTACCTGATAACCAGAGAAAGAGCAATAGAAGGGACACACAATGGGCTTTAAGACATTGCTGTAAGATCCCCTGTGTTTATCAGCAAACTGGAACACCTACACCCAAGTAACAAATACAATCTCAAATTTTAGGCAAAAGGGTACAATAAAAATGCAACCTTTGAAGAAAATCTTGAATCAAAAATATTTATTTACCCTGATAGCCCTTCTGGCTAAGAGTTTAGAGTATGTTGGGTCACTTCTTCTAAAAACAAGAGAAGCAGCTGCAAGAGCTGCAGCAGTTTCAGCAGCAACTTCAGAACCAGGTGCATTTGCATCTACCTTAAACACACTTCTTGGTGTGTCCATGTCTTCTGGTCTCTCCCAACAAGCATGGTCCTTTTTAGCATCTCCCACCTACAAAAAAAATCAATCTCAGTTCCCCTGTTTTCTCTCTAAAAAAAGTCAAAAACCACTTTCACACACATAAAGAAAAAAAGGTACTAACTTGAACATAAATGGTGTCTGGATGTGCAGTGGCTTTGAGAAGATAATCAGTAGCCCAACGAATAGCCTCTCTAGCATTCGGTAACTCACCTTTCATTAACCCACCAAACTCAATAACACTCCATGAAAGCATGGTAGTTGTAAAAGCCATGGGAAAACCAAACTTAACATTGTCACCAGCATCATAATACCCTCCAACCAAATCAACCTGCATTGTACATTCAAACCCAAATAAGCAACAAAAAAACACAAAGAGAGTGTAAATGTTAACGAAAAGATGTGAGATTTACATGCATAGCTGAGCCATCAGAGAGACCAGAGTCTCTTCTCCAAGACATTCTTTGATTAGAAGGGAGTTTCCCTGATCTCTGGCCTTCAAAGTAAAGGATAGATTTGGTGAGAGCATCTCTGTAGTTATGAGAAGCAAAGTGAGGGTGGTGGCTATGGTGGTGTGAAGGGTAGGCATTACCGAGGAGAAGAATAGTGGAGAGAAGAGAGAGGACAATGGTGAAGGAAAGAAGGAAAGTCATTTTGAACTCTGTCAAAGGGAAAATGGACCCAATGAACAAACTTCCTTCCTGCAAGTGACAGTGTGTTGTGTGAACTGTGAAGTATTTTCTTGTTGGAGCTCTGCTATTTATAAAAGCAAAAGCTGTTTCTGTTACGTTCTGTTTCGTTACAAGACAACAATAATTATGTCCACATCCTAATCTTAACGAGGGTCACGCTTTTTAAGCTTCTATCTCTTCAACTTCAATAACTATAATAACTAGAATGTGGCATTTACCGTGCTCAAATGCCTTAATTTGCCTACCATGGACAAGTGATCACCTATAAATTATAACTGGACGATTACCGTGCGATGCACAGGGAGGTGATTAACAGACCTACAGATGTAGTTTCGAAAAAACATCAATATTTTATAAGGAGAGTATAAAAATACGCAACACATATATATAAGATGAAGAAGCAATAAATAGCTCTGGTGAGGATGAACAATATCGGTCAAAAATATAGAGTGGGGTATATTGGTAAGCGAGTGGGTACAAAATGAGGGTACATTTTGATAATAAAAAAAAAGTCTTGGACAAAAAAACAATTTGTCGAAAGGTATGTCATTCAAAAATATAGAGTGAAAGTATATTGGTAAATAGTGAGGTACAAAATGAGGGGTATATTGGTAAATGGTGGGGTACAAAATATAGAGTGGGGTATGTCGGTCCAAAAATATAGAGTGGGGGTATATTGGTAAGCAAAGTGGGTACAAATGAGGGTACATTGGTAAATGGTGGGAATAAAATTTTCCTAGATAAAAGAAAAAAGTGTTGGAAAAAAAATAATTGTCGGGGTATGTCGGCCCAAAAAAAATATAGAGTGGGGTATATTGGGTAAGCAGTACAAAATGAGGATATATCGGTAGCGGTGGGAATAAAATTTTCCCACCAAAAGTGGATAAAAAAAAAAGAGTGTTGGACAAATAAAAAAATTGTCGAGAGTATGTCGGTCCAAAATATAGAGTGGGGTATTGGTAAGCAAGTGAGGTACAAAATGAGGGGTATATTGGTAAATGGTGGGGTACAAAATATAGAGTGGGGTATGTCGGTCCAAAAATATAGAGTGAGAGTATATTGGTAAACAATGGAGTACAAAATGAGGGGTATATTGGTAAATGGTGGGAATAAAATTTTCCCACCAAAAGTGGGGAAGTCAACGATTGTGTATTAATTAAGAGAGATAATAATAATAAAAAAAGAGTGTTGGACAAATAAAAAATTTGTCAGGGGTATTTCGATCCAAAAATATATAATGGGGGTATATTGGTAAACAGTGGGGTACAAAATGAGGGGTATATTGGTAAATGGTGGGGTACAAAATATAGAGTAGGGGTATGTCGGTCCAAAAATATAGAGTGGAGGTATATTGATAAACAGTGGGATACAAAATGAGGGGTATATTGGTAAATGGTGGAAAAAAAATTTCACACCAAAATGCTTATAGTCAACGATTCTCTATTAATGTATAGAGATTATAATGCTATGAAATTGGGGTAATTTTTTTTAGGCTAAATTACTGTTTTGGTCATTTATCTTTGGCATCGATTTCATTTTGGTCCTTTATCTTTTTTTTTTCTCGTTTTGGTCCTTTATGTTTCAGTTTTGTGTCAATTTGGTCCTTTTTTGTAGTTTTCTGTCTATGACCTTAACGGACGCCACGCTGGCAGTTAACTGCTGACGTGGCGTCCATCTGACATGTACTCATTAATTGACGTGGCATTTTAATGTATTATTTAAATTAAAATAAATTACACATCATCAAATCTGTTTTTTAAATATTACAATTATAGAAGACAAAAATAGAAAACTCAAAAAAGCATTTCAAATCTGTAACTCAGATCTGAGTTTGCTGAATATCTTCGTTAGCTTCCAGTTTCTTGAATCGTTTGTATTGATGTAGAATTAATTTCTCCCATTCGGTATTTACTGCAACTATATCACTTTAATTGTTCATCAATCATCATCCATCCCCCACTTTTATTTTCTGTCAGCATCCTTGCCGAATGCTATTGCTTTTCGCGGTCGAATTGGTCGCCGATATGAGAAATCCCATCGTCGCAATTCCATCACTCAACCACCACGCTCTTTCTTGCATTTCAATTGCTTGAATTGGAATGCTTACTAATCTCAGCAAAATCCAGTGCAAGAATGAGAATGTTTTAAATCTGTAACTCAGATCTGGGTTTTTTAAATCTGTAACTCAAACGACTGGTGCTTGAAGAGAAAAACCAGATCTGTACCTCAGATCTGCTCAGATCTACAAAAATGACGAAATAGATGAACCTTCCTCTGATTTGATGATGGATTGATGTTTCAGATTTTCTTCTTCTTCAATTTGTTTAAGTTTAATGTTTTTGTTCATTTTCTTTCTTTCTTTCATTTGATTATTTATTTTCAGTTTTTAGTTTACATTTTCAATTTCATTTCTGTTTTATAATTTGTAATTTATTTTACATTTAAATAATACATTAAAATGCCACGTCAATTAATGATGCTGAGTCACATGGACGCCACGTCAGCAGTTAACTGCCAGCGTGGCGTCCGTTAAGGTCATTGACAAAAAACTACAAAAAAGGACCAAATTGACACAAAACTGAAACATAAAGGACCAAAACGAGAAAAAAAAAGATAAAGGACCAAAATGAAATTGAGGCCAAAGATAAAGGACCAAAACAGTAATTTAGCCTTTTTTTTAACCCCACCATCAACCACCTATACTCCCATCGAACTATTTTCGTCCAATTTTATCACTAAAAAAATATTCAAAACAGATTTATCTAACAAATAGATAAATATGTTGTCTAGACTTTATCTATTTGTTAGATAAATTCGTAGTGAAATTTTCAAAACGGATTTACCTAACAAATAGATAAATTTATTGTCTAGACAACAGATACAAGAGATTTATCTATTGTTAGATAAATCTGTTTTGGCCAAAAATAATAAAACGGAACTATAGTATAAAGACATAACTATGTAAAACGGAAATATCTAGCTTTACATAATTTAGTTCTGTTTTTTATCCAGTGATGTAATTTCATTTTATTAATAGTTCCGTTTTATTATTTTTGGCCGAAACAAATTTATCTAACAAATAGATAAATTCGCTTTCTAAACTTTAACACAACGAATTTATCTATTTTTTAGATAAATTCGTTTTGGACAAAATTTAGGGGTAAAATTAGAAGAAAAATGTTGGGTGGTGGTGCTTGTGGGGGTCTAAAAAAATTATCAATGAAATTGGGTCACCCAACTCGACCTAGTCCATCGAGTTAAAACATAAAAGCGGACTGCGTTGGACTAGCCCAATTGTATAGTGGACTATATTTTTGTAGTTCAGTCAAACTAAAAATATTGGGTCAACATAATGACCCAACTTAGTCCAACTTTTCTTTCAGAACTTAGTTATCTAGTTTTGATTGAATATTCTTTTTAGGGGAATGAATTCTCTAAAGCAGAAAAAAAAACTTGAGGAAATAAAGTGTTATCAATCTCACATTTAAAACTCATCTCTCTCTTATTTATTATACTATACCTACATCTTCTCTCTTTTTAGTACTTCTGATTTACTCTCATTGCCAATAGAATTAGTATGTGTCTCTCTTGAATTTGCCATAAATGTTCCTCAAAATCTTGTCATATGTGTCTTTAATTTTGATGAACTTGAGTGATTGCACCTTCTGTGAGTAACTTTATTGAACTTACTCTCATGGCAGATTTTACAAGATTTTGTCCCAACAAGATTTAGTCCTTTTGAAACTTTCCTTGAGCCTTTAGTTCATGTATATATGACTCGTTTTATGTGATCAAATATACAATATCTAGATTAACTCTTTTATCAAAGAAAGGTAAAAGCCTCATTAAACCCTTTTGATACAAAACTCTTTTTAGGAAAAAATCATTCGTAAGAAAAAAGAGTACTCTTCCTCGTTTTATTAGAAAGAAACAAAAAAGTCGAATACAAGAAAGGTCAAAGGGGACTAATTCAATACTCTTGTCAGAAAAACGAAAATCGGGCATTTGTAGCAACACTATCGTGTAAAAATCGAAAACCTAGGAGACAAAACCTCAAGGATAAAAACAAATAATCTAAATCTGAAAAAAGACAAAAGTCGTCTAAGATGAAACTTGAGGGAAGATTCCACCAAATAAAAATTATACTAACTAAACCAAAAGCAGCTAATTTATCCACCAACCCGTTTTGTTCTCTAATAAGTGAGTTAGTTTGAGGTGAAAGAGGGAAGAGGGAAGAGAGAGTAAGGAAGAAATAGTGATTTTGACATATTTGGTTAATGAGAGAAATAGGAAAGAAAGAGTGATGGATGATTAATTTATTAATTTTTGTAATATCGCCACTTGTGGAGAGAAAGGTCTATTAAATATTACTTTTACCATTTTGTCCTTGGGTAAACTACTTTTGCCATGAATAACAATTATTATAATTTATAGGATGTGACGCTTTATAAATTTAAATTAAATAGCTCAAATAAATATGTAACTAATTAAGTTAAATGATTAAAATAATTATTTCACTACTTAAAATAAATATTTCGCTAATTTATCTAAATATATAAATAAATAACTACTACTTGTCAAAAACAATACTAACTCAATTAAATTAAAAAACTAAATCAAACACATAAGGGTGTTTTTGTCCTTTTAAAACTAGTATTCTTTCGCTCCAACCAAACTAAGAGGCCCAACTCTCTCTTCCTTATTTCTCTCCTGTCTCCCTTAAACCAAACAACCCTCCTAATCTACTCTAATTCTCACATCTTCTCTATTCCCTCACTCTCTCTTCCCTCTTTCTCTCTTCCCTCTTTCTCTCCTAATCCAAACTCACCTAAATGTATAAGAGACAATAAAGTCCATAAGCAAACATTGTCCGAAGACGTTCCCCAACGATTTCTCAATCTCCGGGAGACAATGGTGAATTTCAAAAGCAGCTACTACTGAAGAGGAGTCACAATCAAGCCAGATTTTATGCGGAGCTAGTTTTCATCAAAATTAACTTAAACACTAAACAAGGAGTTTGTTTATTTAAAACATCATTTCTCATTGTTAAGCTTATTATTATGTTATATATCTTGTATATTTAATAGAAATATTTAAAATTTGAAGAAGAAACTATTGGAATTAATATTCTAACGTTTAATATATTAAACAAATTGAAGTTGGAAAAGTAATAGTTAATTTTGAAATAGTGAAATATAAAATGTGACTTTATGCTATCTTATAAAAGAATGACGTATATAGATTTTTATTTTATGAATATTTTTTAGAATAAAGTTAAAATTAAAATTATTGTGAATCGTTCTAAAAAATTTAATTCAATTTCATAAACATTATATTTCTAAATTTTTTAAAAACCTTACCCTAGTTCATATAGTCGTCGACTCTTCTTCCGATCCATCCACAATTTATTCCTCCCCCACAAATCTTTCCATGTATGGTCCATGATGAAGGCCCATACACACTCACTAATGGAACATCTATAGATGTAAAGCAAGTTCAGCTTTCGACTCCGATCTCACGTCGCACCAACCTTAACCCTACATGTCCTTCCATTCGGAATGGATAGACTCAACTCAACATTGCATAATTGGGGTGCAAATATTACATTGCATTGCATTGCATGCAGTGTGAATTTCAAGCGCATTTATCGTTCTTTTGTTGTTTTCAATACTAATCAAATGAGAATGATCATAAAATACTAGTATTATTAAAATCAGTGTGCTAGGCATTTGCATGTGGGGAAGAATAACTTTCCACCACGATTCTCCTATGAATGATTGGAGTAGTACTGTTGTGTGTCGCATATGCCATACAACATAATTTATTGGATTAATACATACTTTCCTTAAACTACTGTTTTAGCAGCAGATAGACCTCATATTGGTTGTAGATTTGAAGAAGGCACATGAGAAAATTAATATGGTGCTGCTGAGGATTGAGGAATCAGGAAGTGCACTCGATGAAGCGATCCAAAGAGAAAGAAAAGAGCCAGATATATAGATAATACATGAACTGAATCATGTCATTTTACATATATCATGCATCTATTACAGTTGCGCGCAGAGAATATTCGGTTTCTAAAAAAAAGTGTTGAACCAAACACCATATATGGTGATGGAGACATTGAGCAAACGAAGGTACTAGTAGTGTATTTTGTCATTTTAAATAAAACAAGTGTCCATAGAAGTTACTAAATACACTTGTTAAGATAAAAAAAAAAAGATCTTTGTAATTATAGGAAGTTGTCTTTCTTATCCTTGTTAATTTGGATCTTCTCATTCAATACTTTCTCAATCATCCTCTACACTCTCTATCTCTCTTATAAATTCTTCCATTCTCTCTTACTCTCTCTCTCTCTCTCTCTCTCTCTCTCTTAAATATATTATTTTAAGTATTTTAAGAGAGAGATAGAGGGTGATTGAGAGAGTGTTGAATGAGAGGATCCAAATCCCTTATAAGATCAATGTAAAAAAGGTTGGAATTTGTAAGTAATCTACATATTCCAAGTCACAGCTGATGATTCCAACCATTTCAATTCCAATATTTTACTTTCTTCTATTTTCTTTTACTTGATTCTTTACATTTCGACATGTTTTTCCCCTTTTCTCAATTAAGTGGACTTTAGACATTTGAGTTCTTTTTATCGAGTGTGACCTAGGGGTACTAAAGAAAAGTTTAGTAACTAATTACTAAAAAGGGTATTGGGGTAATTTACTAATAATATTTTATATTTATAGTTATATATATAAATATATTAGATATAATATAAATATATTATATATAATATAAATGTATATGTGCTGGTTGTCGGTGGTGGCCGGCGGCGGAGCTCCGGCGGTCAGTCACCGGAGCTCCAGTGACCACTTACCACAAATTGGAATCTGTGGTAAGTGGGGCTTAGTAGTCACTTACCACAGATTCCAATTTGTGGAAAGTGGAAACCAAACAGTTTGAAAAATAGTAGTATTTTTTTCTATTTCTATTTCTCTCTTTGAAAATTAGATTGTGAAGTTGTTGTTGATATAAGAATGGAGAAATGAAAGTGATGTATAAATAGAAGGTGAATTAGTGAGGAAGAGACAAAATGGTGAATTAGATAGGTAAAAAGTATTATTATATCATGCTCTTGTTCCTTTTAGAGGAGCATAGTTCATGCACAATCAGTGAGAGAGAGACACACACAGAGAGAGAAGTGATTATGGGGGTATATGAGTCATGATGAGCTTATGATTGTGAAAGAGATTTGGATGTTCCTTCCACAAATTGGAATCTGTGGTAAGTGGGGTTTGGTGGGCACTTACCACATTCCAACCATGGTAAGCAGAAAGATCCAAATCTCTTTCACAATCATCCTATACTCCTGGAACTATATAATTACTGAATACTAAGGTGAAAATAAAGAGAGATAAAGGCACAGTAAAATACCTAAATGTTTCATACCTTTGTGGTTAGGCATTGGATGCTACTTACCACAAATTGGAATATGTGGTAAGTGGGGCTTAGTGGCCACTTATTACCACAGATTCCAATTTATGGAAAGTGGAAACCAAACAGCTTGAAGGTGACTGGTCGCCAGAGCTCTGGAGGGCGACCGCCGGAGCTCCGCCTTCGGCCACCACCGGCAACCACCACATATATATTAAATATTTATATATTTATATTATATATAATATATTTATAAATATAAATATAAATATAAAAAATTATTAGTAAATTACCCCAATACCCTTATTCATTATCAACCATTAGATCAAATTAGATTAATAATAAAGAGATCCAATGATTAAATTTGGTTTAGTAAGAAAAACTAAAAAAAAAGTTTAGTATTCTAAGTCATAGCCCTTTTTATTACTTTAAATTTGTGATATTGGGAGAGTCTCATTCTCTTTTGTTTTCTTATCATGGTTTGACAGATTCGATTTCCAACTAAAAATCATAACCGGGGATTCACTGCAAATACGAGTTTGTCTCACTATTGCCGGGATAATGGTCTACTTCTTCATATCCACCGTGCAATGCATGCAGTCATCGATAGATAGAAAAATCATGGTATGCACTTTCGTGTATTAGTTAAAGCGTTACGTCTGTCTGGTGGAGATCATATTCACTCTGGTACTGTTGTAGGTAAACTAGAAGGAGAAAGGGAGATTACTTTATAGGTTTTGTTGATTTACTACGTGATGATTTTATTGAAAAAGATCGCAGTCGCGATAATTATTATACACTTGATTTTACATAGTATCTTTAATTTTCTTTCTTTCTTTATATATATATATATATATATATATATATATATATATATATCATTCAATATTATTATTACTATAACATCACTTCTATTTTTTTTCTCATACTGAAACTAAAAGTATTTTTTTGGACTCGTGGATCACTCGAGTGAGATTCAAGACTTATCTTGGGATTTTTTTATTACTGTTTTATTGGTGTGTAGTATCCATTGGTTTTGCCGATTTTTTTTGCTCAATATATCCATAGGGTTTCATTCTCAAACCATTAAACCAAAGAGGTATATGTTCCTTGATATGGGGTGAGGTCCTACTCTGAGATACCCAAATTGGTCAATTGGTCGAGAAAAATTATGTCGGTCGAGCTTCCCTGATATATTAGGATCCTTTGTACCTCGCAGTTCGCCATCATGGCTTGAACTACCATTGGAACGCGCTCGTTGGGTCTTCTATTGAGGAGATCTTCATCTCCGAATACCAAGGGAGGTTAGATAGAAACGATCTCGGCCATCGTTGAGGAAACGAAGTTCGTGGTCTCCTTCTGCTTTCTTTTGACTATTTCTACAACTTCCCAATCTTCTACCGGGTAGCCACCAAGGATTACCTTGACTGCGCTAGTACCTACTGGTATTCATGCTCAACAAGTCGGTGTTTCGGTAGGTTGGAGCAAATTTTGAGGAGTGAGAGAGGGGAGAGTGTTGGTGCTCCCACTGTGGTCGCCAATGAACTGTTCTGGAAGTCGGTCTCGATTGAGAGAGCTAGGCTGAGACGCTATCGAGGGGTGATATCGAACTTGCGCCAAGTGATGCTCTGCCGTATTGATCCGACGAGGGGGTGGTATCTGCACACACTTCGACGTTCAAGTCAGCTCCGAAGAAAGTTGTCAACGAGTAATAAATGCATACCTGATGCATTGATTGGACATTGTATTAATAGGAAATAGTATCAATGACGTGGGTTGATCCCATTTTAGGTGTGTAAGCCAATGTGGTATTCTGACCGGTCAATGAGATGCAAGTTGATCTCCATTGTAGGGGTGTTCAAAATCGAACCATGACCAATAGAAAACCGCAAACTGAACTAAACCAAACCGAAAACCGCAAAAAAACGTTTTCTATTGGTTTTGTTCGGTTTTTTTATTAGTGAACCGCAATGTTCGATTTGGACCGCGGTTTTGATTATAGAAACCGAACCAAACCAAACCAAACCGCAAAATCTTATATATAAAAATAAAATTAGACAAAATAATATATAGAGAGAATAAGGAAAGCGGTTTATTTAAGGGGCCGTTTGGATTAGCTTATTTTTGAGCTTATGAAAATCAACTTATGAAGATAAGTAAGTTTTTATATTAATTCATAAGTTCTCACTAACAAAAATTGTATCTCCCTAAGTTATTTTTCCATAAACTACCTTTACATGCTTATGAATAATACGTAAAAATTAATTTATTTGCATAAGTTGTTTTTCATAAGTTCAAAATAAGCTCTATCCAAACGGGTTCTAAATTGTGTTTTGTCTCGCAAAAAACCGAACAAACCGAACCAATCCAAACCGCATTGGTTGGTTTGGTATTGTTTTTTTTTTCAAAAGCCAACTGAACCAAACCAAACCGCATCTATTTTTACCTTGCGGTTCGGTTCACTTTTTTGCTCAAAACCAAACCAAACTGCACCGCGAACACCCCTACTCCATTGTATATCTTATTGAGAGAAAGCACAAATCCCTTAGATTTGTGGACATGGCCCGCGGAGGTTGGCCCAAGTTCGAATTGAGGCCAATCCACTCTGGAACATATATTTTTTGGCGTTTGCTACTCCCACACCCCCTCCTACTCAAAACACACCCCATAAGGGTGTGAAAAGACCAAAAGGCCAGCCAAAACCTCTTTTTTTCACGAAATTTCACCTGTTCAAACACGGGCCTTGAGCAGTTCAAATGACATCATCGTGTGTGTTAAATCTTGACTTCACACTCTCTCTTTGGGTGTTTTTCACTGTTGAGTGAGGTCATGCGAACTGTTCGCATGACCTTGTTCGAACCCGCTCAACGACATCGCTCGAGTGTATTAAATATTGACTTCTATTGCGCCCGAAAAATCCGGTTTGGGTTTCTCAGTATACAACGTGGAAAAATTATGAAGCCGCCACCAATATTTTAATTTTAAGATCAAAACATTGAAAAAGATCTTTTGAAATAAGGCGGATGGTCTTTCAAAACTAGAGATATGGGTTGGAAATTCGGTTCACGTGCGGGGAAGGTGTTAGCACTTCACGCGCCCTCTCATCGAGAGGAACCTTTAATTAAGTGTGTGGTTTTAATGTTTGATTTGAAAAATACCTAGATTTGCCTATTTATTCCTTATTTGAAGACGAATGGGAAAACTTAATGAAAATTTTATTTTTGGTGCTTGACGAGAGTTGGGCCTCTCGCTCCTACGTATCTCCCAAAAGTGCGATGGAGAATTCAAAGCTACGTAGTTCTTGGTTGTCTAGAAAAGGTTTTTGTTTTTAACTTGTTTAATTGTGGAAATTGAGCTTTCATGATGATCAATCGAGCAAAGGCTCCAAGTGACCACCATTAGCACTCCATTGTTGATAATCATGCAAGCAAAGACTTCACAAGACTACTAACAAAGTTTTTGATTTGAAGAAGTGAGAGTTTTAGGAAAATTAGGCATTCATGATGATCAATTGAGCAAAGGCTCCAAGTGATCACCACTAGTACCTCATTGTTAATAATCATGCAAGCAAAGGCTTCACAAGACTACTAACAAAGTTTTTGATTTGAAGAAGTGAGAGTTTTAGGAAAATTAGGCATTCATGATGATCAATTGAGCAAAGGCTCCAAGTGATCACCACTAGTACCTCATTGTTAATAATCATGCAAGCAAAGGCTTCACAAGACTACTAACAAAGTTTGATCTCGAAGAGTTTCCGCAATTGGATTGATTCTTGTTTATGGAATGATTTTGATGTTTGAAAAGGCTTTTGATTGAAAGTGGACCTAGACTACACACATTATGACACAATACATAGATAGGCAAAGAATGAACCTGGATTGGGCATTAAGCAAAAATGCAAGAGTTGGCAAGATTGAACCTAAATGCACATCTAATGGAAGATGCTAGGCGAGAACCATACTCAAATATTTCTACAAAACGCAAGGGAATCTAAATGCACATTTAGTGGAAGATGCAATGTAAGGAATGGACATATCTAAGTATTTATGACACAATATGTGAGTTTGTTTGTTTGGAGAATACTAATAAAAAGATTGCATTATTAAAGGGAGGGAGTGAGATAGTAAAAGGGGTATAATTAACAGCAAAGGGGATAGCATAAACAGGGGGTGCACTTGGTAAAGCCCAACTCGTTTTTTGTTGGGGCGCTGGCTTGTAGAAAAAAAAAACTGAAAGTGGGCTTGGGGGTATGCTAATTAAAAAAGGGGGTGCAGAAATAAACACATCAGATTTTTTTTAAAAAAAAGGAATTAGAATACATTAACTACAATTTACAAACCTAATCCCATTTCATTCTCCAGCCTGCGCCGTTCCCCTTTCATACGAGAGAGAGAGAGAGAGAGAGAGAGAGAGGACCTGAGAGAGAGAGGGAGCGATCGAGAGGGAGAAGAGGAAGAAGGAGGAAGAATGGTGCGACGGTGAAGCCCACGGTTACCGCGTCACCGTTTGAGGGTGGTGCGACGGCGGCGGCGGTGGTGGTGACGTCTGCGGTGGGAGAAAGGCGCTGCGACAGGGAGAAGAAGGGTAGCGTGGTGACGGAGACTCGTCATGGCGGTGGTCTGTGGTGGTGTCGTCGCCGGAAATGGAGGTGGAGCGCGGTGGTCATGGAGGAAGGGAGAGAGGTTTATTAACCTCTTCAGTGGCCATTTTCTGCTGGTGAAGAAAGCTTTATCGTGAGGATTAGAAAACTGATGTTGTTGGTTGTTACTGCTACTTCAGGATTTGAGCTTGATATTCCAAAGAATACGGCTGTTTAATGCCTCTCACTCCCTCAGTGTATGCATTTGCTGTGTTTTTGTTTTGTTTTGTGTGTTTGTGGTGAGTGTTTTCAGTATATGTGACTGTGTTTGTGTTTGTTCTTCTGCATGTATCTGTGTTTTTGTGACTCTGTGTGTGTTGTAACCCCCTCCCCTTTGTGTTTCAGTGTGTGTTGTATTTATAGTGACTTTGGGGTGGTGTAGGTGAGGATGTGGAGTAGAGGAGCATGGCTCATAGGGGACCAATTCAGCAGCTGCTGGAACATAGTGGAGCAGGGGCAGCAAAGAGGTGGAGGTATTGCTAAAGCTGAAATGTTTTTGCTACAAATGATAACCAACCAAAAAGACAAGGGGAAGGCAAATTGAGCTTGGAGCTCAAAATGGCAGCTGCTGCCACTTACCAGCAACAAGGACGTTGCATCTCCCATTTTTTTGTTTGACCCTTTTTTTTCCCTTTTTTTTTTTGATGTGTAAAACATTGCATTATTATATTTTATTCTTCTTTTTTTTACTATTTTTTGTAAAGAACAGATTTGAATAAAACAAATATTACATTTGATTATGTAGGATAACAATTAATGATATAAACACACGTACGTGACGAAACACGAGCGCGCGCACGCAAGAATCAAAAACACGCGCACGAGAATAAGTACAAGTACACAATTCGAAATGAATACGCGCGCACGGTGAGAATAAGAAATGCTAGATTGATAACGAACGCAACTTGAACACATTTGTGCAGCTGAGACCTACAAAACGAGACACATATTTTGGGATTTTTTGGAAACGAGAAAAGAATACCCGTTAAAATTGGGTGTTTACAAAAATACAATTTTATTCGATTTTCAACTAGTCGGACAAAATTGGGGTATGACAACTTCACACCCTCTTGTGCGTAATTTCACCTGTTCGAACGAGGTCATTCGAACGTGTTCGAACAAGGTCGTTCGAACAGTCTTTAAACACGTGAACTCGGCGTTTCACGCGAGGTTATTTTTGGAATAAATTTTGTTAAGGGGTGTGAAAGAGTAGGAGGGGGTGTGGGAAAAGCAATGGCCTATTTTTTTGATCAGTCCAGAACATATGATTTGTAAAAAGGTTTTCAATCACAATTTATGATATTGTAACAAAAAATTGTAAATTGTAATTAAAATCATTTGCTAGTTGTTGTTGTCGCAATTATAGTCACCACTGTCGATAAGGGTTGGTCCAAGTGATAACTAAACTTGGATCACACTCAAAGGTCTCGGATTCGAATTTTGGGTGTGGCAAAAACTCCGTTGGGAGTGAGAAGAACACACTGCAGTGGCAAAACCAAAGACTCGTGACCATTCGGTTCTCCAACGTAGATTAATCATCTCAATGAAACCGGAGATTAAATCGCACATTAAATAAGATATATATATATATATATATATATATATATATATATATATATATATATATATATATATATATATATATATATATATATATATAGTCACCACTTGAGTGTAGGGATATACAAACTTTGACATCCATATACAATTGCATGTTGTCGAATAAATGCAGATGTACTAAAAACTTTTGACATCCAAATCCAAATATTATTATTTTTGAAATAAAAATCCAAATATTATTACATTGGCCGTCTTTTTTAAGAAAAAAATATGGTTAACTCCCCTTAAAAAAAATATGGTTAACTTAATTTGTTCCTTTTGCTTCTTTGTCGGCAGCTGTGCATGTGATTATCCAAGACAAGATTCACTTACAAAGAAAAGTATTACTCCCTCCGTCTAATATTATATGACTTTCTAGATAAAAAAATTTATTCCATAATACATGACTTTTTAGAATATCAATACAACATCAATTTTCTTTTCCAGTCATACCATTAATTATTTAATATATCTCTTTTACAATTCAACTTTTTATGTTTTCAATGTCATTAATTAATGGCAATTAGGTAAACTAACTCACAATCTCTCTTTCCCATGCAAAATTAACTACTATTCTTAGTTTTTGTGTCACAGCTTTAATCGACATATAATATGGATCGGAGGGAGTATTATTTATTATTATTATTATTATTATTATTATTATTATTATTATTATACTAACTAAAAAGGAAAAGCTAAAACTTAGGTCCCACCAATTATTTTTAACTCTTTTCTTTATAACCAATTATTTTATTAATAGACTTAGACATAATTTAATTAGTCTGAACATTACTCAATGAAAATCAAGACTAACTCAAAATAGATAAATAAAATATTTCAAATCGTAATTGAGTTAGTTTGAACATTACCCCAAAAAGATTTACCAACAATTTGTAATATTTCCCGTAGAGATTAGAAAACAAAATTTGTATTAAATTTTCAAATTTTTCAAATTGTAATATTTCCCGTAGATATACTAAATAAAACTTATTGATAGAGAAAAATGGAATATTAGAAATTAAGGAGACGTGTACATGAAATTAAAGTAGGCATATTGTGAAAAATGGAAAAATGAGATAGAGTTCATTAATCGCATTTTGAATTATCGAAAAAAAAAAGTTAGAGGAAGAAAGAGGAGGACAGAGTGAAAAATGTGTGAGAAAGATTTAAAAAGTTCGATTAAACACATGAGAGAGATGATAAGTAATATTGTAGTAAAGTTTCAAATTTTACAAATTGTAGTATTTCTCGTAGAGATTAAATAAAACTTATTGACGCAGAAAAAATAAAATATTAAAAAAAATGAAAGAGACATGTAGATGAAATTAAAGTAGGTTTATTGTGAAAAAAAAATGAAAGAGCTAGAGGAAGAAAGAGGAGGAGAGAGTGAAAAATGTGAAAAAGTTTGAAAAAAGTGAGATATAGAAAGAAAGTGAAAGAGTGAAATTACATAATCATCCAAAAATTATTTAGTTGGAAAAATGATAAGATTGGTATTTTGGTAGTAGGTTAATAGTATATATATATATATATTGATAATAGATAGATGTATTGATATTAATATGTGTACAGATGGTACACCAACTCCTCAACTTTCTCTCAACCATCATAGTCATCTGTCGCGTTAAAATACATTTAAAATAAGTGTGCTCTTTTATAGAAGTAGTATAAAAAATTATCGTCTCTATAAAAATTAATTAATAAGTACTAAACTAGTCAAAATTATTTATTACTTATACGAACGAATAATTTGAGTTGTTAATTAATAAGAGACGGAAATTATCGTCTCTTTCAAAGAAGTAGTATAAAAAATTATCGTCTCTTTAAAAATTAATTAATAAGTACTAAACTAGTCAAAATTATTTATTATTTATACGAACAAATAATTTGAGTTGTTATGGGAACAATATAAAAAAAAAATAATAAGAATTAAAATACAACAAGATGTTTACCAATAAAAAATGCAATATTTAATCAATGAAGAAAGACCTAGGGCCACAATTTCACTTGCAAGCTTCGATTCTCTTACGTTTTATTTTGGTAAACCATAGGTATATCCTCCACGACGACTATGAAGACGATTAAATATTGCATTTTTTATTTAAGGGGTTGACCTCTCAATCAAATGTTTTTCCATACACACCTGGTCAGAGATCAAATCGAAGACCCAATAGCAAAGAGACTCAAGTATCTACCACTTGTGTCACATCATGTCTGTGATTCCCTTATGTCTAATTCTAACTGAACTTGTTTATTTTATTTAATTATCAATCACTTTACTAAAGCCATTAATCTATTTGGTACGATTATTATTCTTTTTCGTAAATTAGCTGCTTGTTTGGTCGTTCAAGAAGTTTAAGAAATAAATACAATCTCAGTTATCCTATAGATCCACCAATTAATTCCAGTACGGTCTGGTCAATTAATTGATTATGAACATGCGAAGGGTGATCAATCCTAATTATGTGATAAAACAATATGACAATCTTAATCTTAAAAAAAATATAAATTTAAATATTAAACTAGAACATAAAAATGTCTCTAAGTATACAAGATTCTAAGACCCTAGATGAGAATTTAGTTATCTATAGTCATCATGAACAATGAAATAAAAATATCGATTGCCCATTATCAAATTTTTTTTTGAATCTTTCTCGGAGTCGACCGCAAAAAAACAGGTAACATTATATGAGGTAGCACTAATTCTACTTTATTTACCAAAGTAGCACACATGAACAGGTATCCAGGAATCACTAATCTGGACTTAGTTTTATAATTTTTTTTAATTCCTGGAGAGAAATCGAGCCTCACATTAGTGATTTCTCTCACCTTTGTTTTCATCTTTTTAAATACAAATAGTTCTTTAGCTCCTTTATTTACCAAAAAAAAAAATTGATATAATTAAACTTGTTTTTTAATAATTAAATTAAGTTATAATTAAATAGTTATTACTTAGTTAATGATTTAATTGAGTAAATTGTTTTTTTGTTAGACACAAAGTTAATATTGTTGGTAAATATAAATAATTAAAGAAGGTAATGGACCCTAGTATAGATGCTTACAATAGTTGTACACTTAAAGTAATAGGCAAAATTTTATTCTCTATAGTGCATAGTCCCACGCTGTGGTGGCTGACAATTACGACGTGGGCAGTGTTGAGCCATTGATTATGACGTGGACGGTGATTAAAACAGTTTTTACGTGTTAAAATATGTTTTCTTACCATAAATTAAAAACACAATGCATGGGTCGTCAACATCATAAAACATATTTGGTTTTTTTTTTTGACCCCACCCATTCCTCTAAAACCCCCACCCACCATATGAAAAGACCAAAATACTCCTGTCTGTTTACAAAATCATCATTTCTTCACATAATTGGTCATACCTACGTTTGACCACCTTCACTCGCATATACGCCAGAGAGACATATATACGATCAGCCCAGAAATCCACCAATTGTATATACCCCACCACAGCCCTGTATACAACGAGCAAAAATTTACTCACCGTATATACCCCTATTCAGCGTATATACGATTAGTAAATTCATCCACTTGTAAATACGCCGTGAGACCCTATATACGACGAATAAAAAGTAAGCATCGTATATACACCTTTTTGATGTAAATACGATGAGCAATTTTATTTTATTTTTACTAATTTTTTTTTCCTTCGCTTTGCGTTGTCCTGTAGAGGCATGTAGAGGAGACGTGAGGTCTCTCCGATCGAGAGAGAGAGAGAGGAGTCATCTCCATCGCTCCGAGCACGAGGACTCAGAGGCATAATCACTCCATGCTTCAAATGAGAGAGACGAGAGACAGAGCACACTGAGCGGTGAGTATCACCGAGCGGTGAGTATCACTGAGCACCATGACGCACTCGATGTCGGCCACTGGAGCTTTCTATCTTGGGATTACCCGCAGCAGACGCAGCAGGAGGATTGGCATAGAGGAGGCGGTTTCTCAAGATCATTCTCGGCTACTCCTCGGTATCATCCACATGATCCTCGAGACGATCGTCAACCTTTTCATTACCATCCCCACCTCCCGAGTATCAAGAAGCAGAAATTTGTGTGTCGATACTTATTACTCGCACTACCAATGTCCGAGTATCATGAGGAGCCTCGGGAGCCTCGGGAGGAGCTCAAACCCTCTCTTTTCACCGACTTGGCGGATCATGTCTCATGATTCTATACTCATTGACCTTGTAAGTTTTGCATTTTTGCTTAAATAATTTATTTAAGTCACATAGTCCGCACTTTTTGCTTACATTATTTATTTATTTTTATTTTCAGAGTATCGCGTGTTGTCAAAGTATGGGCTCATGGCAACAAAGTCCATACTAGACTCCATCTTCATTACCCCGACCTACTTGACGCACCACCGTGTGGTCGGGGACTCAGATTGGCCCCACTTCTCTCGATCGCCACGCCACGATGAGACCATGAGTTCTTTGTCGGCTTTTATCGAGAGATGGCACTCAGATACTTCGTCATTTCACTTGCCATTTGGTGAAATGACGATCACTCTGATGACGCTCTCGCTTCGCACCTTCCCATCCGGGGAACTATGCCACACCTCCCGCCATCATCGTGAGCTCGGAGTATGCCACACACTTTACGAGACATATCCGGGTGTGTCACGGGTCGAGGCCGCTAACAACACCCGTGGGGTCCGTGACATGACTTCAAATGGTGGAGCGGTGTATGAGCGTAACTTGGAGGAGGGGGTGACATCTTTATTCTGTCGTGAGGGCTTATTTGCTTCGCGCTTCCGACCTACAGTATCTTCACTACGAAGACCGGAGATGTGGCCGAGGCTAAGTGGCCGATCTACTGGATGATCTTAGTGCGGATGTTCTTGGAGGCTATGCATGGGGTGCAGTGCACTAGCCGCCATGTATGAGTCCTTGAACACTGCGTCTTTGAGGACTACGCAAAGCAGATGTGGAGGGTATGCCACCTATTTCGTGTACACATTTGAACTTCTTGTATTTTTGTTAAATCACACCGACTTTTGGTAAATTTTTGTGAATTAAATATGTTCTTTATTTTTGCATTTGAGCTTGGATTATGTGGTATTTCCCGGATGGTGGATAGGTTGGTGGTCATATCCCGGTGCGGAGCCACCGGGTCGGGCGCTCACAGAAGAAGTCGACCACCTCAAACCGAGCCACTGGGAAGATGCTTGATGAGTGAGGCCGAGGATGTCTGTGGCGACCATTTGAGAGGATAGAGGGTGGTAGACCTTTCTGAGCGATCTCTCTACAGAGGCTTCATCGGTGGCCGACTTCGAGTTCCATACATGCCCGATAGGTGCTGCGACGGTTTGGGTACATGCAGATCATCCCGCGTGACCTCTCTCGGTGGCCGTCCGAAGTCATTCGATCATTGCGTGTTTGGATCGCCCACTTCATGGCATCTGTGGAGGACATCATGCGCACTACTCGGGTTGCTTCGCCGCCCGATCGTCGATCGGTATCTGAAACTACTTAGAGTGGTACGTCCGGGCTTCTATCCCAGACTATTACCGGCCCACCCGGCTCCACCATCACCTAGAGCTCACTGGACACCTCCCGAGATACGCTCACGACGATCATGGACCGGATTAGGGAGGTTGTGAGGGCTTGTAGAGAGCGGATTCGTGATTTACGACATCGCGCATGGCGATCCGGCCGATCGGACACTCCATAGGGGTGGTGGGGATGGCAAAGACCGGATGACGTGGGTGGGGGAGCTTAGACGAGCGAGGGACGCGAGGACGAGGGGGACGCCGTTAGGGATTTTTATTTGTTTTTTGATGTATTTGATATTATATTGACACTTTATTATTAACTTTTTTGGATGTTTTATTTATTTTACGAGTTTCCATGAATTTTTGATTTCATTGATTCGATAAAACAAAGTTACACAAGCGATAAAACATAAACAACTTGAATAAAAATAGACAGATAAAATGAAAATACAATAGAAACTCTTTCGTGGTGGAGTTAATCGACGAAGGATCTCAATGACGACGCCTTCCGGTTTCGACGCACACATGAATGTAACTCTTCCATTTAAACATAATATGATTTGACATCATCCGTCGGAGGTCATCTCGGTGTTGACATCCACAAAGAGAAAAGTGAAGACCTCCATCACCCATTCCGGTTCCGATAAACGATACGAATTATCTCATGCTCGCTGCTCTCTGGTTAAACCATCTCGATAGTTTTCGCTAAGAGCGAGAAAATGATATATCGTGTCTTCAGGGCATATATACGATGTTTAAAAAATACACATCGTATATATGTCCCAAATAACCTATATACGATGCGCCTTTTTAAAAAAAAAAATACATAACAAAGGGCATTTTGGGAATTCCATTGTGGATGGGGGTTTAAGGGGAAAGGGTGGGGGTCCAAAAAAAAAAACCAACATATTTTAACACGTAAAAACAGTTTTTATCAATTTTTTCCATCTTAAAGTACGTTCAATATAACTCCATTTTCCCTAATTAAAAATTCATAACTTTAGATTTAAACCTCTTCTAGGAGTTTATAAAGTTTGTTTGGACAAAATACGATGAATTCTATGAGAAAGAGAGCTCCTATAGCGTGGTAAACATAACATATATATTTTAACACTGTTTTTTTATTTATCAAATTTGTCCAATTTAACCCCGCTTTTCCTATTTTAAAACTCATAACTTTAGATTTAAACCTCTTCCAGGAGTTTATAAAGTTTGTTTGGACAAAATACGATGAATTCTATGTGAAAGAGAACTCCAAACGTGGTAAAAAAATATTTTTAACACAAGAATTGTTTTTTATCAAATTTGTCCAACTTAAAGAATGTAACTCCATTCAAAACTCATAACTTTAGATTTAATTTAAATCTCTTCTAGGAGTTCAGCAATTTTTTTTGGACAAAGTACGAAAACTCTATGATAAAGAGAGCTCCAAGCGTGGTAAAAAAATATATTTTAACACGTCAAAACTGTTTTAATAGCCGTCCATGTCATAATTGGCAGCTCAACACCGTCCACATCTTAGTTGTTGGCCACCACAATCTTGGCTAGGGATGGCAATTTCTAACCGCAAGTGGAGATCTCCCGCGGGGATTGCCCTGAATGGGTCACCGTGGGCAGAGGATTTTTAAAGTGGGGATGGGGACGGGAAAAAATCATGAATAAAGTGGATGGGGATAGGGATCATACTCATGCATGACACCCGCACCCGAATATATTACATAAATATTCTTATTATTGGTATATATTATGTTATAGATAATTAATTTTTTAGTCTTTTATATGTGTTTTTAATTTAAAATATTAACAAAATATTAAATTGTTCTAATTTTTATACTTTCTAAATATTAAAATATAAAAGTAAGACTAACATTTATATTTTTTATATTAAAATGTTAAACTTTTGAATTTTAGTCTTACTTTTTATATATTTTTTTCTAATTTTATTATATTTTAATTTATATTTTTGCTAACTTTTAATAAACTTTTGGGGTCCCCGCGAGGACCTTGGGGATCCGTGGCGATAGGGATGAGAGAGGAAATGTCCCCGAGACGGGAAATGGGGATGGGGACGGGAAGGGAAGGAGTACTCCCCGGCCCCGCCCCGCCCCGCCCCATTGCCATCCCTAATCTTGGCTTAAGAGAATATAACTCCGCCTGTTAGGGGTGTTCAAAATCGAACCAAACCAATAGGGAAACCGCAAACCGAACCAAACCAAACCGAAAACCGCAAAAAACCGCTTTTGATCGGTTTAGTTCGGTTCTTTTTCATTGCATCTTGCATGTAGCTCGGCTTTCGGTTCGCGGTTTTGATTTCCGAAACCGAACCAAACCAAACCAAACCGCAAGTAACACTAAGGCTTGTTGAATTACAACTTTCCTTACTAACCCAAATGCAACTTCAACCCAACTCTCACTCACTTACTAGCCCAAATCCAATTAATTTTTTGACTCACTTACAAACAATCCATATTGTTATGCTATATTTAAAAATTACAAAAAAATATTCAATTTAAATTCTTTTAAACATTGTCTTAAAGAATTAAAAGAGAATGATTTATATACTATATATATTTGAGTAGATTTTTTCTTAAAGATTTATGTTAGTCTTTTTTATGTTAGTTCATTTTAACTCCGTTTTAAATTATTTTTGTCTTGGAAAAAACCGAACCAACCGAACCAAACCAAACCGCATTTATTTGGTTTGGTTTGGTTCGGTTTTATTTTAGGAAGCCAACCGAACCAAACCAAACCGCATGTAATTTTACTTTGCGGTTCGGTTCACTTTTTGCCTCAAAACCGAACCAAACCGCACCGCGAACACCCCTACCGCCTGTTACTTTAAATCTACAACTATTGTAACTGTCTATATTAATTTAACGGTCCAATTTTTGTTTCCATTGTGTTCTTTATTTATTTACTAGTATGTATTACCCGTGCCAGCACGGGTATACATTTCTTTTAAGCGTAATATTTGTGTTCATGGGTTGGAATGTAAAAAAATAACAGTTACCATCGAGATTATTTAGTTTGTGAATGCGTTTTTTTGTTTATAAAATAATGTTAGTCATGTTGATTGTCCTCTCTATGCCTTTGTAATTGGTTTTGTTACTACATCTAAAATTTCTGACTTATTAATTATTATGGCTGGTTTAGTTATATGCTTAGAGAGAGGTAAATTTGCAAAAGATGGAATTTAAGTTTTACAAATAAACATTTAATATGACTGGTAATTTATAGTATTCTTAGATGATTGGTAATTTATGGATAAAACATTGTATTTCATAGCATGTGTGCATGACGGTATTCATAGTATTGCATTTTACTTAATTTTTCACAAAATTATTTGTTTTCCACCAAACTGGTCATCGATGAACAAAGTTTGGGTATTTGTCTGAGTTAAATTTCTTGTGAACTCTAAAGTACATAAAAACATACTCTTTGACATCTCAATTTATGTATTTTGTGACTAAATTACTATATTTTTCACCAAACACGTAATTGAGGACTAAAATACAATTTGTACATGTGAGTAAAAAAACAAAGGCCATTGTCTAATCAAATTGAGGACTTTGAATTATGTAATGATCATATTTATTGGAATATAACATAATGAGTTGAAAAGTAATTACGAAGATACCCAAGTATCTACACATTATAGCATGTGGTTTACTAAATTTCTTTGTGTAAATGACTAATAACTTTTTACGCATTTATTAGGAAACCTCTTTATAAACATTCATGACCAGCTTTCTTTTTATAAGTGTATTTAGCTTGTTCATCATCGAGAATCGAACTCTGAGAGTCTTGAGTTGACCCCATGTCTCGTGGAGGCTTATGCCAATGGACCTCTCGATCTCTGAGCTTATGCATAAAATGAAATAAAGCATAAATATAACTTTATCATTCAACAAATTAAGTTAATATTCAACGAAATACTAACTTTGATGCGTACCTATAATCTAAACATATTAAACATCATCGACAACATAAAAAAAGAAAATATGCATATATTAAGAAAAACTTATTGAAGAGGCTGGAACAATTTGCAAGTGGGCACTTTCAACACAATTATATTGACAGCTTTGGAACAATCTTGCACTTAAGGATGCGAATGAGCAAAACTTCAACATAAAATTCCCTCTCTTTACTAATGATGATTAGTGAAAATATGTTAGCTAAACATAATCAAAATATGAAGTAAATTGTATTGTGAAAAAGTGCATTACAAAGTTAAAAATTAGAGAGTTCCCATTATTCTTCTCTTCAAACTCTTCTTCTATTCTATTCTTCTACTTCAACATGTTTCCCTTTCTATTCTAAATCTCTATCGATCCTTCCATTTCATTGGCTTGCCAACACCTTTCCTCCAATGAAATCTCGACCCCTTTCACATGCCTCCGCTTTCTCAGTATACAATTATATCAAGGACAACTCTTGTATTATTTCATACATTTTCAAGAGTACGAATAACTTTTCTGGGGACCTCATGTTTTTGCCTATTGCTTCTCCAAATTAAAGCTAAGTAGCATAGAGACATTAATTAATTGTAGTCATCTCAATAAATTGAAATCTGGAATAGCAAGGAAAACAATTAACTTTAGAAAATGATAAAGACACAATAAATTAAAATGAGAAGCCAACCATAAAACAATAAAAAACAAATAGATACACAATAGTGTTAGTTCTTTTATGTGCTAGAAATGAAGAGGTTTAGGACTCATAAGGGAAAGGAAAAAAATAAGAGATAGAAAAGTCAACAGATAAGAAATTCATGTTGTTTAGGTAATAGTTTGATGGGACCAGTATCCAAAGGTTTGCAAAACCTTGCATCAGCAATTGTCACATAAATTTCTAGTGTTTTAAGCATTTATGCAGTTTGTTGGCAATATTGAACCATACCATACAACCATATCCCAAAATAGCAATTCTATTGCCTTCTCTTAGAATTATTCCTCTCCCTATCTATATATATAAGAAAATAAAAGAAAAAAGAAAATCAATTTGGTTGCTTAACTATTTGACAAAATGTGTTAGATAGTTGCTAATGCCAACCTCAAGTGGGCTTCCTTTGTTATTGAGAAAAAAAATTGGTTCTAACTCCACTGCCCTTAGGAATGTAAAGCAATTTTCTTTACAACATCAGTGTCTTATATCATATTGGACTTGAACTGTCTAAAACTTACAATTCAGCAACAACTAAGCAATTAAAATTGGTATGTATAATTTCGAATCCGCAGTAGTAGAGAAGAACCTCTAATTATATATGCAAATGAGATCCATTTATGTTTGGTGACTTGCAAATGAGATCCTCCATGTCACAATCATCTTGAGATCGATCTCAGAACAATCAAACATAAAAATAAAAAAACGAAACAAAGACATTAAATATACTCAAGCTAGGCAGAGGAAATTTGAAATCTTAGAATGAACCACCACTAGCTAGAAAAAGGGAAAGGACAAAATGGGTGTGTTGATATTGATAACGTTCCCAGCAAGATTGTCTCTTCTAGATTGTCTCTTAACAAATTCTGCAAAATATGAAACAACAAAACTTAAATTATTTTAAAAAATACAAAAAAATTATTAATGATACATAGCACAACACCTATAAGGACCTTCTACACCTCCCAAATTGCCTAGACACTCACATTCTGCCGAAAACCAAATTAATCTTAACATGTTTATTCAGTTAATATGAAGATGACAATTTTAAAGCATTTACTGTAGTGAATGTTTTCTTTAAAAAAACACTAAAATAAACTAATGGGAAAACATTATAAACGAAGTGATAGCCATTAGATCCTAACGGTTTTACACCATGATTTGTGTTTTGTAATAATTAGTGCAAATTAAAGCTCTTCAATTTTTTTGTTATGCCATTAAAACACCAAACTAGCCGCAATTTAAATCAACCTCCACCGTTGATCGCTTTTATTAGCCCTGCAACCGATAACCCATGAACACAAATACATCTCAAGCGTAATATTTGTGATCAACCATTTTATTCAAGGCAAATTATTAGTGATTAATAACATTTATTAACAGTTATCGGTTTCCTTCTGGTGTGATTTGAATTCTCTTGAATTTGTTTGGTGTAAACCTGAAGACAACACAATCAATAGAAATAATTCAGTTTTAAATTCGAAATATCATTCATTATTGGAGATTAAATGTGTAACTGTCATATTCAAGTTAAATTCGAAATATCATTCATTATTGGAGATTAAAAGGCTGTTGACGTTTTTTCCTAATCAATAGAAATAATTCAGTTTTAAATTCGATATATCATTCATTATTGGAGATTAAATGTGTAACTGTCATATTCAAGTTAAATTCGAAATATCATTCATTATTGGAGATTAAAAGGCTGTTGACGTTTTTTCCTTAATATAATTCAGTTTTAAATTCGAAATATCATTCATTATTGGAGATTAAATGTGAACCGTTAGATTAAATGTGCGCTGATGTATGTAGATCTGAACCGTCCAATTAGTGCGCCTAATGTAGGAGTTGGTACAGCTGGCGTGCCACGTATTTTTCAAGAGATGTGTGTGTCATTTTTTGATTGGTCCTATGTGGACGCTTAGGTGTACAACTCGTGAATTAATATAGTTATGATATTTACCGACAATATTAACAGTGGCTCATAAAAAAATTATTTACTCAATTACATCTTAATTAAATAATTAATTTTTTAATTAAAATTGGATTTAATTATACAATTAATACTAAGTTTAATTATATAAAAACCTATTTATAATAATATTAAATTTAAATTCGTTTTTTTTAAAAGAAAACAAAGGTGAGAAATTGCTGCTGTCTGTGACAGCTGATTTCTTACCAGGAATTAAAAATTAAAAATAATAATATAAAACTAAGTCAAAATTTCATTATTGCTAGATTCGATTTCCTATTATCAAATTTAAAGTGTGAAACTTTGCTAATTAAAGTAGAAACAATCCAGATATAATGTTTTTTTATTGTCACGGAAGTTTTTTTGCCGAAGTCGACATTAGAAATTCTCCTTTACAGTGCCGCTTTATCATGCGCTCGCTGTTTACGGCTTGCCTTTTCTTCAATTCTCGCGTCAGGTTTTCGTCCTTTTCTTGTAATTTTTTTTTTATGGATTTTGTTTTTCCCACTCTCCCTCCTACTCAAAATACACTCATAAAAGTGGAAAAAGACTAAAAAGTCATTAATGAAATGACCAAAGCATTCTTTTTTTTTCAAAAAATTTCACCTGTTCGAACACGGGCATTCGAACATGTTCGAACACTCTTTTGAGTGTGTTAAATATTGGCACACACACCCCCTCTTGTGTGTAATTTAACAGGTTCGAATGACACCAATCGCACCTGTTCGTATAGCCATGTTCGAACACCCTATTTTATTTTATTCGAAGAGTCTCATTCGAGTGTGTTAAATATGGACCCTCACACCACATTCACCAATATTCCTTAACACGAATGCATGCGTTCGAACGTGTTCGAACAAAGCCGTTATAACCGTCACTAATCACGTCCTGCAAAAGCGTTCCACGCGAGATTATTTTTTGAATAAATTTTGTTTGTGATGTGCGATGAGTAGGAAGGAGAGTGGAAAAAACAATTTCTTTTTGGCTTTGTTTTTTTATACCCCCACCCCATCCCCTCCCACCCCCACCCATTATTGTAATTCCTATTTTACCCCTGCCATAAATAACATTTTGACTTTCATTAATTTCACTCTGACTGGGACCCACATTAATACGCATCGTATATACCTCGATGGAAGGTATATACGATTACATTTAATATTTAACGCTGGCCTGAAAAAGTATTCGTCGTATATATGTCCTTCAAGACATATATACGATTGCATTATTTAATGATTCGTTGACTACCCATCGTATATATGTCCTTCAAGGCATATATACGATTGCATTATTAAATGCTTCGTTGACTACCCATCGTATATAGGCTATATACGAGTGGGCTTGAAGATCTAATCGTATATACATCTGGGTTATGTATATACGATGTGAAAAAAATACCCATCGTATATACATGGTTGAGGAGGTATATACGACTGGGTTATTTTTTTCGTTTTTTCCTGAGATGCTATCTGTTTTGTTGGAACAGATATTGACCCGCCTACAGCAACAGATGCCGACTCTCAGTTGGCTCCTGTTGATATTGATACTACACTGACTTTCACGACGGATACGGTATATTTTTGTTACTCAAGTTTGGTAAATGGAATTAAATTACTTAAGTACTTAGTAAGTTATATATTTTGTAGATATTTTCTACACGGCAGGCTGTGGAGGAGTGAGCCAAAGTTGTTGGTAGAAGTATTGGGGTAGTTGTTGTTATTGTGAGATCTGGCTTGTTTGGAAAGAGGGAAAGCGAGATAAGATTGTTTTTGGCTGTGAGAAACAAGGCGGATTTACTAATGATTCAAGGGTTTTCGGTTCTAAAAGGAGAGGCTGTCCTTTTAGATTGAAAGCTACTTGCACTGTTAGCCGTTGGGGTTGGTGTGTCACGGTTAAATGTGGTAGACACACGCACGAGTTGCTCAAAAATTCCATTGGTACTTGTTTATTTGGGCGTTTGTCTAAGGCGCAAAAGGATCTGGTTAACGAGCATGCAGATCTTGATGTCGGACCGAAAGCTACTATTACTGCTTTGAAGAAGCTAGATCCAGGAGAATGTGACTAGTCTTCGTCAAGTTTATAGGCAGCGGCCACAAACACCGGTCTACAAAGAGGGTCCTAGAACAGACATTGTGAAGTGCGAGATTGATTGCATCACATAATTATCTATGTTGGAGTAAAAGATTCGGGTCCGATGTAGTCGGTGATATCATGTGGGCTCATCCCACTACGTCAAGTTACTCAAGGTTGTTTCGAAGGTTCTCATTCTTGACTCAACCTACAAGACCAACAGATACAACTTGCCTCTTTTGTAGATTGTGGGAGTGACTAACACCGAGTTGAGTTTCCATGTTGCATTTGCCTATATTGGATGAGAAGCTTGCTATTCATTTTTCTTGGGTATTGCAAAGAAATTTGAAAGATATTTGTGATTTGCATTCTATTCATCCTCGGGTTTTATTGACAGACAGAGATCTCGGCTGTATGTCTGCTATTCTTGATGTCTTTCCTTCTGCTACAAATTTATTGTGTCATTGGCATATTACAAAAAATGTCAAAGCGAAGATTAAAGAGTTGGTGCACAAGGATAGACGGGAGGAGGTTGAATCTCTCTGGCTATGTATAATTGATTCTGTTGATGAGTCAGAGTACTTATCTAATCTGAAAATTTTTGAGGCTGCTTGCTTTGATAAACCTGCTCTCATTAAATATGTGCACGACACATGGTTGACACCGCACAAGGAGCGATTTATCTCAGCATGGACTAACCAGATCCCACACTTAGGGAATTCCACGACCAACAGGTATTTCTTTAACACTTGTTTATTATTTCTATCCGTTACTCGATATTTTTTGACACGTGGACATATTTTTTATTGTCGATTAAATTTCTTTGACACTTGTTTATTATTTCTATCCGTTACTCGATATTTTTTGACACGTGGACATATTTTTTATCATCGATTAAATTTCTTTTACACTTGTTTATTATTTCTATCCGTTACTCGATATTTTTTGACACGTGGACATATTTTTTATCGTCGATTAAATTTCTTTTACACTTGTTTATTATTTCTATCTGTTACTCGATATTTTTTGACACGTGGACATATTTTTTATCGTCGATTAAATTTCTTTTACACTTGTTTATTATTTCTATCCGTTACTCGATTTTTTTTGACACGTGGACATATTTTTTATTGTCGATTAAATTTCTTTGACAATTGTTTATTATTTCTATCCGTTACTCGATATTTTTTGACACGTGGACATATTTTTTATCGTCGATTAAATTTCTTTTACACTTGTTTATTATTTCTATCCGTTACTCGATATTTTTTGACACGTGGACATATTTTTTTTCGTCGATTAAATTTCTTTGACACTTGTTTATTATTTCTATCCGTTACTCGATTTTTTTTGACACGTGAACATATTTTTTATCGTCGATTAAATTTCTTTGACACTTGTTTATTATTTCAGAGCGGAATCGTTGCATTGGTCTTTGAAAAGACAGTTGAAGACTTCGAAAGGTGATCTATCAAAATGTTTGATATCTATTGATGACATGCTGACAATACATTTTGATCAAATTATCGGGTCTTTTCAAAGAAGCATCAGCAGATCGAAGTCAAGTCTAATATTCCACTGTTTAAAAATCTTCAAGGACTTGTTTCGTTATCTGCTTTGGGTCACATGGTGAAAGAGTTTGAAAGGTCAAAATCTGGGGTTGGATATGACAAAGGGCGGTGTCGGTGCATTCAAAGGAAGACACATCTAATTCCTTGTGCTTGTGAGATCAGTATTTTTCATGCTTCCGACAATTCTATTCCGCTTACTGTTGTTGATGATCACTGGAAACACTTGAGTTTGGATGCAGTAGATGATAAATCCACTCAGGATAAATCATCTACCTGTGATATTTCTTATCAGTTTGATGCTATCCAGGCAAGATTTGATAAAGTCACTGAGGAGGAAAAATATCTTATTAAGAGAAAGCTGAATGAGATAGTTTTCCCTTCTACTTCTTCTATGGTTGCACCTAAATCAAAAGTCAGAACGAAAGGTGCACCAAAGAAGAAAAAACAGAATTTTTTTGATGCTAAGCGTGATCCTTCTAGGTGGGAGCACGTGGATGAGAAGGTAAAACAGACTGAAGAATCCGGGGCTTCCAAAATTCCTACACAGCGGTCAACCAAATTATCTCAGGGTGCTTCTAGAGTATTATCACAGACAGCTGAGACTAAAATCCACTTACCGTTTCTTCCAGCACACGTGCGCAACTATGTTGAAAAAATTGTTGATGTTGAAGGTGACGGTAACTGCGGTTTTAGAGCAGTCGGGGTTGGACTTGACATGTGTGAGGACTCCTGGCCTCTGATTAGGCAAGCTTTGATTCAGGAAACAAAGGACAGGGAAACCTTGTATTCTGACATGTTTGGGAAGAATCGACTGTTAGAGCTTCGCAAAGCTTTAACTATTGAGTCATACGGACGTCAGCCAGAGTCAAAGTGGTTTGATTTGCTCGAGATGGGGTATATGGTTGCAACCGGTATAATGTTGCATTGGTTCGATTTTCTTTGCCTATGAATTTCACTTATCCGCCTTTGAGAGGCACTTACAGTTCATCTAAGTTGAAAATCATATCCGCTCGAACGAGCAAAATGTACAATTTGGTTGCATCTTTCAATCTCTCCCACTTGTTCGTTGCCTCCTATTGCCCCCATGCGGTGGTACCAAAGCACTACTCACCACGAGTCCGCTTCATGGTTGCATCTCGTATGCCGGACGCTTTACTCTATGGCGATCTATGTGTCCTCCGTGCGACCTCCCACTCCACAAATGATGCGTCTAGATGTATAGATTTAGCTGATGAATCTATTGACGGCTTGTAGATAGATTCACACTTTTTTTGTATTACACGTGTATATATTACTATATCGCGTTTTTGTAATTATACGCGTTTATTTTATCCAATATATCTACACCGTTGATGTTAATCAAATCACGAGACTTCAAATTATAACCGGTAATAAAATCATAACTATTAACAAAAACAAAGCCCATCGTATATATCTCTTTTGGGACATATATACGATGTGCATTTTTAACTCATCGTATATAAGTTCATTTTGCGTATATACGATTGACTTAAAACGCATCAATCGTATATACGCACAATGAACATATATACGATGTCAAATTTTTACCCATCGTATATAGGCCACAAAAAAGATATATACGATTCGTGTAATTTAGTGAAAAAAACAGATTTTTTGAAGGGCATTTTGGGAATTTCAGTGTGGGTGGGGGTTTAAGGGGAGAGGGTGGGGGTACAAAAAAAAACACCCTTTCTTTTTTTATTCACATGTGCGGTTTGCTTCGTCAATGCAGTCCAGCCCAATTCCTTTCTATTCTGTGGTGGGCTCAATTTATACATATTTGGGCTACGTGCTTTTTTCTTGGCTTTTACTTTTCCCACACCCCCGTTTACTAATCGCACGCCCCCAAACATTTTTTTCCAAAAATGGCCTCGCGTGGGACGCTCGTGCAGCGTGGTTTAAGTGACTGTTCGAACGGCCTTGTTCGAACAGGTTCGAACGACCTTGTCCGTGTTAAAGAATTTTTGTTGTTCGAACGACATCGTTCGAACCTGTTCGAACAAACTCATGCGTGTTAAGGAATATTGCCAACTGTTGGTGTGAGGGTGTGTTATTGGTGCCTCGAATGGCTTTATTCGAACATGTTCGAACGACCCTGTTCGAACTGAGCGCGTTTGCAGAAAAAAAAAATGGCGTATAAAACTCAAAACAGAACCAAAATGAAAAATGTTTGGTAGGGTTATACACTTGAGCTAATTTTACAATGATGGGCAGTTGAATGGGAGTGAATGATGAAGGTGAGGATGGGTGGGTTTTGGAGTGGAGAGAGGGGAGGTTTGGGTGTTGGAGAGGGAGTGTTTTTGGGTGTTGGAGAAGAAGAGGGAGAGGGATAAAGAGGGAAATAAAATTGTAAGTGGGGTTAGTTTGGTAAATGTGTAGGGTGAGGGGGTGTGTTTGGAGTAGGAGGGGGTGTGGTAAAAGTAACAGCCTTTTTCTTTGGGGTGAACCCCACCATCACCACTTATACTCCACCCAATATTTTTCTTCCTATTTTACTCCTCAGTTTTATCCAAAAAAGATTTACTCAATTTTTATTAATTAAGCAAATCCGTTTGGATAAATAAAATTTAAAAGCGGAAGTATGTTAACATAATACATCTATGGTTTTATTTATTAGAAAACAGATGTATACATAATTCCGACACTTTTTATAGTTCACATAGATATGAATCCGTTGTGATCTAGTAATTCCGTTTTTTAGTTTTTTTGGAACAAACAAATTTATCAATTAAATAAATAAAATCGTTGTGTTAATTTTAGCCAACAAATTTATCTATTTGTTAGAAAATCTGTTTTGGATATTTCACTACAGATTTATCTACCAAATAGATAAATTCGGTGTCTAAATTATCACACTAGATTTATCTATTTTAAATATAAATCCGTTTTGGCCAAAATTGAAGAGTAAAATTGGAAGAAAGTTGTTGTGTAGGGATATAACTGGTGACTGTGGGGGTTAGAAAAAGACCATTTTCTTTGTCTCAAGTGTGTCTATATATATATATATATAGGGGATGTATATTATGAGAGGAAGTTTATAGTGAGAGATGAGAGGAATAAAAATTAACCGTAGGATGTAATTAGATTGATTGTCTTTTTTAAAGTATCACGTGACCTATCCTCTCTCTCCAATTTGCTCCTTATTTTTTGCCTTATTTCGGGTGCCCATTATTGTTATTGTTATCTCTCTTCCTCTTTAATTTATCATCACGCACCTTTCTCTGTAGCTTTTGTTTTCTAGGAGATAGTTGCTTCCCAGTTTTATTTTATTAACTTATTATAGTTTGATATTACTTAAAATTAAAATATTAACACCACTGATTCAATAAAATCAACAGCAATATCATCAATACTTAATTCAATGAAATATCACTTGCTCGCTGCTAACTCTAATAAGCTTCTAATGGCGTGAACACAATCGATGCAACCAGCAAGCTCTCAGAATGAGTGAAGTGATATCTATATCTATATAAATATCTAAAGGAAGCTTTTTTCCAAGCTCTAGGATGCTCCACATCATCCTCATTAATTTTTCAATTAGATTTTCATTATTATTAATATTTTTTTATAATTTAACATAATGAGACTTATATTAATGATTATATATTAAGGCTAAATTATTAAGACCCTTTATATTTTTTCAGTTATTATATAATTAAAGACAATAAGTGTATTGATATGAGTTGAATAAAAATAAAAAGACATAAAGTTTGATGACTAGGAGAATTGAGCATTATTTTATTATTTATAAAAATAAAAACCACATGAAACATAAAAAAATGTAGACTTTAGCTTCATATCTTTTAAGAAAAATTGTGTTCACTTCTATATTTATATTTATTTATAACTTTCATGGATTTTTGTTGTAAGAATAGTGTATTTTCCTCTTTTATTTTTAGCAAGAAAAAAAAATATTGGGCGATGGTTAATCTTTTGGGTTACCTTTGGTCAAAAAGAAAACTTTTGGTTACTTTGGGTTTATTAATTTAAATTTTGTTTTAATAGTTCTCTTATACTTTATTTAGCTTATTTATTTATCTTTATCTATATATACCATCAATAAAAATATTTATATATATATATATATATTGATTTTTCGAATTTATATTTGTTTTAATTATTATTCATTCTAAACTAATGTCATAACTTTACTAAGTCACAAGAAAACAAGGTGTTACTATTTATATAATTTTTTTATGGAATAGCATTATGATGGAATAAAGTTAATTCAATTTTTTTAATATTTGGAAATAATTTTCATATAAATAGTACATCATATATATATATATATATATATATATATATATATATATATATATATATATATAAAATTTGTATATAAAAATTGAATATTTCTCATATAAAATATATTTTAATTTTATCTTTTATACAATTTAATATTAGACATCATTTTTATTTTTTTAAATAATCACTACTTATTTTAAATTCATGAGATGAAGGTTTTTTTTATTTCTTCTTTTTTGATTTCAAAGACATCTATATATTATGACAAATCTCATTAGACTATTTTAAGATATACTTGCTTACAATGAAATTGTATTTTATTATTATTATTATTATTATTATTATTATCATTAAAATTGCTAGAAACCTAATTTAGTTGTCTTTAATCTAATTCCTTTTTGAAACAGAAAATAATTATTAGACCTTTTGAAATTCTTCATGATGTAACATTTATGCAATATTAAAAGGGAAGTATATAACATAAATATGAATTATTCCCTTAATTGACAATAAATTCATGAGTTAGTAAAATATTAGTGGAAGATGTAGAGTTTTAGTCGGTTATAATAAGAAATTACTATTTAAAGTGAACAATTTTGGAGGGTGAGTAGAGAGATCTTGGCAAAAAAAATTATAGTCAAAAACAATATTTACATATGAGTAGAAGAAATGAGTGAGTTTCACAGCAAAAGACAGAATCTGCAAAAAAAAAAATTGGTTTCGCATGTTTGGATCACTTAGTGAACAACGCAATTGATGCAACAATGTTTGGTAAAGCTATGGGAATTCTGGAATCATGCTTAATTTTGATATTATTCTTTAGAAAAATATTTAGTTTTAGTAGCTTATGTGAAATTATATAATGTGCTAGGTCTACATGATTTTTATCTCTACTTAGAGAGCACATAGATGTGAAAAACAAGATGTACATATGAGTATAAGAAATGAGTGAGTTTCACAAGAAAAGACATGCAGAAAAAAAATAGAAGGTTTCATGTTTGGACAACTTTGAAGTAGATAGAGTGTGCAATTGATGTAACGATATTTTGTAAAGCCATGGGCATTCTGAAGTCATGTTTAATTTTGATATTGTTCTTTAGGCAAATATTTAGTTTTCATAGCTCATGTGAAATTATATAATGTGCTAGGTCTAAATGATTTGCTTATGCTCCTTTTATCTCTACTTAGAGAGTGCATGGATCAAATGTGGTGAGTATAACATTTTGTTACTAATTTAAATACTTTTTTAAACAACTTCTCTAACTTATGACTTCTCAAAATTTTCACAAAAATTAACATTAATCATGGTTACAATGTCAAATAATATATATTTATTCAATTAATTTATACTAATGTGAAACCTCTCTCCCTTCCAATGCATGATTGTTACATAAAAAAGAATTTTGAAAGTCCTTAATTATTTATTATTTCATCAAAACTATCATAATTGGTAAATATATTTATTCAATTAATTTTTATTTTTGACCAATTCTAACGATAATATAATTTCTTTGAGTTGTGAATAATTGGTATAAAATTATTCAGTTGTGAATTTTTTTAACGTACAATCAACCATGAGTTTTCTTTTTAGTTGTAGCTTTTATAGTTACTTTTGAAAATATAAATAATGAGAATTGTTTAACTAATAGTGGGAAATAAAACCATTGTATCCAAACATTCATTATTTACTGTCTATAAAAAAACCATTCATTATTTAAATAACGTTACAATATTATCTCATACGTTAATCAAATTCTTAACAAACATTTTCACTTTAAATATCCTTACAATTATTTTGATTTAGGATTAGGATTAATTTTAAGTATATGTGAACAAATGTTATAATTTCAGTAAAAATATACATAAATTATTAAAAAAAATAAAGAACAATATATATTCCATGTAGTAGAAAGAATATATGAAGTTATTATTTTATATCAATTTTTTGAACAAAAGTTACCTTTATAGGTGTCAATAAAACTATAAAATAAAAATAAACTAAGACTTATTATTCTCTACCCTTGCATAACCTTAAAGTAGCTAAAGTGAATAATAGTAAGACAAAAAGGCAAACACATAGAGAAATAAAAGGAACGTTACAATATTTTAATGGTAAAAATGAAGGTTACATTTATCATTTAATTAAGGAATTACTATATAAACAGCAATATCTTGAACATTATTGTCAATTGGAATCATTAGCACATTGTGGTATGTCTTTCCATAGGCAACAAGTGTCACAAAGGGTGGTCTACATGCATGCGTAGAATTGATAAGAAAATGATGCATGGAAAGAAATTGGTGCATTGATTGTCGACAAGAGAGAGTTAGAGGTTTTGGAAAACATAGGGGTATCCATGAAATTGGAGATTAGAGTCATTACATGTAGTAGTTTGAAGCTTCATTAGTAATTGGGGGAATGAAGTTGTTGGATATTTCATTAAAATGAAAGCAGTATGATGAATCCGTGAATAAAAAGGTATCTCATTTATAAATGTCATATATGTTGTTTAATAGATATTTGTAATCTATTTGGATGCTAGGAAATGATAGAAAATAGGTGAAAAATTTAGGCTATAATTTTGAGGTTGTCACTCATGTAATTTGGTTGTTGTAATTGTAAGAAGGATATTGATGTAACTTAGTTTATAGGATGTTCAACCATTTCATTAGCTCTCTTCCTATCTTTTATTTAGCCTAGAAGTTTGTTCATTTGGGTTAATTTAAGATTCAACCTACTATTTTACCATGGGTTAAAAGGTTAGAGTGTTCTGCTTTAAATAGCGACGACATAAATAAGATTCTATTGATTTTTAATTTTTTTTTAACATAAAATTAAGTAAATTTATTTAATAAATAGGTTACAATTTTGTGTCAATTTTTAATTATAGAAAATAAATTCTAATTCAACAACTTTTACTAATACCTCTTCTAATAAAATTTTAATTCCAAGTTATTAGTCTCAATGAGTAAAAATATATTGTTTTTATTTTTGATAGTATCGGTCTTAATTAAACATATGATAGTGGGGGTAATTTAAATTATTGACACAAGTGTAATCAATAAATTATAAATAGTGAGTTTGTCCATTGAAATTACATAACTACTGACAATAAATTATTATTTTTGTTCCGTTTGAGAGTAGTTTATTGAGAGTAAAACTATGTTGTTCCAGAGTAGTTTATTGAGAATAAAACTATGTTTAGTTTTTTTATACAACTATCGATGAAACTTTTTAAAATGGGTTGTAAACTGCAAATATAAAAAAACAACTTATCATGTTTAGGCCCTAAAACCAAAAACTTGGTTTTAAAAGATGTAATGTATTGAATAGTTTATTGAGTTTTAAACTAAGCTTAGTTTTTTCAACAACTTTTTTATGAAGATTTTTAATGAGTTGTCAACAGAAAATATAAAACTTTTTTTTAAGATTTTTTTTGTGTGTAACTAAAAAAACTGAATATTTTGTCCTAAGATATTTTATGCATTGAAGTTAATTTTATGAAAGATAGTCTTCATAGTCTCATTTAAATAAAGTAATATTTTCTTTAAGAAATTGAATCATTTGTGTTTATATTCTGTTAAGTGAAGGTCCTATTGGTTTGTTAATATTGTGTAATATTTTGCATTCATATTATGCTTGCTTTTTAATTTTTTTATAAACCTTTATTTAAATGAAAGCATATATCCTCCTTTGAAAATATAAAGTAGTTGTTTTTAATATATATTTGTACTAATTTCCCTCAAAAAAAAGTTGGGTAATTTTTTTGAATAATATAAATAAACAATTAATTAGATTATATAACTATGCCAAAATTATACCCATGTTGCTCTAAATTAGTTAACGTAAGTATTTCCCAATTTGGTATATTGCATTAGAGAAGCGGTTAATAATTCATTGTAATTCTAAAACCTTAGTATGAAAATGATGAATAATCTGAGTTCCTTAAATTTCAATTTGCTTCTATCATTACAATAGTTATAGACTTTAGTCCTTATAATAGTTCTTAACATCGTGTAGTACTAAACTAAATTATATTAAATTAAATTTTTATTTTTATATATGTAGGTTAATTTGTAAATTGCTATCTTAATAAATTATGTTGAAAATTGTTAATCATTTCTTTCTAATTATATATATATATATATATATATATATACATAAAATAATTACATCTTTACATTCCTCTAAAAAAGTATTTGAATAAACCCGTGCATCGCACGGGGTTATCCCCTAGTAAGTTAATAAAATAAAACTGGGAAGCAACTATCTCCTAGAAAACAAAAGCTACAGAGAAAGGTGTGTGATGATAAATTAAAGAGGAAGTTGAACGGTTCAAGTAGAAGTAAATAAGTAAAAAGTTGAAACCCCATGGCACCCGAAATAAGGCAAAAAATAAGGAGCAAATTGGAGAGAGAGGATAGGTCACGTGATACTTTAAAAAAGACAATCAATCTAATTACATCCTACGGTTAATTTTTATTCCTCTCATCTCTCACTATAAACTTCCTCTCATAATATACATCCCCTATATATATATATATAATGCAGAATATTAAAGACAATAATATATTAACATGAGGCAGAGTCTCTCATGAAATGGAAATAAAAGTATTAGAAAAATAAAAATACTAAGAGGTAGAGCCTTTCATAAGATTATAATTGAAATGATTATCTACTATAAATATATAAATAAATAAATATATAAAAATATACCATCAACCCACCACCAAAATTACTATATTATCTCTTTCACTTTTTTATCTCTCACTCACTTTTATCATTAGTAGGACCCACTCTTATATCATCTTTTAATTTTTTTATTTTACTTTAAAACCTACTCTTCTTTTTTATCTCTTTCACTTTTTTCACTTTTCTTTACTATCAACATAATCAAATACTCACTACCCAATTTTTTAAGAAAATTAATTTTTGTTAAAACAGTAATTAATTAAATTAAAAATTAATTAAATTATGTAGAATTTACTATTTACTATAATCTACTCAAACTACTAAACCCAATTAATTTAACCACTACCATTTGTAAAAAAAAGCGATACCGCTTGCAAAAATTCTAAAAAAATCAATAATTAAATTTCATCCAATTTTTTCGTAAGAGCCATCTTGAGGAGAAGCAGCTTTTCTTCCAGCATTGTGCATCGACACAATGTCAACGAAAGTTTCAATCTACTATAAATATATACCATCAACCCACCACCAAAATTTCGAGGAGAAAGAAAAGGAAGGCTTATAATCGAGAGGAAGGTGGTGCGAATGGAGAAGGCTGCGGTAATTCTCTCCTATTTTTCTCCTGAATCTTCTTTGTTTTGCTTACTGGTTCTTTGTTCTTCTACATCTTCTCCTTTGCATGGTTCTCAAGACAAAACTTCAGAATTTTAGTTTTGTTTTTTCCGCTCTCGGATTTTGATGTGGGATAAATTTTCTATTTCTATTTTTGGTTTGAGTGCATTGAGGGCTTTTGCTCGAGTTCATTCTCCACGTATTGAATGTGAGAGGATGCGATGAAGAATAGTTGTTTCTTTGAAATGTAATTAAATTATGTCACCAAGTATAGTCTTTGTTTTTGTTTTCCTATTCTATGAAGAAAAAAAATGTTAGATTGAAAAGAAGAGACATGAAATAGGGAGAGTCTAAGATGAGATGCAAACCAGGATATTTTTATAAGTTGTGCAATTTTTCTGTATTGTATTTCAATAGTGATTAAGTCTGCATCCAACTCTGAAATTTCATTCTGGCTCATATTCACTTCAATATTTTAACTTAGTATTATAAGTTGAAGAAGCAAAAGTGTTATTAGTCTCATATATTGCAAATTTGTATTCTGGTGCTTCATTATTCCCTTTCTATCATCCCTTTCTATCATTCATTGATTTCTCAGCCTTTTTGAAGAAAGAAGAAATTGGACAGCTTTCTCCTTGGTTAGATTTTGTCAAAGCAAAACTTATATATGTTAAATAACAAAAGGTAAGCTTATGTGAACATTATAGGATCAGACATGGTTTGCTTTGAACAAAAAAAGACATTGTTTGCTCTTCAGGGGTTGGACCACATAAATTACCATTTGGAGCTGATAAGTTCAATCGAATATAGATTCAAGAAAGAGGTAATCAACAACAGCCTCTTCAATTATTACTTCTTTACTTCAGTTTTGTCTAGATGGTGTCATTGAAGCTTGCATTCGATAATCCTCCTTACTCGACTACTCTAAAAATGATATTCATGGATGGCTTCTTGCTTTAGATGTTTGAGATGCTTATCAACACTTATAGTTGGTACAGTAATTGAATCCTAATGGATTTTTTTAGTGTATTGGTTTGATAATGAAATTCTAAACTTAACTTGCTTCTGGCCATGGAGAATGGGAATACAACAATTAATCACTAAAAACATTGGCATAGTGACCTCACCTATGATCTTCAATTTACATTAGAGGTTGTTGTTGATGATAATGGTTAGAGACTCATATGGTTTTTGCATCTTATTGGTGTTTCAGGTTGTTTGTTCAAGTTGTGATACAGAGCAACCAGTATGTATCTCTTTTTTATTTAATTTGAAGTTTTTTTTTTTGATTTTGTGAATTGTTTTATTAATGCTCTTCTCTTCATGTTTCTTTTGAAGGTTGCTCAAGTTTGCACCAACTATAGTGTCTAAATGGGAGCTTTTGGTATAGAAGCTTGCCTAATTGAGCTGGAGTCTAATTGAGTCTGTCTGAAGGTGAATTTTGAGAGGAAAGTACATACATTCCATAATATACATGCATAGTCTAATAAGATGTTGAATTTGAAAGAATAATGACTAATGTGTCGTGCTTTTATATGAAACATGCATAGTCTAATAAGATGTTAAAATTGAAAGAACGCCATTCCATCTTTTTGTAAGCATTCTGTATTTTGAAACATTACATATGGTTAGTTTATGAGACTTCATGTTGATGATGATAGGAAAGAAACTCGACGCCAAGCTATAGAAACTCGACACACGCAACACATGGTAGATCCTTTGCTTTCAAATGGTGGGCATGAGAATTATTTCCACTGCATGAAATGTGGTATGCATTCATCATAAATGCGCCATTTTGCACAGACATCGCTTGGGAATTTTATTTTTCAAGTTAATTGTTAGGTTCATAATATTAGTAGAATAGAATTCACATGGTTAGTGTATATGCGAGGATCTGAAATAATTTCCAGACATACTATGAGCCTCAAGACAGTGACTTGTATACTAATTTATCAACTTAGGTAATCGAATGGAGCTATTTTTTCTTTTGTTAACAAATCGCTTGTTTCTGCATCTGCGTGATAATCATTTATGTGTGGAGAACTCCATGGGGCATCACTGTTCTGTTTTTTATGAGGTGCCTACTCTTCCTCCCTTTCTCTAGCTCACATTTTCTATCAAACAAGGACGATTTGGTACTTCTATGGGTTGTATCTTATGTATGTGTTTTGTGAAATTTGAAACATGGTCACTCTACTTTCAAGGAAAACATGTTATTGTTTAGTAATGTTGTTGTTGGAATTATTTTCTTTCATGGTTGCATTAAGTTTGTGTTTTTGTTACTACATGGAAAATTTTAGTTTAATATTTGATCGACTTAGTTTTAACTTTTTTTTTTACTTTAGAAAAAACCTACTCTTTCTTTTTATCTCTCTCACATTTATGATGATAAGAAGGTTACAAATTTTTTCACTTTTATTTACTATCAACATAATCAAATACTCACTACCCAATTTTATTTTAGAAAATTAATTTTTTGTTTAAAACAGTCATTACATAAAATTAATTAAATTAATATTAAATTATGCAGATTTTACTTTACTAAAAAAATCTACTCAAACTAACCCAATTAATTTAACCACTACCATTTGTCAAAAAAAGTGATACCGCTTGCAAAAATTCTAAATCATTTGTTTCTAAAAAAATCAATAATTAACTTTCAGCCACTTTTTTCGTGAGCCACAGGGGAGTAGCAACGACAATGTCAACGAAAGTGCCAATAGGAGCGCCAACAGGAGCAGCAGGAGTGCAAACGGGAGCACCAAAACGCAATAAAAGTTGTGTGCCGCCTGCCGCACTAACGAGCGCAGTCAATTTTTAAAAAAACACTTTATTTTTAAATTTATTTCTTTTACAGAATCAGTAATTAAATAAACTTAATAAAATTAATATTAAATCATTTAAAATTTATTATTTACTTTAATCTACTCTAAACTACTAAACTCGATTAATTTAATCACTACCGATAGTCAAAATAAGCGATACCGCTAGCAAAAATTCTAAAATTATTTTTCCTAAAAAAATCAATAATTAAATCTATCCACTTTTTTCGAGAGCCGCACGGGAGTGCCAATGGAAGCGCTAACAGAAGCGCCAACAGGAGCGTCAACGAGAACAGCAACCAGAGTGCCAACAGGAGAGCCAACGGGAGCGCTAACGACAGCAGCAATGAAAGTGCCACCATTATAGAAAGATACGACCATAATTACATCTCATTTAATTTCTTTTTTCCTCATTTTTACTCTAATATTAATATTATAAACTATCATCAACTATATCTTTTATCAAAACACCCACTACCAAACTACCTTTCTCTTAAACTAACTTTTTTTTCTATCTCACTTTTTATCAACTATTAGCTATATATACTATAAATATACTATAAACATATACCATCAACCCACCACCAAAATTACTATATTATCCCTTTCAGTTTTTTCTCTCACTCACGTTTATCTACGGGAAATATTACATATTGATGGTAAATGTTCACGGGGTAGTGTTCGGACTAACTCAATTACAATTTGAAACATTTTGTTTATCTACTTTAAATTAGTTTTGATTTTCATAGAGTAATGCTCAGACTAATTAAATTATGTCTAAATCCAATAAAAATAATTCGAAAACACCTCGTGCGTATGCACGGGTATACTGCTAGTTAATTGAAAGCTGAGAAAATAAATTACAGAGATTGAAATGGATAATAAAAAAATTGAAGAAGAAAGAAAGAGGTTAAAGCTTATATGACCATAGCTCTCTTAGACATCTCTCTACACTTGCAATATCAAAGATAATTCTCACAATAGCCTCGGCACATTTATAGAATTGAAAGAGAATCCTTTAATAATAATAATATTAACATTTTAATAGTAAATAATACTATTTAAATGATACTATTTTATATCATGAATATTTTCTTTGGATAGAACACCAAACTAAAGTGCTTTTGTTGGATGCCTTGCACAGTTGCACTATTCATGTCTTCTTTAGACATTGATTGGGGTTGATTTTTGTCTTTTGGCATTATTGCCAAAGTAGCAAATTACAAAAAGAAATTGCAGTAATTGAAAATTGTCAGTAAAAATAAATTGACAGTAAAAATAATCTGACAATAAAAAATAAAAATTACAATAACTGAAAAGTGTAGTCTTTTGACTATTATTCTTCTACGAGGTTAACGGTGTAATATATTCCAAAACAGTCGTCTTCATTTTGGTAAAATGAATTTGTCGAAGACGAGATGATGACGACGGAGGAAGAGCTTGCTCCTCTTTAGCTTTTTCAGAAGATTGATTCTGCAATAATTGAACAATATTTTGTAGATTCTGAATGACATCTTTTTCGGATGTCGAAGCAACTAGAGCTGCCGAAGTTCTATCCTTTTGAATGAGAAACTTGCAAGTGTTTGATTCTCAATGACATTTTTTCATTTTTTATTTTCCCGGGAGGCCAATGAGGCATCAAAACAAGGTCACCACTTGACAAAAGCTTGTTTATAAAAAGATATTAATCATTTTGGTTGATGATAATTACCAATTTTAATCTGCCATGAGAAAACACATGAAAGAGAAAAGGTGGTAAAGAAATTTAATTCAGTTGGATAATTGTTAAGATCCTTGTTGAATCTTTTGGTAAAAATTTAGAATCCTTCATCAACTTCAAGAGGAAAGATTTCTCAAATTTGAACTTCTGAGCAAATTAGATCTATTTCTCAATTGTTTTATGAGTTTGTGCTCATAGATAGTGAGTTAGTCGCTATCAAACACTATAAAATCCTATAGACGACTCTAACATCCCCCATTCTACCTTCCAAATCTTGAAAGTCTTAACACCTTCAGCTTTTGGACAAAATCTAAATAAAACTAAGAAGTTTTCACAACTTTTTGACCCAATAGATCATAGATATTGGGATTACGTCATAGCCTGGGATTACCTCATCATTGGTTTACAAAATAAATCGTCCAAACATTCTTGGTTGATTCATTTCCAAAGACAACCAAGTATTATTTTCCAAACTTGTTCCTCCAATGTTGGAATTATTTTGGTCCAATTCTAGGAATATTTCCTCTTGAAGTTCAAGAAGAATTCCAAATTTTTACCAAGAGAGTCAACAAGGATTAACAATTATTCAATTGAATTAGATTTCTTTACCACGTCTTCTCTTTCATGGGTTTTTTTCATGGCAGTATAAGATTGGTAATTATTGTCAACCAAAATCACTAATGTCTTTTATAAACAAACTTTTGTCAAGTGGTGACCTCGTTTTGATACCTCAATGGCATCGCCAAAAAATGTGGCCATTTGGTTCGAAAGCAATCCAAAATTCTTGTAGGTTACAGATCCAAACACTTACAAGTTTCTCAATTAAAATGCTAGAATTTCTGCAGCTCTAGCCGCTTCGACATTCAAAGAAGATGTCATTCAAAATGTATAAAATATTGTTCAATTGTTGCAGAATCAATTTTCTGAGAAAATTAAAGAGGTGCAAGTTTCTTCATCTTCGAAAAAGAAAGAAAGGAAAAAGAAGCAAGTTCTTCCTCCATCATTACCATCATCTTCGGTATATTCATTTTGGAATTTACTGTCAATTTTCAATTGTCGTAATTTTTACTATTTGTAATTTTCTGGTATTGCAATAATGCCAAAAGACTAAAATCAACCTCAATTAATGTCTACGAAAGACATGGATAGTGCAAGGCATCAAACGAAAGCACTTTCACGTGATGCTCTATCCAAAGAGAATATTCATGATGCAAAATAGTCCTATTTAAAATAGTCATATTGTGTAAAATATAGAGAGCCTTCAAAAAATAAAATAAAGAGAACTCAAAAATTTATATAATATGAGAATATTGAGTTTAATTGTTTAGACTTTTTAGGCAATAAAGTAACTCCCAACAACTAAAATGCAATTCTCTCGACTGGATTCAACCTTAAAAGCTAACGTGGTATCAGAGCCTATCAAAAAAGTTGTGAACAAAAAACCCTAAGGTCTTTAACTAAAAAAATGACACAAGCTCCAACAAAAAAAAAAGAAAAAAGGAACTGAGGCCTCTAATGTAGCCCAAAATAGAAAAATGCACAAAAATACTATGTCTCAATTGGCCTTCAGTTAAACTTGGGGAGGGTGTTAAAATAAGTCTCACATTCGGGAGAAAAGACAACTCAAATGTATATTAGACGGGTACTTTGAGTCTAAACTTTCTAAGATTTTTTGACTATAAAGTAACTCGCAACTTTAATTTATCAACAATTCATTCGCTCAATTACATCCAATCTAAAATTCTAATAAGATGTTTGAGTATTATTGATATTTTTGGCCTAATATAATATGGGCCCTAAATCTAGAGATGAGGTTTGCACCTCTAGATTTAGGGCAAAAAAAAGAGATGAGGTTTGCATATGAAGAAATCATTAAAAGAAATCCTATGTATTTAGTTAAGCTCTTAAGCCATGATGCTTTTGTGTGGCACACCCCAAAAGTTGTTCTGATTAGGTTCGGTGGTTAACAACTGAACCAGTTTGATGGTTAAGATCTGAACCACTGTGGGGTATTTTTGAAATTTTGGGGGTGGGTGGTGGGTGGTGAGTAGAAGGAGGTGTGTAAGAAGGCATGGGCCTATTCTTATTGGCTTGTTATATTGCTGAACATGTCACTGGGCCTTCACTTGTAGCGTGATGACTTAGGCTTTGCCAATTTAATGATGGCCCCCAACTTCTTACAACCCCCTCCCTACTCAATGGACACCTCCAAAATCAGTAAAAGACCAAATTGCCATTAATAACTCATGTGCGCGTCTTTTCTTCCTTCTGGATCTACGAAGGTTCAAACCCTAAAAAAAAGCAGTCCTATTATGTATTCAAAGTTTACTAAATATACAAATAGTTGAGATCATAAAACTTGTAAACTTTCTAGTAGTTTATTCAATTGGGGTAAAGACTTAAAACAAGGGCTTTAGTGGCCTCCCTTGTACTATAAAACCACTATCCAATAATTTTTCTCTAACTTAAATTTAAAAGAAAGGAATGCCAGTAGAGTTCAACCATTCACTGGCTTGTATAAACTGCCCAACACTGAATTGGCTTGCCTCAGAGGAGCTATTAATAACCCTATAACCAGACCATTTAACTCTAGCACTCGTGTTTGAACCTGGACCCCTATTCATGTATTCCCCATAATACAACGTATCCAATGCAAATGTTTCATTCCATTCCAACCACCCAGCTGGTTCTACCAAATCTTCCATATAAGATTTTAGAAAAACTGTTCTTGAATATAATTTCCAAGGACGACCTAGGTAGTTCTTGAAAGAAGATTTGACAGGGATTAAATCTGCAGCTGCTGCAATCTTGCAATTCAAAATGGATATGCCAGTGTTTTGGTTAGGGTCTTCTCTTCCTTGTGCAGTGAACAAATTCTTTTGATTTGGATTTGGCTTGCGTGCATATAAGTTACAGTTTTGGAACACCACAGCTGCATTGCCAAAAATAAAATCCACAGTGCCGTAAATGTCGCATTCACGGTAGAATTGGCGTAAAGAATGGACGTAGAGAGTGTCTTGGTACCCTACAAAACTGCATTTGTAAAAGGCTGAAAAGTCAGCACCACTTCTTAAGGCTACTGCTTGGTGTTTATCTGGACCTGCTGAGTTCTCAAATGTTATACTTTTGGCTATGAACCCGTTTCCTACCACAGCTGAAAAATGCCACAAATATCAAACTTGTTAGGACTAGAAACAATATTCCTTGCAAGCAATTAAAAGTGATAATTTTCCTTTTTCAATGACATGTCATTTACATTCCAAGGGGTTGGTACACCAACTCTCAAAATCAATAGACAAGTTCCTACCCATTTTGTTTTTTTTTACAAGTCAAAATGTCATTGATTTGAGCACAAGGAGTACTTCAACCTAATCACGCTGCAAGTTTACCGGATTATTACACCAATTTTTAAAACTACATGATCTTGAGTTACATATTTTGTGAATAAACCAGCCCCACCATTTTGTTTGTTTGTTGAAAGCAAAAGAAGAGCACGAGAGAAGTAACAAGCAAAGTGGGCCGAATGTTACTGAAAAGTTGTTGAATCTGTGATGAGTGTTGCGCATGCATGAAATTGACCCAACTAAAGGCCTGACATACGCCTGCCTGTTTTGTTGTTGGCTGTTCTTTTTTAATAGAACCAAGGCGGTTTAAGACATAAACCAGGGGTGGTTGAAATCCTCTCCATTTCTCCATTTGGAAAGAGATAGACACAATATTCATGAAGGGTCATAACATTAAATTTATAATAATAATTAATGTTATGGTTCACCATGAATTTTGTGTTTATCTCTCTCCAAATGAAATTTTCCATTTCTTTTGAGAAATGGAGAGGATCCAAACCCATAAACCAGCTCACCAAGAACAACAAAGTCGCAAACGTTTGAAAATGATTTTAGAAGTAATTGGAAGTGGAATTGTACTCGAGATCATGCCAGCTAAGGTGTCTTGAGGAGCCTCTTCTTGTGTTGTGCTTTGAATGTTGCCTTGGGAAATGAAGCTTCCCCTTCCTTTGATTTCGCGTAGTTGGGTGGATAAAAGCAAGGAGGTTTTATAAAATTGTTCGGTTTGAAGCGGCAACTTTAGTGGCTCTATGTGAAGTCGATCTTCATTTTTAGCAGAGTGGAGGAGTTTTACAACTGAATTTGGCGTAAAGGATTGACAGCAGAGTCGCATTGGCGTAAAGAGAGAGCCTTTGAGTCTAGCTAAATGGCGTAAATGTGTGACAATTGAGTTGCAATGTCGCATAGGAGTGACATTAGAATCACTTTGTGTTGGCACTCTTGCAAGAAAACAAGATTTAAGCTTTACTAGGACACACTCCCGTGCTATGCACGTGATGTGAATATGCAGTGTGTATCTGAGAGTAAGGTAAAAACCAATGTTGTTTCAGTTGGTGTGCTAAAATCGATTCAATGTATTGATTTAAGTTAGGTGAATGCAAATTTAATACAGTATATAACCCACATATCCGAAGTAGGTTGAGAAAATATTATTAGTGTTTAGAATTAATGGCAAATTGGCAAGCAACAATATGAGATGATTCCTTAAAACAAAGAGGCGAATTTACATAAATTAATCCCATAAAGCATTTGCTTATTCACAAAACATTACAACCTAAAGTACCCACATTGATCTAATAGACGTAACACACATAACTATGTAGGTGGTGCATTGATTTCCTATAAGAAATAAGAAATGTGTTTTATCCATAAAAAAAATGTTACAAATTTAAACTTGTTGGCCACCACTCCCCGCTAGTAAGCCCATAGGAAGTTTTTTTTCCTCTTATCTACTAATAAGATATGATTAGTGTATCAAACCATTTCACTATACTATAACAACAAATGTATCAAATCATGATTTAGACGCTTAAATGGACTAAAAAGGTTATGATTGCAACCTTGCCGTTGAAATCTCCAACAGAACCCTCTAAAAGGTGGCGCGTGAAAGACACATGCCGAGGAGGTAGTAGAGACTGGTGGCGCGTGCAACTGTTGATGGGAGCACTATTCTTGGGTCTTGATTGTCTTGAGACAATGAATGAGATCCACGATAGAAATTGGATTCCCTGCTCTTCTTGTCTCTTCCATCGTCCCTTTCTTCATCTCTCTCTCTCTCTCTCTCTCTCTCTAGCCTTTGGTGCTTCCCTCTCTCTCATCTCTCAACATCTAATTTCATCCCTTTTTCACTCTCTCTTTCCTTTCTCCGTTCTCCTATTTGTGTAAAGATGTGGAAGGTGAGAGGTTGGAGGGGATATCGTCCGATAGAGTGAGAGAAGAAGGCAGATTTGGAGGAAGACGAGGAAAAGTTGAAGGACTGGAGGGAAAAGTGGTGGAAGACGAAGAAGAGATGTGGAGAGAGAGAGAGAGAGAGAGAGAAGAAGAATGGGGTTTGGGGATAGAGTAATGCTATTTGGACCAAAAAAATGTACCAAAATACGAATACATATAGAATACGAAGGAAATACTCGTATAATATATTTATTTTTTTATTTTAAATTAAGTTTAGTGGTATACACGTATAATATATTTAATTTAAAATAAAAAATAAACATATTATACGAGTATTCCTTCTATATCTCATACGTATTCGTATTTTGCACACTGTTTTTTGGTCCAACTACCATTTCTCTTTGGGGATGACTAAGAGGAGACGGAGGATGGACGTTGGAAGGGGGTGATGATAGAAGAGGAAATTACTCAATGAGATAAAGTGGGTTGGGATTTCATGGGTAATAGAATTGCATATTGTTTTTGTTTAAACTACAAATATGTCATCCAAAAGTGAAGAGGAATTTGCTTAAAAAAAAGGTGAAGACGGATTCCCCCCTAAAGTTGGTGATAAAGTAGATGTTGCCTTAATAAAGAGGGATTTAACAAAGTCAAATCACTAGCTTTTAGCGGATAAGTTTGTTGTAAGTGTTTGACATGAGAAGTTTATAGTATTTTTTCATTAACTTATAGCATTTTTTAAAAATTCTATTTGAAGTAGCGTTTGCGTTTATAGTTTATCGTGTTTCATTTTTTTCCACATTTACCCTTATTATTTTAATTAACTTCCTCATTTATCCATTATTAAATAAATTTTCTCTCTCATTTTTAAACATTAGTTACAAAGGTCTATTTAAGCATTAATTACAAATGTCATTTTATTAAAACATTTATAGCATTTTAAAGGTCTAGACTTAATTCTTACTTGAGTAATTAGTAATATTTTTGCATATTTTCTTTTCACAAGTTTGTCACATTTCGTGTAAATTTAACAATTATTTTGATCAATAAGTAATTTTTTATTCTTATTATTCTATTTTAAATAAACTACATTTTTCTTTTAAAGTATATTTATATTACAATATTTTCATGAATGATAATTTCAAAATTTGAAGTTGTTGGACCGTGAAGTTTATCAACAATAAATGAAATATTTTGTATTTTTTATAGGTTACATTTTTAATTATAAATATATTTTTTTATATTTTTTTGTTGAGATATACATAAGTACGAATTTTTTAATTTTTGTAAATAACTCTTCAATTAAAAATAAAATTATATGCCTGTAAAATATAATTATAGTATCTCAATTTATTAAATAAGGACATATTGTGGGCTTATTTTTACTTTTTAAGGTTTTTTAGAAAAATATTAATTTTATTGTCAACAAAAAATATATTAAATTATTATTATTTTTAATACCTTAGAATAAAATAATATATTAAATAGTTATATTTTCAATTAGTTGTGTCTTGGATATATTAAATTAATTTTGATTATTTTTATTAGGACTAAATTTTATACGTTTAAATTAGTTCAAAGACCTTTTGAAAAATTTCTAAATAGTTCAGGAACCTACTGCATAATTAAACCATAAATATATTATCTAATTTTGTCAAAAAATTTATATTATTTTTGAATAAAAAAGACTCCGGTCCACAGTCCTCAATTCTCACTCTCCATCATGGGGATGGATTATTTACCTTGAGAGATTTGGTACCTTGGTGCCTTTCTCTCTATCTCTCTCTTAACTTATCATTCTCTCAGATCATATATATTATTTTAATCACAAAATTCACAAAATTGCCACATATTAAAAGAAATAACTCTAATAAATTTCTTCCATGCATGCACGGGTCATCAATACCAGTACACTAAAGATACCAAGTTACCTCAAATTCAAAGTAGACAATGTATTCCCCTCTATCACTTGCTCCTTCTAGACTCGTATATAAGTAACTAGCAATTTTTTAGGTTTGTTAAAAAAATAATGTATCTAGATTATATGTAAGTCCAAATATATGAGTGTGGAGGGAGTATCATTGTAGGGACCATTCCAAGCTTGTGACTGGAAAGGGAAATTTAAGGAGGTTCACTAAATTGACCTTTTTTGAGAATAAAACATAATTATATGGACCGAACACCCATAATTTTTTGGCATTATGTTCAATTACGGAAAACATAACCCTCGAAGATTTTATGGGGGGAAAGCCTTTTACCTTTTGAATTTTCTGTGGTCCTCACAACATAAGAGGTGGCATTTTATTAATTTTTAAAGTAAGTGTAAAAAATAGATAGTGGAAAAGTACTTAAGAATAAGATCAAATAACTGAGATTTGGCTTGTGTATCAGAAAATACAAATCAACCTCATTCAATGTTAGAACAGAACAAGATTCCTTGACATACCCGGTGGAATCCGTGTCTGTTCAGACACTTTAAAATGATTTCACCTACCAATATCTAGTAATAATTCCTTAGCCAACATGTGGTTTGATCATGTCAACTTGCCATTTTTGTTTGTCTTTTTCTAACATACTATATTCTAATCATACTTCTGTCTTTAGCTTAATCATTACTATTAAACTTTCCTAATCACTCATATGATCACTGTTTAGACTATAGTAGCAGAAGAAAGAAGAGAAACTCACCAACCGTAGCAGATTGAAAAGTAGTCCACCCATCCACAACATTTCTACTAGCTTTCACTACTGTCTTTCCAATCCCATCTCCAATAAACATCAAATTGCTCTTCTTCCTTATCACTTCCACGTTCTCAAAGTATGCCCCTGCTTTTATGTGTATCACAAACCTAATCTCACACATAATTAACAAATAATTAATTAAATCACATTAAACAAAGTTATAATATTATTTTATTTTATTTTTTTGTACGTACCTAGTTGTGCTTGAGTTAGGAGCCGCATCTACTGCTTCACCTATAGTAGTAAAATTCCCAGTACCATCTTTAGCAACAACAAGATCAAACTTAGTCACATTCACAGAAGAAGCTTGAAGAAGTTTTCTATCTTTGGAAGAAAGCCACGAAGGGAAACCATGTTTCATTTTCCCATATTCAGGAAAAACCTCAGACTTTGACTCTCTTTTGACTCCAGGAACTTTCTTCAACATAGCCAAAGAGTTACTAACATGATGTGATATCTGAAGTAGTTTTTTCTGGAATTTATTTCTCACATTTCCTTTAGTGTAAGCAAATCCATCAAGACACGTGTACAAGTTAGTCATTGCACCACTTAGTAGAGTTTGCAAGTCATGGTATTGTTTAGAACCTATAGTTGTTTTAGAGAGATCAGCAATGGTGGTTTTAAGTTCTAAAGTAGTGTCATCAAATAGTTTGAGACAGTCATCTAGAGCTCTGTGTTCACGTGGTTTGAGATTTTTGAGTTTTTTCTTGAGACTAGTGCAGTTATAAGATGATGATTTGACTTCGTTGACTGTGTGGTTTACCATTGAGGAGATAATTTGTGGGACAGATTTTGAAACGAGATCTGGGAATGTGACTATTGTTGAGACACATAGGTCTGGGTAGAGTGTTCCTTCGCATGTTGACTGTGCTACTTGCATGTGATTTTGGAAATGGAGGTGTTTTTTTGGGACACTTGGGTTGTCGTTGACTTGAGTTTTTGAAAAGAGTAGAGGAAAAACAATGGTGAGAAGAATGAATAGAAGAAGTAGAAAGGGTGTTGCTTTTTTGAGAGTATTCATTGTTGTGTAGTAAGGGAGAGAGTGAGTGAGTGGTAGTGTATTTGGATTGGTGTTTAAATGTGATTGTGCAGAAGGGTGCAGTGCATATATATGTTGTAAATAAATAGAGTGGTTGGGTTGTTTGTTTCTCTTTGTAGATCGATCTCACGTCACAGTGAGAGCATGTTATTTGATATTTTTTAATTTATTTTGTCATAATGTTACATGGACCCTCTTGTTGTGTAGGTTTAAATTCAATGCTACCTTGATAGAATGTGTTACAATGTCTATATATGCGTGAGACCTTTAATCATTTAGGCTCAAGTGTCAAGTACTTGAGTTATAAATTTTTCAAAAGTATGGACACATGCACGACACTGAAACGGACACATAAACACTGATAATAATTTGAAAAAAGAAGTAGTTGAAGTGTCAATGTAGCTGTCAATATGTGACACATGTCGTGTGATTCGTGTCACACACATTCAATCTTATAATGAAATTATTTAAAAACTGCTTGTCAAGCAAGTTATGAAAATTAGTTACAAAGCTGGAGTTTTGGTTGAGGATAATTTAGTTCTGCAATATTGATTAGCTGACTGAAAGGCCAATACACATACATTCTGTGATACATTTATCTGTTGCTTTGACTAGGGGAACAATTTTCGTCTCCTCGGTAGAGTGAAGTGAACATACTAAAAATAATTTCAAAAATGCAGTCCATGAGTGAAACCGAGTAATATAAAAGTCTAAACAAGTTGAAGAAGTATGTTTCCCAAAACACACATGACTTGATCCTCGACTTTTACTGTGTCACGTCACGTTTGACTAATTACAGCAATCTCAAGATATCTTATACTTCCTTTACAAAATGGATATGTCATATGTGGCTTGAAATTTGGAGATTGGCTGAGCGCCATTGCTTTGATACATATACTACATATGTTTTGCAGTTAATCACTTTACCCATTTGGTATTTAGTTATTTACCGATTAAAATGCTAGAATGGTCCCTTGTATAAACTAGTATGCTATTGCTTAATTAGAAGTTGTGGGGCAATAGGAGATGGTGGATCTGACTTCTGATCATGCTTGATGATTACTTTGAGCAGCAGACCTTTTTCTTTTCCCTAACAGTGCATGCGGCTGCCGACTTCAACATATGGCCATTGCTTTTCAAGATCCCAGTTACTCGGCGCACACTCTCAAATCCTACAAAAGTACCATAATACTCTTAATGAAATCAAATATTTCAAGCGTGTTCGTATTTTATTTCCGAAAGTTTTAATGAGTTTAGTTAGAGGCAACCGAACTTGTTCGGCTGTCGGGGTTGAATTATTTTGACGCACACCCCTTTTTTTTTTTGAAATTTATTTGGTACGTTAGTCTCAACCGAACCGGTTTGACTGCCCTCAACCGTACCTTATGTGCATTTTTTTGAAAATTTAGATGGTTCGGCTGTGAGTAGCCGAACCCGTTCGGGAGCCCTCAATCGAACCTGTTAATAATAGTCTTCGTCCCTGTTGTGGAGTCCGGGAGCACACGGGGAGAATTACCGAGTTATCCAATGAACAGACCACCAAGAGACTTGGACACCACATTGATAACTCATATTTATATGAGTTATTTATGCCTTTATTCATGTAAATCAAGTAAGTTCTCAAGTAATATTAGTATCTTATGTCTCTAATTAGTATAATTGTAGGAAAAGAAGGGTTAGAAACCGTTTTGTATGAATTCGGCACATCTGGTGCCCTTTTGAGCAATTTAATGTGTTTTGTGAGTGTTGCAGTGTTAAGCGCTATAGCGTCTAACGTTATAGCGGCAAGAGGGCACCTCGGCAAGAAGACAGGTCGGCTAAGACCTCGGCAAGAGGGCAGCTCGACCAGTTCTTTGAGCTCGGCTAAGACTTTGAAGCAGGTCGGCTAAGTCTCTAAAGCAGAAGTGTACTTTTGGCGCCAAGCTCTTCATCCCAAACTTCGTTTACTGTGCCACTGTGCTGACTGTCGCAACCGGATTTTAATGGATATCATAGGACACATGGTGTTGTGTGAGTGGGACGCTAGCCTCAGTTGGTGCGACGGTCATACCTCCTTTTTGCGCTAACTCCGGAAACTTCAACTGCTCCTCCTTTCTTCTTCTCTACAAAACAGACATTGCGCAGATATTCAGAGACACAGAGAGTTTTAGAGAGAGATTTTCTTCATTGTAAAAACACTTTTAAGCTTCGTTTTGTTTGTAATTTTTAAGTTAGTATTTTGCTTCGGTGTGAACTCGGCGTTTAGCATCATCTCGGTGGATGAAGTGGAAGCTTCGATGCGTATCTTTTGCCACTGTTTCTTCCCACTCTGTCCTAGGTAATATGAGTGTTCTACCTTGTATTACTGTTATGATGTTGAACATGAGCTAAACACTTTGAGTTGGATTGCTCGGATCTTTGTAATGAACCGATAGTATTGTATTTATATTGTTGCATGCTTTGCGTTTCAATCTTTGTGTTATACTTCTTTCAAACTTGTTTTAGAAATGATCAACTAAAATGGGTATATCCGTGGGTACATACATGGTCCATGGATCGACTTCAAAGATTGATATGAACGAAAGTCTATTTAAAGACATTTAAATAGATTTTGCTCCCTCTAGACATAGAAATGCAATAGTTCATAGAGCAAGGGTTGTGGGTTCTTTATTATACAAGGGTGAACTTATTTAGAACCTAGACATAGGCATCTTGTAACGAAACCCTGGCGTTAGTGATCCGAAAGGTTCAAAATCATTTGCAACAGCGTTTGACGCTATAGCGTGTAACGTTATAGCGCTATATTAATCGGGAATTTACTTAGAAAGAGCAATCCGACTTGTTTCTCTCATTTCTCACAACTAAATTGTTTTCTTTAAACCATCACTTTTTAACTGATAACCTGTTACTTTCAACTTTTGCTACTCGGTTCGCTAAGTGCTAGTAATACTTAAACTCTAAAATTAATACCAATCCCTGTGGAGAAGAACTTTACTCACTACTGTATTACTTGTTGCGATGTGTACACTTGCACAACTTTTTCGCGCATAACACACATCTCTACCCAAAACCTTAAGGTATTAGGTATATGGGTCTGCTCTCTTATATGTCCTTCATATAGCTCATTCCTAGCCGATGTGGGACTTAGCTACTCACACTTGAATTTTTCAACAATCTCCCCCTCAAGTGTGAGTCACCCACATCGCTAGTCAAGCCGCTCCCCAGCAGAGCCGAACCTTGGCTCGATGCGGTTGTTGGGGAGTCCGGGGAGACACGAGGAGAATTACCGAGCTATCCAATGAACGGACCACCAAGAGACTTGGACATCACATATCTACCCAAAACCTTAAGGTAAGTCTCTCGGTGGTCCGTTCATTGGATAACTCGGTAATTCTCCCTATGCTCCCCCGGACTCCCCAACAGTCCCCAAATAGGTTCGTTGTCTGCAATCGAACCATGCGAAAAACCAGAAAAAAACGAGTTTCAAGCAGATAAAAGGAAAGCATGAAAGAATAGGAGAGTGAGAGAAGGTCAAAGGAATGAGTGAGAGTGTCAATGGAGGAGGTGAGATTGAGAGGGAGAGTGAGGCCATTGTTTCTGTTAGTTTAAGGCCCAGATTTATTACACTCTTCCTCCTACTCACAAACACTCCCAAATTTGAAAAAACCAAAACTACCCCTATCTCGTTCCACTTCCCACACCCACTCCCTCTTTATCTATTTTCTGCTAAAAATTGGTACTGTACTAAAGTACCAAACCGGCATTGCATCTTAGCAACGTACCTGTTTTTGAAATTTCGTAAAAACAGATACTATACTAAGGTACCTAATACCTTAAGATCGTATATATATTTTCAAATTTATTAAAAACAAGTATTGTACTAAGGTTTTGAACCGAAACTACATTAAGTACCGTACTTGTTTTTCTGTTTTGTTAACCTTAGTTCCGACTCTGAAATATTGTGTCGATTGCAGACAAGACAACGAACCTATTCTTTTCACAGAGCCATGGGTGTTTAGTGAGTAGGTGGGGGTATAATAAGTCTGACCCTAGTTTTTTTTATTGATCAGCTCTGAAAACTTTTTATTGATCAAAGGTATTTTGGTCAAAGGTACGTGCTGAAACAAAAAGGGCCGTGCTAAAAACTTTTTATTGATAAAGGTATTTTGGTCTTTTCACAGAGTCAGGGGGTGTTTAGTGAGTAGGTGGGGGTATAATAAGTTTGACCCTAGTTTTTTTTTGGTCAAAGTCTGAGCTTAGTTTTTTTTTGATCAAAAGTCTGAGCTTAGTTTAAAGGCGTTTACTTTTCCCACACCCCCTCCTACTTTCACACCCTTTAACAAATTTTATTCCAAAAATAACCTCGCGTGAAACGCTGTGAGGACGTGTTTAAAGACTGTTCGAATGACCTTGTTCGAACACGTTCGAATGACCTCGTTCGAACAGGTGAAATTACGCACAAAAGGGTGTGAAGTCAATATTTAACACACTTGAACGATGTCGTTCGAACGGGTTCGAACAATGTCATGCGAACCTGTTCGCATAACCTCATGCGAACAGGTGAAAAACGCCCAAAGAGAGTGTGAAGTCAAAATTTAACACACTCGAACGATGTCATTCGAACCTGTTCGAAGGCCCGTGTACGAACAGGTGAAATTTCGTAAAAAAAGAGGTTTTGGCTGGCCTTTTGGTCTTTTCACACCCTTGTGGGGTGTGTTTTGAGTAGGAGGGGATGTGGGAAGCAATAGCCAGTTTAAATGTCCACAACTCTAATGAGCCCAAGAAAAATCAATAGCCCGTTTGAAGTCTAGTGTGGTCAACGTGCATGTTAGATCATTGGGCCATTTGACCAAAAAAGTCACTGGCCCAATAAAGCTAATGACAAAGAGATAATAAGGGCTATGCTATGACCACCTCCCCCAATTCCTTTTACAACCTGACTTAAGGGTAAGAAGACAAAAATACCCTAGTGCTCATTCTCTTGCCCACTTTACAATTTGTCGTCCCTTCTCCTCCCCATTATTGTCCACCGCACCCCTCAACCTCTTCCCATCATGATTCAGACTCCCATTCTCAACCTTTAGTTTCCTCCACTTTGCGAATTCCAACTTTTTTGGTATGATTATAGGCAACAAGATTTCGTAAGATTTCGAAACAAAATTTCAGTCATGTTAATCCAACATCATGGAGGTGACACAATCTGTAAACTTGTTTCAAGGGTTTTTTATTTTTTATTTTACGAAACCTTATAGTCAGAAGATGTACATAAACGTTGAAAACAAGTTTCCATAAGTTATATTTTTTAGTTGTAAAATTTGGGGTTTTCATTTTCTGTCCCTTAAAAAACTCTTCATCTTTTCATAATTATTTATTTGTCTGTTTGTATTTTTGGTCCCTGTAATTAAGATGTCGTTAAATTAGTGTTTACGTGGCTAACAAAATGTTATCCTAGCTGGAACCTGCCATGTCATTATAATTAAGGAACTATGCCGAAGAAGTGGATTTATTTGTCACGCGCGTGTGAGCGCATGAGGTTACCTAACATGGTTAAGTGTTGATCTTTGCGGCCAGGGACGGAGCTACATAGTAGCCTCTCATGGCTTGAGCCCCCCAATATTTTATATTTTTGTAAGGAAAACAATAGGGCTACAAATTCTTTTCTTTATATTTTATATATATATATATATATATATATATATATATATATATATATATATATATATATATATATATATATATATATTCCTTGTCTTTACTTAATACAGTGTACATACATATATAGTAGTATTTTCTACTAAATTTAGCATACTAAAAAAATTTTAGCCCCCCCAACTATTAGTTTCTGCCTCCGTCCCTGTTTGCGGCTGAGGTCATTTTCTAGATCGTTGGATGAGATATGGGTCGATCTCGACCGTTGATTGTAAGTGAGGCACTTGACACTCGTGCTTCAATGGGAATGGGGCCTGGCCGACCATAACCGAACTAGTCTGAGGTCCAGTATATGAAACAAAATCTACTTGGGCGAAACCCCTCCACCGTTCGTGGCGCCCAATCACACCACTACTTGGGGTGATTCTCCTCCACGGTTGCTGCTAACTCTCAAAGCTAGTCACTCTCCAATTCACTTAAATCACATTGTCAATTCCATCTCCAGGACCAAAGTGACCCGTGTTATTCCCAATCCCGGCAATTGTTACTTCACTGTTACAGGCTAGACTAAACATATCGTGGAAGAGATGTTCGATAGAATACATACCTGCCCAATTATGTTTTTAGAAGCTGGTACTCTCTCCATCACTAGCCTTTCTTCTTAAAAGCGAGCAAAACCACCCATGACCAACTCAAGAAGGCTTTTAGGGACGAATTACACAAATCTCTCCACTACAGTGAGCATTTTTGAAAATTGTTTAGGCTGTATTCATCAGGAATGACACACCATGAAATCATATCACCGGCCGTTGGAGTTGTACGCGGTACCCTAAAAGAGGAAGAATGATAGTGATAATATTAATAATAGTTCCACTAGCTTAGGATTAAGTATCTTGTAATTTTTGATATTTGATAAGATTGTTTTTACATACACTTGGTTTGAAAATTAGTGTATTTCTTGAGTATTAAAAATTCAATATAAAGTGAAGTCTTCCAAAGAGAAAAAGATTTGCCAAGAGAACATTTCATTGAAAAAATTCACAAAGTTAGTTTCTCACAATTACGTATATTGTGAGTAAGATCTAGTTACAGCTGGCAAAATCAATGTTGTTAGGTTGAGTATTTTTTTTCTTGGTTATCTGTATTCGTATCTCGGCTCTCTATTTTGTGTGTGTGAATTTACGGATAGTACTTGAAACTGTGAACAAAACATGTCATTGGATCGTGGTCTCTACTGACTAGCTAGCTATCTCATTATTCTCATCTATGACCCAAGCACGCCATCGTGTCCGAACTTAACGCAGAAATTTGGAAACAACTTGCATAGTATTATCTAATGTTTCTGTAGTAATTTACTACCACTTAACTGGAACGCGTAGAGAACTTGCGGTGGTATACTCGCCCACTATCATCCAGGCTGGGTTCCGCTTATTTTGAAAGCAATTTACTGGAATTAATTAAAAAGTTCAAGTAGGTAAAAAGTCGTTGTTAAACACTTTAAACTTCTGTGTGTAACAGTAAGGTGTTTTTTTATATGACAAATGAGGCTTGATTTCCCATGGGGGCGTTATCCTTAGACTTAATCTCCATTCAAGTATATTTATATATATATATAATAAAAGTCTCCCCTACTAAAAACAAAAATGTGCGCACCAGACACCAGTTACTCTTGCACAAGAAATATAAAAGTAGGCTTACTAACTTTGTCGACCAACTTCGTCACTATTTAAATATCTTGACTTCAATAAGGCCAACTTCGTCAAGAAAGGTGCCTCAAAGTGGAAGAGACATATAGAGGCTTAATTTACCCTAGGACACGCGGTCGACTCGGTGCTCTCGGGTTCGATTTTCGCAATCGACAAATTCTATGTTGGTCAATGCAAAATTGGATTCCAAGTACGAGTAGAAATTAGTCTTTTGTACATGTTGTGATGATGGACATCAAAGAGATTTCAAATGAGTAGTAGCATGAGTTATTCTACTAGACTTTGTTGCAGTCACGATTCCAAGTTATAATGTGGTTATCTAAAGCTGCTACTCATACTAATTTAATTATAAGAATTAATATTACATTTGTGATTTTGTCAAACATAATAAGCTCGATAAACATTCATATCATCAAATCCTTGTCGAATAGCATCCGCGTTCTTGTAGTCATTATCTTTCATTCTGTATCTTAATGTCGTGTGATTGCTGGGAACCAACCCCACCGTTGACAACCCAAATTAAATTAAATTATATTCATTCCACGGGGCTAAGCCTACCAAACTAATCTTCTTTTTGTTTGTGTGTACATTACCAACCAAACTAATCTTCTTGCAATGTACATGAATAAATATAATCCCAAATAATATTTTCAAGCATGCATGAATACATAAACTGAATAAACAACGTTAATGTTCCTAGCTACTACAATATTCCCAGTATCGTATATTGGAAGGTTGGTATTGGTGACTTTGAAATATTCACGTAGAAGGATAGGGATGTTCAAGTTGAAGGCCCAGAACAAAAGGCAACGCAAGCACAAGTCTTTAATAAGGTGGTGGAAACAAATCGAATTGGAAGGATAATAAGTGGAAACAAAAGAAACAAGAGTGGCTTGCTAAGAACAATAAGAAAGAAAGCGGTAGTAGCGTTAATAATAGTGATAAGGAGGACCACCGGAAAGAACTCTAAGAATCCAAACAAGAAAGGAAATTTCGACAAAAGAAAGGTTGGTGTTTCAATTGTGATAAATTCGGCCACTTTGCCGAGTAGTCTTTGGTCGAATAAAGAGAAAAAGAAGGAAGAAGCTAACATAGCGCAAGAGGATTCTCGATGAGGAACCCGTGATCTTGATGGTGACAACAAATGAAGAAGGGGTGATTACGGATATGTGGTACCTCGACACAAGCCGCTCAAATCATTCGATCGAAATAAGAGGTGGTTAATCAATTTTGATGGCGAAGAAGAGAACAAAGATCGGATGTCTTGATGGTGAGTACTTGACAATGAAGGTATGGGTGACATTCTCGGTACAAATGAGTGATGGCTCAAAGGTGTTGATTGAGGATGTGTGGTATGTACGGGGTGAAAAACAACTTGATGAGTGTTGGCCAACCGTTAGAAAAGGGGTATTCGGTGAATATGGAGGACAATGTGATGACCTTGTTTGATAAAAATAAGAAAATGATCTTCAAGGCTCCACTTGAGAAGAAGCAGAACCTTCAAAGTGAAGAGGAAAGTGGTGAAGCTCGGTGCTTGAGTGTTACAAAGATCGAGGATGAGAGTGCATTGTGGCACAAAAAGGTATGGTCACCTCAATTATGCGAGTTTGAGTCAATTGCAATCAAAGGACTTGTACTCGGCATTCCAAAGGTAATCGCTGCTAGTAGTGTAGCTTGTGAAGTGTGCATGAAGAGTAAACAATCCAGTTACCATTTGCATCGAATTACCTCCAAGAGCAACACTTGCCTTGGGTGTGGTACATTCGATGTGTGTGGACCTTGAGGTTCCCTCCTCGGGAGGAAACAAATATTTTGTGACCTTCATTGATGAGTTTACAAGAATGATGCAGGTGTATTTGATCAAACAGAAAAGTGAAGTCTTTGATCGGTTTAAAAGGTTCAAGGCATATGCGAGAAAAAGCAGTGGGCTGCAAAGGTGAAAGTATTAGAGAGGTGGTGGTGGTGGAGAGTGCAGTACTCCACCGAGTTCAAAAGGTTTTGTGACGAGCGGGGCATAGAACATGAGGTCACGCCACCTATACACCCCAACACAATGGAGTAGGCGAGAGGAGGAATAGGATGATACTTGATATGGTAAGATGCATGCTTAGCGCATGCAATTACCAAACACTCTATGGGGTGAGGGTGGCAGAGCAACCGCATATACATCTTGAATAGATGTCCGACAAGGAGGTTGAAGAATAAGGTGCCTTTGGAGATGTGGAGTGGTGAGAAACCCGATGTAAGTCACTTGAAGGTATTTGGCACCCCATATGCTACAAGCATATACCTGGATGCTAGGAGAAGAAAGTTAGATGACAAGAGTGCTCCAATGATATTTGTGGGATATCATTCAGCAGTGGTTACAAATTGTATTGTCCGGACAAACCAATAAAGTGGAAGTTAGTAGAGATGTGATTATAAAAGAACAAGAAAGGTGGAATTGGAATTCAAATGGAGTGACATCGGTTGAAATTGATAGTGCAATACTTGAAGAAGATCATAGTGAAGTACGATGCGATGGAGGAGAGGTACAGTCCGCATGAAGTTGAACAACAAGAGGAATGATTCTCGACGACTCGAAGTCCGATGATGAGGTTCCAAACAGACAGGCAAGGCCAGCAGGCAGAGAAATTTACCACCTCTACCATCGACATGAGCTAATTGCGGGCGATTTGATAGACAATGATGGTGATTTATCGCAGCTTTTGCACTAGTAGGTCGACTCGAGCCACTTAGTCACCGAGGCGGTGAAAGATAAAGTGTGGAACGCAATGATGGAAGAGTTGAGTGCAATTGAAAGGAACAAAACACGGGAGTTAAGCGTGCTACCTCGGGTAAGAAACCGATTAGTGTGAAGTGGGTCTTCAAAGTGAAGCTCGATGGATCGATGGCAAGACACAAAGCTCGGCTTGTGGCTCGTGGATTCCTGCAGAGGAAGGAAGGTGCAGACTACAAGGAGGTGTTTGCTTTGTAGCTGTAGACATGAGACAATAAGATTAGTGATAGCTCTAGCATGCAGTGGGGATGGACTATCTTTGCATCTAGATGTTAAATCGGCATTTTTGAATGGTGCACTAGAGGAAGAGGTGTATGTGACACAACCACCACCTTGAGATAAAAGGAAAGAGCAAATGGTGTTTAAGCTTGAACAAGGCTCTATATGCCTTAAGCAAGCTCCAAGAGCTTGGAATAAGAAAATAGATGCCTTTCTTTCAAGTTGTGGCTTTAAGAAGTGTAGTGTAGTGTCGAATATGGAATATATGTGGAAAACATCTAGTCGAGGTAAAATGATTCTAGTTTGCCTACGTAGATGACATCTTGATAGCCTGGATTTGTGAAACCGAGGTGAAGATCGTGAAGGAAAGGTGATGGTCGAGTTTGAAATGAGTGACCTAGGGAGAGTTGCGTACTTCACGGGAATGGAATTCCTTTACACTCCTAAAGGAATAGTGTTACATCGGAAGAAATATGCAATAGAAGTCTTTGAAGAGGTTTGAAATGTTTGATTGCAAGTGTTTCTAACAAGTACCGAGGTAAATCGTAACTCGACGATCGATGTTGATGGAGAATGTGTAGATCCGACCTTGTTCAAGCAATTGGTTGGTTCGCTGAGGTACCGTGTAATAGTAGTAGGCCAGGATATATGCTATACTCTGCTGGTGTTGTTAGCAAGTTTATGGAGAAGCCAAAGATGATACAACTACTAAAGCAACTACTAGAATACTAAGGTACTTGAAGCGGAACTTTGAAGTATGGTTTGTTGTTTCTGCTAAAACGCATCGAATAAACCGCAAGTTACTTGGGTATTAGACTACGATTGGTGTGGGGATAAGGTCGGCGGAAGGAGCACTACGGGTTACATCTTCATGTGTGTTTTGGAGCACCAATCTCATGGTGTTCGAGGAAGCAACCGGTGGTCGATTGTCGCCCTGCGCGGGCGAACGTGAAAGGTGCTCTGCTTTGCATGCCAAGCTATTTGGCTCAAATCACTCATGACAGAGTTGAAGCTTGAGAGCAAGGAGCCAATCAAACTCATGATTGACAACAAATGGCAATAATGCTTGCCAAGAACCCGATTTCACATGGGAGAAGCAAGCACATAGAGACCAAATTCCACTTCTGCGTGAACAGGTTGAGAAGAAAGTACTTGAAGTGCATTATCGCAACACTCAAATGCGGTAGACATATTCACCAAAGCATTAAAGCGGAGCGCTTTGTAAAGGCGAGGAATGATCTAGCGCGCTCTTTGCATTCGACCGATTTCGTGGTGTTAAAGTCTTCGACGCGTCGAAGTTGATTCGTGGTGTTAAAGGCTTCGGGCGTCGAAGTTGATTCGTGGTGTTAAAGTTTTTTGACGTCGAAGTGAATATCCGAGATCTTTGAAGTTTTGGACTATGTTTGGTTCGTTGATTTCGACTAGCCATAGTTCACGTTACTACAATTGTTGTTTTGATTGTGAAATTAAGGGAGGATGTTGTAAATATATAATTTCACAATCACTTTAGGACTTGCTTTAAATACTACCTCTGTTGTGAGTCTAGCCTACTACATCAACATGGAAGGAAGACTTTGAAATATTCACGTAGAGTAGCCACGGCATCAACATCAAGGAAGAATTAATACGTACCTTCTTGCTAGTTGACTTTCAATAACCAACACCTTAATTAGTTCCATTCTATCTAATGATTATAGTTAATACGACAAGTTCTTCCTCCTCTATATAAACCCTACAAGCCATGCACCTTATGCTCATCATCTACAACTTCTACGTACTTCATCCTAAATCCAATGGCTTTCAAACACTTTTCCCTTTCTATGTTCTTCATTTCCTTCTTTGTCTTGGCATCATTAATGTCCATAGCATATGGTGCTTCATCCCCCATGGTTCCACCAGAAACAATTTGTGAGTCAACTGTTGACCCTACTTACTGCAAAACCGTACTTGCTAATCAAAATGGCAACATCTTTGATTATGGCCGCATTTCTATTAGAAAATCCTTGTCTCAATCTCGTAATTTCTTGAACTTAGTCAACTCATATCTTCAATCCAGTTCTTCTTTGTCTCAGTCCACAATTCTCGCTCTTGAAGATTGTCGATTCCTTTCTGAACTAAGCTTTGAATTCTTATCAAACACTTATGCCACAACCAATAAATCTAGTGATTTTCTTGCCATTTCTCAAGCTGAAGATTTTGAAACTTTCCTTAGTGCTGTTTTGACTAACCAACAAACATGTTTGGATGGCCTAAACACTACAACTTCTGATGCAAGAGCGAAGAATGACTTGTCTTCATCCCTCTCTGATGACTCAAAGCTTCACAGTGTCACCTTATCCTTGTTCAAGAAGGGTTGGGTGCCTAAGAACAAAATAAAAACATCATGGCAACCAAATGGGAGACATTTGAATTTCAAAAATGGTCGTTTACCATTGAAGATGTCAAATAAAGCACGTGCCATTTATGATTCAGCTAAACGCCATGGGAGAAAACTACTTCAAACAACTGAAGAAGAAAGCGTTGTGGTGAGTGATATTGTTGTTGTTAGTCAGGATGGAAGTGGAAACTTCACAACCATCAATGATGCAATAGCTGCTGCACCAAATAACACGGTTTCTAGTGATGGCTACTTCCTCATTTTTATCACCGAAGGTGTGTATCAAGAGTATGTATCCATAGACAAAAAGAAAAAGTTCTTGATGCTGATTGGAGATGGAATCAATAAAACAATTATCACAGGCGATCACAATGTTGTTGATGGTTCTACAACATTCAACTCAGCCACATTAGGTAAGTAAAAACAATACATATTCACATATTATAATACCTATATATACCACAAAAAAATATTGTAAAATATTATATATCATGCATAACAATGCACAAATTTAACATTTCTTGTGGATTTCAGCTGTGGTTGCTCAAGGCTTCGTGGCTGTTAACATAACAGTTCGCAATACTGCTGGACCAAGCAAACACCAAGCAGTTGCACTTAGAAGTGGAGCGGATATGTCCACCTTCTACAGTTGTAGCTTTGAAGGGTATCAAGACACATTGTATACACATTCAATGAGGCAATTTTATCGAGAATGTGATATTTATGGAACAGTCGACTTCATATTTGGAAATGCAGCTGTTGTTTTGCAAAATTGTAACATCTACCCTCGCCTTCCATCTAGTGGACAATTCAATGCAATTACAGCTCAAGGTCGAACTGACCCAAATCAAAACACGGGTACTTCTATACAAAACGCAAATATTAAAGCAGCAGATGATTTGGCTCCCAATGTTGGAACCGTGAAAACATACCTTGGTCGACCATGGAAGGAATATTCAAGGACAATTTTTATGCAATCCTTCATGGATAGTTTCATAAACCCAGCTGGTTGGCGTGAATGGAGTGGTGATTTTGCATTGAGCACTTTGTACTATGCAGAATATAATAACACGGGACCAGGTTCGAGCACTGCAAATCGAGTGACGTGGCCTGGTTACCATGTCATCAATGCTACCGACGCTGCCAACTTTACAGTGTCTAACTTCTTGGATGGGGATAATTGGATTCCTCAAACCGGTGTCCCATACGTTAGTGGGTTGATATAGTCAAATTCAAACACCTAAGGTGCTTGTATATTGTTGTTTCTGTAAACCTAGTTTTCTCTCTATATGCATACCTTTTTGTGTGTTTACACATAGGGATAGAGGGTTTAATTTGTCGTAATTTGTAATGTTTGTTATTAAACTATTAATTAATCAATTATTAATTATGTTTTTTTACAAAATAAATTATAATTGTTTATGCACTTGTGTCTCTCTAAAATATATGATTGACCTTCTGCATAGAAGTTGATGGCGTGTTAAGTCTATATATTAATATGGGCAAAAACATAATTGTCATTAGGCAAATTCTTAAGTACCCCTTATCAATTAGTTGGGTGTTGCACCATAATAAGGCAAAATGAGGTGATTTTTTTTGTTGACCAAGTCAAAACATGATGACTTTTTTTTATCAAGTGGAAATTGAACTGAAAACACACAGTGCAGTACCCAAATTTATATTATGGGTACCTTAGTTGTGCCCTTGTCATTAATATGGGCAAAACCATAAATAAATTAAAAATTACTACATTTGTGCTTTTTAATTACTTGTTTTTAAAAAATATTTTGCACAAATTAATTTATGAAATTATTAGTATTTTTCTATCTGGATATTAACTACTCATCACAGCTATTTGTCTATAATAAATTATTTATTTCTCTCTACAATAAATAATTAAAAATATAATTTAGAAAGAAATAACTAATATAACTTTAAATTAGTGGATGATGTGGCAAGTCAACTAGTCAACAATGCTCAAGTCGATATTCTCTCTCACTCACTTCGATTACACAACAACACTGTTAGTTTGAGAACAGTTTACAATATAGTTTAGTTCGCTAGCTCTTTATTCTTTATGTTTTTCATCCAGTTGTATATACTTGTACAGATAGAACAATCAAACAGAGTTTTGATTCTGGGTTTTGTGTGAAGAATGATATACACCGGGAACCAAGGGCAAAGGGAAGTGAGGGGGAAGCACTTTGGGATTATTCAAGATTGTAAATTCATTGTTGTTCAAATATTCAATAAACTGGATCCAAGCAATATTGGTTGATCCCGCCGATGTAGGTTATCAATTTGGTGCTGAACTGCGTGACCAAATTGTTGTGTCTATCTTGATTTAGTTTCTTTCAATTTTTTGATTGCATTTTCGATCTTAGGGTTTTCAAATTGGGTATAATTCTATGTGCTCTGAAATTATTCAAATGCTTCACGTTTGAGCATCAATTCGTGCTTTCTGCTGCTTGTAATCTCAACAAAAAAAATAAGTAGAAAGGAATAACACTCCAATATAAATAAAGATGGAATTTAGTCAAATCTGCTAGCTACATGTATTAATTTAACATTAAAAAAAACCTACTTGATTAAATGAGGTTGAAGCCCGGGAAGCGCATTACCTTACTCACTCGCCAATATTAATGATGAGATCTTTAACATCAAGGTCCTAGAGGAGTGGTGTGGGCCTATGCATTGGGAGGGTCTGGCTCCGGCATATGAGGCGGAGAAAAAGGAGGAGTCCGCAAGTAGCGACTCAGAAAGCGATGATCCCTTATTCCACTTTGACCCTCATACCAATAGAGACATGGAAGTTGATGAAGAGCTTGTGATAGAAAGTTTAATTTGTTGGAAAGGGAGAATGTAAAAGCGGGGCAGTGGGGAGATATTATTGAAGAGGAAAACAAGGGGAAGAATATGGAGGAGGAAAAGGAGGAGGAGAGTATTGAGGAGGTGTCAAGTTGGGAGGTTTCGAGGAAGGAGTTGGAGGAGGAGGAGGAAAAAGAGGAGGAGAGTATTGAAGAGGAAAAAAAGGAGGAGGAAACTAACAAAGAGGAAGTTGTTATGGAAACTATAATTGAGGAGACACCTAAGGAACAAATGGAACAACAAAACTACATCCCAACAGATGATGGTAATGTTGCCCAGGACACTATTAACTCCTTTTTGAATGGGAAAAAATTAAACACTGAAGGGTCTAGTAGGGAGGTAGAAGACTGCAATTCTAGGGTGCACGAAACAAATAGTGGGCCAAAAAAAGTGTTATCTAAGAAAGGGGGTTCAAGTGGTGAGTTGGATGGGCCTACACTAAGTAATTCTTTTGGGCCACTTTTGAGAACCAAGAGGAAAACGTCCAAGAAGCAAGGTTGGTCAAGTAACAATAACAGTGACAATGACGTGGAAGTAGACCAGGGTGTCTTAATCGGTATTGTAAACGAGGAGGCAAGGAAGCTTATAAAGTCAGCAAGTCTCTCAAAGGGATCAAAGGGTGACTCATTCATGCATGTTGTGGCTCGCAATCCCCCAGGAGCCAACTTTTCGATGTCATTCAGTAATAATGAGGCGGGAGCTTCAATAGGTGAAGTCTCAGTGGGAGATTCGGGAATTCAAGTTTGTAACAATAGATACTTAATAGACCATGAGATTTCCATCGCTAAAAAGATGTGGAGTTTTGCAAAGGAGAACCTGGGCGTTACAGGTAAGGGGAGTGATGAAGAATATGCAGAAAAAATGAGAGTCCTAGAAGTAAGGGACCAGAATGCAAAGGGTAGGAAGGAGAAAAAACAGGGTTCCAAATGAAGGTTGCAACTCTAAATATGAGGGGGTGGGGGGGCGCAGCTAAGAGAAAGCGCCTGAGGAAACTGATTATTAATGAAAAGATTGAGGTATGCATGATACAGGAAACCAAATGCTCGGATTTGACAAACAGGAGGATTGGTAGTATATGGGGCGATACTGAGTTCAGCTGGGTGGGTAAGAATGCTAATGGTATGTCAGGTGGATTGTTGAGCATTTGGAAAGCAGATTGTCTGGAGGTCATGTTCTCATTCTCTGGGGAACACTTTCTTGGTATATGTGCAAAGGTTCAGGGAAGTCTGTGTTATATGGTGAATGTGTATTCAGCTTGCACAATGGCCGGGAAAAGGAGGCTGTGGGAAAACCTGAGAATTCTCAAGAATGATTTTGAGGCAGGTGATTGGTGCATAGCAGGTGATTTTAATGCTGTGACATCTAGAGCAGAGAGGAGCTGTTGTTCATCTAGTTTCAACCTCAGGGAGGCAAGAGAATTTGTGTCTTTTATGGAAGATTTGGAGCTAGTGGATGTTCCGACGTTGGGAAAAAAATTTACATGCTTTGGATCCGATGGAAGGGCGAGTAGATTAGATAGAATACTGCTGACTGAAAGCTTGATTACAAAGTGGGATGTTAAAGCACAATGGGTAGGTGACAGAGAGATATCTGACCATTGTCCAGTGTGGTTGGTGTGCTCAAATATTAATTGGGGACCTAAGCCCTTTAGGTTCAACAACTGCTGGGTTGAACATGAGGAATTTATGGATTTTGTGAGAGGGTGTTGGGCATCTTTTCAGGTGGAAGGAAGGGCGTCTTTTGTGATAAAGGAAAAATTGAAGTTATTGAAGGAAAAGTTGAAGATATGAAATCGTGAGGTGTTTGGATATAAAGATTTGAAGATAGAAAATATAGTAAGAGATATGAATGAGATTGATAAAGTGGCATCTGAGGGGGGAGGCATAGATGATGAGCGAAGGATCAAGTTAAATGAGGAGTTTTGGAAAGAGCTTCACGCAAAAGAGAGCTTATTGGCACAAAAGGCAAGGATAAAGTGGATTGCGGAGGGTGATTCAAATAGCAGGTTCTTCCATGCATGCGTAAAAGGAAATCGAAGAAGGACCCAAATATTAAAACTTATGGTGGATGGGGAGTGGATTGAGGGTGTAGGGGAGGTGAAAGAAGTGGTCAAAGCTCATTTTAAGGAGAAGTTCAAGGAAGAGGATCTAAGGAGACCAACACTTGATGGGGTGAATTTCAAGCAAATTTCTGGACTGGAAAATGAATTATTGGTTGAGCCGTTTAGCATGGAGGAGATAAAAGAAGTGGTGTGGGAATGTGATGGTAACAAGAGTCTTGGCCGGACGGATTCAATTTTAAATTTATTAAGGAGTCTTTGGGACATTATTCGTACGGAAGTTTTGCATTTCTTTGAAGAATTTTACACGAGTTCACGATTACAAAGGCGATTAGTGCATCATTCATTGCGCTTTATTAGAAGAATAAGAATCCACAAGGGCTCGGAGAGTATAGGCCCATATCCCTCATAGGGTGTCTGTACAAGATGCTTGCAAAGGTTCTAGCGGGAAGGTTGAAGAAGGTGTTGAAGGGGGTGATATCGGAATGTCAAAATGCGTTTCTGGCTGGTAGAAATATGATGGAGTGGTAGTAGTAAATGAGATTCTGGATATGGCCAAGAGAAGAAAGCAAAAATGTGTGGTGATGAAGGCGGACTTTGAAAAAGCGTATGACTCGGTGAGTTGGGCCTTTTTGGAGTATATGCTGGGTAGGCTGGGGTTTGGGGCCAGATGGAGGAGATGGATGAGGACGTGCATCGCGTCAAATTCTATCTCAGTCCTAGTCAACGGTAGCCCTACAGAGGAGTTTGTGGCTCAAAAAGGTTTAAAACAGGGGGATCCATTGGCGCCATTCCTTTTCTTGATTGTGGCTGAAGGGCTGGCGGGGTTGGTAAGGCAAGGAATGGAATCGGGCAATCTTAGAGGGTTTCAAGTAAACAACGCCCTCTCGATAGAATTACGACAATTTGCCGATGATACGCTTTTGTTTTGTGACGGGGGAGAAAAGAGCATATGGTGTTGGAAAGCAATGCTGAGAAGTTTTGAGATGGTATCGGGGTTAAAGGTGAATTTTGCAAAAAGCAGTATCCTTGGGTTGAATGTGGAGGATAGAATAATGGAGGGGATGTCCCATTTCTTGGCATGCAAAAGAGGAGAAGTCCCATTCAAATTCTTGGGGGTCCCGGTTGGAGCTAATCCAAGAAGATCGTCTACATGGCAACCGATTATCGACTCATTGAAGAATCGATTGAGTAGTTGGAAGAGTAAGCAATTATCAATTGGGGGTCGAATTACACTTATTAATTCGGTGCTTGCCGCCCTCCCTTTATATTTCTTCTCATTTTATAAAGCTCCTAAAAAAGTCATAGCGGAGATTACAAAAATACAAAGAAGGTTCTTATGGGGTGGCGATGAAGAAAATAAGAAGGTAGCTTGGGTGCAGTGGGAGACGATGTGTTTACCAAAGGAGCAAGGGGGTTTTGGTATAAAAAACTTAGATTTGTTTAATGTGGCATTATTATTGAAATGGAGGTGGCGAGTTTTGGTTGAAGACAATGACGCTATTTGGAAAAGAGTATTGGTCGAAAGGTATTAGTTAAGGGAGAGATGGCCGGATATGTCGGAAAATAGAAGAGGATGGGAGAAAAAATCACTGTGGTGGAGAGATTTGTGCTTGCTTGAAGAGGAGAGTAATTTGCAAGAAGATTGGTTCAAGAAAGTGGTGAAAATTAAGTTGGGTAATGGGAAGAAAGTGAGATTTTGGAAGGATGCTTGGTTAGGTATGGAAAGGCTAGAGGTTTTGTTTCCGGATTTATATAATTTTTGCAGGTATAAGGAGGCATCGGTGGAGGAGTTCGGTCATTGGTCGGAAGCGGGTTGGAGGTGGAACGACTTGCTACAGCTGCTGCCCGAAGGAAGGCTGCAGTTCGCGGGTCTGCAGAATTCTGCAGAACTCACGGCTTCTGCTGCTGCTGTCCAAGAAATGTTGCAGCCTGTTTCGTTGGTTGATCGGGAGGGTAGGTGGGTTTGGGTGCCGGACGCGCTAGGGGGCTTTACGGTAAAAAAGTGCTACGAATTAATGCTGCAAAATTCTGCAGTTGGAGCGCTGCACATGTAGGCCGAAAATCCTGCTGTGTTTAAATCAATTTGGAAATGCAATGTTCCGTCTAAAATTCAAGTTTTCGCGTGGAGGGTTATGCTAAGGCGTGTAGCCACTAGAGTTGCTTTGCATAGGAGAGGAATAATTCAATCTCAACACGAGCTATGTTGTGTGATATGTTTTGGTGAGCAAGAGACGGTGGAACATTTATTTATGGAATGTGGAGTTGCAAAGAGGATTTGGAGGAGTGTTTTTGGGTGGATAAGAGAATCGGTTGGAGACATTGATAACTTAACAACCCATTATGTGGAGTTTGGACAGCTACTTAAGGGAAAGAAGCAAAGAGGTGTCAAACACCTTATTTGGATGGCGACTATATGGAATCTCTGGTTGGCGAGAAACAAAATCATGTTCATGGCGAGGTAATTTCGGCTCCCAAAGCAATCATTGAGGTATTAAGGACACGGCGTGGTGTTGGTTCAAGGCTAGGAGTGGAAGAAATTGTAGGGTGTCATGGGCGGACTGGTTTCTTTGTCCGATGGGATGTTTCTCCATGTTGTAATTTTTGTGTCGTTTTTACTGTGGTATGTAAACTATTATGTGGGATTTGTAGGGGGAGAAACAGTGAATTATTGTTCTAAATTCACTGTGGCACATCTTTTGTGCGGGGTACTCTTTTTCCTTCCTTAGTCTTTTTCCCAATGGGTTTTGGCTTTGGAAGGTTTTGAGGAGGCCCTCCCCCTTCCCTTTATCTCATTGTAAGGGCCGGGCACCCCTTGTGCTCCCTTCAATGAAAACTTGATTATCTAAAAAAAAAAGAAGAGTGTTGGACGAATGGAAGCTTGTACAATCCATGATTTAGTGCGAGGGGAACTTGATAAATAAAAGTTCTCAGGCACTTTTAAAACTAGCGCTTTTGCCTGTGGGATACCGAACAAAAGTTCCATTTTATACATAAATATTGTAGTATTGTATGAGTAAAACAAAATTAACTATATATTCACTACCAAAAAACGCTTATTAGCGAGAGACGAATTCTTCACAAAAGCCATATTTTTCGTCACTAATGGTCATTTGCAAGGGAATTAGCGAGGGACGGCTTCTGTTGCTAAAAACCTCCTCGATAAAAGATTAGCGAGGGAATTTGAGTCTGTCGCTAATTTGTGTGGGAATTCCCTCACTAACTCTTGGTGCCACACGTCAAAATTCTGATTGACACGTGTTCCCAATTTGAATGGCTTGTATTAAGTACTATTTTAATTTTTTTAAACCTATTTTTTATATATTAATTATCATATAATTAGTGAATATTATATCATTAAATTATTATTATCAAGCTTCCCAGAGAGAGAGGGAGGGAGGTGTGAGAGTGGTGGTGAAGGGCAGATTCAGGTAGAGAGAGAATGGGAAGAAAGGGAAGAGAGAGAGAGGGGATGAGAGGAGCTATGTGGTGGTGGCGTGGTGGTGGTGAATGGTGGATTAGGGTAGAGAGAGAAGGAGAATAGTAAGGGAGAGAGAGAGAGAGAGAGATTGAGAGGAGCTATGTGGTAGTATGGTGGTGGTGTGGGAGAAAGAGAGTATGAGAGAGAGTGTGTGAGTTAGAGAGATTGAGCTTGTGGTTTGAGGAGAGGGAGGGGCAGTTAGAGAGAGCTAGATGGTTCGTGATAGAGAGAAAAGGGAGTAGATGGTGTGGTGGTGGTGGTGAAAAAAAAGAGAGAGAGAGAGAGAGAATTCGTGAGAGAGGAGAGTGTGAGAGAAGAGGAAAAAAGAGTTTCAAATATAAAAAAAGCCTAGGACCTAACGGTTACAATCTTAACTTCATAAAAAATTGTTGGGAGGTTGTGAAGGAGAAAGTTATGGGTTTTTTTTTGAGGAATTTCATGTTAGGGCGGTGTTGCCTAAAGCCATTTCAGCTTCTTTTTTTGCTCTTATTCCCAAAAAGGAGAGTCCTCAAGAATTAAGGGACTATCGGCCTATTTGCCTCATCGGGTGTATATATAAAATTTTGGCTAAAGTGTTGTTAGCTAGTAGATTGAAGAGGGTGCTTCTCGGGCTTATTTCTCCTTGTCAATCGGCGTTCCTCTCTGGACGCCAGATTTTGGATGGGGTGTTGGTGGTCAATGAGTTGGTTGATCTGGCTAAGAGAAGGAGGGATGAATGCATGTTGTTTAAGGTTGATTTTGAGAAGGCTTATATGATTCTGTTTCTTGGGGGTTTCTTGAATACATGATGGCTCGAATGGGATTTGGGATAGTTTGGATTAATTGGATCAGATCTTGCTTACATGACTCTTCTATGTCCGTTCTGGTCAACGGGAGTCCTACTGATGACTTTCAGATTCACAGAGGCCTTAAACAAGGGGATCCTTTATCTCCTTTCCTTTTTCTCATTGCTGTCGAGGGTACTTGCTACTGCTTAAAAAAAATATGGTTCGGAAGTTTGGTTCGACTTGGTACGGCTCCAAAGTTTCGAACCTTTAAAAATTCAGAAATTGGGGAGTTTGGGATTGCGTTTCACATGAGGATATTTTGGAGATATTAGGGGTGTCCAGTGAGTAGAGGAGTGGTTGTACGTGAGGGGGTGTATTGGGGGAAATCCTAAGTCTCACATCTACTACTGTAAAATCTCAAGGGTTTATAATGAAGAGGCGCAACTTGCACCTTACAAGTCAATTTTTTTGGAGTTGAGTTAGACCTAAATTAAATTCTAAGAGTACGAAGTATGGGGCTTTGTCTAATGGGCTCTGATAACATATTAACATTCAAGATTCGGCCCAATTGAGAGAGTAGATCGATATGTATATACATTTGTTTTTTTTTGAGATTAATATGTATATATACATTTGACTTATTGGACCAAAAAAAAAAGACATTTGACTTATTTATTTTAATTAATATTAATAAAAGACAAATATTCTCCGACATGTATCACATTTGTGATTTTGTCAAACATAAAACTTAGAGAAAACATGCATATTCGATCGTTGGCAAGTTGCTTCCACGTCTTCCAATTCTTGTCGCCTTTGTCTTTCATTTTGTATTTTTGTTGTCCCGTGGCTGATAGGAACCAACCCCACCGTTGAAACTTAAACAAAAGTATAAGTATTCCACTGCTATTTATCATGCAGATAAGTCATGTATCCAACTACTAACCACTAGCAACGTAAGCAAACCAACATAATCCCAAGGAATATATGCAGACATGATACATGCACAGTTACACTAAACTGAATGAATGCTAATGTTCTTCTTCTTCCTAAATTCCTATTCAAATATCTCACAACAATGGCCGGTTGGTGCTGCTGAGTTCATTCAAGGTAGCCACGACATCAACGTCAATTAGCATTGGCAAATTTCTCCTAACTAGCTAGTTGACTTTAAAATAGCAACAAACACATTCATTCCCTCTAATGATTATAATACGACAAAATCTCTATCCACTATATAAACACTGTGCCATGCAACTAATTATATTCATCCATCAATAACTCCTACTTCGTCCTAAATATCCAATGGCTTTCAAACACTTTTCTGTTCTCAAGTTATCAACTACCTATATGCTTTTGGCATCATTAATGTCTATAGCATATGGTGCTTCATACACCGTTCGACCAGAAACCATTTGTGAGTCCACTATAGACACTACTTATTGCAACAATATGTTTGCTAATCAAAATAGCAACGGCAACATCTATGACTATGCCCACATTTCTTTTCGAAAATGTTTTTCACAGTCTCGTAAGTTTTTGAACTTAGTTTACTCATATCTTAAAGCCAGCTCTTCTTTGTCTCGGTCCACAATAAGTGCTCTTGAAGATTGTCGATTCCTTTCTGAGCTAAGTTATGAATATTTATCAAACACCTATGCAACACTCAATCATTCTAGTGAAGTTCTTCCCACTTCTCAAGCCGAGGATTTAGAAACTCTATTCAGTGCGGTTATAACTAACCAACAGACATGTTTGGATGGCTTGAAGGCTACAACTTCTGATGCAAGAGTGAAGAACAACTTGTTGACATCCCTTTCTGTTGAAACAAAGCTTCAAAGTGTCGCCTTGGCCTTGTTCATCAAGGGTTGGGTGCCTGAGAAGAAAATGATAACATCATGGGAACAAAACAAGAAACATTTAAATTTCAAAGATGGTCGTTTACCACTGAAGATGTCAAATAAAGCACGTGCCGTTTATAATTCCGCTAGAAGCAATGGGAGAAAACTACTTCAAAGTGTCACTAATGAAGAAAGCGTTGTGGTAAGTGACATTGTGGTTGTTAGTAAGGATGGAAGTGGAAACTTCACCACTATCAATGATGCAGTAGCTGCTGCACCAAATAACACGGTTTCTAGTGATGGTTACTTCCTCATTTTTATCGCTGAAGGTGTGTATCAAGAGTATGTATCCATAGACAAAAAGAAGAAGTACTTGATGCTTCTTGGAGAAGGAATCAATCGAACAATTATCACAGGCAATCGCAATGTTGTCGATGGTTTTACAACGTTCAACTCAGCCACATTTGGTAAGTAATTAAAAACAATACATACATACACATAATACATATACACGATTACTCACAAAAATATTGTAAATAAACTAAAGTTGTGCTTTATGGCATGATGATTATGTATATGCAAAGATTTCACAAATTTAATGCTTCATGTGGATTTGCAGCTGTGGTTGGTCAAGGGTTCGTGGCGGTTAACATAACATTCCGCAACACTGCTGGACCAAGCAAGCACCAAGCAGTTGCGGTGAGAAGTGGAGCAGATATGTCCACCTTCTATAGATGCAGCTTTGAAGGGTATCAAGACACATTGTATACACATTCAATGAGGCAATTTTACCAAGAATGTGATATCTATGGAACAGTTGACTTCATATTTGGAAATGCGGCTGTGGTTTTGCAAAACTGTAACATCTTTCCTCGACTACCTCTTGGTGGACAATTCAATGCCATCACAGCTCAAGGTCGAACTGACCCAAATCAAAATACAGGCATTTCCATACAAAATGCAACTATTAAAGTAGCAGATGATTTGGCTCCCAATGTTGGGACTGTGAAAACATACCTAGGGCGCCCATGGAAGGAATACTCAAGAACAATTTTTATGCAATCCTTTATGGATAGTTCGATAAACCCAGCTGGTTGGCGTGAATGGAATGGTAATTTTGCATTGAGCACTTTGTACTATGCAGAATATGACAACAAGGGACCTGGTTCAAACACTGCAAATCGAGTGACATGGCCTGGTTATCATGTCATCAACGCTATTGATGCAGCTAATTTTACGGTGTCTAACTTCTTGGATGGGGATGATTGGATTCCTCAAACTGGAGTCCCACTTGTGAGCGGATTGATATAGGCTACCTAGTATATGGTTTATGTGTTTACACAAGGAAATGTATAAGGCTTTGATGTAAAGATTGCTATATTATTGTTATTATTATAATAAAAAGTTTTAATGATATTTTGTGATAGATTTTATTTTTTCGTCACTGATTTTAATCAATAGTCCTTGAACATTCACAATTGATAGCGATGAAGAGTGGCTACAATTTTCTTGTTAATTGAAGGACAAAATTGTATTTTAATAATTTAAAAATTAAACTAACAGTCATTTCATTCCATACCCCAATACCCCCAATTTAGAAGAAGCAAAAATGAGAGTAAGTAGTGGTATAGGATGAAATGCATTCCACCAATTTATATCATTCCATTTCACCAATTCAAATATATTTTTTCATACCACTTAAATCTTTTAAGCTACAAAAACATAAAATAATTTTCTATATTAGCTGCGTCATATAAAGAAAACGACACGCGGGTCATCATCAGCACTAGGGTCCACTAACACCATGCTCTGGACGTTTCAAAATCTCTTCAATCACGGGTCCGGGTCATAAACCCGAAACCGGACCCGAATCTCTCTGCATCCAGCCTTCCAGTTCCACTATTACGCTTACCAGCTCTAAGTCCAACGACTTCCTGGGGCACCCCGCACCCAATCGGTGAAGGAAAAGACGAAAAAACCACCCGACCCGGTTGGACCGTTGGACCGCGTTCGTAAAGAGGGGTTCGGCAAAGTGGACAGTTAGAGTGAGAACGGAACCATGGATCAACACAATGGGAGTGGAAAGCGTGGTTACAATTTGGAAGGAGACGGCCTTTATCGCCGTCAGCGAACTCCGACAAGCAGACGGCACAGTCTTCAAGATGACGGTGAGTATCGGAGGAGTAAGTGAACGTGGGGAGGATGTTTAGAACGGAAGGGTGAAGGCTTTTGTTTAAAGCAGCAACGGTGGAATCGGTTTGAATAAGATGGCGGTGATGGCGGCGGCGGCGGCGACGACGAGAAGCAGGAGGGGCGATAGACGTGAAGGAAAATTAAAAGGAATATTATTAGGAAGAGGATAATGGAGGTGGCAAGCATGATCTTGCCATTGTGGGCATACTTTGATTGAGTTTCGGGATTATTATCCATGAAAAAGAGAATTGAGAAGGAAAAGGGCAAGTGTGTTGCTGATAAAACAAAACGGGGAGAAGAGAGTGATGTGATTTTTTTTATAGTTTTTAAAAAATGAATGATGAATTTGAGTATTATGGGAGCGAAAGGAAGAGGAAGGTTCCTTTCCTTCCGTTTCTTGCGAGGGAATGAATTTTCTAATTATATTTCTTGTTATGTCATTTTATATTGTTTCAAATTATAATCATATTGAAAATAATAAATGTAATTTAAATTTATCACCAGTTATGTTTCCTAATTGATTAAAGCAGACATTTGATATTAATTGAACCATGAATCTCTAATGCTTCAAAAATGGTGATGTCTCGTGTTTGATATGTATCTGATATGATATCTTCAATACATATATTACCAATTAAAGATATGATTGTCACCTTGATTAAATATATCTTTGATATTGCTTATTAAGAACATGAAATTTGTTGACACATTCAAAGTAGAAATAATATATTTTTGTAAGTGTGGAGAAAATATATGTAAATGTCCACTTGTTACGATTGCAACGGAATTTTTGTCTACATTGCGATAGTCATATATTGATTATTTATATACGTATTTTGGTCGTATTGTATCTTGAGTTTGAAAAAAATTGGTATCCCCGTATTTGTATCGTACTAAGTATTTGGGCTTCTAGTAACCAAACATTTATTATTTAGGGGTTTGAGCTTACTGTTGTCTTGTAATAATAATAATAATAATAATAATAATAATAATACCTTGTGTATTAATCAAGTACTTTTCTTCTAACATTCGAAACAATTTACTTTCTCTTTTAAGAGTGAATACCAAATTTAGTTTTGTGAAAAATGTTGGTGTCCAATTTGATTTCCGATAATAATTAATATCAAAATTAGTTCTTCACAATTACAAATAGGAGACACGTTAGTCCCTCTGTTAGTCTTTTGTAAGTGAGCTACGTTTTTCTTCTAAGTGTATGTTTGGTTCTACGGTGGCGAGAATTGATTTTGGTAGAATTGATTTTGCAGAATTGATTTTAGTTAAAAGTGAGTTGAACGTGACACGATTTTTGTTTGGATACATGTACAAAAAAGTGATTTTTACCAATTATTATTGTTTGGGTATATTGAATCAAAATTGCTTTTAAGTATGAAATTACCAAAATAGGCCTCAATTTAAAATTAGATTAGTAACTTCTTTCGACAAAAATTATACTAGTAACTTACTATTTGATAGAATAGACAAAAAATAATAAACAAATGTTTGTTCACCTTATTTATTTATTTTTGTGAATTCTTAAGATTATAGGTATAAAGTAATACTAACAGTAAAAATAAGTATATTCTAATAGTATTACTTGTTGAAAACACGTTAACGGTTTTTATCAAAAAAACAAGTAAGCGGCTAAAACAAATAAAAAGGAAGAGGTAAGTAACATTCCCAAAAAGCCCAATAGACAAAATTGAAGCCCAATTCCCTGTCATCCCTAACCTAGAGGAATTTTAGAAAACCAGTACCGCCTCCTCTGTAAAAGTGGAACAGAAATGTGAATATTGAAGGGCAAAAGTGAGAATTAGTAGAAAAAACAACACTGCTCCTCTGTAAAATTGATTTTAGCAAACGCAGAAGCAACAAGGAGTAGCTTCTAGTAAAATCGATTCCAGCAAGGAGAATCATTTTTCAACCATGAGCCAAACATGTTATTTCCTGCTAAAATCACGAAAGGCAACCTGAAAATCGATTTCAGGGCCTCCCACCGCCAAACCAAACGAGTACTAAGTTGGTATGTTATTTGTCCTACATGTCTCATTATTTGTCTTGTGTCTCCAGTTATTTTCTTGTTGAGTCATGTAAGAGTTAGTATAACATGTAAAGTCAAAAGGAGGACAAAAGTGTTCCTTGCTATGTTAACTTCACTCCCTTCTAGAAAAATCAATAACACAAAATTCCCAAAGTTCCTTCATCTTCCTCTTCTCGAATAACATTTGTTCATTCATTCTGGATAGTCAAAGTCAAAGTTGTTCCTTCATTTCCCTACCTCAAAGTTTCTCCTTCATCTTGTTGCATCTTCATCTTGCCACTGGCAAATGGTTGTTTATAAAAGCAAAAATAAGCGTAGGGTTCAAATAGAGAAGAACATGGTTGTTTCCAACGTTTCTCATCATGACATTTGCACAATAACTGGTGGAAGTATTTTTCTCTGCTAGAAAAAAAATTGGAGGTGGAAAAATGGGGTTGGAGGTCAAATGGAGAAGAAGATGGAGGAAATATAAGTCAGACAAGAGTGGCCAATTTGGCCCAAAATTAAAATGTTACGGGATTAAATGAGAACTTTAAAATTTGGCTCAGTAATATTAAGCGACCCTCATAGCCACATCAACAATCTAACGTGACACATCAACACTCAATCGGTGAGTTTCAACAAAAATTTACAGAGCAACTAATGTGTTCCCTATTTGTAATTGTCAATGACTAATTTTGATACAAATTATTGTCAGCGACTAAATTGGGCACCACGATTTTTGTTAGGGATGTAATTGGGTATTCACTCGTCTTTTTATCAACTTTGTTTTTACCTTATTGCTTTATATTTTGACATTCCACGGTCCACATAGTATGATAATTTGGCCGACAAGTCACATATCCAATTGAAATATGTTATTTGCGAAAGAATCTGAAAAGGGTTATAATAAAATAAACCCATGAGTCTCTTCCGTTTAGTTTTGTTCAGTTTGCTATGTTTTTCTTTAGGAAAGACAACATAGAGAACTAAATGAGCAAAATTGAAACAAAAGAATACAACGTGGAAAACTCTAAATTAATAGAAAACCCAGCAATTATTGTCTTAAGACAATCAGAGAATTCAACTATGTCAAAAAATTTACAACTTAGAGACTTCTTTCAAACATCTAGTGACCCTAGTGAATTGATACACTACAAAATAAATATCTAACTACACCTCACAACACTACTGATTTTCTCTCTTCCCTTTTTCTATTGTTTCGTACACTCTTCTCTCTATCTCTCTTCCCTCTTTCTCTTCTACCAAACTCACTCTTAGTGTAAAATAATACTAAACTAATTTCCTCTCTCTCTCTCCATATTTCTCTCCTAAACCAAATAATAGAAAATCACTCTCCCTTCCCATTCTCTCTCTCTTCTACCTAACACACCCTAAGGGTCTGTTTGGGAGTTTGGAGTGAAGTAGAGATAAAGCTATAGAAATCTTTTGCCATAACTGAAGAAGTAATTTTGTAGACAATAATAAGAGAATGCTTATGATTAATATATTTTTATTTTTAAAACTATTATAAAAAGATGTAAATGATTTGAAGAATTTGCCTAAAGCCTTTCAAACCTTGCTCGAATACATTTTTTGAGTTCCTCCAAATTGAGGGAATTTGATTTTTTAAAGAAAAATAAACCCCCTTTTTTTAGATAAGCAAAAATAAACTCCCCGTTAAAGTTGATGGCACATCCTTTATTCTGTTTGTTTTTCATCTTTGCTATTTTCTTCAATCCCTCCCTTCCAAACTCACAAGCAAGTAAGATGCAAAATTAAAGTATTTTGACTAGTACATCTTGCAGAGAAGTTATATATATATATATATATATATATATATATATATATATACTCGTCCCAAACAATTGAGAGACACTGTATAAATTGTCTGCGGCTGAGTTTTACATAATTTATTGTGAGAGACAAAATCATCAATGAATATATTCAAAAAAATCAAATGTAAACAGTATTGGTTTTAAATTGTTGGACTTATTTTTTTGAAAATTTTTAATTAAAATTTGCTAAAAGCAATATATTTTTGGTTGAATACATTACAAAAGCAATATAATATAACATAATATATTTAATTATGTTGCCAAATCATTGTGAAAAGTAACAAAATGCAGTTATTAAAAAATGCAAATATATTCTCCAATCAAAAGTGGGGATTGAACTCGCAATCTCTAGGTGCATGTCGCTCTCTTTCTTACCTCTACGACGCACTGGAATTTTATATACACACGAAAAAACTTTTACACAATGTGTTTCTTTTTCTTTGCCCCTAAAAAAGGTTATTGCTTTCCCCACCCCCTCCTACTCAAACACCCCCTCCCATTTCTAAAAAACCCAAACTACCCCCAAATCAAAAAACACAACACATTCACTTCCCCCAATCCCTATAGACCCCTTCACTCCCCTCATTCCCCTCATTTCTCCCCTTCATCAGAAACCCTAAACCCCTCTCTCTCCCTCTCACAACTCCTCCAAACTACCAATCTCTCACTCCAATCTCTCATTCATCCATTAACACCCTAAAGATTCTCGGTTTTGTTCGTGCCATCAACAACCATCTAATCGTTCCTCCAATTGTTCCATTTAATTGAAGGTAAGCCTCCCCTCTGATCTGCGTTTTGGTTTTTTTCTGCGTAACTGCTGTGTTCGAACGCACGCCTTCGAACATGTGAAGAACAAGGCGTTCGAACGCGAGCATCCAAACATGTTCGTATGGGGCTGTTCGAACATGGTTCGCATGGTGTTGTTCAAACCGTTGTTTGACAACACAGTTTCTGCGCTTTGTTGGGAGTTTAATTGGTTGATTTTATTAAATTGGTTTGGTCTAATTGGGTATATACTTGTACTTGTTGTTTCAAATATGCCTCGGACTCGTGGTAGGGGGTATGGGTAGGGGCAGGGGTAGTGCCATAATACCATGAGGATACTTCTCAATTTTAGATAAGATCACCATCTCCCAATAGAGACATTGCTAGAATTCGTCTTAAATCCATTTTTTGATACAACACCACGTTTTAGATGCCTAGACCTTTCACACTACCAGCCATTTAAAACACAGGGGACGACGTACTGGACAAAAAAACTCTTGACTAGTGACTCCTATGCAAATGGTGAACATATTCAGACGCATAGTTAAGTAGTCATGCAAATCTTTATTCAAGTAGTGAACATATTATGAAGCAACTCTAATTCCTTGTGAGAACAGTGAAGACAATAAAGCATAATGCAAATCTTCATCTAAATCGTTGATAACACAACACCTAGAAATATTCAGTATAGACACTATTTTTTACCTTGAAGAGGAAAATGCTTACTACAAATCAAATCACTAAACTCATTTCTTTTCTAACTTCAGAATAGCTGATGAAACCAACGTGTATATGTGCTAAAAAATAAGAGGCCAATTCTAATTAGACAGTAGGAACCATGTAAAAGGGAGGTATACAAAACTAAAAGGTAACCATTGGATTAGTTTTTGGTTGTACCCATTAACACATCAAATAACCCTCAACAAAAAAAATGCAAAACACATTAACATAGAAGCAATGAAGCATGGCCAGGATCAGAATGAAGGTTGTAATCAATGCAAGAAGGGACACTAATAGCAGACATGTAATTGAAGTAAAAGGCACATGTGGGGAGAAGTCTAGATTATCATTCCATACTAGAATGCAACCCACGCCTTTTATTACAACCCCTTTTCAATTTTATGTAGAAGAAGTTGCGAGTGTCACAATGCAATTACTCAGCAAAGAACAGGGGCCTTCTTCATTTTGTTTCTTTGCCTTTTAAACTTCAAAAACACAATCACTATCAATGTATATTCTTCTAGCTCAAACCTTTTACTATATTCCCATCATTTCCTTGACAATTCAAATCTAAGATTTGAACAGAGAGAAAAACCTAAATTATGAAAGGAAAAAAAAAAACTTCTCAAACGAGCTGCAAAATTTAAACATTGTTCTGAACAGATAGAGAAAATGATTCCTTCGATTATTACCAGCGAAGAAAATTAAACACACAAAACTGAAAAGTGATTTGAAAAACAAACATCACATCGCAGATTTAGAGCGGAAGAAAGCTTACGATTAGCAAGCCTGGCATGATATACACAGCGCCAGCGCCGCGAATGTTAGGAAGTAGAAGAACGCCGGTTGCGGATTTACAGAGGCCCGAAAGTTAGGGTTGTTTGCCTTGGTCTACTTTAGGTTCATATACGACCCCTAACTACTCACTAGAACCCCCAAAAACAGTTTAATCTCAAAATGCCCTCACATGAAAAGCACGTGACTGACGAATCGGCGCACGGCTAATCGAACAGGTTCGACTGGACGTGCATCGAACAGTGAAAAATAGACGGTTCGATTAGACCTCCATCGAATCCTACGTTTTGTACTGTTCGGTTGTATGAAATGTGAACCTGTTCGACTCTGTGAGGGTCGAACCATCTGATACTTGACAGAAACAATGAGTTTCTGGACAGAAACCTGTGCAGCAGTTTTTTTTTAAAAAACTTGTAATTCCACGACTAAAATAACTACTAGGGTAAGTTGACCTCAGCTTGACCAAGATTCGATTCGGAACAATCAAGTCATTCTTGCAACCACTTCCTTATGCTCAGTTGTTAATCTATTATCATTTGGATGACCTTGAGGGTAAGTCTGTAATGCGTGGTTATGTATGCCACACATAACAGACAATATTCATCCTCCAAGTTTTTTAATAAACTTTCCCTTCAGACGAAACTTGCAACAACATTTTCTACTCCCCATAGGAACCTTGTCAGCATGCTTGTACTTCCCTGCCTTTTCACAAACCAGCTCACAGAATATTTTCCCCGACCTCGCCCCGTTGTCCGATCGATTGATAACCGTAACCATCCTAAGTGTACGGCAAACAGCCCAAACATAATTCAATAAATCATCACGAGTAGCAAAGACTTGATCAGTTTGGAATGAGCTCGAATGATCTACAACAATTGAATTAGCTAGTGATAGGGAAAGGGGCCCAGTTTCATCCATCTTCAAACCTACAAAGTTGGGAAAAAATCACACAAACTAGTTAAAAAAACAGAATTTTTGCAGATTCTGTGTATCAGGTCGGTTCGGATAACAGAAACCTGATCCTGTACGGTGCACGCTTGGCCGAACCAACTCAATATATAGACCCTTTATTTTACTTAGTTCGGCGCACGGCCGGTCGAACCAAATGGTTCGGCGCACGCTTGACCGCGCGTGTTTGACCTCTGCAGGTCCGAATCGTGCGCGATTTCAAAAAAATAAAACGCAATTCAACAAGAAAGCGCGAAATAATGCTACAAATAGATAGATTGAGCTACATACCTTAATGTTGATACTAAATAGAGGTAGATTTCAGCTTTAGATGTTAGATTAGATTGAGGTAAGGGTGCGGAGTGTGAGTGAGTGATGAGAGTGAGAGTAATGAGTGTTTAGAAGTTTAGGGGGTGTATGGATGAGAGTGAGAGTTGACTTTGGAATTTTCTATTTTTAGTGAGGGTATTTTGAACTTTTCATAGGGTAAAGGGGGTTCTAGTGAGTAGCTAGGGGGTTGTACGAAGCATGAGCCCTAGTTTATGTTTTGGCCATTACTTTTCTCACACCCCTCCTACTCAAAAAACACCTGATAACCCTGCGAAAAGACCAAAAGACCATTAATGGAATGGGCGACACGTCTTTTTCTTCAAAAAAATTCACCAGTTCGAACACGAGCATCTGAACCAGTTCGGCCAGAAAGGTTCGAGTGTTGTAATTTTTGACACACACCCCCATTGTGTGAAAATTAACTGGTTCGGACATCACCATCCGAACCGTCCGAACGATCAGAGCAATGAGTTATTTTTAATTTGAAATTTATTTCCGAACGGTCAGAGCAGTGAGTTATTTTTAATTTGAAATTTATTGCCATATCCGTGTGCAAAACCCCAAATTCAAACTGTTATTACAATTTTACTTCATGTATTGTTGCAATTGCTTATTGAATACAATCACTCTTTGTAGAACATGGCTCTGTTTGGAGCTCTATTGTTTTTCATTGGACTTTGTGTTTGTGTTATCGATCTGGTTATGGGTTACAAAGGTTCTTGAAGAACTATTAATATCACCAAATGTCTTACTAGAATGGGTACCAAGCATCTAATGCCTAGTATCTAACTTTCGTTAGTTTTATTATACAATTATGTTGTTGATCAATACGGTCTGAATGTTCATGTCTATTTTCATTATTTAATGTAAAGATTGTACCAATTTGTCTCTTCATCTATTCGGATGGTGGTATCCGAATGGGTTCGGTTGGTCGCGTTCAAACTCGTCAAAAACACTGCGTAGGGGAGTTTTCCATGTGAGAATAATTTTGGAATATTTTAGGTTTGGAGGTGTGCGCTAAGTAGGAAGGGTGTGGGAAAAGAGTGGCCTATGTTTTCTGTCAATATTAGCCCATTGCATTTCCAACGAAAGGCGTTACTTTTTACACCCCCATAGAAAACAGGTGAGGACTCCCATATCCATTGAGTTTTGTAGGGTACGACACCCAACAGCCAATCACTCAATGACACTTCATTTTTGTATATTTAAATATTTTAAAACAAATTCAAATATTATTATGTTTTTGTCTAGTGGAGCATGACATGAGTTATATTCGAGAAGTCCCACTAGTCTTTTTGGGTTGAGGTAAATGTAATTACCTTCGTAAGTGCTAAAAGAGCCCGAAGGTCTTCCCTGCCTTAGACTGGAGCATCGTCCACTCACCCTAAATTTTTTGTAACCAAAAAAATACTCATTAATACTCAACGGGTATGGTAGAATTTTCCTTGAAAATAACATAACATCAAAACGCAGCTCAACCCCAATTTGTTTCAGTTCCTGCATCCATGATAGTGTAAAGAGTCGTGAAAGAACATCACAAATTTGTTGAGATACAATATATTGTAAGAAACAAAATATGAATACTATTGGGAAAGTAAAATTGCGATACATAATTAGTTCAATCCAAGTAGCTAACAACTGACACGGTATTATACATTTTAAGACTAAGTCAATGTAGAATTATAAACACATAAACTCGCTAGTGAAACTATGAATTTCCTAATTTTGTGATCTAGAATCAAAAACTCATAAGAGTTTAAGAGTTAACTGAGACAATTTAACAACCACGCATAAGATCATGCAAATTTTCTAAGGAAACTAAAGAGCTAAAGCAAACTAGAAAATGTCTAGGTATTCACTTCAAAAGGTTTGTCATCCTCAAAACTTCTCCAAATATGGAGGATGCATTTTCCTCCTTTTCATTCTTACACACATTTTAGAATCAAGTGAAATTATCTTCATCTTTATCATTGTTCGAGCGCTGCAACATTTTTTCCAACAAAGATTGCTTTCCTCGTGTATGGGTGAACCAACTAAACGGTCATCCGGTTAAACTATGACCTAAGATTTGGTTCAGTTAGTTGAGCAGATTGAACTATTTAAAGTCGTTGAACCATGATCTGGAGGTCTCGCCAGTTAGATGTTCAGTTCAGTTTTCAAAACATTAGTTGTGATTGATCTGAACAACTGGTAACCAGTTATTGGCAAGGTTTAGAGAAAGGGAAATTGGTTTAGCATTGGGTATGAGAGCTGACATAGAATCTCCTCTCTATATGGTTGCTACGATCTTTTAACTAGAGAGTGCAAAAAGTTTGAAGCATTAAAGATAAACCAAGCAACCAACTTAGTGATGTTCTACAAACCTCAGGAGGAACTCTAAGCAGGGACGGAGGGAGGTGTAGTCCTCCCATGGCTCTAGCCCCCCCTATTTTTTGAACAAATTTAATACTAGTATTAGTATAAGATGCTAAAAAAAAGTAGTATTAGTATAAGGCTCTGTTTGGTGTGTGCAAATACTTTAGCGGATGGAGCGGGTGAAAAATGCGTGTGTTTGGTAGAAGACTAGCGTTTAACATTTTTCGAGTAGCGTTTAACGTTTTTTTTGACGCTACTTCAAGTAGCGTTTTTCAAATGCTAGCGGATAGCGTCTCACTTTCTTGAAATTTTTACCCTCTTAAATTACTTCTCTTTCCTCATTAAATAATTTAATCATTAGCTAATATCTTTTTATGTCATTTTACATTTATTAGATATTTTAACCGCTAGTTTTACCAAACAGATCATTAGCTATTCGCTAGCTTATCAGTTATCCATTACTTTTTACCAAACAGAGGCTAAGAATATTAGATGGATACTAGATAAATAAAAGGGTTAAATAATAATTGATGGAAAATAATAGATATTACCTCCTAACAATTAAGGTTATTGACTTAGTAAAGATGAACTTAACAAATTTGACTAAAATTACTCCATTAAACACCAATCTAAACATCACTTACTCAACAATTTCATATATTTTAAGCTTGAAAAATACTTATACGTACGAAAAAACTATCACGAACAAATACAAAAGTATTTTATGGTAAATTATTAAATACCCATGAAAAAATACGGGTCTAAGTATTTAATTTTTAATATTTATAGCTCGCCCCCGCAGCCGAGTCATCCTGGCTCCGTCCCTGACTCTAAGCATATGCTGCAATTGATGAACGGAAATATTCATAATGTTCACCTCTATGCTAATCAAGGATATTTCATTATGACTAGATGTTTGCAATTCTCTGCAGGGGACCAAACTCTTGTGATTGTCCATGAAGCTGATCCATCTGATTTGTATCAGCTATTGTTATCTGATGCGCTTGGTGCTCCTGAATCGAGCTGAAGTTTAGTTTTTACGTTCTTTTTCCTTTTTTTTTTTTTTTTTTTGGTGGTGGCGAATCGCGAAGGCATGCTCGAAACCCGCATGATATCCCAACGTGAACAACGAACGTAATTTGCATCGATCGGTCATCGATCGACAACCCCGCCAACGGAAATTTCTTCCGGTAAAAATCGAACCCGTGAAAGATATCCCGTGCGATTTGGGACTCAATGGGGGACAAACCCACCAATTGAGCCAACCCCGTTGGTTTACGTTCTTTTTCCTTAGTACACCGAAAATTTCTTTCAAGTATAGACAAAATCATTTTTAGCCCTCATTTTTTTATCCCCACGTGCTGCGCGAGTTCCTCGCATTCTCAAAATATCAATTACTTTTGATTCTTACATGCCACCTTGTGTATACCCAAAAAATAATAAACATAATTATTTAATAGATTTTTTTATAACAACTTAATTATTGGTAATTCTGGATTAATTTGAAGCAGAAAATTAAAAGCTGGACCCAATATTTTCGTGGGTGGGGCGACGATGCCAATCACTGTCATTTATCGTCACTTAATAGGTCGGGTAAATTTGATTTGATTTGATTTGCTTACCAGAAACTAAGAGGGAGACTACGGATGAAAGAGAGAATTAAGTATCTTGTGGGGTAGTCAACAATTTGAGGTTAACGATTATATCATCTACGTGGCTATGCATCGTGTTCTTTATCAGATATAAGGAGAGGGTGAGAAGAATTGAAATGGTTGAAACAATATTTTGCCAAGGGCGAGTGGTTGGAGACTTCCTTGTCGTGTCTATTGCGCGAAGGTGAGGAAGGGACGGGGTTGCGTGCATGGTATCCATGATTCTAGGTGGCTTAATGCTCTTACGTGTATAAATAATTCTAGTGAGAGTATTGTTGTTATGGTTTTTAGTACACCAAGTGCACCTATTAATTAATTTTTTGCTTATCTAAAAAAAAATTGGACCCAAATTTTTTTATTGAATATTGGTAGTTTTGGACTCCAAAATTAAATACTGGATTATTGGTACGAGTTGGAGAGCAATAGTAAACCACATCAATGGACCATTAGGCCACATCCCCTCAAAAGATTTTAATTTTAAGCAAAAGATTAACAAAATACTTATTTTACATTTTAAATCGTAGGATGTCGGTCTCAGTCAATGAACTGGGTCAGATACTTCCAAGCCCGAGTAGCTAAATATGCTCCAAGAGATAGTGTCGAGATACTCTCCTCCGCATTGATCCGACGAGGGAGGTAGCACTTACTGCACACACTCCGACGCTTAAGTTAGCAGGGTAAAAAGATGAGTGACAATAATAAATGTGTATCTTGTGCATTGATATTAGTGTGTATTTAAAGTGTCAAGAAATGAGGGTTAATTCTTTTCCGTTAGATGGGTAGAGATTTCCGTCGCTCAATTGATTTGGTGGTGTTCAACGTTGGTCCAATGATCGTGGTTCACTCATAAGGGATTTTCTCCATAATTGGCCTTAGCCTAATTCATAACATATTTAGAATAATCAATTTTATAAATAATAACTTAAAATCATTTAAAAAATTGTAATAAAAATATATTAAACATACTATTTGCTTCAGACAATAATATAGGAGATACTCACTCTCATAAAAACAATAAAGAAATTTCAAGGACAGCCTAGCCTGGTTTTGAAAATTCAACTATCACAATTATTAATTGAAAATATTTAAATATCTAAATAATATTTATAATCGTCTGAAAATAATAATAATAATATAATAAAAACCTTCCTCATATAGAATAATACATTTTTGTTTTTAATTTAACTTTTCCAATGCTACCGAAAATTAGCATAAGAATCTCCACCTCCTCTAATCTTTATATCTACTCCACACATCTTCAAAGCGGCCCTATTCGTGAACCCGATCCACTATGTCTTCAATAAAATTTCTGTGGATTATTGCCCTGTCTCTGACAACAGCATCATGCGCGTTAAGCGAAACAAACGACTTATCAGCATATGATCTTCTCATGCAGTATGGTTTTCCAATGGGTCTTCTTCCCAAAGGAGCCATAGGTTATTCACTGAACAGACAAACAGGGGAGTTCGCTGTTTATTTCGAAGGAAGCTGTAGTTTCACCATAGAAAGTTACACTCTCAACTATAAGTCTACCATCTCGGGAGTGATTTCCAACAATAGGCTTTACAAGCTTAAGGGTGTAACCGTCAAGATTTTACTATTGTGGCTTAACATCGTTGAGGTACGACGTCGTGGTAATGATATCGAGTTCTCTGTTGGTATTACTTCCGCTAACTTTGGGTTTGAGAATTTCCTTGAATGCCCTCAGTGTGGATGTGGATTCGATTGCAACAACCTTTCCTTAAATTCCTTAAACGGTGACGTTTCTTCAATTTAGGTTTCTTGTTGTATTATTCAATTTGTGACCTCTCTGTTGTAGACTATAGATCTGTGTATCTTCTATGCTTTTTGAAATAATAATTAGTTGAATTTTATATGGGCTTTTGGTGATTTTCAGTACCAATTGCCTGAAAATCCAAACAAAGGTCATCATTCATCCCGTTGTCTTTTTTGTTCAAATTGAAAGTATATGCCAAATAAGTATGAAGATTGTTGCACATACGTGTTGTTTATCGATCAATAGTTCGTGTCAGTTCACTTTATAGGCCAAATGTTAAATGTGCAGTGTAATTTTGTTTTTCTTGTGTTGTTCTGTGTTTTTTAATTAACAGACACATAGCTCATCCTCAGCTGTAAATCAATCATACCCGACACACCACTATGTTTCTGACATTTCTAAGACATAGATCAATATAACTAATGATATTTTCAATCATCTAGCACCAATTTAATGGATTGTAGTGATCTGAAGTTCAAAATTATTGGCTATATACACAAACGTTGGTTGGGATTTATGTGAGATGGATGATAAAGAAACCGACAGCAAAAATTGCAACTACTCAACACATGTTTTAGGGTTTCAACCACCAGTTGTACTCTTTACACGCGTCTACTAGAATATACTCCACGAGTTTGGTTGGAATTGCTGTCTAGACAGAACAACCTCATCCAACAGTCAATATGAAAAAACCCAACCTTGTTCATTCACTCACGTACAGAACAGTACCAGCTTCAACTCACCAAGAAAAAAATGGGTTTCAATTTTGAAGCAAAACATGTCTCCCAAACACCAATTCCACGCTCCATCGTCTTCTTGTTATTCTGTTCCTTAATACCATCAACCTCTGCCAAAAGCACTACCACCACCTTAACAGCGTATGATGTCCTTAAACAGTACAATTTTCCAGTTGGGCTTCTTCCTAAAGGCGTGGTTGGCTACGAATTGGACAGCACTACTGGCAAATTCAAAGCACAGCTAAATGATACTTGCGCTTTTTTACAATCCAATCTTATGAGTTGAAGTATAAATCTACTATAACGGGTGTGATCAAGAAGGACAGTATTTCTAGCTTAGAGGGAATTGAAGTGAAGGTGTTGTTTATGTGGCTAGCTAAACATTGTGACAGTCACTCGTGATGAGGATGAGCTTCAATTCTCTGTTGGAATTTCTGTAACTTCTATGAGACTCCCACTTGTGGTTGTGGCTTTGACTGTGATGATGGAATCAGGGATCTCATGAACGAGTCGCGTGATTTTGTGCTATCATCTTAAATGATTAGCTGTGGTGGACCTGCTTAATTAGGTGTTTCTGAGATGCTTAGAGCAGCTGTAACAGTGATTAAGATTACTATTGCTGTGATTTGTTTGTTCCTTTTCAACATAACATCATGATGTGTCTGTGTAGTAGATATTTCTAGTTAGTTAGGGGAGGGGCATGGGAAGATAGCGAATCACCCGGTTTAACTGATATTTCTGTGCAATAGTTAGTTTAGTAGGGGAGGGGCATGGGAAGTTAGTTAGGTAATATCTAGTTAGTAGATATTTCTGTGCAATAGCTCAACACAATAAACCTATTCACTCTCACATTAACCTAGTTCTTAACAACTTATTACATGTCCCTAATATCACCAAAAATATATTGTCTGTCTCCAAATTTGCTCCTGACAATCAAGTATGCTTTGAATTTCACACTCCATATTGTTTGGTGAAATCACATGTCTCTAAGCAAGTTGTTCTACAAGGCACGCTAGGATATGATGGCCTCTATGTCTTCAAAGGCTTACCTATAGTCAAAGTTCCCTAGCATAACTTGGTTCATTAATTCTGCTTTGTCTATCAATAATAGTAGTTTGATTGTTTTGAATACTGTTAGTTCTACAACTTCTACTACACCACAATCTCTTTGGCATGCTCGATTGGGGCATGCCAACACACACAGTCTCACATGTTATGAATTAGTGTAATATGAAGCCATCTAATACCCTTACTTTTTCCCTCATCATCTATCCCACCCCCATAATTACCCAAACGGACAAAAATACCCTTACTTTTTCCCAAAAATTACATGGTTTGTTAAAAAAAAATTGGAATTTCGGAATTACCTCTAATTCCGATAAGATTTTCGGAATTACCTCAGAAATGAGGTAATTAATGTGAACCGGAATTACCTATTTCTGAGGTAATTCCGAAAATTACAATTTTTTTATTTCGAACGAATAATTTAGGCTAAAAAATCGGTTTTGGACAACATACTACGATCGTAATGAAACCACAACCATTAGAAGCGAAAAAATCAAGAATCAAGACTAAAGTAGAAGGGACTTCTTATGGGACTACGACCTCAAAATCCCAAATTCATCATCGTTTTATTTTTACGATTTTTTTAATTTTTCATAGTCTCCAAAAATATAAAAAAATTTGTATAGCCTTATTTTGGTTTTGTTAGAATTTTAGTGGTGTTTTTATATTTTTTTAGAGTAGTTTTGACTATTTTTTTAGTAGCCTTTTAGTAATAAAAATTAAAACAAATCGATATATATCACGTACTGCCCCGTCTGGATTGGCGGGATACCCTAGATGTCGTCGCCATTCACCTACTTCACGTGCTTATTTTCAGTCATTTTTAGACATTTTGGACCCATAATTGTATTTGTACTCTATTTTATGTTGGTCATTTTATATATTTTGACGTATTGTTATTAAATCGTAAATCGTTCAGTATCATATTTCCAATAAAACGCGTTTAAATCTTAAGACCAAAATATAAAACTTTTAAAAAAAAATTAAAAATTTGAATTACCTTTTTAGAGGTAATTCAAATTTTTCATGATTATGAACAGGAATTACCTTTTTAGAGGTAATTCGAAATTTTTTTTTTTTGAACCGGAATTACCTTATTTTGAGGTAATTCCGAAAATTTAAAATTTTTTTTTTAAAACGCAGGGGTATTATTGGCATTTTTTGAAATATGGGGTGAGATAGATGATGAGGGGGGTAGGAAAAATAAAATCCTAAACAACATGTCTTTGGATTTTGCAATTCTTGTCAAATTGGAAAGTCTCGTCGTTTGTATGCTCCACCATCTCATACGCAATATAACACACCTTTTGAGCTAATTTACACAGACCTATGGGGACCCTGTCACATGGCCTCTAGCTCTGTTCGCTACTATTACATAGCCTTTGTTGATGTCTGCACTAAATTTACTTGGGTATACTTTCTTAAACAAAAGTCTGATGCTCTGCAAACATTCATATTATTTCACAATTACATTCCAACTCAGTTTGCAACCACTCTCAATGATGTCCAGTCAAATGGTGGTGGTGAGTACCAACCATTCACTAAGCATTTCCTATACCTCACATTAGAATGTTTTTGTTGAAAAATACTCTCACATCACTGAAATGAGTCTCACATTGTTGTCTCGTGCTTCTCTCCCTCTCTCATATTGGGATCATGCATTCGCTACTACTACTCACTTAATCAGCAGACTCCCAACACAGGGCCTGCCCTCCTTTACCTCACCTTTTCAATCACTATATCACACACCTCCCAACTACCAACAATTAAGAACATTTGGCTATGCCTGCTTCCCCCACCTACGACCCTACAACAAACACAAATTTGAATTCAAAAGCTCATAGTGTGTCTACCTTCGTTTATCCCCGCACACACAAAGGTCATAAGTGTCTAACTAAATAAGGATATGTCAAAGGATGTTACCTTCAATGAGAATTGTTTTCCCTACCCCTCCATCAGTGCACCCGCACCCACTGATTGCTCCATCAATCTACTATCTCAACCTTCTCACAACAACCACGGATTCTCACAACTTTCACCTTGAAATTATTTTTACTATGCACAAATAAAAAATAACGACTTTACTATAGATACTATTTTCTTGTAGGAATTGAAAAGAAAAAAATAATAATTAAGATATAATATAAAAAACTTGTGATATTGAAAATACAGAATGTTTTCCATTCTGAACTCAAAAAGGAAACTACACATACATATACATATACTACATATTTTCCCATCGGGACCTAAAAGCAATTAAGTAATATTATAAAATAAATTTGACCACGTAAACAATAAAGAAAAAATAAGAAATTTAGATAAACAAAAGAGAATAAATTCAATAAGTAACAAGTAAGAAAGAGAAAATGTGAAAAGTGCATGAGAAAGCTAAACCAAAATAAATGAAAAGTAATAAAGAGAAAAAGTAGAATGTCTAAAGTAGTAATTTTGTTAGCATATTGTTTTCTTATTATATATATGACTAAAGTAGTAATTTTGTTAGCATATTGTTTTCTTATTATAGTAGTATCTAATCTAATATCTAATCTAATCTAATTTAATAATATCTAATATCTAATCTAATCTAATATTTAATTGCTTCCAAAAAAATATCTATATATAATCTAATCTAATATCTAATTATAGTATCTAATCTAATATCTAATATGCTTAAAAAAAATCTAATATCTAATAAAAAATTTGTATTCTTATACTATTTAAAATAATAATTTTGTTAGCATATTGTATTCTTTTAGTATAAATTCAACCATGTAAATAAAAAAGAAAAAATAATAAATAAGGATAAACAAAGAGAATGAACATAATTAAAATATGTGATAGCAAATGTGAGAAAAATAATAGAGATGGAGTGAAATAGCCAAAGCCGGTCATTAATGTGTGTGGGTCGTGCCACCGCATAGAGCCTCGATTATATCCAATGTTTTGGGGGCCACCAAAAGAGTAATTCAGTTACGAAAAAAATTTAGATGTTTAAATAAGCGAAGTTTGTTTCTCAATAGTCAGTTTGGTGGTAATAGAATTTAATTTGGTGACAAAATATGATGTTAAGAAGAGTATTTTGGGGTATTTTTGAGAAAAAAAATTAAGTGTCCAAGTAGCAAAGTTCTTTCCTCAATAATCGATTTGGTGAAAAATAATTTATTTGTGACAAATTATATAGACGGTGATGCTCAGCAATGTGTTTTTGGAGTGCTTTAGAGTTCGGAATTTTTTTTTTAAGTGTTCAAATACTCAGAATTCCTTCCTCAATAACTAGTTTGGAGAAAAAAAATTAATTTCGTGACAAAATATGTTAGTGTGATGTTGAGCAGTGTGTTTGGGAGTACTTTAGAGTTCTGGAAAATTTTCAAGTGTTCAAATACAAATTTCCTCAATAACTGGTTTGATTTGATGAAAAAATAATAATTTCTTGACAAAATACATAAAGTGTGTCATAAAGTAGTGTGCGTTTGAGGTATTTTAGCATTCGGAAAAATAATTAGATATGATTAATGAAAAAAATTAGTATATGATTCATAAAAAAATAATAAAAGTATAATTAGGAAACCAACTTTTAAGATTTGAACAGAGCCATATATGAAGCCCCGATACACTAAAATAGGCCAAATATCCATATCTGACATGTATGCGACACCGCTAGGTGTTTGATATGTCGGGATATGTACACTTGGAGTATTGGAATTTTCAATTTTTAAAAAATAAAGTGTGATATGCAGGGGATACGTGGTTGATACTCTTACGATACAATTGGCTTATATGGATAGGCCCAGGATACGTCAGACTTACACAGATACACACATAATATGACATGTGGGGTTCTTTCATTTTTTGACAACCAATGTCACTCTTTTTGGAGTCCTTTAAATTATATCCTAAAAAAACTATAATAAAATGGTGGCTTCTTTTTGTGTGTTTTTTTGTCCTTTTTTTTCTTATTATGAGAAATTATCAATTAGTAAAGTGAATATTTTTTTTTAAAAAAAAAAGTTGAATATCTCTTGATATCTTTGGTTATATTTGTATATTATGTTTTTATTTTATATATTTGAATTTTAATTTAAATGTTTGCTAAAGTATTCGTGTATCGAATCTCGTATTGTATCGAATCTCTTGAGTTGCATCATTGAATGTGAGTGGTAGAATAACGTGGAAAAAAGTAAAAATGATCTCACATTACATGTTTCCTCAATGTAGAAAAGGACAAGCCCAAGGCGTGTATCATCTCACCTTGCTGTCCTTATCATCACGAAACGCTGCCGTTTAGACCATCCTATTTTCAATCCATCGTCGTGTAAATAAAAAACGATTCCACATGGCCTAGCCCCCAACATAATTAATCAGACTCCCATTCCAATTGGATCCCAATCAATTTCCACACGCATCGCATGACGAGCACCGTCATTCTCGTCGTCCTCCTCCTTTCGGCGACGCTAAGCGCCACCGGAGAACCATCGGCGTACGAGGTGATAAGGGGCTACAATTTCCCGGAAGGGATTCTGCCTAAAGGAATCACCGGCTACAAATTGGATGAATCCAACGGCAAATTCCGCTTAGATCTGAACGGTTCCTGTAGTTTCTCTCTTGAAGGTTCCTTTCAATTGAATTATAAATCAGCCATCACCGGCCACATATCGGAGAATAGACTCACCGATCTTAAGGGTATAAGCGTCAAAATCCTCTTCTTTTGGGTCAACATTCTCGAGGTTATTCGCACCGGTGATGACCTGGAATTTTCCGTCGGCGTTGCTTCTGCCTCTTTCCCGTTAGATAATTTCTTCGTCTCACCGCAGTGTGGTTGCGGTTTGGATTGCGATTCTATCGGAAATAGAAAACTCAAATTGAAATCAACAAACCCTAAAAATCCTTCTCTTTCCTCCTCCGTTTAGACACAAAAATTTATCGACCTTTTCACCTGCTTCAGTTTATCAATTATCTCTCGTGGACATAATTTTTATTAGTAATAATTAGATTTTAGTTGCCTTGTTTGTAATTGTAAAATGATTTTATGATATCTCTTGTTAAATGTTAGTTTCAAGCATTTAACATAATCATGTGATATAAATAATATTGTGTTTGTATTGGGAGGAGAGATCACATGGGTATATGATCTAGCCGTGGATGATGGGTTTTCTATCTTGTAATGTGTGATGATGAATCTGATGATAGATTCAGAGTGGAATGTTGTAGAGTCATTAATTTTTGCAGTTCTTCGTTTTTTCTTTGTTCTAAATGGTTCATTCAAATTGTTGCACGAGATGGTTTCAGATTAGCCTCGAAAATAAGCAATGGCCAATGGTGTACTACAAGTTTTCATTCATCATATAAATGAATATAATTGATTGGACGCTATACAGATCTCAGAAGGAAGGATCTTTGTATAAATCCGTCTACCTCTTGATTCTACTACTCATTAGAATTGCATTATCATGAATGAATAGCTGGAATGGTGATGGTGAGTACTGAGTGGGAATGTGGGATTATCACCGTGTCAATGGGGCCATAGTTGGATGCCCTTACTTAGCCCTGGATTCCCCTTTGCTTGGTGGGTTTCACACTCCTCATGACCCACTCATATCGTGAAAAGCACAAAAAAGTCTCTACGCTTTTTTTAACACTCACGTACGATTTGCACGCACACTTGTTCACGCCAGATCGAAAAGAAGATTTTAACTTGCTAATTTTACTCAGACACCCCAAAATTAAGTTTTTAATAGGTTCGAGCAAGTGATAGCCGAACCAATTCGAACTTGCGAGGTCCAAACCAAGCTGTTGGTTTTTTTTAAATCTTTGTTAATTGAAACTACTCTGAATAATAAATTAACAATTTTGCAATGCTAAATTACTAACTTTTAACGAATGTAACCATCAATTCAATACTAAATTTCCTACTAATGATAGGTATAACAAAAACCAAATATAGATAGATAAGTGAAATTAGTACAGATACAATCCGTGCAAAAGAAAAAGTAAATAATCCATAGAGTACAATCCAAGGCAATTAATAAATACAACTAATGTCGTTGCCTCTCCCTCGGCTCGAAGACATCTCTAGCATGAGAGACACAACTAAAGCTCCTAAGCCCCCTCTTGAATGACTTTGCAATTGCCTTCAACCTCTACACAATCTTCCAGCCACTGGTCCCACGTGGAATCCCAGCACCTTCCAGACGTGCTCCATCTCATCATACAGGGCAAGGGTCTCAGGCATGGCCTATAAGAAAGTAAAAAAATACTTTAATCACAAAAGAAAGTTAAATTAAAAATGCTTAAAAAACATTGTAACACTAAAGTAAATCATCATACCTCTCTAAACTCTACAGCAAGCAAGGCGTAGTTGTCTGGTGACAAGTATGGGTGGGATACACTCCTAAACCATTCAATGTAACCTGAGAATGTGGCTGGCAACCCAGACACGCCTCACCTTCAAGAATAAGGTGCATATTGAATTCCATCGACGCGACGTCAGCTTGGTCCTTAGTGATTACCGGTTGTCCAGTGGGCCTAGGGTCCTCTGGGATGCCCTGTATGCACCCAAATGTCTAACCACCCGATCGGGGTTATATGCCACCATGGCCCCAGCATAACGCAGATGCCCCTTAAAATAGGTCGTCCCAACCATAGCTTTGTGATATGGGAAATGGCATCCATGTCACATCCTCCGACCTGAGATAGTCCAGAGCTACCCTGAAACCCACCAATGACCCATTTGCCCTCTTGCACTCCCACCTCTTAGCCCGTGCCTCCTGTTCGGTGTACCCCTCTCTCAACCACTTCGTACCAAATATATGCCCCGGAAATGTTCAAAAATCTACGCCTGTGATAAATAGAAAGCGAGTTAGGGATCGAACAACATATAATAAACATAAAACAATCCCTAATATTGTTAATTAGACCATCCAACCACTGTGCAACACAACCAGCAACCAGCTAGTACACCAGAACCAAAATCAACCCAATATCCACCACTGAGCAAAACGTAAGGCACCACAAAGAAGAACCAAAAGACCCGCGAAGTTGTTCGGGAGAAAAAGCGGAAAGTCCAGAGTTTCCCCGTATTGTAAGGCCAACTGGCCCCGAGGTCTTTAGATGTGAAACTGAGGGCCTGAGAGGATGAGGTGAGAACAAGTAGAAGGTTAGAGAGAACCGTAGCTCTTGGGGACTGGAATAGGCAGAGAAGCAAAGACAAATTCGAATGTGAGAAACAGCTAAGCCGCAAGGGAAAGGGTGTTCAAAGTATTTGAGAAAGTAGATCTGGAGGGTCAGGCAGATCTGGGGGAGGACGATCGGAAGCGAGATCAGAGGTGAAGCATGAAATCTATAGTCTGGTGGGTTGGGTGGAGGGCGTGAGGGAGAGGATCAGAACGTAAGCAGAGCGACGACACAGTGGGTGAGCAGGGTGGAGAGTGGATTGAGGCCCTACAGCGCCAGAGAGCAAGAAGCATGATGAGTAGCGTTGGTGCCGAGAGAAAGAGCCACTTGAGCGCGACAAGAGAAGCCTGGGGAACCGATGGAGGCGTCGTTGTCACTAGAGCCGACAAAATGGGTCGAGCCCGCTGGGCCAGGCCGGGCTAGCCTAAAAAAACCCAGGGCTTGGGCCAAATGAATTGAGTCTTTTTTTACACCCGGGCTTAAAAACCCGAACTTAAAAAGTCCGAGCCCGTATCGGGCTAGCCCGACCGGGCTATGGGTAGCCCGCAAGTCCGTGAATTAAGCAAAAATACTAACCCAAATTCAAAGAACGAACTCAATGAAGTCATCTCACTGTCAGCTCTTCGGTTTTTATATTATATATGTACTAGTATTGTTACTTAGTTAATTAATAGAATAATGATAATATACTCCCAATTCCAATTCACCAAAAAACCTTCCCACATTCCAAATCCCATCCCAATTTCCCAAACAAATACATAGTATATGGTATTGCTGCTATTGCAATTTAGACATTGTTAATGGGAAAAAAACACACACACGTTCCCACATTCCAAATCCCATCCCAATTTCTCAAACAAAAATATGATCTATGGTATTGCTGGAATTGCAATTTAGACATTGTTACAGAATGGTATTTTTTCTATTATTAGTATATTGTTGCATTATATGGTACTTAAAAGTATTAGTTGAATGTTTAATGTTAAATTGGATGCTACAGAATGGTGAAAAGTTGTAAAATATTGATTTTTCATTCTTAGTTCTTACATATCTATGACAGCATTGCTAAAAAATCGCGCGCAATACGGGCCGTCTCATAAAGCCCGCAGCCCGCATAGGGCTCAGCTTGGGCCGTAAATGATGAGTCCAAATTTCAACCCGGGCTTTTTAGACGACCTTTAAAAGCCCGATCCCGGCATGGGTCGGCCCGATACGGGCCGGGTAGCCCATTTTGCTAGCTCTAATTGTCACCACCAAACCCTAGCGGATGTCTAGGGAACCTCTACACCACACGTGTAATAAAATAAAAAGTTGTAAGTCTTAATTTACACCGTCACTTCTACGTGACTTACTGATAGTTGAATTGGACTAAAATGACCCTCTTCTTCAAGCCACTTAAGCTTTGGCCTTTTGCCTATTATCATTTATCAATGAAAATTCAGTTGACAAAAAATCTCTTGTGAAGAGATAAGGTTGTATCATAGTGACATTTTGAAATTGAAGTTATATTTAAGTAATAAGTTTATTAATATGCTACAATCTGTCATGACTGTGTATAATTTAAAAATACATGACTCATTCTTCTCTCCTACACCCGTGACTTGGCCCAATGAACAATACTGGTCAAGAAATCTCTAATTGTTGTTATGTGTGTAGCTATTGTTACTAACATGTTTGTGGTGCGGGTTGATTTGATTTTAAAGAAAAACATTATATGTTCCAATATAAAAATAACATGCAATTTAATTTAGTTTAGTTTGGCTTGGATTGTTAAATTAAAAAAAGAAAAAAACCAATTTGATCTGAGTTCAAATTCGAGATAACCACTTTACATATGTGAATTTACTAGTGATGTTTGTCACTTCTTTAAAAAATCATTGAAGTACACTTTCTTAGAGGAATTATTCGTGAACATGTTCACGCAAAATTTACTTGGCCCGAAATCAATCCTTCCTTTTTTTATGCTAATTAATATACTTAATTAATAAAACCGTGAGAATATGAATGGCTTTAGGAGAGAGAATCGTGGTATAAGGCAATCATAGGAGTAAAATACTTGTGGATAACTAATAAAATAATCAAACTCAATTATCACAACCGTAATCTATAATGATGACAACAATAAACTAAGGTGCGGTGTGTCTTAGGCCACAGACAAATCTTGGTGACTTGTGTTTATAAAACTATTAGTACTAAACAAAATGGGTGGACGGTTGGTAAACTTAGTTAGGTTAGGCCATACAGCCACATGCGTACGCTCTCTAGGGGCCAATTATGTTTGTACAAAGTGGAGCACCGCCCCCTCTATCATTGTGTGGATATATATTCACAATTATCATTCCATATTCCCTTGCTGTTGTTCTGCTATAACCATACTTTTACTACCTCATTCAATGAACCCCTTTAACTCTTCTCAACTAATTTCTTCTGTAGGATTGATCAAGAACACAAGATTGAGAGTAAGAATATGAGAGTAGAGTCTCAATCGCGTGAATAGTAAAATGTTCAACCTCTTCATTAGCCTCTTTAGGCAGTATATATAGTTATACAAGAATTAATGACTAATGATGAGGTAGTCGTTATATAATTATGGCTACCGTTACATAATTTATGACAACTGTTACAATATATATATATATATATATATATATATATATATATATAGTGACCGACTACTCTTTGAGTGTCGAGCCTCACAAGACCGGACCGAGTATTCAGACATATTGTCAGCCTTTGATGTTGTGTTCCTTGCCAAGTCCAGTTATCCAGCACCCAGTCCCTCGGGTGTTGTTCCTTGACTGGGGGTTCCGCATAGTGTTCGGTTTGGTCGTGAACATAAACTAATCTTAGACATCAATAGGAAGTAAGCCTAAAGAGATATGTGATATGATCATTGAGATCAAAGAAATAATGATTGTTTTAGTATATTCCAGAATGGGCTTTTTAGGCATTGTCTTTGAATAGTTTGTTAGGTAGTAATGTTACTGTGTGGTGATGTATCCTCTTTTATGATGAGTATCCACTAGCCTATATAAACATTGTAGTGATCTCTTATTTGGTATCAATGAAATATCTTAAGAAAGGTCTCTCTTCTTCTCTTTATTCATTGCTTGAGGAGGTTTGCTCAGTTCCTTAAAAACTGAGTATCTATCAATGGTGCTTTCGTTGTGTTGAACTCCTCCCTACCATGAGTTTTTCACTCCCCCTTGTTTATCGGTTCGATGGTACACATGTCGATGATTGGATCTTCATGATCTCTCACTTTTTCATTCACCAACACACACCTGAAGAACATCGACTCACCATTGCCTCGTCCTACCTCGATGGCGCCGCACTCGCATGGTATCAATGGATGTATAGGAATCACCAGCTCACTTCTTGGGCAGAATTTCTCTGTAAATTAAAGATTCGCTTTCCTTCCACCTGTGGGGCTGGTTATTATCCTTCAACACTAATTTTGGGTTCAGATTTGAGTACGCATCTAGTTCTGTCACCGATTCTGTATTGCCAGCGGAAGTAATCCCTGATTAAGAAATAGCGGAATCAGACTTTGCGGACGCAACCTCAGTAACTACTGATGCTCTTTCAGGTCCTATGTCGGCTGAATCTTGCCCTCTTTCTCTGAGTTTGGATTCTAATTCAGAATTTCATTCGCATCCTTCCACCGACTATGCTATGGATTCCTTCACCGCCTCCTATCTCGTTTCCGATGACTCTGTATGCACGAAGCGTGGCTCACTCTCTAAATCTTCAGACTCAACCTAACACATAACCCATAATTATCGGCAACTTAAAATAGTCTGAAGTTTAGTATCTTTATAATTATTGGTGACCACTCAATACAATATGAGACTTGATTGATGAATTTGATTCAAAAACTGCTCGAAGGATGGCTCTTTTTAAATAACTAGAAGGTTAATATTATTTTGAGATTATATCAAAATGTTATTTACAATTTATTTAATAATGTAGTTTACAGTTTTTAGTGATTTATTTGATTTTTTAAAAAAATTGGGACCCAAGTTTAAAGATTTGCACAAGGCCCTCAATTTGTTTAAGACGGCTCTGCTCCTAATACAACAAATAATGCTTTTCTCTTGCTACCGGTAAGGAACTGGTGCGCACTCGCTTTGGGTTTAACTTCTCCTAGTGCTCAAATCCAACAGTGGGACCCAGGGATAACAAAAGATGATCATGCAACCATTTTGGTGTTTTTATTTTCCGGTGGAGCTCAACACCACAGTAGGATCCTGGTGAACATTTCCAAATATTTAAAGTTCTTTTGTCATTCCAATTCAACTAATGGGATCTAGGAAAATCTATTCATAGAGAAAAATTTTACAACCTTGAGGACAATGTTGATTTTGATGGGGTAGGTAATGATATGATCATTGAGATCAAGGAAATAATGATTGTTTTAGTATATTCTAGGTAATGATATGATCATTGAGATCAAGGAAATAATGATTGTTTTAGTATATTCCAGAAGGGGCTTTTTAGGCATTGTCTTTGAATAATTTGTTAGGTAGTAATGTTAGTGTGCGGTGATGTATCCTCATTTATGGTGAGTATCCACTAGCCTATATAAACATTGTAGTGGCCTCTTATTTGGTATCAATGAAATATCTTAAGAAATGTCTCTATTCTTCTCTTTATCCATTGCTTGGGGAGGTTTGTTCAGTTCCTTAAAAATTGAGTATCTATCAATATGACACCTTATATAACTATACTCAGCTATTATATGATAGTACCTACCAACATGGTATAGCAGAAGTGATAGATACTTAAGCTCTTTAACCTTTTGATTAAGAGTTTGATCCTGATTGGTGCATATAGAAAAATATCTGATGAGAGAAGTCAATCCCTTAAATGAATCTCAATACTTCATGTGATTAGTCTTCTAATTGCATATGCATAGATGCCTTGCTTTAACAAAAAAAAATTATGATAGTACCTAATTAAGTAAGAGGTGGAGAAACTAAGACTTGGACCCCACTTGACGACAACATGGGTTTATTAACATCAAGTTTCATTTTCTTATAAAAAAACATCAAGTTTCATTTAAAAAAACAAAAACATCAAGTTGGCACGTCAATAAGCTTGCAGTTTAGCAACTAGCTCTAGCCGGTTTTTTTTCGAATAAAGTACAATTATTTTTTGGTATTACCAAATCAGGGACATTATTATTTTTTTTCCAATTTTAAAATTTGAAGGCATATTGTTGCATTGTTCAACTATCTTACCTACGTGGAAAATTACTCTGGTTTGTATCATTGAGAAAAATATAATTTTTTCTATTGAGAAAATAAAGTTTTCATTTTTACTAAATAATAAATTTATTTTTGTTGTTGTCAAAATAAATTAATTTCTTGTTTTTTTATGGAATAAATTTCTTTCTTGTTTATATGAATGTTACATATTAAACAAGAGAATTCCTGTTATTATAGTGTGACACACTATTTCTATAATAATAGATAAAATAAAGTTAAAAATTTTCATATAAGTTGTAAACTATTTTCATTTTCTATCTTGGATATTAACTTGACATATGTTGTCTTCATAAACTCTCTTAAATACTCTCACAAGTGTTTCTGACAGTAAATTTTTCTAAATAAAACAACCCAAACAGACTCACAATCTTCAAGACTTGTGGTTATTACGACTATATTTATGATCGTAGGGTTCCATAGTATATGGACTTCACTGGTGTGCATTAAAAAAAATCTTCACGCTTAAGTTAGGATTCTCTATTTTAGAAGAGTTAGGATTTAAGTTGACACACTTTTTATGGGTCCCAAACGTAAGTGTCCCATAACCCAAACATTATACAATAAGTGGCGTCTTTAGATTCCTACTAATATTTTATTTTTGGTTACAAAATTTTTAGAGTGACTAGATGACGTCCCAATCACGTTTACTTCATTCCTAGTAGAAATTTGAACCCAAGGCCTCGCAAGTGCAAATTCTGTCATGCTTAACTAAGTCAATATTTTAGGGTTAGATGCCTTATAATATGATTCATCATTTAAATTTTTAAATTTTTAATTCATTTCTAAAAGGTGGACTTAAATATAGAATGAGAAGAAAAAAGAACAAAGATATAATGATGTTTCATTTCAATTCTCAAAACAGGACAAGAGAAGTACATGAAGGTCTTTGTGAACCTCAAGACCCAAAGTGGTTTCATTTTTTGTCCAAAAGCTTGGCTCGCAATTCAGCAACATCAATCTCTTTGATGTTCTCTGGTTTGTAGTAACCAGTAACAGGATCTGGGACCCACGAAACCTTTTCACCAGCTGCTCCCTTCCCTTCCCCTGACTTTGGAGCTACAATCTTTCCACTCATGGAGGAAGAAATCACTCCCCTTGTTGCGCTTTCTGCTGTAGCCGCATACCCTCGCCTGATAACAAAGAAAGTCAGGTATACATGGTCAATTAGGTCATCGACGTAGATTAACTATTGACAAAGTCAATACATACTGTGCATCAATAACACGATAACCCAAAAAAATATGATAACAAAGATGAGATGAAAAAACATTGGGAGTACCTGGTAAGGGGGTTGGAGATTCCATCAATAACTAGAGCAGAGATAACCTTAACGTTGGGGAAGGAACGAGCCATTGATATATGATGATTGAAATTAAGGTTAAAGATTTGTGGGAGGACAAGTAATAGTTAGAATAGATATTTATATATATATTTTGTTTCAAAGTAAAGTGGTTTTTGTGTGGGAAGAAACAGCATAGAACAATGTGTGAACAGCGAGGAGTAGAGGAAACTCTGTGGTGTAAGAGGTTCCAGCAGGTAAGGTATATAAATGTGTTGTAATGAGTTGCAGTGAGTGGAATATGTTTATATAGGAGGTGGGAGGTGTAATAAGAAAACAGAAAATTGGTTAAGCGGAGGAGATACTACTACCTCTCATTTTCTGACACCTATTGGTTCATTCTTAGAGCCGTTTTCTAGTTGCCTTTGTTTATTTCAAGTATACTTCAATAAAAAAAAAGAGAATAACACGTATTAATTCTTGTAATTGTGCAAATGTTTCTGAAAACCAGAAAGGAAAAGGAAAAACTACACAACCAGGTAGAATAAAAGTGGAAAACAGAATTGGCCTTTCAGATATACCGAAAAATGGAAAATGTAAAAAAGAAAACTACATTAACAGCCAGATAGGATAAAAAGGAGCAACTTCTTTTTCGGTTACATGATGCAGCACATTTTCCTTGGGTCTTTTTCTGGGGAAATTTGGCTTTAACCATAAAAATGGTGACCACGGGTTTATGTAGAGGGCTCAACTAGTGGTAGATCAACTTTGTTTGTTTTAGTCCGGGTAGCTCACGTGGTTGAGTGAAAAGGATATCGTTGGCGGAAAAATATAGGCGTACGGGGTTCGAACCCCGCTCTCCCCTCCCATTTAACAACTAACACACTAATTACTAACCACTTTGCTTATAAAAAAAACGTTGTTTGTTTTAATTTTAAGGCAAATTAACTCTTCTTCCGTTTGAACTTTACCATTTTGCCAATAATGTGAATCTTCCAAATGAATTAATGTGGGTGATTACTCCCATACCCCTCCAAAGTTGGGTGTGTATGATACCTTCAAGACAAAATACAAAATAGGTTCAATATTTATTTTTATTTTAAAATATTTAAATAGAAAAAAAGGTGTCAATGAGTATTTTGCCTATAAGGTATCATACCCACCCAACTCTAAGGGGGTATGGAAGAAAAAACCATTAATGTGGGGTGACAAAAGCACGGTCAACAATAATGTGAATCTTCCAATCCAAGTGGACAATTTCTTTGGCTACTTGGCTTTGCGAACATTCATTCATTCCCAACCCCCCGAGACGATTCTCTTTACTTAACCAGGTTTCCGTCCACAATGTACGAGAAAAATAGTGAGTTTTTTTTGGTTTGTAAACGGAGTGGTAATTGCCATTAGAAACTCATGCACCACTGTGAGGTTCCTAGTTCGAACTCAGGACATGATATCCAGCCTAACAATTTCGACATTTGCCAAATTTACCCCTATTTAAGTGATCTCAAATTTACCCTATTTAAGTGATGTAGTTAAAGATGATGTCATTAATTAGAAGTGTAAATCATCATTTAATGAAAAAGATAATCTTAAAAAGAAAATAAACTTTTAGCTTTGTTAAATGATAATAAATGATTTCAATGTCATTCGTTGGTGTTCACGGCCTGACTGATCGCTACTCGAAGGACTCAACCGTAGTATCAACGACAGAGGGACTCGATGTCGAAGACCAAGGGACTCAACCGTAGCAGGGTGCCCTCCCTCATGTTATAGCATTCATGTGAGCTTTAGCCGATAGATCGTGTTGGAGTCGTACAATTTCTTTTACGAAAATATTATTTGTTTAACTAATTGTTTTTATTTTTTTTTGAGATTACTAATTTGGAGTCGTACAATTTCTTTTACTAATTGTTTTTATTTTTGACAAAAACATTTTATTTTCAATTAGTTGTTTTCTTATAAATCTTGAGATTTTTTCAGCAAAAAATAAATAAATATGGAGAGATTTTAGGGAATGTTAAGTGTTACAAGATATGTTTTTAAGAAAGAGAAGAATATCATGTGCCAATGTGTACTAATCCCTCATCTATAATACAAGATCGACTTTATTTTGCCATTTTGGTGGGAAAAACCCTCATCTATAATACAAGATCGACTTTATTTTGCCATTTTGGTGGGAAAATTTTTTCCCACCATTTACCTATATACCCATCATTTTGTACCCTACTGTTTACCAATATACCCCCACTCTATATTTTTGGACCAACATACCCCCACTCTATATTTGTGCCCCACCATTTACCAATATACCCCTCATTTTGTACCCCACTGTTTACCAATATACCCCCACTATATATTTTTGGACCGACATACCCCTGACAAATTTTTTTTTCTCCAACACTTTTTTTATTATTATCAAAATGTACCCTCATTTTGTACCCCACTCGCTTACCAATATACCCCCACTCTATCCGAGAACTATTAATACACAATCGTTGACTTCCTCACTTTTGGTGGGAAAATTTTATTCCACCATTTACCAATATACCCCTCATTTTGTACCCCTTTGTTTACCAATATACCCTCATTTTGTACCCCATTGTTTACCAATATACCCCACTCTATATTTTTGGACCAACATACCCCCACTCTATATTTTGTACCCCACCATTTACCAATATACCCCTTATTTGTACCACACTGTTTACCAATATACTCCCACTCTATATTTTTGGACCAACATACACTTGGCAAAAAAAATTTGGTCCAACACTTTTTTTATCCACTTTTGGTGGGAAAATTTTATTCCCACCATTTACCAATATACCCTCATTTGTACCCCACTGTTTACCAATATACCCCCACTCTATATTTTTGGACCGACATACCCCCACTCTCTATTTTGTACCCCACCATTTACCAATATACCCCTCATTTTCTACCTCACTATTTATCAATATACCCCCACTCTATATTTTTGGACCGACATACCCTTGACAATTTATTTTTTTGTCCAACACTTTTTTTAAATTATCAAAATGCACCCCTCATTTTGTACCCCATTGTTTACCAATATACCCCCACTCTATATTTTTGGACCGACATACCCCTGACAATTTTTTTTTGTCCAACACTCTTTTTTTTAACTGTTTACCAATATACCCCCACTCTATATTTTTGGACGGACATACCCTTGACAAAAATTTAACCATTCTGATTTATGTTTGTAATAGGTAAATACAATTTATATTTTTTCAAATCGTATTTACCTATATACGTTTTCACTGACGAAAACCAAATAAATTAAAAAAAAAAGAATCATATTTATGTCAGAATATGGTAAATACGATGCAATTTTTTATGGAAAATCGAATTTATGTTTTATGAAGATAAATACGACTTACTATTTTTTGAAGTTTATGGGAGGAAATCGTATCTAGATAAATACGATGCGAAATGTGCTGAAAATCGTATCTATCTCCTGGAAAGTAAATACGATGAGCTTTAAAATATTTCTGGTCAAATCATATGTAAGTGAGAAATGGTCAATATTTCGTAAAGGGTTTAGGGTTTAGGATCAATGACTAAATTAAAATACTTTTGAAAAAGTCAATGACTAAATTGATATATCAGAACGCTTTTAACAACAAATAATACACGCTTATTTTTAGTGAATTATCTTTATCGTATTATTTTTAGGCCATAGCTTGTATCAAATAACATTCTAGGCCTACACATTTTGGAAAACTTAGATAAGAGGCAAAAATATACTACGTAGATCGAGTAATAAATTACTAATCTGTATATTATTTAACAAATTATTTCTTGTCGCCACGTGTATATATTTTGGGAGAAAATAATTGTTCTGAGCTTTCATGCGCTCATGCGAAAGAGCAGTTTGTGTCCTAGTACTTGTAAATGAAAATTACTCACTTTTTCATGTATATCATGTGCCAATGTGTACTAATACTTGTCAAATGTCCAACTTTTATGTATTATTCTATGAGCTCTGCTATTTATAGCGAAGAGAAGCGCTAACGAATTCGTGGAATGACATGGAGCTCTTTTTTAACAATTAAAATAAGCAACAAAAAAATAATAATAATAAGACTTAATTCTTTCTCTGCAAATACCGCTTGGAGTCACGTTTCAGACTGCTAATGGTCGTTGTCGGTAACTGCAAGAAACAGAGTTAGAGTCACTCAGAGGTGAGTGAAGTTGAACCACTTCACCTCTCCAAGTCCACACCACACCCAGATTAGAGAGAAAGAGAAGCCATGATCACAACTCAGTTAGAAGAAGACCTCAAGTGTCTTAAGCATCAATAATTTGACATTCTTTTTTTCTTTTTTGTATTTGTTGCAGATTCTGTCAAGGCATTTAAATGGATCTGTAAATCCAAACGTTTTGTATATTGGTTCGATAATTGAGATGCTGTCAGTGAGGCGGTGGTCATAAGGCAAGGAGGGTGGTGGTTGAGATCTATGGAGAAAACATCAACACAGTGATGGGTTCTTCAGATGTATTGATAAAAACCAACGTTGTTGTCGTAATTTCATCACCGATATGGCTACAGTCGACATTGAAGACAGGAGCGAAAATACCATGCCATGTCATTCGTGAGGCGTTCGTTATGACATCCTCGCTAGATTTAGCATTTTCCTTATTCTATTTGTTGTAAAAATTCTCTGTAACAAATGCTCTAAATGTTAACGTGACATGTATAGTTCGAGAAAATAAAATGTTAACATAAATTAAAAGATACTCTCTCGTATCAATGTTTACCCGTTAACGTGTTATATTTCCTCGAAAGAAATCAAAAGTAATAAAATTATACCAACAACATGTAATGATGTATACTCGTTAAAATTCAAAACAAAGATAATTTTTTTTATAGAAATATAAAATATTCATTTATAAAAATAAAAATGTTTTTCTTATTTTGTGAAGATTAAATAGAATAATGAAAAATAAAGATAATTATCTATACTGATATGTATCATAATCTAACAAGTAACAAGACCATTCTTATCTCTTAGTCTTAGACAAAATCAAGTTATTCAACTATTTAATTTGTAAAAAGATAATTAATATAGTACAGTACTTGTATTATATTAATATTGGAGTTAATATAGTAATTTAAATTTAAACACATTGATCACCCCTATCAAGCATAGGTCGTTGAAATTTAAATATCCTTTCAAGTTTCAAGAGGGGCCGTATTATTTCATTTCATCTGACCTGTTGCTATCTTTTGGCCCCAAGGTCCCTGCTTTCCTGGTGCAAATTGTAGTAACATACTATATACTATTCTATATCACTTTGTGTAGTGGGGAATATAACTATATGATATTTTTAAAAAATTAGGTCAGATGTTCCGATGATGTAGCAAGGAAATGAATTAGTTTCTTTACGTGAACACAAATAGAAAAAAAGAAATGGAATCCTAGAGTAAAGTCAACTATAATTTTGTGTAGTAAGTCCCCCATTTCTATGCATATCCCTTATCCATTAGAGCAGACACTTTATTAATTTCAACTTTGCCCAATAGAGCAAATTATAACAGAAAGAGTTTACGAGCTCTTGCAAGCTAGACACATCTCCATTATTGGAAGGGCGATTTTGGCGAAATTTGTAATTCAGATTTTACCTACGTATGTCATGTAATTGAGTGTCATTTCCTTAAAAAGTTTGTGAAAGATTGATAAGAAGTGTAGGAGTATAGTTTGTGTCACTAAATGACCTCTTTAGTGATAGTCACTAAAGGGGTAAATATGTAAAAGACCAATTAATAAAATTAGGATATTTTAATATCAGTCATTTATGAGTTCTTGGTTATTAGGGATTAGTTATTGTGTTGTTAAATAAAAAAAACGTTCAAATTAAATGCCCCAAAAAAATAGGCAAATTATTAACCGATTTGATTTCCCAAAATACGGCTACCCTAATTCCACAACCCAAAAAAATGAAACCCAGCAAAGAAGACTCGAACGAAGAAACCCAGAATTAATGAACGACGACGACACACAGAACACAGAATGAACGACGAAACCCAACGAAGAACACATAACGAACGACGAAACCCAACGAAGAAAACTCGAAGAAGAAGCGAAGAAGACGAACCCAAACAACACATGAAGAAGAATCGAAGAAGACTCGAAGAAGAAGACTCCCAGAGAGGAATTAGAGAACACAAACCCAGAAGCTACGAAAACGAACCAGAGTAAACGAAACCCCTCCTTACAGTATCAAATCGAAAACCCCTCCTAACCAAAGTAAACGAACCAGAGTAAACGAAACACCTTCTGTGTAGATCCTCCATTTTTGGGATAATCCTAAACATGTAAAATCCACTTTGTTGGGTAGGAAAGAGTGTGGAGGTCCAAAAAAGATGGTGTGCTAGCCTTGAGACAATCTAAGGACGTTAATGCTACTTTTACGATGAAAATCGCTTGAAATTTATGCACAAAATTATATTCTCTCTAAGCCTCAACCATAATGTTAATCTACGATCATCAACAAATTAAATTCCTAATCCAATAAAAAAATCTGCAAAATTCATAAAACTATATTACTTTGCAGCCAAATTAAAAAAACTATATCAAAATCATTTATCTTTTTCTTTCTCTGAACATAAAAATCATTATCTAATCCATTTGAAGAAAGTAAGAGATCTACATCCTAGTCATGACGGTAACATCAACGATGGTGGATCATTTTCCGACATGGAAAGGGGAAAACAAACACCAACAGTCATACTGAGGTTAGGAAAGGAGTGTGTAGATGAGTCATTCCTTACATAAGTTACATGCAAATAGTGAAACAAAACTTCTGCGAGAGAGTGTAAGAGAGAGGAGAGAGGAGTGATAAGACTTATCCGATAAGGACAAATTCTTAACTACCTTTGTCAATTAGATAGGTGCTGCACCTTAATAAGGCAAAATGTGGTGAGGTTTTTGTTGACCAAATTGAAACACGATAACTTTTTTTTTACCAAGTGAAAATTGCACTAATAACACACTCTGAGTGCAGTACCCAAATTTATATTATGGATACCTTAGAGCAGCATGGAGAGTTCCCCATATTTTGCTTTTGCTTTTATTATTTTGTTTTGATCCCTATAAATTTGTTTATATTAAAATTAGTGCAATTAATATCTAATATATTAATTTAGTCTCTCCATATGAACGACATAAAAAATTAAAATAAAAAATACTACACTCATATTACAGAAACCAGTTCCAATATAAACAAATTTTTTATAAATAAAATAAAATAGAACAATAAAGAATAAAAGTAAAATATAATATATTTATAAGACTAAAAACAAAAAAAGTAAAGTTATTTACTATTACTCCATCCATCTCATATTAAGTGTCGTTTAAGATTATGCACGAGTATTAAAAAATGATTGGATATGTTAAATTCTATGGTGGAAAAATGTCGTAGGATTAAAATACCCTTACACTTTTCTCGATTGGAGCAAATGCACGATTATTGATATTTTAAAGTAAAGAATATTGTTGGAAAATAATAATAAATATTGTGTTGAGATTCTATAAGTGACATATTAATTTGAGACAACGAAAAATTCCAAACAAAACACTTATTATAAGACGGATGGAGTTTCAAGTATTAAACTAGAAAAAGACATTTATTCATTAATTAATAATAAACCGAGAGTGGAGAGTGGAGGCCACGGAACTGTAGATACGGTGTCGTTGCGATTGCTTTCAAGAATCAAAATTGAAAATCGAGAGTGGCTACCATTTCAATTTCCCTCTTAAATGGCGGCAAGTAAAATGCGGGTGGAGGAGCTTCGAACGGAGCTCCACCAACGCGGACTAACCATCACCGGAACCAAACCTACTTTGGTAACGTCAAAACAAACCAACCCCTCCCTCCTCTTCGTTTCTTCTTCTGACTCATTGCCTTACTTAGATTTGATTTGATATCCCCTTCACTTCATTTTCAGGTACGTAGGCTCGAAGCAGCTCTTCGCAAAGAAACAACTCAGCACTCAACGGCTGACTCTGATGCCCCTCCCTCTCGTAGAAAGAGACAGAGAAGGGACTCCAACAATGACAGTTCAAACGGCTCCGAGAAAGTCACAACCACTCGCCGTGGAAATTCCAACAAACAATCACTTGAAGTTATTCCTCGGGAGTTGGACTACGTTGACCAAGGTCTGCTAATACTTCTCATTTTCTCTTGTAATCTATTGCACTTCAAATATAGTCAGTTTTTGTGGAATTTCACCTCTAGTTTTGTCTGAAAGGAAAAAAAAAGAGGGAAAAAATGTAGGGTTTAGTAGTATTATCTATTGACATTGCAAAATTGATGATTGGAATCTGCTGTGTTGCTTTTGAATGATCAGAATTCAGTAATCCCTCATGTCATGCATTCTGATTGTGATTCAATGGATAGAATAGTTACTTCTAATAGTGTTTCAAATTATTAGAATAATTCTTTGGGTCTTCCGAAAGGAATGCATTGGATCAATACTCGTACTGTTGTGTTGCTTTAGGATTGGTTTTTTAGCATAGGCATTGTGAATGTATTATGTCTTCCCTTTTTTCCCCCTAATTTGAAGTGGCTGTGATGGCTGCAGAGGAGGAGGCAATAGAGGAGGAAAAAATAGTGACTGCAACCAAAAAGGGTGCGGCTGTGCTTGATCAATGGCTTCCGGATCACATCAAAACGCAGTATCATGTTCTGCAATTGGCAAGTCAAATAACACTAGCAATGCTATCCTAATCAAATAGTTGCATTTTATTTTGTTGTCTGTGCCAGTGAGATATTTTTGGATTGATAGCTTTTGTTTGGGTGGTGGTTACTGGCTATTTACTGGGTTTGGATTCTTGTGTGTATTGTTTCTTGCAATGCAGGGCAGTGAAATCTATGATGCCATGTTGAACCAGACAAATATTGGGGACAACAATAACAAGTTCTATGTCATTCAAGTTCTTGGTTAGCTCTCAAACCTATCTTTGTATTGATGGTGTAATTATAGCTTTTTGAGGGAATTGATTTGTTGTGGTCGTTAACTAGTTATGGGAATAATGATTTTTTCTTAGCTGCGAAATTTTGAAAGTACTGAACTCAGGTATATTAGTTCTCTTCTCCCCATTTTTTGTGCTATTACTGTCACTTTCTATTTTTAGAATACCAGATGATTATTAGGCTAGAAGTTGATTATCAATCATCTCCAACCTAAAATGCAAGTAGTCAAAACAATTTGTCACTTGTAGAAAGCTTGCTTTGTCTAGTGTTTCTTCAGTTATTTTTTTGTTGATTCTACTGGTTTTTCTTACTGCCTATATCAAAATTCCTTGCAGAATCAGATGATGGTGGTAAATTTCTTGTTTACAATAGATGGGGAAGGGTTGGTATAAAAGGCCAAGACAAGCTACATGGCCCTTACTCTTCACGTGAAAGTGCCATCCAGGAGTTTGAACAAAAATTTTTAGCCAAGACCAAGAATGCCTGGTCTAGTAGGAATAATTTTTCTTGCCATCCAAAGAGTTATGTATGGTTGGAAATGGACTACGGGGGCAAGGATAAAGAATCTACAGTGAGTTTTGCTGACTCTGGTCCGCTTGTTGCACCCTTTCTTTATATAACTCGATGCGCTCTTTTGCAATTAACTCTAGTTCTTCCTCCCTTCATCAATGAATTAGTTCACCGTCTCCTTTATCAAACGACACTTGCTTTGTATTTTTAAAGTAGACTTCACTCATTTCTTATCAGCAGTAATTATTGTTATCTTCACTTGTGGTTCTTCTGGTGAAGGCGGAGCAAAAGGATTGAACTATCTCAACCTGTCATTCTAAACACTTGGCAACTGCTTTTAGGTAATAGGAAGTCCTGGTCATGCTATTGCTATGGGAAAGCAGCCCCTGGAATCAAAACTTGAACCACGTATTGCAAAATTTATATCCCTTGTTTGCAACTTGAGCATGATGAATCAGCAAATGATGGAAATAGGTTAGTTTTTGCTTCTTTTATTTGTATGTGATGAATCCTTGATCATGTGATTGTCAAGCATACTAGACCTTTAATATGAGTGCATTTGGCGCCTTTGTGCGTTATTTGGTTCCCAAAAGAAATAGAGAAGAAATAAATAAGAGAAATAAGTTGGCAAGAAGAGAAAATGAATAGGGAAAAAATGTGTTGTTTGGATGGATAGAAAATAGAAATGAGAAAGAAATAAACAGGTATATTTCTGTCTGCTTATTTGGATAAGTGGAAGAAATCAAATAGAAAAAATAAAGAGAATATTAAGAATTCAATGTTCTCTGATACTTTTGAGTTTTGAGTCTTTTGACTACCTTCGTAAAATAGTCTTTATCTACTTTAACTTTGGGATCTTTTTTTCAGGGTACAATGCAAACAAGTTGCCTCTTGGAAAACTAAGCAAATCAACAATTTTGAAGGTAAGCCTTTGGGCATCACAATGTTTTCTCCTTAGGCATTTGTTGTTTTATTATTTATTGTTCCTGTTAGAAGATTATCGCATATTCTAATTTCTTTGTGCCACTATCATGTTGATGGAATCAACATTCTTTAATACTATCTAGCTTCTTAAGTAAATTGTAGTTTAGGACTTGGGATATCATTCTATTTTTGGATATGGTTCAATAATATATCTGCTTACTCATGGGTGAGCATAACAGTAAGACATTTCTGAGATGAGCCTAAGTTTACGTATTGTTATTCAGAAGTCTTTTTGGTTTCAATTCACTTCTCTCTTTGCCTTTCAAAAAATAACAAGAAAGATACTAGTTAATTAAAACCTGAATTTTGTACTTCTGGATCGTGGTGCAAAAGTTCCCTTATGTGATGACTTTTTTTAATCTTCTTGGGCACTGTTACGCTTACAATATTTCAGTTCGCATGGTTTGCTTATCTTGTCAGTTGATTAACCATTTATGTTTCTTAAATTATTTAGGGCTACAATGTTCTCAAGAGACTTGCTGATATGATTGATAAATCTGATAGGAAAGTTCTGGAGCAATTGAGTGGGTAAGAAATCTGGTTGTCTTTTTATTTTCCTCCATGTGTTGTGCTCTATGATTTATTCTCGCAAAGGACTTGCCTTTTTATTTGTGATTAAAAAGCGTGTATTTGCTTTACCTATATTAGAATTTATTCACTGTCAGTGTCATTTTGTGGTTGAGAACTTTTGCTCTATGGATTGCAATATTTAATAATTGATTAATGGGCTTGTTGCAGAGAATTCTACACTGTAATTCCTCATGATTTTGGATTTAAAAAAATGCGTAAGCTGTCTCTCTCTCTCTCATATGTATCTTGTGCACACATGAAGATATTTAGTTGATAATAGTTTTATATCATAAGCGTAAATTCTAACGGTGGTTACTATGTATTCTTTTTGAGAAGCATACTACTAACATTGAAATATACAAAATGACAGGTGAGTTTGTAATTGACACCCCCCAGAAGTTAAAACGCAAGTTAGAAATGGTAATTCTCCAGTTATATGTGTTAACCAGGTTATCTGGTTCATAAAATATGATTGTTCTTTTCACTTTTCTGGTTGACGGATACTCTTATGAGGATCCTTGTATATACACTTTCATTTGTGACTCGGTATGCTATCATGTTGGCCTTGACAGCTTCTTTGTGTCCCCTAGAGGCCAATTTCCTCCACAATCTTGCAATTTTCCTAGAATAGAAATGTAGTTTTACTATGTTTGTATAAACAGTGACATTATTTGACTCGTTCTCAATTAAAGGTTGAAGCTCTTAGTGAAATTGAGGTTGCGACTAAGCTTCTGAAAGATGATGCAGAAATGCAGGTACCACTTGTTTTAAGTTTTTTTCATGTAGTTGATTGTCAATATAGAGAAAAAAATTCCAATCTTGTTTTTCAGATTTTACTGGGATGCTCCTGTTAATTATTCTAGATAATATCGTCACCTCCAGTCTCCGAAGATAACTATGTCACAAGCTTAATGCAGATGGCAAATGTACCGCAACAATGGGTTTTAGGGGGAGGGGGGTAGTTATTAGTATTACAGATGATATCCTTTTCCTACAAATATTGAGTAGTGCTATGGTGCTGAAAGTGTGATGGAACATTTAAATATTTAACATTAAAGATCATACACGAAGTTATGATACATTTTAGGCTTAAATATCATTTACCCCTCTGCAAATATCACCATAATCCATTTACCCCCCTGTAAAAATAAAAGTTTTAAAATGCCCCTTACAAATATAAACTGTTTACGGTTACCCCCTGCTGTTAGATTATGTTGACAGAGTTAAATGTATAATGGGTATAAAAAGCATTTTACAGTTTACCCCCGCAAAATATAAATCGTTCTGGTTACCCACTGTAGGGGTAACTAGAAACACTTATTATTTGCAAGGGGCTTTTTAAAAATTTTGTTTTTACAGGGGGGTAAATGGATTATGCTGATATTTGCAGGGGGGTAAATGATATTTAAGCCTACATTTTATTTGGAAAGTGGCATCCAACATTTTGAATGAGTAAATATTTTATGGATTTATTTTTGTTTTTTTGGTGAAATGAATGGATAGGTATGCAATGTGCCAAATTGATTTATTTTCTTTGGAAAGTAGTAATTTTTTCCCAGTTTTGTACCAATTTACGATTTAGTATTGGAATTTGTACCCATGATGTTTAATTAAAAACAATTATGTATACTATACCCAAGAAGTGCTCTTTTGCTAATGATATTCACTTCTCTATAAAATGAAATGCCACTATTTTGTTTGTGCTAGTGATTTTCTTCAATTTTGAAAATTCACTGGTTTACTGATTAGTATTTAAATGACTTGATTTTTAAATAAAATGCCACCCATATGGCAATTCTGTTTCCTATACATTTTTATTCAGGATTTCTGCATTACATTCTGGTCCGATGCATTCTAAGTTATGATTATTGTTCTGGAATTGCTGTAGGGAGATCCCCTTTATGCTCATTATCAACGCCTTCACTGTGAACTGGTACCAGTTGAATTTGCTTCAGAGGAGTTCTCTTTGGTAAACAATTGTACCTTCTTTTTAGTTTCTTGTTAATATTGAATGCAATTAAATACCATTAGAAACAAATTATGAAAGGAAAAGTGAGATCTCAATAGTGATAATGTTTCTTCTCAGTTGTCTGAAATATCATTTTCCTCAAGCTTATAAAAAAAATAATACAATTTTATATTGCAGTCAGGGTTAGTCCTGACACCTTCTGCCCCTTTTGATGTCATCAGATTGAAAATTATATGAAGAACACTCATGCGGAAACACATTCAAACTATACTGCGGAAATTGTTCAAATATTCAGAACATCAAAAGAAGGCGAGGCTGAACGCTTCGGGAAGGTGTGACTAATGCATTATTGAATCAGGATCTTTATCGTTTAAAATAACAATTTTGTAATTCAAAGATTGGTTTAGTTTGTGACATTTTGAATTGAGTCGACTGCTAATTGATTTATATAATGACATGACAGTTTTCTAATACAAAAAATAGGATGCTTTTGTGGCATGGTTCTCGGCTCACTAACTGGACTGGAATTTTATCTCAAGGTCATTCCTTCTCTCACTTGTTTCATACTTTCCTTGTTTACATGCTTGTGCATATGGAGGGTAGACTAGACATTATATTGCTTGATGCAATGATATCTAAGTCTAAGATGTATGCACCAATGTTAGGTTTGCGCATAGCTCCTCCGGAGGCACCTGTAACTGGCTACATGTTTGGTAAAGGGGTGTACTTTGCTGACATGTTCTCAAAAAGTGCGAATTATTGCTATGCTACTCGCACTGCTACAGATGGAGTGCTCCTTTTATGTGAGGTTTGTTTCTTCTCTGATGATAACATTGTATTACTAATAGGTCTGCACTAAAGAATGATGATCGAAACTCCAATCATTAATTTTTCACCGATTAGTTCTTAGCACCAAACATTATTAGATTATTGCAACTACCCAAGTAGAGAATTTTGCATCGTTTGTTATCTTATGTTGCTGGACTACAATGTCGATATTGTCTGCAAAAATCCATTTGGAAGATTAGGCTTGCAAAAAGTTCATTATTGATCTACATCTTCAGTAAGTTTTATTTATTTGCTTTGCTTTTAGGTTGCACTGGGTGAGATGGCCGAGCTTCTAACCGCTAAATATGATGCTGATAGGTTGCCTGAAGGAAAACTAAGGTATGTTTATCAAATTTCATAATTACCACCAATTTTGTATATTGGCAGGTGGGATTGTCTGATTGAAATACTAAATCTTTACTGATCAATCAAGTGGTGAGTGGTCAGCGATATAGTATCAGTATGTATCTAATATCAGTTTAAAATTGCAAATTAGTCTCTCATGGTAGAAATTCACTTAGCCCATTAACTGCTCCTCTTGCCCTAGCCGTGCCCATTGTACCTATTGGATCAGGCTGTATGCCTTTTTTAGTCTACTCAAGTTGAAACCATTAGGACCCCTTAGAGGTTCTAAATAAGGAGCGCACCGATCCCCAAAACACGTAGCTTCTCCCACAAAACACATTAGATATTATGACTAAACTGGTAGGTCCTTGAGCAAATCCTACATTAGTCCCAAGGCAATGGTCTCTAATTAGAAAAGTAAATGCTTGAGCATTAGTTCCAAAATGAAAATTATGCTCACACACACACACACACACACACAAAACATGAACAAAACCTATTAACGATAACATTAAAACAAACTTAAAATTGAATTTTGATAATCATATCTTCCAAAACAAGTTTTATAATTAGTCAAATGTCACATACTAAACAGGAAGTTTGCTAAAGCTTAAACATAACACAACCAAAAGTCCACAAAAGAAAATGTTGTAAACAGAGAAGAGGTTGTTGAGCTGAGCAAAAGAGCAGAACAGAAGAGTCAAGGTACGAATGGAAGAGACGAGAGTGTGTGAGAGAGGGAGTGCTGATAGGGAGGACCACAAACACTTATTTCATTGTTTTTAGGATTTAGATTTGATAAAAACTTGGTTTATCTCAAATCTCATTACCAGATAATGAGCGAAATTGCTGCGAATTTGTGAAATTGCACGATCTCACTGATTTCGATGATGATCTTACCTGAAATTCAATTCTGCATTCGATATGACTCACCAATGCATGGAAGTATTGTAAAATCATACGATTTAAATTGTGATTTTGATAACATTGTCAATGGGAAGCTTACACTCACAGACCAGCCAAACAACTAAATGAAACATAACAAAGTTAACTAATAACTGAGGCCCAAAGGCAAACCCCAAAGAATTCCGCTATGGGACTAGGTGTCGGAGCAGCTCCTACGTTGCCTATGGTTGGTGGTTATTGAGCGAGTAGAAACCTGCCTCTGTGTTGACTGTATAGAGGATGGGTGGACAATACTCCTCTCAGTGCTTATCCTGACTTATTTTGTATACCTTCTAACTCAACCAATGCACCATCGCCCATTGCAAGATGCCACCCTCTCTTGAAAAATCTGTGCTGCCCCTTTCTTCACCCATCCTATCTATACTTGTAAGATTAAAAATATTTCTTGTCGTTCAAATAATGGTTCCATCTTTAGAAGAAGGGCGTGTAATATTAAAATGATCTATTATATGAAATTAGAACACCGTTTAGAGCACTTGTGAAGACCTGATTGCCATTACCGTTAACCGTCATTGGCTCATCGACCTCTTCAAAACGAGTGGTCAAGTCCTCCTTTGCTTGATCACACGCTCCGGGATCTCAGTTCTCAATGCAACAAACATCCAAATGACGTGACGATATAAAGATAACCTTACCTTATTTATTAATCACAAGCACTTCCCATCATGAGTCCTTTGGTTAGGCCTACACTGTTTCCCATATAGATCAGTATTAGGTGTCCAAAGCTCATTAGCAATTGATCATTTAATTAGCGGGCCTAAGCCTCATCAAATGGTTTATAATATCAGCCCGTTATTGACAAACTAAAATCACAATTGATTGTAGCCCACAAGAATTATTAGAAGAAATTCTAATAGAGAGATTGAGAAAAATAAACATTTGAGAGGTATCTGGTTTGGTGAGGAAGAGGAAACACAACTCGTGGTTGGGAAAATTTTGAGGTGGATCTGGTGGCCTCTTAAGATGGAAAGGAAGAGTTGAAATAGGATACAAAAAGCTCCTCCATTTGATTCCACAAATATTAGTGATAGTAACGACGAGCCATTTTGCCGGTCTTTGTGGCACGAGTTTGAAGCGGAAGCAAAGTGTCGAATCATCAATACCTTTCTAATCTTCTAGGTTTGAGGTTGATACTAACGATTAATAGAAATGGCGTATCGATTACCATCATAAGGGTGGTTCGTTGTAGATTTTCTGATCAATTGATTTGTCTTTATATAACATCATTCAATTGATTTGTCTTTGTGCCTGTCTTTATTTAACATCATTCAATTAAGTTTTTTGTGCTATGCAATCTCATACTGCAGCACAAAAGGAGTAGGAGCTACTGCTCCTGATTTTTCAAAAGCTCGGGAGCTTGAGGACGGGCTCATAGTTCCGCTGGGAAAGCCCAAAACGAATTCAGGCAGAAAGGTATGCACTAGAAATAAGTTTGTTTGATGATTACCATAATTTAATGCTTCACATTCATTCTCTTTTCACTGTGTTGCAGGGCGATCTATTGTACAATGAATACATTGTTTATAATGTGGAGCAGATTAGGATGCGTTATGTTATTCACGTAAACTTCAATTTTAAGACCAGAAGTTAGCGGCCAGATGTGGTTGCAATATTTTTATGTGTATCTTTCATCATTCTCTAGTTCGTCAAGCCAATCAACAATGAGGATCATTGTAAAGTATTTTTACTGAAAAAAGAAGTAAGGTTTTGCACTGTGACTTAGACAAATGAAACTTAAGAAACAGATTAAAACTGGGATCAGTGATAATTAACAGTGGTAAAAAACAGCAATAAACTTTAGTGGAACTCTACAAAAGTGAGATGTTTAAAAGAAAAAACTTGTTACAATAGAAAAATAAGATAGTCGATTTGAACAACTTTCATAGGTTGTAATAAGTGAGTGTATTATGATTTTAACAGTTAATTTTAAATTTACGTTTATAATTTCACTCTTTGTATAAGCTGAAAACACAGTTTAAGCATGTCCGCTTTTCATATGGAAAGTTTAAGATTTATGGCTTCGTATTATGATTCTGGTTATAAATTTGTCACGTAATTTTTACACAATATTTGATTTTCAAATTTGGACTCTAAACACAACAGAGCAGTTAAAAGGAAACTCTGAATCTGAACTGAACTTTGGCATTCACAAATCACAACGAACGCTTTTAAAAAAACTAAATTTTTAAAAAGATGTCCTAATTTCCCAAATTTAACGAGCAATGAAGTGGCTTTTTGTTGTGTTGCTGTTCCTTTCTCTGAAGCATAGTCAAAGACATCGATCAAGTGCTGTAGAATTTGAGTTGCTGGTGGAGCATGATTGAGTTTGAAAAGCCTTTGAATAGTAGCTATGCCTAACCAAATAAAGCATTTACCACATATCAAGTGCACGATACACACGCCAATACTTAAAAAGTCCTTTAGATTTGACAATGACCTCATCCAGAATCTATGTTCTTCTCCCACAAGATATTATTATTATAGCATAGCATGCCCATTTTTAGTTTTCACTTTTATTTTTCAAACCCATAATAACTGCTTATAACACTAAAAAATCAAACCTTCCTACATGGGCTCTATCTATCGACCCTTTAATGCTTGTCAAATTTATAGGAATTCACTGTGAAATGAAATACAATACAAGCATTGTTTTTCATAATTTTAGCCTTTGAATTGAACCAGCTTGGTGCATAATTGAATTTATGGACATAGAGTGAAAAATAGGGCAAGGAGTAATGATGGTGGTGTTGCATAAGTATGACCTATATATGTTGAAACTTAACTAGGATTTGAACCATTGCTGCACGGCACACCTTCTCACATGCTATTCTATTTACTAGACTTCGCAATGTTTCATTACTCATCCTCCTCCATATGGGCAAAAAATCTCTCATAACATTGCTTGTACGGTCTCATACATTGTCCTTAAAATTCAACTAGTTTTTCTCCTAGCTTTACACCCTTTATCAAGTTGTGAACCAAAACTGTTCTCAACAGAGATGATCGCTAGCTAACTATCGTGTATAATTTTTTTAGGTAAATAAAAAAAAAGTCTCGTTAAAACCTTCTAATTATTCGAAAAAAGAGAGAAAAAAAAGAAGACGGAAGAGAAGTCAATGGGAGATTAGATCAATACCTTTGATAATTCATCTTAAAAACAAATTATAAGACAAATTTAAAGGACTAAATTACAAAACTAAATTAAAAGGAGACAGAGACATAATTTGCCTTTGAACGAGTAGTATACACAATAACCAATTTCTTTCTTTTTTTCCCCTCAATTTCTTCTTTTCGATCTTGGACACAACCGGTTCGAAATTATCATACCGTGTGTTCTGAACTGAGCCATGAGGCCCACTCCTGCATTTGGACATGGATCAACCCAATAGTTAGGATCCATATCCACAATAAACCAGCCCATTCATGTCTATCATGCCCAATACCGTGACTCACATATCCAAAAAAGGTACTTTCTCATTCCCTGCTACACTCTACAATTCTCAATATTGACTTGAACGTCGGAGTGTCTTCGCAGGTATACCACCTAAGATCACTTTGAACTCGACTTAGACGACAAAGGACCTACTAGCTGCAATCCCGGACGACTACAAGGTACAGAACACTGTACAATTGTTCATTGAGTATCGGTAGCCACATGATCATCAACATCATATGACACCTCACCCCAAAAGCTTTCGTAATATTCTCATGTCAGATGTTACTAATGGATTAGAAGTAGCAGCGGACTCTGGGGCATTTACGAGTCTAGCTTGTTCTTCTTTTAGGTCTTAGACACGGTCAGTTCGAAATTAACATTAGACATCATTGTTCCTTGGGTATCAATATCTATAAGATCAACATCATCATCTAACATATTACTCGAAAGCTTCCCTAACATTTTCAAGATGCTAAACTAACTATCATGTATACAACCAAGGGAATTGCTTATACATACAATACAAAACTACAATATTTGCACACTTATTGGGGTTACAGAAGACAAAATATTTATTTACTATTTACTAAAACATGTCATTAAATTTGAAGTAGCTGAAATACATATTATTGCTTACTTACTTGCTGAATACCAACTTGGCAAGTTTTGCAGGAGTTTGTCTACTTAGACACAACTGCTAAGGCAGTGATTAGGTAACTAATTAATGTGACCTTTGAAATATTTATAGTCTACCCTTCATCCGGTAAAAGTGAAACATTAAAAACTTTTGTTGAAGAAAAGGTGAAAGACCTATTACTCATAGGGAATCATATCAAATTATCAACCTAGTGAATGAACTTTCTCTAAAATAAAATAAAACTCACTCACTCACATGCCATACTACTCAAAATCTTGCGACCAACACGCAAAGCCTACGTGCACTCATACATTATTCCTCTTCTCCTTCCTTTTACAAAAGATGTGATGGAGCCACGTATGCATGTGGGTCCCAAATTTCTTGTTTCAATGGGTGGCATTAGTACAAGGGCAAAAGGGGACTTCAGAATGAGAGGGTTCTTTTCTTGTTGTTGTTGTACGTACAAGTCTCTGAGTGAACCTCAAATGAACAAAGGGGTTGGTTGGTCACTTTTTTATGAAATTAAGGCAGACAATACTCTTTTTGGGTTTCCTTCGATATCCTTACTTTGAATTTCTGTGTCTACTGTCATCATTGATCATACCATGGCATGGCATGGCATGGCATAGTTGGTCACACTTTCTTTTCTTATATATTATTATTATTATTGTTATGTTATGTTATTTTCCCCCACTTCACTATACTCATTTTCTTCTGCCACGTAATCTCTTCTCTTCTCTCTCTCTCTATAGTTGCTACCTATAAATACGTAACATTTCCTCTGTTTTGTTCAAGTTCTATTCTACTATCACTCTCATCAAATTCAAGATGTAGTGCAGTCTTCAGTGGGTGAGAAAGTCCTTGTTGGAGAAGCAGGGCACGTGCAAATTCCCAGTTCTCTCAATGTCACAGAATTATTTGCACGTGCTCCCCTTCTCCAACACGGCTTCCTCACCCTTCCCTCTCTAACTCCACTAAATTGAGCTTCGTTGCATTTTTCGTGGTAATGGCTATCCTTCTTTTCTGTCTTAATTTGTTTCCTTCTTAATTTGCATCACTATATATTCTTCTTTTCCAATATACGTAATTTCATGGTGAACATGTAGATGTTTATGTAAAAACTATTAACTTTTTTTACTGCTGAAGTGAAGTGAAGTGAAGAGAGTGTTTTTACTTTCTAGTTTAATGAATGATTAATTGTTTGAAACTGAAGCAAAGAAAATGACAGTGTAGCTAGCAGGTCCTGAAGCAGATTTTGGTTCTTTCAACTGAAAGTTAAGTCGTCATCGGTGGAGTGGAGCTACGGAGATTCTTTGGAGTACAATGCATTAGAGAGGAATAATATTGTATTGTAATCGAAAATGATGAAACATGTTACAGAGTTAGTACCACGGTTTGGTTGTCCGAATGCTCACATACTTTTACTTGTCACGTGAAAATCTATCTATGTAGTACTCCATAAGATAAGAACATGTATTGTATTGTATTTTTCCTCCTATGTTAGCTGTTTATTTTATTTTATTTGTTTGTTTTTACTTGAGAGGTAGAACTAGAAAACTTGGAAGGACAAGTACTATTAAGTGCCAGAGCATTGAAAACTCTAGCAGTTATTTTATTTTAAGATAAAGATATATATATATATATATATATATATATATTTAATCAAAAATATGTTGTAACTCTAACGTACAACTGTGCTTTCCGATCGACACTGTCTATTCGGAAGAATTTTTCTGCAAACAATGTCGGCATAATAAGACATTCAGTATAAGTTGGCCCGGCCCACAAGGTATCAGCATCAAGTCTTTTTGAATTGGAGACTTTGATCTTCTAGGCTTTTAGTTTAACTCTGTTAACAATGGAGGCATCAACCGATCTGAGGCACAATAAGTCTATTGACTTAATTTCATGAAGAGCTGATCATGTACAACTTCTGGCTTCTCAGTTAGTTTATTTCTTTTTTTGAATGACTTCCATAGTAGCACTAATGAAGACTTCTTGGTAGCCCCAGCATTGCATTTTCACAATTAGACCGATACACTACTAGTCGAGGGAACAGTCATGATCACGTCAAGGCGTCTAGAATGTAGAAGATAGTGGATAACTCTCATGTTTCACGCTCTAGGCAACTAGTGGGGCGATTCCATAGGGTTTTAGCACATAATAATAGTCTTAAACACGTATCTATTTTGGGTGATATTGTTAGTTGTAGGCTAGTGATCGTGGCCAATAAAGTCCATTGTATATAAATATCAGACTTGTAAATATTTTAGAAACACAACAATCAAATAAATCTTATTTTATTTTTATGCCCTTTTTTATCATGCATTTTCTTAGAATAGCCCTAAGGTAATAAAACAATAATTGAAGAACAAAGTTCATTCAGTTTAATTTTTTGAAGAAAAAAAATCAACAAGCTCAAACTGGTTAGTCGATCCTTCAAACTTACTCTAAGAGACTCATTGCTCTTAAGTCTAATTGAAAGGATTTCAGTATTTTTAGGCATTTAATTGTATTTTTTAATATATGTAAATTTTGCCATAATTAAAAAGAAAATTATATAATTTTCTTTGCTACAAATTTATTATTTTTTGACAAGAGCAAATTTAATAATTATTAGTCTATACCATTTGTCTATTTGCATCAAATTTGGTGTTTAAGAAACTAGCTAATATTCTAATAACTTAAATCGAAACTAGCATATATCAACTACAAATTGACCTAATAAACCAGAAAAATGCAAAGAATGAGAAAGTACTAGGACAAGAATGACAAAGTGGGGTTTTGACGACGACTAGGAAAGGATAGTGCATTGATTGGGGTTTGATGCGAGAAAAATAAAACATTAAAGGGTAGAGAGAGAGAGAGAATAAGAACTAATTTGGTTCTCTATCAACGACACTCTCTCCCATGCACCCACCCAAAATTGCACTTAGCTAGCTACTCTGTTTCAACGGATTTCTAGTATCCACAAATGCAATCCCACTAGATTTGATGTTGGATTGGATTCTCCCCACCCATTGGATCCCAATTTCTTCACCTCCTCCTACCACAATGTGGAGAAAATAATCCCCTTCTAGTCCCAGGAGACCTCAAATTGAGAGTGTTCCCAAATCATTTATCGTGAAGCTTTTGTGGAGTTAGGAGACGATGATTGAGAGTATAACAAAGTTGAAAGATAGTTAAGGAGGAGATAGAAACGTTTAGGGAAATTGAGTTCGTATTCGTTTTTTGAATGAAATAACATAGAGTTATTAGCAAATTATCACTTCATCATCATAATAATAATAATAATAATAATAATAATAATAATAATAATAATAATTGAATAAAATCAAGACTAATGCCTTTTAAGTAGTAGTTATGAGAATATGAGTTGACCGACATAACAATTTATAGTGTAAAATACTAAAATATTTATACACTGATATTGCATATAAATTAAATCTTTAATTTAATTTTTATGAAAATAGACACGTTAGTTAAAAGATTTTATTTATTTCATTAAACTTATATTAGACATAGCATCAAATTTTTAGTAATTTTTAAAAATTTATTAGTCCGTTTACTCCCTAAATTTTTTGAGAAGTACAATTTAATTTCTCACATTTATAATATATATAAAATGATGATTAAATTGAATCTTTTGCAAAAGTAGTTCAATTTAATCATCATTTTTTTATAAAATAGAAAGACTAAATTGATATTTCGAAATTAATTAAATTAATTATTAATTAATATAGTGTAAAATGTGAGAAACTAATTGATTTTTTTTTTTTAAAGTTCAGACCAAATTTGTAATAACTCAATGTTTTTTCTTTCAAAAAAACGAATGCGAAGAATCCTTGTTGCTTCTTGGAGCAGTTTGCAGAAGAATAGTGTTGCTTCTCCTCAGTGCGGTAACTCTCACTCTGGAGTCTGGAGTCTGGAGTCTGGAGTGGTCTCTCTTCTGACTTTATCAAAATTCATTCAAATCTTTCTGACCTAACATTTCTTCATCAACAATCCCCATTTCACCGCCACAACCCATAACAATGTTGCACGAGCTTCTACTAGCGTTACTTGGCTACACCGGCGACTTAATCATCGACCTTAGGGAAAACCTCTCCGCCGATACCCCCATCTCCGACCAATCCACTTTTAAGCTCGCTCCGGATATCTCTTTTATCGATCCAAGCGACAGGTTCTCACTCCAATTTTCATTTTTTTATTCAAATTAATTTTCTAAAACCCCAAAACACAATTTCTTTACTTTTTTGTGTGGGTATATTGAAAATTGCAACTATGGAGTGAACTGTGTTGATTGCAGGGAACTTATTGAGAGGATCATCACGTTGGGATTTTATTATAGAGAATTGGAGCGGTTTTCAGCCAAGTCTAGGAATTTAAACTGGATAAGGTCTGCAAATGTAAACCCTTTGGAGAAAAAGGAGAAGCCCAGTGTTTATCGTAGGGCTCTTGCGAATGGCATTGTTGAAATACTCTCAGTTTATAGGTCTGCGGTTTTGCACATTGAGCAGTTGTTGTTGGCTGAAACCATGCCCATTTTGGCAACCGTTACTAGAGGTCTTAACAAGGTAAATTTATCTACTCCTTCATTTTTTGTGTTTGTTTTGATGTTGACTTTGTTTTTTGATTTGTTTTCCAGTTTTTTATCCTTTTGCCACCTTTGTATGAGCTCATTTTTGAGATTGAGCGTGATGATATTCGTGGAGGTCAACTTCTTAATCTTCTGCATAAAAGATGTCACTGTGGAGTGCCTGAATTGCAAACTTGCATACAGAGGTATGAACTATGCACTTCACATGATATTCTTGGTATTGTTGAGATATTTGTTATGTCATTTCAAACCGTGTGATATGTGTACATATTGAATGTTTATATTAAACTGTTAGCCAATAAGCTTTTGCTGATTTTACGTATGATATTTTCAATGCTACTTGGAACAATACAGTCTTTAATGTATAAAGAGAATTATAGGTGTGAAGAATAAAATTATCAAAAATTATAATGTTGGGTTGGGTTGCAGGTTAATGATGAATTTCTTTTAGGGATCAGTTTGTTTTATTATAGTCTGATTAGTCTCTAGAATGCCTAGCCCTTTTGTATAAATCTTCAGAGTTCAGATCGCGATCCCTGCTAAATATTATTTTCTCTTTTGGGTTATTTTTGTCCAAAGCTTAGGCTTCTTTGGCATGGGCATCAGGTTATGTATAACCAGCTTGCATCATGGATGGTTTATGGGATCCTTCAAGACCAGCATGGAGAGTTTTTCATCCAAAGGTAACTCAATATTAATTTTTAGTGTGTATGCTGTTGATATGTTTGTCTGTGTAGCTAGCTCTGTGTGTATACTTGTATTGTATTCTGTCTCGTGTCACAATTGTAGGGGTACACAGATGGAACAGTTTCCTATAGCTTGTATTGCAAATATGGTGTTTATAATAAGAAAGGTGTGTGATGAAGACAAGTGAAAGTATGCAACTTTGCAGTTAAATCTATGTAGTCTTTATGACCCCATAGATTTAACTGGATAGTTATTTATTCTCTTCTCTTTTTTAAAACATTAATTGTTTGGTAGCATTGATGATATCTGATTTCTTACTTAGGCTCTAAAGTCAATATTTGCAATTGCTCTGTAATTAGGTACTTCATCCGATCTTTTACTTTTCAGGCAAGAAGATAGAGATGTAGAGAGTAGCTCGTCTCATCCAGAAATTTCTGAAAAGTTGGCACACTTGTCAACTGATGATGCATCCTTAACTGATTGGCACATGGGCTTTCATATTTCTTTGGTAATTGCTCTAATTATAAGCAAATTTTGACAAGTCACTTGGAGGTCATTTATTTCTGGTGAAAACTGTTTGGGATTTTACTTCTGGAAGCTCATTTATCTGGAATGGAAATCCACGTGTTTTTCTTTCATGAATAAGATTTTTCAAGATATCCTTCAGGCTTTACTTTAAATCGACATGTTGCAACTTACAAGGGTTCATAAAAACAATTTTGATATTTGGTTTTGCAGGATATGCTGCCAGAATATATACCTATGCGAGTCGGAGAATCAATTCTTTTTGCTGGCAAAGCTGTCAGGGTTCTGCGGAATCCAAGTCCTTCTTTCCTATCTGGGGATGCTGTGTATCCTCAAATGCCTAAAAGCTTTCAGAAAATACATGGATTTGCAGGGCGTTTTAATTTTGAAAGAGAGCCTGCAATTAATTCTGGAGTTGGAGGAGAAGATTTACTTCCACAATCTGAGGCAGATAAGATTGAATCTATGCTTCTGGACCTAAAGGTTTTTGTGTCCTTCCACTCAGTATATCATATAGATGCTAATTCTCCAGAGCCTTCTTTTAACGTAGTTGGACTATTAGAGTTTTATTTGGTTTATTTCTCCAGTTCTAAGTTCTAACTTGTAACTGGCTAATAAATCATGTGTTGTAATTCAGATTCCGTTACCACTAATAACTCTGATTAGTGTTAAGGTAAACTCACGGTTAGCTTCCTGCAGGAATCATCTGAATTTCATAAAAGATCATTTGAATATGCTGTGGACTCTATTCAGGCTATTGCAGCCAGTCATCTCTGGCAGGTGCTTAAGATGAATAACGCTCATTAATTTTGGTGCATTTATGTTCAGACCCATCAACTTCTATTCCCTCCATGTCTGCAGCTTGTGGTTGTACGCGCTGACTTGAATGGCCACCTGAAGGCTTTGAAAGACTATTTTCTTTTGGCAAAAGGAGATTTCTTCCAGGTAAAGCATGATATATGATCTATACTAACATTTTGACTGGCATGTGATATGACTGCCACATTTTCACTTTTTGTTTTAACTTTATTGTGTTGAAAGAAAATACTGTATTATATTCTAATTTCTAAGTTTGACCCTTGTTTGAATGGAAGTGATGAAGAACAGACATTTTTTTTTCTTCCGGGGGGTGGGGGCGTAGGAGTTTTGAATTATTATCACTGGGCATGAGATAGTGATTTCAATGATCAGTTTTCTGAGTTGTTTTAACCCTTGAAAATGGCATGGGTTTTCTAGCAGTTCTTCCTCAATATTCCCTGCCTTGAATATGCATCAGTTTCTCACTGAGGTTCAAACTTCATTTCATCTTATGATTTCTATGAAGGTATACTGACATCCTTCATTTACTTATGATTTTCTGTGTAAGTGTTTCCTTGAGGAGAGTCGTCAGCTAATGCGATTGCCACCTCGCCAGTCAACTGCTGAAGCTGATCTTATGGTCCCATTTCAGCTGGTATGTTTAACTTATGCTTTTATGGCTTAATGTCATTCACATATCTGTCACATAAGCATGTTCATGTTTTAGATGCACAAACAAAAGATTAATGCAATTTCTCTGCTATGCAGGCTGCACTAAAAACTATTAGTGAAGAAGACAAGTATTTCTCTAAAGTGTCTCTGCGGTTAGGACCCATATTCATCATTGTTCTTCCACTTATGATTGCTTCATATCGAGCTGTATATGCGCTAAAATACCTTTTTCCTCTTCTAGGATGCCATCATTTGGAATCACAGTTAAACCTTCCCTATTAGATTTGCCAAAGGCAACCTCTGCTGCTACAGATGGTATCTCTGGTGCTTCAACTTCAAATACTTCTTCAGAAATGTCAGTTGATGGTTGGGATGGCATTGCTCTTGAATATTCTGTTGATTGGCCTTTGCATTTGTTTTTTACTCAAGAAGTCCTCTCTAAGTAAGACTCTACTGCTATTGTCCTGCTGCCAAGGATGGGTCCCTTTCTCTTTCTATTTATCTTGGATGTATTAGATCGAATGAGAAACATTTGACGTAAAAGAACCCTAATTAGAGAGTGTCGTGATCCATTGCAAACCAAGTGTGCAAGAAGATGTATTTGGAGATATCTGTGTGTGTGTGTGTGTCTTCTGTGAGCACTAGTTTACTCATATCATGACCATTGGATCTTAGCTACCATAACTGGTTGGGTTTAAAGTAACTCTTAAAAGTCACATGACTTTGTGTTTCAATGATTCAATCATGACCATTTTGTCCAATATTCAATAATCAACATTTGTCCTTTCTTTTCTGATAAAACAATTTTCTGGCATTATGTGTTATTAATCTCATAATATAATTCCCACTTACATGGTCAGTGGCTTTACTTCAAAATGAACACTTTTAACAGGTACCTTAGAGTATTCCAATACTTACTGCGGCTCAAAAGAACACAAATGGAGTTGGAGAAGTTATGGGCGTCTGTAATGCATCAATATCATAGTGCATTTGCTAAAAACCAAAGTGATCAAGACAAGAGCCCGACGACACAGCAGAGGGGTCAGCGGTTTCGACCAATGTGGCGCGTTAGAGAACATATGGCATTCTTGATCAGGAATCTCCAATTTTATATTCAGGTTTTTGTTCATATCTTTCTGTATATGTTTAATTTATTGGATTACTATTTACTACTATTAAGTATTGTTGAACTTTCAAGTAGTCATATAAACTTTACACTTGTTAAGTATTGATGTTTGTTTGTACGCACATGCATGCCAGTGCAGCTTGTAATCTATAAATGTTAACTTTTTTTTTTGTATTAGACAAATACAAAAAACAAGCGCGTTGATTGTATCATAATGACAATTTTTTGGTGAGTACTGTATCTTTTTATAACAAATGAAAAGTCTGTTTGACATTCAAAATTTTGTGCTTTCCTTTGCAGGTGGATGTGATAGAGTCTCAGTGGAATATTTTACAATCTCGTATTCAAGATTCTCACGACTTCACAGAACTTGTGGGCTTTCATCAAGAGTAATAATTTCCCGATTGCATGTTTCCAACTTTTTTTGCATTTTACTGTTATATGAATGTGTATTGATTGCCAAACTATTTCACTTTCACATGCATTAAATCATTTCCATCATGATCATTTTTTATCCAAATTGAATATAGCTTCTTGGTGATCAGAAAATTACTGGGCCACTTCTATCTCATTGCTGTCACCTGTCAAGACTAAGGATCATATTCTACTTTTGTGGTCAAAGAAAACTTAGGGGAGGTCTGTTTACTTTGTTTTCAGTTTTTTCATTTTCAGTTTTAAAAAGATACACATAAGTACATAGGTAGCCAAGAAGATGATATCCAAAGTGGAGATTAGTAGTGCAAGAAATAATAACATATTTGAAATGGTGAAAACAACTTTGTAGCATTTTCACCATTTCCAAATATGTTACACCTTGATTACGTTTATGTATATCGTCTCTTTGACTATCTATGTACGAATGTGTTTATTTAATTAAAAACAGAAAATGAAAATTTGAAAGCAAAGTAAATCGGGCTTTATTTTACTGTTACCAAGCATAGTATAGTAGCTAAAAATATAGTTCTTTTTACTATATTCAAGCAGTTTAATGAGGAGAAATAGGAGTACAGTTGACATGCATTTTATTCTCTCTGGAAGCAATTCTCAGGTGCCAGTGTGTTTTAAATGTTATGGCTACATGAACTAGGAGCTTGTTAAGTTGGTTTACTTGTGTCCCTTCTGGTGGCTGTTTTACCTAAATAGTACTAATTACAGCATCCTTATTTCTTACAATATGATTTTAATGCCCCTACAGGTATCTGTCAGCATTGATATCACAAACTTTCTTGGACATCGGTTCTGTTTCGAGGATACTTGATAGCATCCTTAAGCTTTGCCTGCAATTTTGCTCGAATATTGAGAACCAAGATTACTGCTCAAATACTTCCGAATTGGAACACATAACTGAGGTGATGGTTTTACCAAAATAACGATACAGAAATAAGCGTCTCACATTAGGCCATTATTTTCCTAAAACAGTTTTTGTTTTTCGACATAAAGCCATTATTTTCCTATAATGGACAATGTCATTTTTTTTTGTTTGTCGCCCTTGACTGGACCTTTTTCAAATTTCCAGTTACATTTGTATATATTTTAGATTAGATTTAGAATTAGATCTCTTTCCTTTGAACTTTATCCTTTTGAGTGTTTTTTCATCATTTTCATGTTTCTAATTCTAACTTCAATTTTTATAGGAATTCAACAAGAAATCAAATTCCTTGTACACTATACTGCGCAGCAGTCGGCTCGCTGGAAGTCAGCGAGCTCCGTTTTTGAGACGTTTTCTTTTGCGGTTAAATCTAAATTCCTACTTCGAGGTAAAACAATCAGTTATATACTTGGTCCTATATTTTAGACTTTAGATCATAGTGTCTTACCGTCTGTTCTTTTGTTCTTCAACAGACAACTGCGATGAATGTTGTCAGGCCACGTCCTACCTTAAATCAACAATAGTATATATCATTCCACCACATGTTCAAAGTTCCTCACTTCTAGCAGGCATTATTTGGCATTTGACCTTATTTCCCCTCCCATCATCTTGTTTAGAGGAGTTTTTAGTTCTGACAATCAAGGTGCTGTCTATTTGCCGTTGCTGTCTGACCATTCCGCGACTGTCCTTTGAATGTCAACTGCACATTCAATACTATTTTGAGTATGTGGTTGATGATCCTAGTTGATTCTGATTGATTTTATTGTAAGCACTGGACAGTTTGGAAGGCTTAATGCTTGTGCTTCTTAGGTGGCTTTTGCTGTCTTTCCCACTTTGTTGCCTTTTATATATGTGAAGTGAGCAGTGAGTGATAGGTGTGCATAGTGTAATTGGTTTTTTAATAATACGATTTACTATACTTAAAAGCAATTTTTCATGTGTGTGGTTTGGTTGTTTATCCTCTCCTTCTCTAGACAATTTTGTTTTGAACACGTACAATGGCATGACAATTTTGTTATGAAATTTGGACCCTTCAATCTGTTAAAAGCACTTTTGTTTACATGATCTCAAATATTGCCATTTCGCTCTCACCATAAGTCCCATATGATCATTACTATTCTAGATTTATGGGCACCAAGAGCTTTAATTTCTTGAAAAACCCCAACCATATCATAGAAAGGTTTAATTGTATCCCACAGTTTCGCTCCACACCGTACTTCCTAGGCTTGGTTGCACCCCATAAACACCGAAATATTTAGATTTTAAGACTTTTTAAACTAAAAAAACATCTTGGTTAGTAAGAAACTCCGAACCCTGCTTCATTAGCATAATGAAATTGAAGCCTCTCAGTGTCAAAAATCTCATCCTAGCATGCTTTTGGGGAGGGATTGAGTGTCGTTAAGGTGGGAAAGACACTTATGTCTTTAGCTATTTGTGTCTATATCTCTCCTCAATTATTTTATCTCTTATCTTATTTAACACTAAAGTCAAAGTTACCTACTACTAAAGATACTTAATCCAAATCCGCTCCTTTCTCATCTAGAGCTTCTTCCAACTTCGCTAATTAATTTATGTACCTCTATTGGAACCACCAAAAGAAAATAATTATTCCTTTCCATCTCCCTCCCCCAATGAAGTTGAAATTAAAATAATGGTCATGCAATAAGTTGGGATTACTTGAACAACCATCTTCACCATAATTTATCTTAGTGCGCTTTCAAAAAGTTTTGTGCCTATCCAACTTTGAATCTTCTTCCAAACTCTATCCTTTCGATACCTAGACATTGCTTTTTTAGTCTCCAATCATGGAGGGCACACCTTTCTACGTATTTGCATGTATCCTAAGCCTTTTGCCATACCAAGCATTGTAGAGACCCTATTTCTAATCTCTTGAAGCTTAATCTTGCTATAAATATTTTCAACTTAGCTAAGTTAATAGTTTGGCTCGAAGATCTTTCATATATAAAAAGGATTTCCTTCGTACTCTCTCTCTCTCTCTCATCTGCCCTAAAAAAAATAAAACATCTGTCAACAAGAAAAAGTTGGAGATTCTCTACACAGTTGAACACCATGAATTTCCCTTTTAGCTTATGCTCTTTTGGTAGAGATAATAGACCTTCTACACAAATGATAAAAAGGTAGGGGTGAAAGAGTGTCACTCTGCCTAAGGCTTCTAACTCAGGGTCACAAACCCGACTCCTTCCCCTTTTATCGTAATAAAGTAGGTTTTTACTTTTTCCACGCTCCCTCCTACTCAAAACACACCCCATAAGGGTGTGAAATGACCAAAAGGCCATCCAAAAGCGTATTTTTTCAAGAATTTTCACGTGTTCGAACACGGGGCTTCAAACAGGTTTGAACGACATCGTTCGAGTGTGTTAAATCTTGACTTCACACCCTCTTGTGTGCAATTCTTCCTATTCGAATGGGGTCATGCGAACCTACTCGAACAACCTTGTGCGAACACCCTATTTTTTTACAAAAAATGGACCCTCACACCATATTCACCAATTTAATTTTGTTCGCATGAGGTTGTTCGAACCATCATTAAGCACGTTCTCCCAGCGTTTAACGCGAGATTATTTTTGGAATAAAATTTGTTAAGGGATGTGAAAGAGTAGGAGGGAGAGTAGGAAAAACAAACCTCACAAAGTATTGCATTGGTTTCGTACACATGGTCATCCAATCCACCAGTTCTTTTACAAAGGCCTAGCTTCCCCACGACACATTTAATATACCCCCGTTCACCCTATTGACTATTTTTTAGGAGATCGATTGGCCTTAGACCTACTAGAGTAGATTGTCGACATATTGACCTCTATTGACTTTTTTTAGATATTTATTATGTAATTATTTTTTTATAACTACTTTGAACGTGCTTACATTTTTCTATATATTAGATACCATTTATTAATGAGGTAAACCTCAATTTTAATTTATTTCACAAAATAGTTTAGTTAGCCATGTTTAGTTTCAATCATTTAACATGTACGAAAACTGAAAGTTGTAATTTTTTTTATCAAAAAAGAAAGCAATCAACATTTAGACCACCCGACGTACTAGCAGATGCGTACACACAAACCTCAACCACACACAAACAGATGCATGCATCTGAAGGACCCTAAACCCTATTGATGTGTTATCGATAATTGAAAGTGCAACTTTGGTCAAGAGTATTTTCAGAGAAAAAATTGCAAGGGAACTTTGATTTGGGGTATTTATAGTTTTCAGTTCAATTTATAATTCAAATCCATAATTTTTTTAAAATTTTACTTTTCAATTTTCAACTATTCATTTTGAACTAATTTAGTTTTTTTGTAACAATTGAGAAAGAGGCAAAAAAAAAAAACAGGAAAAAGAACTAGATTCTACAAACAACTAACTCCTCTAGCATTTTGAGCTAATTTAGTTAATGAACCTTTACCAAAAAATATTAGTTCAAGAAAATCCCTATGTCCAAAAGTGAAGTGAAGTGGTTTTATCATCTTGTACCAAAAAAAAGTGAAGTGGTTCTGTACTTTCTGTTTGTTTGACCAAACCTTAAGAATGTTGAAAAGGTAGCAAAAAGGTTAGGTGGTGGAAGTGTTGGTTGTTGAGCTCCGATCCAAAGCCTAAAAAATTACTACTATCTGCAGAATAAAAAAAACATAGACGACACAAAATATAAAAACAAAAGCGCTCGCTCAGGATTATATTACAACAATCCAAGCCACACACCAACCAGAAGCAGAGGGAGCTAGTTACTAGATAACTCACCATCTTCAATCCACAATGGAGGAATCCAATCTCAAAACGGCCGTCGAGAAAGAAAACGCCGACCAAAACCCAATTCCAACGGAGCCACCATTGCCAATAGCCTCACTCTCACTTTCTCTCTCATCAATCTGTCCTTTATTCCAACCCAAACTCCCATCTTTACTATCTCCTCCACAACCTAACAAACTCAAAGTCCCAACCCAAGCTTCATCTCTCACACACCTTTCACTATCCACTTCCACCCCTAAATCCTCTCCTTCCAATAAAACTTCCTTCAAATCCACCCCTCTCCGACTCCCACTCTCCCTCGGTTCCCACCGTCCCCTCGACCCTTCCTCCGCCGCCGCACTCCGCCGTACTACCATCGTATGGTTCCGCAACGACCTCCGCATCCACGACAATGAATCTCTCAACACTGCCAACAACGAATCCCTAACTGTTTTACCTGTTTACTGCTTTGACCCTGCAGATTACGGTAAATCATCCTCTGGTTTCGATAAAACTGGTCCCTACCGTGCTACTTTTCTTATCGAATCGGTTTCTGACCTTCGAAAGAATCTTAAAGCAAGAGGTTCGGATCTTGTGGTTCGGGTTGGGAAACCGGAAACGGTGTTAGTTGAATTGGCGAAAGCCGTTGGGGCGGATGCTGTTTATGCTCACAGAGAGGTTTCTCATGATGAGGTGAAAGCGGAGGAGAAGATAGAGACGGCGATGAAAGAGGAGAATGTGGAGGTTAAGTATTTTTGGGGAAGTACTTTGTATCATGTTGATGATTTGCCTTTTAATTTGGAGGATATGCCTTCTAACTATGGAGGGTTTAGGGATAGAGTTCAGAAATTGGAGATAAGGAAGACAATTGAGGCTTTGGATCAACTCAAAGGTCTTCCTTCTCGTGGTGATGTTCAGCCTGGTGATATTCCCACTTTAATGGACCTTGGTCTCAATCCATCTGCTACAATCTCACAGGTTTCTTTCTTTTTTGGATTTTGTTTTGTTTTTTAATTCATTGATTTATATTCAACTTGTTGTTTTATGCTGCATTGCCATATTCTCAGACAATATTGTTGTAAATATAATGTTTTCGTGTTCTCTTAAATCTTAATTATAATTATCCCTGGTTTACAGTTTGTTGGCTAAGAATTAAATGAGTGTTATGGAATTCAGTTTAATAGAGGGAGACTTGAAGTAGTTCTGGTTCTATAGATAGAGTTCTAGTTTTTAGGTGCTTTAAAAAGCTTTCCTTTCAAAATGGTCCATATCTGCGCTACCTATTAGCCTTGTTGAGAGACGATACTAGTACTATGCCAATGGGGTCGGCACAAATGGTCAAACCCTCCGCTCGCACTAACAATGACTCGAGTTCAAATCCTAAATTCTCCGGTTGGTAGGCGGCTATATGTAATTTCTATTGTAGACTCTCGCCGAGATTGGTGGTTCTTCTTGACCTTATTCAACTTGTTTTATGCTGCATTGCTAAATTCTCAGATAATATAGTTGTAAATCTAATCTTTTCGTGGTTCATTTATTTCTTGCGTTCTCTTAAAATAATTATCCTTTGTTCACAGCTTTTTGGCTCAGAAATAAATGAATGTTATGGAATTCAGTTTAGTAGAGGGAGGCTTGAAGTCGGTTCTAGTTCTTCACAAAGTTCTAGCCTTTAGGCGCTTTGAAAAGCTTTCCTTTCAAAATGGTCCATATGTGGGCTACCTATTAGACTTGTTGAGAGATGATACTACTATGACAATGGGGTCAGTACAAATGGTCAAACCTTCCGCTCGCACTAACAATGTCTCGAGTTCGAATCCTGAATTCTCCCATTGGTAGGTGGATATATGTAAATTCTATTGTAGACTCTCGCTGAGATTGGCCGTTCTTCCTGACCTTGTATTGGCTATCGCATAGAATGTCGGATAGCGCAGCTGAGCGACCAACCCTAAAATTGCTATAAGATGGCCACTATTATAATTATATATGATCAATAATATATATGTAGTAAATGCTCAAAAAATGGAAAATTACTCAAAATTCATGAACTATTCATAATTTCATACTTAATAATAAAATAGGCAGATAGCAACAAAAAGTAAAGGGACCTAACAAATTTTAGCCTAAAATCCCTAAAGTACCCCATTCGCTAGCGCCGCTATTTGGAGAATAGCTGCCAGCTGCCGCTCTGCACCATTGCTATAGTGCCTCTATTGATAACTATGGAGTGCGCCTCCCCTAATATATTTTTTCTTCGAAAGAGATGATACTAGTATAGCACCTTGATGTTTGAACATGTGGGATGTAGGAGAACTGTACAACTGGTGACATTACATCCTGCTTGATTGCTTGCTACCGAGTTTCGTAACCCGAGTTCTATTTTTTTACGTTTTACTGGAAATTTAGAACTTTATTTGCTTTGTTGGGTAAATTATGTCTGCTTTGGCATTTATGTTGCTTTCCTGTTTTGCTTGGAATTCCTGTGTCAATATAAAGAATTATATTGGCTGTCATTATTGCGCAGGATGGGAAGCCATCGCCTAATGCTTCTATGGCTGGAGGGGAAACTGAAGCACTGCAGAGGCTTAAAAGATTTGCAGCTGAATGCGAAGCCCAACCACACAAAGGGTTGAAGGATGGAGCACAAGATAGTGTATATGGTGCCAACTTTTCGTGCAAAATTTCTCCATGGTTGGCAATGGGATGCCTATCCCCTCGCGAAATGTTTGATGAACTAAAGAAGACCACCAGCAGGTGTGTTCTCAGATGTTTTTCTGTTTAAAAATATTATCATTTTGGCCATTAATACTCTCACTAATGAATTATATCACTGATAGATCTGTCTCCGCTTCATCAAGCCGAAATGATGGTGGCTCGTCAAAAACTGGAACTAATTGGTTGATGTTTGAGTTGCTTTGGAGGGACTTCTTTAGGTAACTACTTTTTTTGTCTTTTTACTTGCTTGAAATTTTAATGTTATGTTTTTATTGTTTTTCCAAGAAATATATATGACCAGTGCAACAGTAGGTTTTTTTCTTCTCCTAAACAGTAAGTTAAAAATTTGTGTCGAAAATGGTATTTTATCCATATAGTCAACAGCGTATGATAGGTTGCAAGGCGTCACAGCAGGTAGCCACCCTTTTATTCTTGTTGTCTTGTGTTTCTCTGTTGAGGCTGTCACTGGTGCTACAACGCCAAATTATTGGTTGTTCATTTAGTTTTGGCCATGACTGTCAAAGTAGATTTGAAGAACATTGTATTTTATTGCATGTTGTTATCATATATTTTTTCACATATTCAGTTGTTAATTTTCCAGCAACTGTTGTCACTTACCTTACTCTCTATATATAGTACACTGTACATCACATAGTTCAGGTGACCCGAATCCAAAATGATAATATAGTTATTGCTGTTTTATTTGTTGGCAAAAGATGGTTTCTGGGTACTGGTTTTGATTGGTGTGGTCTTGTTGATTTGTCCAGATTTATTACCAAAAAGTACAGTTCTACAAAGAAACAGCTGGAAGCTACTCCAGCCACTGCTTGTACGGGTGCACTTGCTTAAGCTAGAAGTTCTGAAGTACTTTAGAGCTTATTTCAGGATGTCGATTACTTCCCAGTTGTGTGCTGGATGAACGGGATTTTCTTCCCCTTCAGAGAAGTTCTGTTGTAACTATATGGCCATATTTTTCAAGTAGATATTGAGTCCAAATTTTATGTCTTGTTCCCCAATAACTATATTTTGGGAGAAGTTTGAAAAAAATGGGTGGAGTTACCATCATAATGAGTTATCCAACATTTATTTTAATTCTGAAGAATAAAGGAGGTGATCTGGTAAAAAATCAACTCACGAATTGATAAAACTGTGAATTGTTAAAAAATCATGGGTATACACTATTTTTTAGAGTTACATAGTATTTGTGAAATCGTTTTCTTGTTTTTAGATACGTGAAAAGTGTTCAACGACAATTTAAAATTAGATACAATATGATTAACTTCAAAAAACACATGCATATGTAAAAGTAAGTTTCTATTGCTGTTTGGATGATAACTTCAAAATATTTGGTTAATCATAATATTTTCGGCTTATGCACATGCAATAATATGATTAACCAAACATAACTACTTCAAAATATTTTCGGCTTATGAATGTGTATTCGATGGAATGAGGATGATATTAATTTTGTTTGGTTTCATTGAAAGAAAAACAAAAATACGACACTAAAGCCTTAGAAAAGCATCAACTAACAAAGGAGGAACTAATAACTCTGGAGGGCAGGATGTGAGTTCCTCCAATTCTTGAGATTCCCAGGCTCCCATCCTGACCAACACATCTGCGCACTCATTACCTTATCTAAGACATTGTATAATTTAAAAAGACTTTTCAATGTATAATTACTGAAAAGATTAAGTTTTATAATGTAATATAATATATACACGTTAATTGGGTTCAGATATCATCTCAAGGTCTCCAGATCGAGTTTTTGGTGTGATAAAAACTCTATTGAAATGAGAGAATCACATAGGCAGGCAAAATCGAGTAATACATGACCAACCAAATTCTCCGACGTAAATTAATTACCGACAAAGCTATAATATATATACATTAAACTATCTGCTTTTTCGTTGCGCTAACATGAGTATATATATTTTATTAAGAATTTTAATTAACGATGATTTTGAGAAATTTGATATTTAAGTTGATAGGAAAGATTGAAGCATAAACAAGAGTATTACAATATCATTTAAGTTGATAACTCATAAAAAGGATAAAAAAATCAACGTAAAAAATGACCATGTAATACATAAAAAATCAAAAATAAAAAAGAAGTGAAAGCTAAGGAAGAGGTATGACAGCATTACCTCAGAAAAAAAAAGGGTATGACCAGCACACAGGAAACATAATGCACTAAAGGATATCGCTAAGGGCAAACTAATGTTTCCATAATACAATTTCTAAAAGAATCCGGAAACCTTAAGTGAGGATAGTACAACAAAAATAAGCCACAGCAACATGAAAAACACAAATGTGATCCATGCCCAGAGCCTTGGTCCTCCTAGCTCTGCACCAAATATTAGACGCCTAACAACCAAAACTGAGATACATCCAACAGAGGTGGAGAAAAAAACAATCAACGAAAAACTTAGCCCCCCTGCATCTTGGATTCTGAGAGGTTCTCTATATGCTATGAAGTTGTACAAAGTATCAATAAGCCATGGAACACCAATACCAACATATATATTCACTGAGTTACTGCAAAAGTAATAAATTACTAAGTTAGTTTGAGCTAACCGACTTTATAAAGCTTCATAAAAAGCAAAACAGGATTTGGCAAGCAATTAAAATAACCTAAATGCAGTATTAGGATAGGTATGAAAAAAGGGTAAAAGCATCCAACAAAATAACGAAATTTGATTCTGAAATCCTGGCAAATAAGTTTTCTTGTTATTTAGAATTTGGGAGACCTAATTTCAACTGTCCCTGAGGGGATTTGAACTCAGCACCTTGAGGATATAAGACTAGCTCTTACTACTGAGCTAGCACCTCAAGTTATCTTTAAAGTGTTGAGATGTTGATGTTTTGTTTTGTTTTGTTTTGTTTTAACTATCCGTTCCATGTATTTTCCTATCCTACATACTCGAGTTAACAATTGTATCCAAAGGCTTGCTGTTACTGACTTTGCTGCAAGAATATATTTCTTTGTCATGTAATCTCTTATAACTATTTTCTTGGTTGTCTTCTGTGACTCTGAAAAGGATTACAAGCTGGCTAGGCAGGGTAAAAGTATCATCAAGATGGGATGGGATGAGATGGGAGTAAAAGTGTCACCAATGTTCTTAATTCTCAAGAATTAGAGGGCATCTTTAAGAAAATCATTTTATGTGCAGTTAACATTTCAATATCACTTTGATGATATTGATGATATCATAATATATAGAAAATGATACATAGTTTGTAGATAAAGTTCAGTGAACTTCCATAATCTAGCTCCATAATATTTATATTTAGGACTGTAGAATTTGATAATGCCGACCAAATTTTATTTTAAATCAGACTGAGATGCTAGAAACAGATAATCAAACCAATAAGCGTTGAACCGCTAGAGTTTATAACTTCCTTTCAGAAGCTACGGGGTAAACTACTGAAATACCGAAAATCAAAAGCAGCACTCCACGAATTTCACTGACTACTAATATCATTCAAGAAAAGATTAAAGGTAAACCCTGATGACCATAAAGCAAGAATGAGATGTAAAAAGAGATGCAGACCTGCATGTGATGTTTGCAATTGCAGAGTCAGCAGTTTTTTGACGTTCAGCAGCAATCTTACTTGCCACTAAATCCGGCCATGAGGTTCCACTGGCTAGTGCTGTAAATGCTATGACATAGGCATTTATTCCTGTCAAAAGGGGAGAGAAAATAAAGAAAAAATTAGAAGAAGCAGAACTAACAAGGCAACTTTGGATCTATAAGGAACTTGAAAGAAGTGGAATGGGATATCATTGAGGGAGAAAGAAAACCTGTAACACAGCTAATAATATCCGTGATCTTAGTCACAATGTAAGCTATCCCGCTGATGAAAAGCAGAGAGCAAATGAAAGAGATCCATCCATGAGCAATATGGCATGGAGGAACAAAAGCAAACAGAAATCTCCATGGTAAAAGAAGCAACTGCCAGAAAATTCGGGCTATGCGGATATAGATATTGTTCATTTTTTTAGATTCTTGGCTCTCCAACTGTTGAAAAAACCACAGACTTGTTATCAGAAGTATGATAGACTCGTTATCAGAAATCAACCATATATTGTTAGAATTTTTCCATGTGAGTACTCATTATAGTAAACTAACTTTCACAATCTCACCAATTTCCTTATAAAATAAAACTTTTACAATCTCAAACTAATGTATCTCTTGACTAAAAAGTGCTTACTGCTTAGTTATCAGAGGATATAGTGTTAGTAAATTGCTGAATTGTCCAAACCTGGCTCCAAACTTCGCATTTTATTTACAATGAATAACTCATTTTTTAGTGCATTTTCACTCCTAAATTCAACAATAAGTGAGTGCAAGGATTAAATCAATATCTTAAATTCATGTCCACATAAAGACAACAAAGAGTGAGATCAAGACAGGACTAGAGGGACAAGCATGACCTTCAAATGGAAGTTTCTCTTTAAGATCCATGACTCCATGAGTCATCATTTTTATACATATTAATGTCTTCTTTGTACCTCTTTTGTTTTGCAAAAATTTCAATTGGCTTTAAACAATGTTATGGCTAAAACAGTGAGTTTTATTGATGGTAAATAATCATTAAAATTCATTCAAGAACCCTTTATGATAAAAAAAAAATATCACTATAAAATAATTAGATTTAATTGGTAACCGTTAATATAGAGAACTTCTATACTATCAATCAATCAATCACAAACTGTCATGTCATTAAAAATGTTTGACTTTTATCCTAATCACCTTAAAAGTCGCGCATATCATGATTATTGATTGGTTTGTCTGTGTAAAATCTTTACACTGACAATCTATACTAATCACAGTAAAAAATATGTGCACTATTAGTGTAAAAAGATTTTACATTGTCAACTAATCACATATTGTCAAGTCATTAAAAATAACAAGGCTTCTCCAAACTACCTTAGAAGTTACCATACATTGAATCGTGAGTAGTTGTCGGTGTAAAAAAAACTTTACACAGACAGTGCATAACTATTAAACTCAAGTGCTATATTTAACAATGTCATATTTGGTGTTTTTGTGACAGTTGTGGTAAATATAAGATCTACTGTACAATCACAAGATATGTTGTTAGGATATGTAATAAGGGCTGTCAATCAATGAAAAGGCGGTTAAATAGTTAATGGTTAAGATAATAAGTTAGTTAAGAGGTTAGGTAGATTCCTAAGTCCTATCATGTATAAATAGAAGGACTCTAGCATAGTTAGTGGTTAAGATAAGAAGTTAGTTAAGGGGTTAGTTAGCTTCCTAAGTCCAATCATGTATAAATAGGAGGACTCTAGCATAGAGGGGATTATCATTCAGTATTGTAATTGTTTAGTGAATAGAGCATTAGGTCTATTGTGAAGGAGAAACCGTTGGAGGAGAGAATCTTTCCTATTCTTTCCTTTCTTTCTCATTTCTTTTCAATAAAACAGTGTTACTTTCCTATTCTAATTATTGGGTTCCCAATTAATGGTTAAGGCTTGGTTTTGGTTGTAGTTGTGGTTATTCTTGAATCTATGATATGAACATTTAATATTAAAAGACACACTAGTATTATAAGATGAAGTACCCTTAGTGCATCCAGAAATTGCTGTTTCCAAATTGTAAGCAAATGGGTATCCTCCAACTCTGTTTCCATAGCTTTATCAGAATTTCCTGTGGCATCATCCATTTGAGGTACTCTTACATACAATGAATCTGCAAATTAGAAAGTTTTTTAAGTAATATCATTCTCATTCTTACATTTCAGGATGTTTCTCATGCTAACCAAATTGTTTCAGGAGAATACAAATTGAATGTAAAGCCAAATTGAATGACATTAAGGTGGAATAAATACCTGTGGGGTTGTCTGAATGAATGGAAAAAATGTCAACGGGATCCCCATTTTCTTCAATAAAATGAGTTATCTCAGAGCACTCCACTTTCTCATGGGATTTTTGTTTCAAAGAAGAAGTCTCTTCTGGCACCCAATCCTCCGGCCTCTCGTCTCTTGCACTTCAAATATAAAATGAGGCATCACAATAGAAAGGTCAAAATTTGAGAAGATCACAAAATCGTAATCTGTTTTACTTAACTCCATAAAACAAACAGAAGAACATACATAGGAAGAGAAATATATGGCCAACGTTTGTCTTGAGCATAAGCATGAGTCAACAGTAATCCATACTGGAGTACTGTCAATAAGGCCTCCCATAGAGTCACCACGTTTGGAGTCCATACCTACATTCAGATTCTTGATGAATAATCCACATGAAAAGGACAATAAAGAAATAAACAAATGAAGTGATGATACAGTAAAACAAGATCACCTCTTGTATATGTTGACTTTTAAATACTTCTGGTTGTTTTTAAACTAAACAAATCTTAGCAGGAGTAATGAGTAATAATTATCCCAACTTGCTGAATGGGAGGTTAGAAGCTCTTGTGGGATATCCAGTGCCAACTTGGAGATTCAAATGCAATTGTAGATATTGAACATGAAAGCGTAAAACCATATCTACCGCTATTTAAAGTGAGATGCTGTCTCAGAATTTTTTGTTTTCTATCTTTCCCTTACTTTCAACTTGATTAAATACGGTTTCTAAGCGTAAAACCATATCTACCGCTATTTAAAGTGAGATGCTGTCTCAGAAGTTTTCGTTTTCTATCTTTCCCTTAATTTCACCTTGATTAAATACGGTTTCTAAGGAGAGCAGGCTTATTGTGAGAAATGAAGGATCGAATTACAATTCTTACACATCAAAACGTGTTGCCAAGAATAAGAACGAAGCAAATAGTGCAAATTTAGGATACTTAAATCTCAAAACGACCAAAACATAAAAATGTTGGAATACTACCTCCAAAATTATGTACAACCAAATGTAAGCCCAAAATGACCAAAACAGCTCCACCAGCCACACTCCAAGGTCAGCAATCTTTTTTAGCTCTCCTGCTTTTGGAACCACTACACAAACAGCGTGAATGGGGAAAAGGTCGAATGCTGCAGATCCAACAAGTGTTCCAGGTCCCAAACCTGAATATTAAGCACGGGTCTGGAGAGTTATAATATTGTGTAGCAGTCTAAACTCTAAAACCCATCAAGAAGTCAAAAAATTGAAGATCATCAGAATAACACAAGTACTAATACTGCAGCATCAAATATTATTCAAAAGGAAGGAAGTCAATGCAGCATTCAACTCACTCACTGGAACATCTCTTTGCACATCCCAGCATAAAGGAACAGAATATGGAGAATCACATTGGTCAGCAACAACTATGTTGTAGTAAAACATGTTTTCATGCTAATCAGAGATAGAAAAGCATGAGGAGAAAATTGTAAAGGAACAGAATATGGAGAATCACATTGGTCAGCAACAATTTCTTAGTCTATTAACATTTGTTTAGTGATTTGAGGGAACTGCAATGGAAAGAAGAAAATATATCAAAATATACCGAATTAGTCTAGATTTTTCTAGAATTATTCTATGAGTAGCGGTAGCCTACCCCAACTGACCAAATGCATGTAATTCGGTAGATTACTAAGAAATTCCTTAGCCTAGCCGTGTCAAAATAGAAAGGCAGCGAACATCAGAATGGTGACAAAAATTACTACTTCTAACAACAACAACAAAAGTCTTTTCTACTAATTAAGTGTTTTTGGTTATTTTCACGGTGAAAAGTCACTGCCATAGTGAAGCTACAATTTGTAGCGTATAAATAAATGTGTGTTTACGACACCCTTGCCATCATATTCATATCAGATATCATATTCTATAGTGAAAGTTACTACTTATTGACATGCATAAGTTTCAAATCCAACCATAAGAAAATTGTAAAACAAATCAAACTTGATTCTAGTATTTATCATAAGAAAGGTGGAGCTTAAAAGCTTTAAAGCACAAACCTCCAGCATACAGGTTCCCCAAATTTTGTATAGCATCAATGGTGGCTAATGAAATCTGAGGAAAGCTAGTTCCAAAAGCCAATAGACTAATATCCGCAATTGTGTAATTCCAAACTTTTTCATGTCTAATAATTTCAGTTTTAGTAACAGGATCTACCACCACAACCTCCCTTGAGTGCTTGACCACGTTTTCCATAGATTTAAAAAAGCGCGCCGTTATAGCTGATAATCCAAAGAAACAATAAGCAAGGGCAAGTAAATATAAAAATGCCTGAAAATTATCCCCAAGAGAAGTTTCTCCACTAAATATTAAGTAGCTTTGGCATTTCTCATGGCCCATTATACTGGAAAATCCAGCCATTCTTTCAGCCTTTCTTGGCCAAGTCGAAGTGCCAACAAGGTCTCAAATTCTCAATCAGGCCAAAATTTCAGTTCAGTTATGCGTGATCACGCATGAAAACATCCACATAACCTGGTAATATAAGTAATTCATTAGAAGAAAAACTGAAAATTGCTCAAAACAATATAAGCATATACAACACAAGGTGCCTTTTGGATCAAACAAGTTCAAGTTGAGCCAGTATTCTATTGCACGGACACAAATACTGACACTTCAATTACTTGTATTTTTCAAAAAAATTCAAAATAAAACCAGTGTATGTGTATGTGTCGTGTCCAGTGTATGTGTCCGTGCTTCATAAAGTACTGGTAGTAGATTCACAAAAATCAATTTCTATTTTTTTTTATATATTTGATCTTTCTATTTTTCTAGAAGGAATTGCAATACTATCGTCTATCATCACAAATTGCAAAACTAAAATCACGAGCGGTGCGCGCAATGATTGAGCTCATTCAGCGAAGTAATGAAAAAAAATATCGAAGATAATTGTGCAAATGCTAGTTGTGCTTTCTGATCTAAGAATTAGTAAGATAAATTGAGGGAAAATGAAAACAGAGATGGAATTTATGGAATTGAATTATTGAAGCATATAGAGAGAGAGGGAGAAAAGGCAGAGGTTTACCGGCTAAGATAGAATTCGCCGGAGCGAATGACAGGAGACTTTGCCGTCAATGGGGGTATTTGTTGTTCGAAAAGAAAGCAGGATTTTGGATTTGGGAATAGCAATTATACAACGTGTTTGCATGCTAAGCAGCTTCCGTGTGAAATTTAATTTTCTAATTTATTTTAAACCTTTGTTTTAAACTTCGTAATCCAAACATTATGATTATGTGATCATAATTCATACTACTTGAGATCAAGACCAAAGCCCGCGCCTATCATCACGTGAGAGATGGAAATCATTTTCTTTAAATAAAGGCTTAAATATATGTTACACCCTTGTAAATATATCAATTATCCATTTACCCTTGTAAAAGTAAAACTCTTAAAAAAGACTTGTAAATATAAAATGTTTACGGTTACCCCTGTTGCCAGATTATATTGACAGCGTTAAGTGTAAATATATGTTACCCCCCTGTAAATATGTGCATTAGCCATTTACCCCTGCGTAAATATATGTTACCCCTGTAAATATGTTCATTATCCATTTACCCCCTGCAAATATTATCATTATTCATTTACCTCTCTGTAAATATTAAGTGTTTCAGTATACACTTAACGTTGTTAACATAATCTAACAGCAGGGGGTAACTAGAAACATTTAATATTTGTAAGGTCTTTTTTAAGAGTTTTATTTTTACAGAGGGATAAATGGATAATTGGTATATTTGCAAGGGATAACATATATTTAAGCCTTAAATAAATAATATTTTTCAAAGTAGATCTTTATTTGGATTTGGTAAAAAAAAAATCGTTGTTTGGATCTCAAAAGGCAATAAACATTATTATTATTAGCAAAATTGCTTTGGGGTCATTTAACATATTTTTAGATATCGAGTGTTTTTTTTTTTTTTTTTAACGAATATGTTTCTTATGTTTTAAAAAGTATTGCACTGTTGTCCATTGTTGGTGTTGATGTGGAAGCCTTGTTTTTGGCTGATTTGCTCACTGGGTACTAACAATTCTTGTTGTTGTATATCCTCTTAGGTGGACAACTGGTTGTGTTAAAGGTGGTGTCCTTAGGCTCAAGTTCTTTGCATCCCTTGGTCACCTGTTGAGTTTCTTATCGACGACGCTTCTTCTTGGTCCAGAGCTTAGTTGTGCTATAACCCTCTTCGCGAGTAGCATGACTATGTTGTTGCACTAACTGAGTCAACTCGATTGCGTTATCAATATCTCGCACCGAATTTGTTATTATGAGTGTCTGTGTTTCGCACATTATTAGGGTGTATGGCTTTTGGGGAGTGTTTTTTGCGCTCGATTTGTTTCCATTCCCCATTTAAATCAATTGGCGCCTCCTCCTCAATAATATGTTACTACTATTTCGGCCTCAATAGCTAAATTATTGGAGGTAGTTGCGCTAGCTAAATTAATGGAGGTGGATGCGCTAGGGTTTGTTGGAGCATCTCCTACGCTCTCCTGGGAGCCTCTTCCGGCCGTTGCACCACCACTAGTGATGACAGACTAGGAAGGACCGTGTTGAAGTTGAGACTTCAAAGAAGGATATTGACGCCACACTCAAGAAATAGATGAGAAGGTGAGCGATAAGTCATGGGTTTTGATCGCCACAAGTTGCCTTGATAAGATCAATTTGTTCTTTAACCCAAGAACACAAGGAAGCTCTCTCACAAGAGGAGAAAACTCAATTTTCATTCATATTCATAATCGATTTGTTTAGTACAAAATACCCCTATTTATAGGCTAATCTAACAACCTTTGGAAACCTAAATGACTCTAGAAATAAACTAAATAAATTTCCACTATCATGCATTTATCAAATAAATTGATAAGTGCATTTACATTATTTAATTCCTAGTAAATAAACATAATTGTAAAAATAAAACTCCACTAGTCATTATAATGACTTAACAAGCCTTTAAAACCCACAAACTAACTTAGGAAATATCAAAAGACACCTAAAATTATTTAATTAAAATTAAATACGAAAATTAAAAATAAAATAGGAAATATTAGTTATTCCATGATTGCTTCTTATGATGTGTTTTGGCTTCTAAAATGTTGGGTGAGTATTTTTCTTTGTAGAATTCCTTCCACATGCTTGGGAACTCGTGCTCTCATCATTCTCCCTTCTTCGAAAGGATTTGTCCTCAAATCCAAACCTGCATAATAAACTAAAGGGTTATTTAAAAAAATTCTACAAGTTTTCATTCCCCTTTGGTTTATAAATTCATTTTTTTTCTTCCCTTTCCCAAACTTCCAATCTTTTGCAAGATCACCAACAATATTTTTTTGTACTTCTTCATCAGTTTCTTTGATTTCCTTTTGTTCTCTCTCAGAAGTAGAAATTGTCTCTTCCTCTACTTCCTCTTCTACCTCCATTGGAGATAAAGATACATGAGTAAATTGAACAAAATTAGAACTAGATGAAGAAATATTAGTGTGAATGGTTGGTAACTCTTGGACTTTACAAAGATGGTCACAAAATATTTCTGCAATCACTCTTTCTATTTTCTCCTCTAATTTTTTTTCTCTCAGTTTCTTCTTTTCTCTGAAGGATAACTTTTCTACTCTTTCTGCCTCTTTTTTTAGCCCATTTTCATAAAGGTATTTCACATACGCAGGATCCATCACAAAATCTCTAATGTATATACCATAACCCCTTTGCCTTCCCTCCATCATGAAAATAAATATAGTGAGTAGAACCTAAGCTCTGATACCAAATGATGACAGACTAGGAAGGACCGTGTTGAAGTTGAGACTTCAAAGAATGATATTGACGCCACACTCAAGAAATAGATGAGAAGGTGAGCGATAAGTCATGGGTTTTGATCGCCACAAGTTGCCTTGATAAGATCAATTTGTTCTTTAACCCAAGAACACAAGGGAAGCTCTCACAAGAGGAGAAAACTCAATTTTCATTCATATTCTGATTTGTTTAGTACAAAATATCCCTATTTATAGGCTAATCTAACAACCTTTGGAAACCTAAGTGACTCTAGAAATAAACTAAATAAATTTCCACTATCATGCATTTATCAAATAAATTGATAAGTGCATTTACATTATTTAATTCCTAGTAAATAAACATAATTGTAAAAATAAAACTCCACTAGTCATTATAATGACTTAACAAGCCTTTAAAACCCACAAACTAACTTAGGAAATATCAAAAGACACCTAAAATTATTTAATTAAAATTAAATACGAAAATTAAAAATAAAATAGGAAATATTAGTTATTCCATGATTGCTTCTTATGATGTGTTTTGGCTTCTCAAATGTTGGAGCTGAGTATTTTTCTTTGTAGAATTCCTTCCAAATGCTTAGGGAACTCGTGCTCTCATCAACTAGGTGCTCCTCCATTCACCGGTTATGGCTTCGGCCCTTTCATTAAACAATCCTTGGCATAATGGTCGTAATTAACACCAACAATGAGTGCAAATTATATGTAAGCCCTCATATTGGACCTGGTACCATTCACCATTAATGCCTACCCTTCTCACAACCAATTTATTCAAGTCAATTTTGACACACAGTCGTGCGAAGCACCCCCTCACCATCTGCAAAGTATGAAGGTCGACTTTAACCGGGTTGCCAATTGCTGAAGCCAGGGCCCATAACAAACCCTCACGTAGTAAATAAGGTTCAAGCAATGTATTCTAACCCAAACCATCGTTTTCTCAATGGTAGCCGTCGCAACATTGAAATTTGGATCCACTTACGTACAGAAAGATAGTGATCAAAGACTATCCAAGGCCCATCATTAATTACCTTCAATTTGTCTCCTTCCCTAGTGAAGCTTTTCATGAAGTAGCAGTTACCCACATCCATAAGGTCACTGCTACCTTCAAGCTTCTATGTACTTTCCAACTTGGCTCTCATAACATTAAATCCGATAGAATTTTGCCTAGAAGCTTGATCACAAAGATGTTTTGCCATGGCTGACTCAGCTCTTGTATAACTGTATCTTCAAAATGGAGCATGTGTAACAATCGATTACCCTTCACATGCTCTATTCGAAGATGGGGGGTTGTGTTGCTTTTCTTCCCACGATCACGTGGTTCTGTTGGTATCTCTAATGGTGGTGGCAGCGATGCGGTTTCTGTAAACGTGAAGTCCATAGCGTTTTGTCCTAGTAGATCGCTTTCTCAAAGTCCTTTTTTAAAAATATTTTATGAGTAAGTCAGATATATAGCACATTTAATATGGACCCGAATTAAAGATGGACTTTAGTATTTAATTAATTTTAATAAAATATTATATATATATATATATATATATATATATTGATAAGCAATATATGTTTTTTTTTTATAAAAAAAAAGCAATATATGGTTGCAAAAGGCCATTTTCAAATGTCAACGCAGTTATATGTTTTTTTGTCACATTGTCACTATTTATAGAGTTTAATTAATAATTAATTTTGGTCTTGGAAGTTTATGACTAGTGTCAAATTTTTTAATACTCTCTCCCTTAACAAAATATATAAACAAATTTGGGTTCTTAAATTGTAACAAAATCTACTATTTTTGTTAAATCAAAACATCAACAACCAAACTTTATATTTTATCTATTTTGTTTTTTTGCCACATACCACATTTGATGTTAAAATTGTCTATTAAGAAAATTATTCACGTGTATTTTCCAAATCACGTGCCTCATTGCACATTCACCAAAACACCCACTAGTAAAATCTCTATATTTTATATATTTTACAATTTATTTAATCCAAAATATCTACTCTCTTCGTTCCTATTTACTTGTCTTTTTTTTTGCTTTTTACACATACCCTGAGATCAATAAATTTTGTTACTTTTGATACAATCAATTCTATTTTACCTATAATAACCATAAATGTTGTATTGAACTTTGAAAATGACGAATCAATAAAAACAAATTTTTCTACAAAAGCGACAAGTAATAAGGAACGAATGGAGTATTATTTGTTTCTTATATTCTAAGCCACATGATGAACTGTGTGCAAAACCAGATCTGGAATCGACTCGGATGAACTGGCAGGCCTAGCGACCCGGAGCAGCGAACCCGGTTCCACTGAAACAACATTTTTATTATTTAAAAAGTCACACACGGGAATCAAACCTTGTAACTGAAGGAGAGCATTGCCATGACAAACCATTGCGCTACAAATGTAATTGTTGAAAAAGGCTTGCTTACAAATTACTCCATCCGTCTCAAATTGTTTGTTGTTTTAACAAAATCAATTTGTTTCAAATTGATTGTTATTTTAGATTTCCAATGAAACTTTTAGTACTCTTTTCCACTTATACCCCTATTAATTATGATAACATTTTACATCCAATAAAAGATTCACATTTATCTATGTAGAGAGATAAATGGGTAAGCAGTAAATTATACAACACTTTTTAAAAAACTATTGACTCTCAATCATTTTTCTTAAAAAGTGTTGTATAATTTACTGTTTAACCTCTTTATAATTTTCAATTCAACACCAATAAACATTAAAAGTTTTGTGGTGAGATTTTTTTTTTGTTGAGATTTTTAAGGTATAATACAATTTTTGATGGCTTTCTAATGTATAAATTTATACATATCATATCTATTTTTACTATTTTTTAATAAAACCCAATTCATGCGGGCCGACCAAAGACTTGTCGATCCGACCAAAGACCCAGTGTCTTGACTAGGTCGATGGTCGGTCCGAGTCTGATAACATTGCTTCAAATATCACAAATGAAGAGAGTAAGGTAGTGTCACAAAAACTAAGTTTCCTGCATTACACTTCTTAAATTTCATGCATCACACTTCTTGTCATCCTCATCAATTTTGGGGGGAAAATTTGGTTGCCATTTTAAAAATAAAAATATTGTACAATTATCATGCAAATGAAATTAATTATTTTGAACCCACTTTTGAAACATCATTACCAAACACAAATTAATTTTTTTAGACTCACATTTTTAAAACCAATTCTTTTAACATCGATTCTTCAAATTTTTCAATTGCAATCTGAAATAAATGGTCACAAACAGCCAAAAAATGTGCAAATAAAAATCATCTTTATAACTTTTTATTAGGTGAATATATATATATATATATATATATATATATATATATATATATATATATATATATATATATATATATATATATATATATATATATAAATGGATGACAACATGACCTGAAAATAAACCTTCCTTCACACCCTCTCCCTCCCTCCCCTTTCTTTTTCCTTATGCACGTGCTAACGTAATATGTTTTAAAAATATGTTTATGAACTTGTTTGGAGGATAGAAATAGAGTATCAAAAAAGAAGCTCACTTAAATAATGCCATTTATAGTGCCATTTCCTTTTCCTTTTTTGGTTAACATATTTTTAGTGCACACTTTCTATCGATTTTGATGACTAATCTACACCTAGAATTTGACCACATATAAGTCACCGACTTCTGACGCAGCATGTAGTTCTCTCTATAAATAAATTTTTGTCACTTGGACCAACCCTTGTTGGTATAGTGCCATTTCCTATGGAGCTGCATAAGGAAAAACGTTTTTTTACAACAAGGAAAAAGTTTCTAACTGCATGACTATAAGTGTTTCCTTAATGACAGGCCTTTAGCAACGGTTGAACCGTCAGCCACACTTTCCTCTGCCCATTGGTCACTTGGTAGAACTTTGAAGAGACAAAATTAGATTTAGATTCTGTGCATTCACTCAAGTCTATTTCTCTCCTCTCATGTTTTTTATTTATCTTTTGAGATAAGATGAATCAAGGGCTAAAAATAAAGGAAGAATTGATCTAATGATTCTCAGCTAGTTTGACTACACAACTGAATCTGCATGGATGGCTGACTGCATCCAATCCTGGTCCAACAAAATATATGACTAGTGTACAGTGTACTCTTCAACTATATTTACAATTACCAGTAGTCTTTACAAGAACACATCCCATCTTTAAAATGATGAAATCGGTTGCAATCTCTAACAACAATCTCCCTATAAAATTCCTTAGATATCATCTTCATTACAACATGACAATCCTTGCATATCCTCAAGTTCTTTACAATCCGTATTGTGGTACCAGGCCTTGTCCTGAGGAAGCAATATGCAATTGCTAATTTTTCACTATGAACAGATAATGCAAACTCCTTTCCTTCCTCATCCAAATCAAGCAATACCTCACTGGTATTCCGTACATATCCATGCTTTTCCAACCTCTTCATAATTTCTTCAAGCATCCTATATATATTTTGGATTTCTGGATGACAATCATCCCCTGCGTAAAACTCATGAAGAACGCCATCTATCTCAACCAAACTACACCCTGAAACTTTCTTAATACCCCTGGCCTCCATAAGATCTCGCAAATACCTCAGGTCGCTCCATCGTCCCATCTTTGCATAAACGTTAGAAAGAAGCACATAGGCACCACTATTTTTGGGGTCTAACTCAATGACCTTCTTTATTGAGATTTCACAAGTTTCAACGTCCCCATGTATCCTAGCTCCACTAAGCAGTGCTCCCCATATCATCACATCAGGTTCCATAGGCATTGATTTCACCATATCCCAAGCATCCCCAATTCTACCAGCTCTGCTGTATAGATCAACCATGCAACCATAATGTTGGATCATAGGACTAATACCATACACTTCCCTCATCCTCTTGAAATATTGATTCCCTTCAGTAACCAAACCACCATGTACACAAGCACAAAGAACACCCACAAAAGTCACAGCATTAGGTCTCACCCCATCACTTATCATTTTCGCAAATAGTCGAAGGCATTCCTGTGAAAATCCGTGCATGGCGAGGGCAGTGATCATAGCACTCCAAGCCATTACATCCTTTTCTTGAGGACACATACTATCAAATACGAATTTGGCCTTTTCAATGTTCCCACATTTGGCATACATGTCTATCAAAGAAGTCCCCAAAATAACATCTATTTTCATCCCAAACTTGCCAATATAAGCATGAACCCATTTGCCATGTTGAAGACACCTAACCGTGCACAAGCTGAGAGCACAGACGTCATGGTGAATTCATTGGGTATAATTTTATGACCCTCCATTGTTTGTAAACTACGGAACAATGAAAGTGCTGCTTTGTAGTCTCCACAGCTCACATACCCATGAATCATGCAGCTCCAAGAAATCACATTTCTTTGAGGCATATTATCAAACAGTTTCCTAGCCAAGTGAATCATACCCACCTTGGCATTAGCGTGGATAATGGCGTTCCAAGATGGCAAATCTGGGTGGGGAATTTCGTCGAAAAGTTGGCGGGCAAAGGGGAGGTTGCTACAGGAGGAGTACATATTGATGAGGGAGGTTTGGACGAAAGGGTCGTGGGAGAGAGCGAGGAGGATGATTTGGGCATGGAGTTGGCGTCCACAAGGTAGATGAGGTGGGGAATTGAAGGATTGGAGAAGGAAAGGGAAAGTGTGAAGATCGGGTGTGACGGCATGGAAGCGCATGCGAAGGTAGATGGAGAGTGGGGAATGATGTTCAACATTAGCTTTGGATCTGACTCTGAGTCGAATAAGGTTATTCCATACAAAGGATTCTACGTTGGGGTGGCGAAGATGAAGTGTTGGGTGCGTACATGATGTTGCCTTCGACAAACCTCGCATTCCTGGCTGGACTTGGTTGCTTGCTGTTAAATATGCTAATGAAAATGTTAAATTAGAAATTAAAAAATCAAACATAAATATCACTAAGAAATGTGGTCCACCATAAGCAACTGTGATCAATGGATATTTATCAAATTCAAATGACTTTACATTTGGAAATTTGATTGGCTTTACCCTGTGATTTGTTTGTTAGTTTGTTATTTCCCATTCAGGATTTTGCGCGTTCGCTCATTTGTTCATCCAGTTATCTACAATGCTTGTTCTGCTCACATCCTTGCTTGTCTTTCTAGTTTTTATAGGTTAAGCAATATTCAACACACTCGAAAAGCAAATAATGTAGCAGAAGCTGATGCTACATCACATAGAACGATAATGAGCATCCTTGAGGTTGTTCAAACATGGTTTGAACTTGGATTTAGCACTATTCAACGAAACCAAAAAACTGAATTGAACTGCAAAACCAAACTGATGGAACCAAACTTTTATTAACAATTTTGAACCAAACTGATAATATTAAACACAATTCATTAACTTAAACAATTGAGTTTGTGAACCAAACAAACCGAACCAAACGCTTAAACTACATAGTGTGAACACTAATCACATGCTGCCAGTACTCTACATTGCTATAGTTGAAGCGTGAAGCATCTTCGAACAATACTCTGCAAAGCCTAATTGCTTTGCCATTGTCAAACTATGAAGCATCCTTGAACAATAGTCTGTGAACTTCGAACAGTGTGAACCTGCAAACTCTAGAGCATCTTCGAACACAAACCATATTCAACAAACATAAACCCACAAACTGTGGAGCCTTCTACAAACTACAAGCAAGAACCATCTTCAACGAACACAACACACAAGCTTCTAACCTCAGTCAGGCTAGTTTCCTACCTGTTCTTCACTCTCACTTTTTTTTTTGGTAACAATACCTTCTGTTTTTTGTGCACCAAATTTCCTTTTTTTTCTTTTTGTATTTTGAATTATGGGATTCTTATTTTAAGCCTTCCATAGTTTCTTTTATTGTCATCTCAGACATCAAGTTGATGGTTAATTAATCAGTTTGCAAATTGGTTTGTAATTTTAATATAACTAGGATTATAGGGGCATCCCCTCAAACATGCTGACCTATAAAAAACCCGCATCTGAATTTTTATAACAACCTCAACAATAGCTATAAATCTTCTCGACAGCATTAATTGGTTCCAAATAAACTCAATATTTAAACAACCAGTAACAAGTCAACAAAAACAAGGATAAAATAGATTCCAAAACAAGTACACCTAATGGAGAATGACTCAAGACAGTGAATAAGATCTTCAGTCTTCCTCTTCACCCTCATTCTCAGCAATGTTGAAGTATCTCAACTCATAAACATTCCTGTCCTTGTTGGATGCAATAACACGAAGCCAATCCCTCACATTGTGCTTTTTCAAGTACTTCTTGGTCAAGTATTTCAGATACCTGAGAAAAGTGAGGAACATGGAAAATCTAATTACAAGGCAAAAGAAATACACTAAAGAGACAACACTTATACACAAAATTGAGACATGGGGAATAAAAAACTTGATGTCAATGTCATTAATATAAATTTAAATGAACAATAAATCACATATCATTTATGGCTTGAGAATTACAGTGAATTAAGGAACATGCCAATGGCAGTTTACACGAATCATACTAGAATGTTGAAAATGCTGTAAGAATCTTGAGTGAGCAGTCTCAATGTACAGAAACATCCCAAGACAGGACAACTCTTTTATTCCCCAACCCTCAATAATTGAAGCTTACAGTCATTGGACACCCAGACGAAGCAACAATTAGTCATCAAGTTGAGAAGCTAAGTAAACAGCACCTAGATATATACTCTTTTTAAACCTTCAAACAAGCTCGATGAGTTACTACGCAATCTAACAACTCACAATACAAACATAAGATAGGAAAAACTAAATCAAAAAAACATTTTTAATCGTGCAAGTTTAAGTAATTCAACTAAAGGCCTTTGAAAAAAAACTTATTTTAGGACAAAGACGTGGATAATTGGTTGAAAGAGTTTATAACAATAGCCAACATGAATATTGCTTACATGAGTTATTTTTCAAATTATTTCATAATGTCCATACAAATAACTTCAACTCACGGTTTAAACAATTAGCATATTAGCTCTTATAAACTGTCATGTACAAAAAGCATTAAATAATTATAAATAATTAAAATATTGATGCAAATTCCCCCATCCCCAAATGAAAATCACACCAACATAAACAGAGATCTTTCTATCTAATATCCCTTCGCCATTCCAGTGGCACAAAATTACTTAATGGTGTGAAAATCTTTTAACTGAATCGAAGCTAAAGCTAACGTCACCGTGATCTCAGTGCAAATCCCACTACCAGAGTACTAGATCTACTTTCATCGAAGTGTAAATAACTCAGCTAACAGAGCAATAACATCAAATTGATGGCGAAATGAAATGATAAAACATTAAATACGAAAGCAGCAATAACGTTAGGGAAAGACGAAAAAGTTACCGCTTGGAGAAGTTACTGTCAGCGGTGACGGTGATCTTGCTCTTCTCCCGACTAACGGTAACGGAATCACCGAGAGCACCAGCTTTGCCACCGACCTTAATCCTCTCCTGGAGAAACTTCTCGAGGGAAGCAATGTCCATAATCTTATCCTCCACCGGCTTCGCGCAATCGATGACGAAGCTCGTCGCCTTCTTCTTCCCCTTGGCTCCGCTCATTTTCGCGCCTCACTCGCTCTTCGTTCTTCCCCTTCTGCTACGATATAACTAGGGTTTCCGTCTTCCAAATCGAAAACCCCCCTTGTTTATTTATTTTGTTTTGATGTGTGGGCCATTTAATATGTGGTCTGTCTGGGTCTCATAAGCCCAATAAAAAAGGGCTCGTGCTTCGTACAACACCCCTCAACTCACTAGACACCCTTTTTGGTGTGAAAAGACTAAAACCCTTATTGAAAATTGGATTTTATATTTTTTTAAATAATAAATACGGTTCGGCGCACGCTTGATCGAATCTCGCTGCGCTGAACCAGTCAAAGTTTACTCAAACACCCCAAATTATGTTTTGACCAAGTTCGACCAAGCGTGGGCCGATCCAAATCGATCAGTCGTGCGCCGAACCCTCTCAACCGTCCAGTCAACGGCTAAATTTTTGAATTCTCCTCAACGGTTATAATTTTAACGGTTTCGATTGTTTTAAATCAACGGCTCATGTTCGATCACACCTATTATAGATAAGTGCAACAAGTCATACAAACCGAAAAAGTCTAAAAAACAATTTGTGCAATGAATAAATCGAATCGTTAAAAATCAGTTAAAATTAAACAACTAGTGTTAGCCATACTAGTGTTAGAAAAGAATAAATCGAATCGTTAAAAATCCGTTAAAATTAAACAACTAGTGTTAGCAAAGAATAAATCGAATCGTTAAAAATCAGTTAAAATTAAACAATTCAATATCCAACAACAATCAGGGAGGTTCGACCCTGCCAAGTGCGAACCGGTTCGGCGCACGCATGGGCAAACCACACTTAACAGGTTCAGCACACGCTTGGTCGAACCGTACTTAATGTTTAAAAAAAATGTTTTAAATTCAGGGGTATTTTGGGAATAAAGGGTGGTATGGGGTGTCTAGTGAGTAGAGAGAGGTTGTATGAAGCATTGGCCTAAAAAAGAATAGTTCCCACCACCACCACCACAACCCCACATCATGGTTCCCCACATCCCAACCCTCCAATTTTTATGTAAACCCAAAAATACGTTTGTCAATTATGGTTTGGCAAGTCACGTCTGCTAGCAAATACTGAATTTGACTAGCGACTGACGAGTACATGTGTTTAGTAAATATTAGTATTTAGTGTTTTTGGGTAGTGTTTAACATTTTTCAAATGCTACTTTAAGTAGTGTTTTTTCAAACGCTAGCGGATAGCGTATAATGTTTCACTTTTAATCATTAAAATTTTCTTATATTTCCTTATATTCTCATATTAAAATTTTGTCATGATTGAATAATTTAATCATTAATTAAATAAGTCATTTTAGATTTATCAGCTAGTTAAACCCTAAGCGATAAAAAAAAAATTATCAACTCGTTTAACCACTAGCTTTGTCAAACACATGATTTGTTATTTGCTAACTCATTTGCTATCCGCTTATGCTATCTACTATTTTTTACCAAAAAGAGTCTAAACGAAAAAAAAAACATATATTAACTTTAGTTTGAGAGAAGGCAATGGTGAGTATGGAAGGAGGTAGGGCTGATCATTGGGCGGGTTCGGGCAGGTTCGGTTCCAACTAGCCCGAGATGTCCAAAACCGAATGGACTCTAAGTAGGCCCATATCCGCCCGTTGCAATGTTCGGTTTGGTGCGTGTTCGGTTATTGCGGGTGGGTTGGGACGGGTTTGGGCCTTATTGGGCCAATTTTTTGGGCCAAAACTCAATTAGTCATTTTCTTCACAAATTTGCAAACATATGATATAAAATTTAATAAATACCACTTTTGATAAATGCCAAATTTGAACCTTGTGACATTTAAATAAAATACCAAAAAATTCACTTAGTATCTAACTAAAATACCAAACTATTGACTTAAATAAATACTAAATCCAAATAACTAGTTCGTAATATAAAATCATCTAAATCCAAATAGCTAGTTCATAAAAGTCATGTCTCTAATTTTAGTAACTAAAAGTGAAGATGATACCATTTCACTTTCATTCGGTCATTGTCCATAACTTTTAGTAACTAAAAGTGCATAAAAAGTCAAGTTACATGTCCATTAAAAAGTCAATAACCAGTGAACCAAATGTTTGATGTAATCTTGAAGTAAATGTTCATTCAAGATGTTGGATGCCTAAATTGGATTCTGCCTTCATCACATCAATTCATCAACCGTGTGTACCTTTAGAAAAAATGAAAAATAAGTATTAATATGATACATATCAAAGAGACAAAGATATAGCAACAAAAGCATCAAAAAATCCAAGCAAATAAGTATTAATAAGTTACATAGTTACAGTAGCATATAACTATGTTTAGTAAGTACTTACCAAACAATATTGCAACAAATGCATCAAAAAATCCAGCAAAAGTGGGAAGCAATAGCAAAAGTGGTTCTATAACAAAACAGTGAGCATTAAGTGTCAGCATATATATATATATATATATATATATATATATATATATATATATATATATATATATATATATATATATATATATATATATATATATATATATATATTGACAGCTCTTAGTATATCTTCTTATCCACACATGTAAAATATTAATATTAATATGTGTGTGAAACTGTTTTCTGAAAACTAGAACTGAATTTACCTGAGTAACAGTAGCATTTTCACATCTCCATAATAGTCGCAACAGCAAAAGTGGTTCTCCAAAAAACATATGTCCTCATTTGGACATGAGTCATGCCTTGGCCCTTGGCAATGACTCCAAAAAACAAATATTACTTTCACCTAATAGTAAACAATAAAACAGAATCAATATACACAATAAATAAAAACCCAGTCCAGTTGGTTGTAATGATTCCACGTAGGGCCAATAATACTTACACTAACTTCTCAAATCACAACCAATATTTGGTTGTGATTGAGATGATGAACCAGCAGTTGATACTCCAACTCCTCCAGAGTTGTTTTGTGCTTGAGCAAATTCTTGATACAATTAAAAAAATAACCAGTGATTCAATTAGATTGCATTAATTAATACTTGATAAAACACAACTATATGTAAAGAAAGAAGTACTTGATACTACGCTTTCAGATGAATCATAGAGGTCTTCTAGGTTGAGGTTTTTGAATTGAAAGAGAGAAGGCCTCAACCAATTTTGAGCACAAATTAGTGCTTTTGCCATTTCTGGACTAAGACAGCTTCTAAAAGGGTCCAAGATTCTACCACCGAGTGCTGCTAAAAGCACTCTCGTAAAAATGATGGAAATAGGAGTAGCCAATATATCTTTAGCCATGCTTTACAATATAGGAAATCTAGATGAATTATGCTTCCACCAAACCAAGACATCAAACTTGTCATCACCATCCAAATTAGGCTCAAATAAGTACCTCTCAAGTTCATTTTTCTTTTATATGGAATTCTTTTCAACCAAATGCTTCTTAAATGCATCAGCCCTTCCCATGTTACCAACTGAATTAGATGTGGCAGATTCGGAATTCCCGTTTATAGTAGTAGGTGCTGCTTGGGTTGCTTGGGTAGTGTTACTTTGTTGCTCATACACTTTAGAATACCAATCAAACATGCTAGACAAGTTTTTCTTCACATAAGTTGTCAATTCAGCTAGTAAGGTTGGGTCTTCTTTGTACATATTATCAAAAGACCACTCCACATAACTCAACTTGTAGTGGGGATCAAAAATGACACCAAAATAAATAAGTGGGTTCAACTTAAGAAGACTACCCCAATACTGGTCATATTTCAACTTCATTTCCCTACCCATGTTACTCAAAACAGAATCACAACCATTGATGACATTCTTAAGTTCAGTATGTATTGAAGCTAACTGGTGAAATGCAGTATGGATGCTTACATGCAAAGAAACTGAAAATACATTAGTAGCATCATAAAAAATCTTAAGAAACCTGATAAACAGCCGAGCAGTCTGCCAATCTAGAAGATTAGGTGTTGCATCAGTCCCAAAGTATTCAGTAAAACTAACATCTTCAAATTCAAGCTTCTCAAATGCAACTTGAAATGACCAAAGCACCTCCAAAGATCATGTAAGTCGAGTTCCATCTAGTAGGAACGTCAAGACATACAAGTTTCTTAGATAAAATCCCAAGAAGCTCTACAATCTCTTTAAATTTGGCAAGTCATTGAGGGGATGATCTCACAAACCTAACAGAATGCCTAATTTTTCCAATTGAAGAATTCATATATTTTAAACCATCATTGAAAACAAGGTTTAAGATGTGAGCACAACACCTCATATGGAAAAAATCACCATCTTGTACTACCCCATTCAATAACTTAAACCTCCTTTTTAAAAATACCAGCTGCTACATCATTTGAAGATGCATTGTCCATTGTAATTGTAGATAAATTCTTAAGCCCCCATTTTCTTAAGACCTCCTCAATGTGCTTAGCTATTGTCTCACCTCTATGATTGGGTACTACACTGAAACTGATGATCCTCTTTTGGTACTTCCATGCATTGTCATTGTCGGACAGATGTCCAACAATGCATTGGAGGGCAACACAACCGCAATGACCTAAAGAACTTCATTAACTTGTCTTTTTCCTCCAAATATAACTTATAACAATCTCTAGAGTGTGATTGGGGTAATTAGTGCATTAGGTTACCCGAAAGGGTTGACAATGATGATGTCAACAACAATTCATTACTGTGAGGGTAACCCCCTACTCTCTCTTTTAATATTTAACAGTTTAAAAAAAAGATACGCAATCGCTCACCATACATATGACTTACAAGAACTTCATTAACTTGTACCATTTAGTTTTTCCTCCAAATATAAGTTTAACTTATCCATTACATAACAATCTCTAACGATACTATACTACCCCATTCCTAGTCGACTATACAGAGTGCACTCGGGAAGACATAAGGAATTGTGAAATGGGGTTTTAGTGCATTAGTAAATAATACTTAAAATTACACAAACACTCATCACCATTCAACTACTCCTCCGGGAGGCATCAATCAAATGGGTATATGCATGTGTGCAATATGCATGTGGATCCATAATCATCACCTCATTTGCTCGTCCATTCCAATGCAATGATGACGGGTTTATACAAATATTTCTTTTTAAAAATATGTTAACGATATAAAGATATTAATTTTTAAACATGCATAGATGAGAACATGAAAATTGAAAATTTTTGACGGCTCAACTAAATAATTATAATTAAAATTTCTTATCTTCATTGATAATATATTTCCTCTTTAAAATTAGTTTTCTACATTATGGATGCATCATCCAAATACTAAACACAAAAACATTAAACCTACAGATAATTGGCTGCAATATATGCTATTTAAAATAAATCGTATTTATTTGTTCAAAAAATTGTATTGAATCTCCTAAAGTAAGAATCAATGGTTTCACATAATTCAGAAATATAAAATCTTCTCTATTAATTAATTAAGTTTGTAGTCTTATCCATGATCTCAATTCATTGTGAGTTGTTACCTCTTCAACCTAATAAAATTCATTAGAATTTTTAGCCATACCATTTTATCCTCTAGGCCTTATTGAATAATAACAAAATAAGTAGAAATGGGTGTAAATGTGGTGACAAAAGATCAATTTAATAACCTACACAAACACATATGCTTCTAGAAAACTTCTTCTAAAGACAATTTGAGAAAAATTCTTATTACATTTTTTCTATGGATCCAATCACCACTTTTTGAATGCAAACAACCCAAGAAGAATGTTTGAAACTCATACTGAACAACCAAGAAAAATCTATAATTTTGATCACATGCAATATAAGTGGAAAAGTAATATAGAAGAATATTAATTATTATTTTAAAAATAGGTTAACATTATTTTAATTTATAAGGCTTTTCATATCATCATTTGGGACAGTTTTTTTTTAGCCTTATGAAGTTATGAGACTCATAGTGCTTGGTTTTTAGATAAAGGATTAATGCATTATTTAATTGAATACACATGTAATGTGGAAAGTCTTTCCAAATTCAATAAAATGACAATTTATTTATTTATTTTGGTGGAAGTAATGATTCTTTATTTTTCATATTAATTCACTTTTAAAGGTGATAAGTGACACTTGAAGTTTTTCACAAAAAGGAGTGCAAGTCTCCTTTGTATATCATTATAGGAAATCTATATATATATATATATATATATATATATATATATATATATATATATATAAAATAAAAATTAAGCCAAAATATGGATGAGCATCCTACATCTTGGAAAAAAAGCTTCATTCAGAGATTTCTATATTATTTTATCAATTTCTATATTTTCATAAGAGGTTCATTTAATTAGTTAGGGAAAATTATTTTATCAACTTCTTTATTTTCATAAGAAAATGTCAGTTGTCAAAAAAATAAGAAAAAGTCATTTTCATATAAATTTAAAAAATAGCTAATTGGTATTCCACTAAGAGGATAATTTAATATGTTAGTGGAAATTATATGCTTTCACTAAAATTAAAGTCTTCTTCATGTCAAAATTATAAATATATATTTTAATACACAAAAATATTGAGAAAAATTGTGGAGCTTCTTTTGGGGATTCCTTTAAGTTTTCATTTTAAATATTGGATTGGATGTCATAATAGGTTTTGTGGATATTTAATTAAGGAAAAAAGAATGTTTAGATATAAGTTGGAAATTAAATGAAGATTATGTGGAGCATCCTAGAGCTTGGAAAAAAAGCTTCCTTTAGAAATTTATATAGATATAGATATAAATTGGTTGATATTGATAATAATAATATAAAATGCATATGTACGTAATCTTTTCACTAATTTTAATAACAATATATATAATTTCTTGGTTTAAAGTAACTTATAGTTACTAATGATAGTTTAATATTTATCTATCTATAACCATTTTGAAGAAAAGAATAAGTAAAAAATTCATCTCATGGATTTTGAAATAAATAATTATAATTAATTATCAGTGGCTGGTTAGGTAATAATAAACTATACATAAAATAAAATAAAAACAATAAATAAATAAAAGAATATGAGTAGGATCTCCACTATAGCTTAATTAAGATGAGAAGAAAGTTGTTATTAATTAAGAAAAAAAGAATGTTGATATTTAAATTGAAAAATAAATGAAGATGATGTGGAGCATCCTAGAGCTTGGAAAAAAGCTTCCTTTAGATATTTATATAGATGGTATAATGAGGATGAGAAGGAATTAGAGGTTGGAACCTAGCTTAATAGAAAGAGCAATAAAAACTAGAGAAATTGGGACTAGAATTAACTCACCAAATCAAAGGGTGAGAAAAACCCTAAACCCCCAAAACAGCTCACCACCACCGCCAGCCCCTCCCCTCCTTGCTTCGGCCAGCCCCCCTCTCTCTCCACCGCGAGCTCCTCCTTCCCTCTCCTCTCTCTCCTCCGCCGCGCTCTCCTCCTCCTTTCCTCTCGGTGCCTGCGCGACTTCTCTCTCTCTCTCTCTCGCTGCCTGCGTTCTTTCTTTTCTCTCTCGGCCTGTTTCTCTTTCTTCTTTCTTCTCTTAATTCCTTTCTTTTATTTCATTTGACCCCCACAATTCAATTGGGCCCAATGGGTTGGGCCTCTATTTGCAACCCCTCAATTAATTCAACTACTCCCTTTTACTTCCACCTCTCCTACTACTTAAACAACTTCTAATTAAAACAATAAACCTCAAATTAATTAATCAATTCTAATATTTCTCCACAACTTAATTAATCCACTTAAATAAATGTTGCAAGCCTTAAATAACTTAATTAAACAATTAAATTATTTTGGGGCGTTATAACTCTCCCCACTTAGAATATTTTCGTCCTCGAAAATACTCTCACAAGCAATACCCAACTCCTTCTCGCCTCTACCGCACTCATCATAATCTATCGACACTACTGTGAACAAACCACGCACCTTCTCTACACTCTTACCCTTAGCAGATATTCTAACCTGTAGGGTATCCAGATCCTACTCGACTACTCAACTACCATCTATTCCGATGCAGGGGCACTATACCCTCAACTACGATTTGTGATTAGCTTACCCTCTTTAAATTCCCAATCTCTGGTGCTCACTTCCGAACTCGGCCTCCTAATCCAACCTATCTCATTCATCTAATTGACCTACTCGTCGTCATTACTAATAATTCCACATCGAGTTCCACAACAACCGCACTCCCGGTGCTTAGCAACAATCCTGAATCATGTTAACATCAAACGGCATCTCGGCACACTCACTCTGGATCTCGGCATCTGTACTTAGGTGTACGCACACTACAACAATTACCACTCCTTACTCCCTCAGTTACTCACCTTGGTTACACTTCTCTTGAGCACAACACTCCTAAACGCAACATTTCAACTCGGTGAGATACACAAGATAACTTAAGCGTTGCTGCACTACACCACTACACCGCGACTCCCATGGTTTTACCCTCCGACTTACCTATACATCACTTCGACACCGCTATGTTTCAACATTACTAGGCTCGACTCGTCTCTCATTCTACAGAAATACTTGCATCTCAGCAATAATAGTTTAGGCTTCCATACGTTACACCCACTCCTTTACACTTAAGTTTATATACGTCACACTATACTTCGACAACTTCAATATTTCGACTTACCTACGCTCGACAAACACTAACTTCGACTTACACTTTACCCCAATATCTCCACAACTGTACCATACTAGATTTCGACATACTTAATTGCACATACTCTTCTCTTAGATAATTACACCTATTTCAACAACTCGCTCTTCGACCATGCTTACATTCCGACTCATCCATACTTAGTTAACACCACTCTAACATTTACTCAATTTTTCATTTACCCTCTAACCACACAGTTCAATTACCACTTTAAACATGTATCAAAATTTCTAACGAAAATTCGCAGAGTTTCCTCCGTAATATGGACATCCCAAAAATAATTTTTACCTGTATAACCAAATCCGTAACATCAATTAAAACCAGAACATATCATACCTCATATCTCAATTCAACTTCAAGTACTCAAGCGCATATACAAAATTTACGGTTTTCCAAAAGATTTGTAAATTCAACTAACATGCACTCCACAATGAAAACCATATTCAAGCATAACAATTAAACAATCAAATCTTTATGGTTTCATTCTAAGTTCCAAACAAACATAATTTCTCCAAAATAGCGTTTTTGACTCGAAAATTCACGAAACTCAATTTCCAAAACCGTTCAAACATAACATAAACAACATTTTAAAATTCTCTAAATGTGAGTAAAACTCACTTTTTGTTTCAAAAGATTTTACCTCGTCAAACCATGAAATTATTGTAAGACCTCGTCATTTTCAAATAACATCAATCCATGACCTAATCGGTCCTAAAGCTAAAATCATGTCGCATCTTGTAATAAAATTCTAAACAACTAGGAAATGTAATTTAACACAAATCTTGACATCACGTTCATTCCCAAAAACACAGAATTTTCCAAGTACCGTTTCTTTTTGAAAATCATATAACTCACGGTTTTGACCAAAAAGGAAAAAAACTATACGCAACCCCAAATCTTATTATAATCACGAACATGTTGCCACCCAAACAACCGCTTATTATTTCAAAATTTAGTTTCCGACGTAAACTCAGAAGTTAGAAAAGTCAATCATTTCATTTGCCAAAATGGAGACTATACGCGAATCCTAACCTTAATTGTTATAACCAAGCACCGCATTTCATTTCAGTACATAACTTCAAAATAATTTTAGCACAAATCAAAATTAAACTCATGTGCATTACAGAAACAATCAACCTATAGCAAATCACAATCAAGGGTAACAAGATTCAACAAACAATCCTTCAAATATTGTCTATCCACTACACTTAGGCACACTACACCTAAGCACCCCCTAACCTCGGCCATTACACTACACAATGCTTCGGTACACTCTTTTGGCACCTCGGTTCTCTACACTACGTCACGGTAAGCTTCACTACCCTTACTATTCAAACGCACTCTAAACCCTGCGGTACTACATTACTTTGACTCCCACATACTACGTCATATGCATATTACACTTCAACACACCTATGGTTGAACAACTACACCTCAGTTCATATGTAGTCCTATGTACCTAACCTTCCTCTTCCTTCTTTCCTTTGATCTTCATACTATGATCATACTTAAGCCAACTACTAAACACTTTCCATACACAACTAGTCCAACACTCATTAAGAATTTCACGAAGGTTACAACCCCTTAATACCTCTTCACCTCTACACAAGACATACCTTGATCATAATACACCTAACTCAAATAGCTACCCTTAGGCATACTAATCTACACCTTTTACTTTGTACCAAAACTCTATTTTCAGTCACCAAAGTCTCACTCGATTATCCAAACACCATTAATTTATTGATAGGAACTACACCATAGAAATCATTTAAGTACTAATGCTCCTATCTTACGTCAATCCATATTCAACTACAAACAATGCCTTCCTCAGCTCGGCATTCCTACTTTTCGTACCGAATTATTATTTTTTTTTTTTTTTAATCATCTAATCATCAAAGTTATACACTATCATCTAGATCCTATATAGGTACTCCCTCGATTACCATATTTCTAAACTTTTCCAAAAAGGCATGCTCTATTTTCTTTGCATGAACTTCAAATCCAAAGTGTCAATCTTTATTCTGACATCTTCCTATTATCAAACCCCAAATCTTCCATAAGACCCTATTTATCTAAAAATTAATAGTCAACCAAACTTGCACACACCACTCAATCAATCAAGTTGAAATTATTATATATTCAAAATTTATAATAATTATGAGTTATTGTCACCTCTTTCATGGGAATGAGTTATCGGGGTGATCGGTCCCTCCTCACATCACGCATCCAACTAATTAAGGTCACAAAACTACGTCTTTTCAAAATTCACACCTTTCACATTGAAGGGCTTTTTAACGCAAACTTTTGCTTCAGAGTACGTTTAAAAAAGGCGTCGCAGTCACGGTTCCTACCCTTGGACGTCGTTAAAATGCTCTTCCAATCACACATACCTCACTTAATACAACCACAATCCCAAGCAACTACAAGCAATGTTACAATCACGGTGCAAACAACCAAACAAATCTCTAACAAAGTCTCTCGCTGAGATCAACGAGGATCTCTCGAGACACTACGATCAATGGACAAACTTGGCGAGGACAGATCGAACTTTTGCTTTGATACCAACTTGTAACACACCCCTTACTCTCTTTTAATATTTAATCAAAAATTAGAGTTTAAAAATTGTTTTTCTTTTAAAAGATACGTCCTCGCGGAATGCTACGCTCACCATACATATGACTTACATTTAGTCAACATTACTCTTTCATTAATAAAATATATTGCGTGTTACATGTCACGCTTTTCTTTCTCTTTCCTAAACTCCTATTCGACCCACTGGGGTCTAATGTGCTAGTGAATAGGGATATTTCTTACAAAAACGTTTTATGTGATGCTTCATGTTTGTGGTCCCATGATTCCTTGGGACTAAACTAGGGGATCATTATGTCACATCGATATGGCATTCGCCACAATAGTTGCACTTAGCAATTGGATCTTGATTCACTTTTCCAATTAAGTAATTTGCACATATATACTCATACTTCATCCTTTTCCAACAAACATATCATCAAAACAATCCAAATACATCTAACACCCATTTATTGAAACCACAAGTGGTCGCAAAGCAATGGATCTCCTACTAACACCATTAGCATTTGTCTTCCAATTATTTTTCTTGGGATTTTAGAGGAGAAGAAGCTTTCCTCCACTTTAAGCCACCAAAGCCCATTCCAATGCAACCTTGGATCATGGCCAGATGAGAAGGAATTTGGTTAGAGTAGAGGGGGAATTAACTCACCAAATCAAAGAACTTAAGGATCATCGCGAAGCTTGTGTAGGACTAGGAGTAGTAAAGCAAGCAATTAAGGCCGTTTGGTCCATTTATGTGATGCTTCATGTTTGTGGTCCCAATTTGTCTGATATACGCCCACAATAGACAAAACAAAAACATAGTCAACATATGTTAACAAATGTATACATATTAAAACAAAACTTAATCATATAAACTAAAATTTATACATCACCATCAAATATTCATAACAAGCTACAACTTAATCATATTAAAACAGAACTTAATCACAAAATCGTTTATGCAAATTGATACCATGGAAGTATAGGTAACAAGATCAGAAACAACTTTCTTATGACCCACTTCATCAAATAGTTTGTAAGCAACTTGGAAATTCCATTTTTACAAAACAAAACCATAAAACTTTCAATAAAGTAGTCATAACAGATAAAACACATGTCAGCCAAAGATGAAATGTCAAAAATAGTAACAATAAAGAAGTAAAGAACTGAATGAAACAAAGAAGAAATAAAGAACTGAACGAAATAAAGAAGAAATAAAGAACTGAACGAAATAGATGAAAGTCATACCAGAGAAATCGATTTCGATTGATGAGGAACCGAACGAAATAGAGAGAGTAGAATCAAGAACAGGAACTGAACGAAATAAAGAGATTTTGCGATGAGATTGAGGTTTTTTGCGATGAGAGTGGGAAGCTCTCTTACGTTACAGTGAGGGATTGAGGGTTGAGAGAAGATGAGAGATGATTGATGAGAGATTGAGCCATTGATGATGGGGTTTTGCGAGATGAGAGATGATGAGAGATGATTGATGAGGGATTTAGGGTTGAGAGAGATGAGAGATCGGTTTTGGTCTTTTGGAGGTTTAGAGCGCCACTGCTGATTTGGGTGTTGTGTTGCTACAGTGGTCTCACGCGTTTTCTCAAAATGAGTTTTATACCTAGGTCAGTCACGCGTATTCGGGCGGGTTCGGTTTGTGCGGGCGTGTGAATGTTCACCGCAACCGCCCGTGTACACCCGTACATAACCAAGCGCAACACTTTTACCAACCGAAAACCGAGCGAACCCGATTGAAGCAGGTTCGGGTTAGTGCGGTCCTGTGGGTTCGGGCGGGTTCTACCTCTATGATCCCTAGAAGGAGGTGTTACCTCTCTATTATTGTAAGGCACAATGTGAGTTGTTGGTGACTTTCATGATGGAAATATTTTGTAAAGATTGAGAGAAGAGTGTAGAGAGTAGGTGTAAAAAAGTGGAAATCTATATCTTTATATATGGAGGACTCTCCACGTCAACACTCCAATTCTTTTATCTGCCAAAAAATCAGCAAATCTCCACCTCCCTATAGCCATGTAAGCGCCTGTGTGTGGGCCAACTTAGATGCCAACATTGTTTCATACCCAACAACCTTCTTTTCAGTGAAAGAAACTAAAATTTGTCATTTGTGTTATGACTATTAGATAACATAGACTTTGTTTGTGATGCGTCTCCCTACTTTGTGATTTTTAGTATTGTTTTCCAACTTCGACCTTTGTTAATCTCACTGCTTCTATTATCATCATATGTCTAATCTCTTTATTTGTTTTTTTTTTTTTTTTTTTTTTTAAGATTTCCTTATTTGTTTCTTAAGTATATTAATTAGAGTTTTTATCCCGTGCGAGAAAACACACTAGTTAAAAGTTAATTAACGAGTGTTTATGAATCTCTACATTTAAATCCGGAGGTAGTCTCCCAAGTGGGAACTACCTCCCTTTCCCTCCTTCCTCTCCTTTTTGCGCCAAATCCCCCTACCCACCCCCCCCACTCCCACCCCCACCCCCCACCTTTTTTTCCCTTCTCCAAACTCTCTCTCATCTTCTCTGTTTTTTTTCCTTCATACTTTTATTCCTCTCTCTCCCTCCTTTCATGTTTTATATTTAAGTGGTACTTTACGATTAAATAGAAAAATTTAATTGTTTAAACAGACGATATTTGCTCCAACATAATCAAATTTTTGGAATCAAACATTAATTTCGTAACAAATTATATAAAGTGTAACGCTATGTAAAGTATTTTTGGATATTTTAGTGTCTGAAAAAATTTAATTATTTAAATATTTGAAGTTTGTTCCTTAATAACCAATTTTATTTAAAAACAATTGATTTCATAACAAAATATAAAATTAATTTTGTGCCAAAATATGTAAAGTGTCACACTAAGTAGTGTTTTTTGGGGTGAGTTAGGATTCAAAAATAAATTTAGATTGTACAAATATACAAAGTTCGTTTCTAAGTAATTGGTTTGGTCAAACCAAAAAATAATTTCCGCCAAAAACGTAAAGACGACATTAGTTAAGCGTCTTGAGTTCACTTTAGCTTTCGGAAAAATTGTAACTATCCAAATATGTAAAGTTTGTTCTCAATCACCGGTTTCTTTGGAAAAAAATAGTTTCATTACGAAATACGTAAAGTGTGATTCGAGTGGTGTGTTTTGAGTTACTTTAACATATTTGATTAAACGCGTGTCTATTCTATGATAATATTGTTTAATAATAAATTTAACCATTTACTCTAACTTTAACGCAAATTATTTTTTTGTTCGACAATTTGCTGTTCATTGTCCTTAAACTTTGACTTCAATTACTATTAATCTAATCTTCCTCTTATAATTTTTTCGTAGAACCTAAAGCTTTAACCCCGTGCATCGCACGGGTCACGACGCTAGTTTTCATAAAAGTTGGGGGGTGGGTGGTGTAGGGAGCCATGTGGTGGGAGAAATTCCTTAAAAAGGCCCAGTTGTGTAAATGCGCGAACCCCCTTGTTTCTTGCGGCTACTGCGACACCGAGAAGATGGAAGTAGAAGTAGAAGACCTCGACAACGATGTTCCATGCTCTTCCCTCGCCGTTGAGTCTATCATTCGCGTCGGAACGGTAACGTTGTCTATCCCGGTTCGCTCTTTTATTTTCCCCACCGTACACCATATGAAACTCTAAATTCTTCCTCAGGCCGGAGCAATTTGGGGCTTATGTAATGGTCCCTACGATGCTCGTCAACAAGGTTCGTTACCTTTCTCTTATACATCCAGACTCGTAAAAATGTGTTTATATCAAACTATAATAATTTCAATAATGATTGTGAATTTCTAAGTCGTAACCATCGTTTTGTTTTTGCAGGTCTTACAGGCATCGCTCGAGCTTCCTTTGTGGTAACGTATATATATATATTCTTTTCTTTATTGCGGTGTATCGATTTCATAAACTGATGCTAGGGTTTACGTTTCTGTGAACTGATGGTTTAATTTGGGTTGCCAAGTACAGGCAAACTCGGTTCGCGTGTTTGGGGCTCGATGCGGTAATTGATTCAACTGTGGATAAAATAACATTTTGCAGCTTTAAGCATTTAACTTAAATTGGTTTTGGATTTTAGGACTTGTAGCTGGAGTTTTCAGTATCACTCGTTGCGGGGTTCAGAAATACAGGAGGCGTAACGATTGGGTTAGTCTGTTCATTCTCTCTTATTTATCCTTAGTTTCAACTAGTCTTTGAGAATAATGCGATTTAATTCTGTGAAATCTATTTTGTGATGCTCTCCTGAATGTGTCAATGTGCTGTGCGAGTATAGCTTAGTCATTCATTTAACAATTCTGGACCAGTGTTGAAGTTTAGACTTGTTTCTTAACCCGAAAATGGAATTTGTGCCACTTTTCCATTTATGCATACATCCCTTTATTTTCAGTTTTCGATTAGGTCCTTATGTTTTTGTTGTAATGAATAGGCCCTTAACTTTTAAAATCGTTGCACCGTTACCCTCTTTTGTAATTTCCGTTAAACTCTGTTAAAGAAAAAGTTGAAGTGGCTAATGGTGTTGACGTGACTTATTACAGGGCTTAAGTGTCTGTTGTGAGTGCTTAGGTGGCAATACACACTTGGTAATTCATAATTTTTAATTAAATTTTTATTCAAAAATTAAATTGAAACTCTATCATCTTCTTCGTGAATCCTCTGCCTCCGTTTTTCTCTTGTAACAATTCATCTTCCTCTTCCTTGTGCTATGGGTTTAAAACGAAATCTGTGAAATAAACGAAACTGAAATTTGGCAATCAATGAGTATATTAAAATTTGAAACCAGCACAAAATTTGGGAAATAAACGGAACAGAGCAGAATGAGTGCTATTTTTATGGTAGATATGAAGAAGATGAATGCTATGAAGAAGATGAATTTTGAGATATATTATTTTTAATGAAAAATCATTTTTTGACTAAGATCCTAGCTGGACCTGCCACATCAGTATTATTGTAGGTAACATCAGCACTGTTTAGCCATATCAGCTTTTTTTAACAGAGTTAAATAGGAAGTCAAAAAAGAGTAACAGTGCATTTATTGTGCATTTTTTTAAACATAAGGGATCTATTCGTTAATTGTTTCTCTCAAGTGTAGTTCTTTTTGGTGTATCTCCCTCATACTTTAGGAGGTTCTTGCTTGTATATCCAAACTGATGTTGTATTTGAGTAATCTAGATTTAAGCAAATGATTAGTGTGTGCTCTCTACAACTCTTCATAGAAGGTGGGTAGAGTTTTCACATTTGATGCTGAATCTAGACATTTTCAATAAATTGACTTTTTAAAAAAAGATTCTCGAGTGCACAAACATGCGGGCTCTCCGCGGGATTGCTCTTCAATACAAATTGCAAACAAAGACACTGTTGCTTGCCCGTTTTGTGCGAATATTTCTGTTTTTCATTTGCATGCCTGTCTGGCCATAATGACTGGTAATTTTACTTACATGGATTGTTTCAATAAGTTCCTTGTTGGTAGAATATAAACGCTTCCAATCATATAATTGTGAAAGTTCCATCTGTCTGGCGAGTCTAGTGATTTCTTTCTTGATGAGCACTATAAGGCAACATTGTTCTTTAGTCGGGGACTAGTAATGGGTCATTAGGGACTTAGTTGTATATTTCTGACAAACTTTGGATTCTTCTTTTCTGGCTAGCTTTTGTCAGCTAATGAATGCATTGCATTGGGCCAAATTAATTGCTTAATGGAAGATAATATTGCACATTTGTATGACTATGCTGGAAACTTATATTTTTATCTTCGTTTTGGATCCAAGTTTGGCATTAATTCAGAAACCTACGTTTAATTTTTTGTACAATACCAAGCATGTTTGTGGGCTACATTTATGTATTTACATGGTTGTTTATGTAGGCATTTGACAACTGGGGAACATATACAATATGAACATGGGTCAGTGAGTTACTAAAATTAACTTTTAAAGTTTCCTCTCTTTTTGTTGGAAAATAATCCCCAACAGGTCAATGGTTTGATTGCGGGAGCTGTAGCAGGTGCAGCTGTTGCTGCTAGGTCACGAAGTTGGACTGAGGTTGTTGGGATGGCTGGTTTGGTTTCTGCTTTCTGTGCTGCAGCTGACTATTCCAGAACATGAAGTGCATTTGCTAGAACTGTGACAGAAGGGTATTTGACTTGAGATTTTATAAGTTTCCCAGCATACATCAGCAAGCAAAATTGTTTGTTGTTTGGCAGTTTTCAACTATTGTACATCACAAAAATGTTCCTCCTTGTAGTCAATGTAGTAAAGGTTTTTCTCATAGTTTGAAATATTTGATGAGTTTGATATTTAGATCGAATCGGACATAGTACATAATATATCATATATTATAGCATTAGCACTAAATATTATAGTATTAGCACTATTGTTCATTAAAGAAAAGAAATATGCGTACTCTTGTCTTTATCTTGTAAGGAACATTTGCCACTAATAAATGCTAAAGAACCTGCTTATACAGTTCTCTCCTCTAGGTGGAGCCTCTTCTCTCCAGTCAGCTGGTGGTTCCTCTCTTCAGGCAGCTGATGATTATTCATTTATTCTGGTAATATAACGCAACCTTCAAACCTGTCAACATGTTACCAGTAAGTTCATGATTTCTTCATGTCCCAAATGTATGAAGGGTTTTTGTTGTAGACTTGTTTTTTTTTTGGGTTGGAAGATAATCTTACCAGTTACCTTCAAGAAACTCTTGGGGTAGGATTTAGGAACTTTAGGCATATCAAGATACTCTTGTAGATTTGCCAAGATACTTTTGATTAACAATGTGCCAAAATTTCAAAAATACCTTTATTAACTTGTTAATCAAAAACACGACACCAAATACCCAAAAATTATTACCTTAATAAAAAATACCTTTGTTAACTTGTTAATCAAAATTTTTGGGTATTTGGTGTCTTGTTAATCAAAAGTATCTTGTTAATCAAAATTTTGCCAAAAATCTTGCCCGTGTGGGTAGTTGGTGTCGTGTTTTGGGTATTAATTAATCCTTATTTTCCAACCAAAAAAAGAACTAGTTATTGTTGGGTAAATAGTTCAACCTTGTCCTATTTAATGTAGGATTTTCCCAAGTTATTTTCTCCTATTAATTTCTACGTGAAAATTGGCATACTTTATTAACTTGTAAGGTGAATGATATCCTTTAAATATATACTCTTTTAAGACCTCATTACTAGCGATGTGAGGCTTGGATTCTCCCAATACACATTCTCACGCCCAACACTATTGGGTTTGGTGCATGAATAATAATGGTGGGTAGCCATTGAATCTATGATAGACTCTAATATTATCTTAGAATTTGAGTTGAGTATAACTCATCACTACAAAACTAACTTGTAAGGTGAGGAGTGCTTGTTCATTATTATACTCCTTCCGATCCCTATTATAAGAAGATTTTAAGAGGAAATTTTGGTCCCAATTATAAGAAATTTTTCAGTTTAGTGTATATTTATTGATTAAATACCAATTTTAATATTTTATCCTCATCGAATGCTTTGTCCTTTTAGTTTTCAATGTCATATATGACTTTAGGGGAGTTATTTCACATGTGGAGTTGAGTGTATGGTATTTTGGAGAATTTACTTGAAAAAGACAAGAACTAAACGATCTCCTTGGTAGTGATGATTTTTGTATTTTCTTCTTGCAATAGAGACTGAAGGGAGTGTACACTTTTAAGACCTTATCTCTAGTTAATGTGTACATGAGTTTCTCCCAAAACTACCAATAAGAGCTAAGAGGTATTTTCAAAAAAGACGTATGAGGGGGGTTAAAGGATATTTATTACAAGTGGGATTTCATGATGTGTTGGAAAATAACTCTTCATTTAGCAAAGAACTTGTTACAAAATTCATGATAAGTTTTTCGTGTAGAGCAGAGTTACTGAGAGTGATGACTAGAGTGTTCCAACTCTCAAGTAAAGAGCTTAGGAGTATAAGAGTTTACAGCTCAACATCTAACTTCATGTTAGCTTTTGCTAATTAGTTTACAATACCTTTGAAGATATATGCAATGTTCGATCATGTTTTGACTGTCTGAGTACTCCAACTTGACCGGGTCTGACTAGACGGGGATTTGTTTCTTGACGTCTTTTTTTGAATCAATGATTCGAATTTTCGTCCACAACTAATAGACATTAGTATAAGTTGAAACATGCTCGAATAAACTTCTGTCTATATATTTTCTGATCATAGCTACTGTTTTCCTATTTTGGAACTCCCAGTCTTTTACTTCCTTCCTCTCTGTCCCATTCTTTTGGGAGATTGGCTGATGCACATATTTGCAATATAAGTGGCCTTCCATCATTGGTCTTCCATCATTGGTTTCTAATAGCTATAATCCTCCATTAATGGTCTTGCGAATAGTGTCGTAGATTGGAGTAGTCACCGTAGTTTGTAAACAATGCACATGGTAGTTCCCAAGAAAGAGAGTGTGGTCATTATAGACACACTTAATTACCAAGTCGTTCGTTAGTCAGAACTTTCCAAGACACTTTCATAATACCACGATTTAATTTCAACAATAATAACTCTTTTATGGTGTGGAAGATCAAACAATGTTACAATCTCTCATATTAAAAAATGAGTCTTTAGTATCTCGGAGAAAACGTGAAATGAAATTTTCCTCTTCCACAAACTCAAAATGGTCTCTTGTGAAAACGTGAAAATAAGTATATTGTAATTCAAATTGAATAAGCTTTACTTGTAATATGACTTGGCTTTTAAATGCCACGGTGTAATTTTCTTTTTTGCCACATCAGCATAGTTGACTTGTATAGCTGAGTGGTATATAAACATCATTAATAAATCAGTTGTGATCTTAACCGATCTTAACCACTTTTGGATAGATCTATTTCTCTGGAATTCCCTCAAAGTGTGCGTGTGTATACACTGTGTGTGTGAGTGTGGAGGCCATTGATTCTCCAACAATTGGCATCCAAAGCTAGGGAATGAAGAAGATCTTCATCGGCGATGGCAAATGCAAGTGGAAGCAATGGCCAATTTTCGGTGAAATTGCCGTTATTTGACGGAACGAACTATAATCGGTGGATTACTCAGATGAAGGTTGTATTTCGGTATCAGGAAGTTTTGGAAGTGATTCGCAACGGCGTGGTGGCTACCGGTGGTGATGCACTTCGTGATCAGCAAAAAAAGGATAGCAAAGCATTATTTCTGATCCATCAATGCGTTGACAATGAAGTGTTCGAAAAGATTGCTCAGTACGAGACGGCGAAGGAAGCCTGGGATGCATTGGCGACGACGTACTCCGGTGATGCAACTTGAAGATGGAGGAAAAGGATACGATCGTGGAATACATGAACAAACTAACGTTGATAACAAATCAAATGCGCAATAACGGAGAGACGATCACGCAACAAGGAAAAGTTGAAAAGGTACTACGATCCTTAACTCCTAAATTCGATCATGTAGTAGTAGCGATTGAGCAATCGAAAAACCTAGAAACTATGAAGCTTGAGGAACTTCAAGGTTCACTCTGAAGCAAATGAGGCTAGGCTAAAAGAGAGAATTAATGAAAAAGAGAAAGAAAAAGCTACTGAGGAGGCCTTGCAAGCAAAATTAAAAAAGAATATTGGAAATTGGAAGAAGAAAACGAAAGGAAATTGGAGAGATAAGAACCCTAGGGTAGTTGACTCTGTTGATGATAGCGATAATGGTGAGTCTAGTAAAGGTGAAATTGAAAGTAAAAGGAAACCGGTCAAGAGGAACAATAAGAATCATATACAATGTTATAACTGTCAAAGATGGGGGCATTTTGCGGATGAATGTGTAAATGAGAGAGTTCTAGGAAGAAGAAGAGTGATGAAGCACAATATGCAGATTGTGATGACTTTGAGACATAAACAGTAGCTTTAATGGCAATTATTGATGAAAATGGGACTGTAATTGAGTTTTGGTACCTAGACACGGGGTGTTCAAACCATATGATCGGTAACAAGTCATGGTTTAGTAATATTGATGAAACTATAAGAAGAAATGTGAAGTTTGGTGATGGAAGAACTATTACTACAGAAGGGATTGGTAGGGTGGTGATTCGCAGAAAAGATGGTAGCAAAACAAAGATTAATGATGTACTGTATGTTCCAGGAATGGCCAGCAATCTATTAAGTTTGGGACAACTGCTTGAGAAGGGCTACACCATGAAAATGGAAGAAGGTTACCTGGAAGTGTTGAACAGCAAGAAGAAGGTGGTGTTGAAGGCACCTATTGGTGAGAATAGGACCTTCAAGGTGGAGGGAAGTGCCCTCAGTTATAAGTGTTTGAAGGCTTCAACAGAGGAAGAGAGTTGGATGTGGCATAAGAGATATGCACATCTCAACTTTAAGAGTTTGAGTCAGCTAGAAAAAACAAATGGTGAAAGGCTTGCCAACAATTACAGTGACAGATGATGTTTGCAGTGAATGTTGTGAAGCTAAGCAACCAAGGTTGCCATTCAAAGCCAATGTGCCCACTAAGTTGTGAAGCTGAGACTAAGACCAGGAGGAGATTATCTTTTGTACATTTATTGATGAAACATTTAAAGAATTCAAGAAGTGCATAGAAAATCAATGTGATAGTAAGTTGAAGTGCATAGAAAATCAATGTGATAGTAAGTTGAAGTGCCTTAGAACTGATGGTGGTGGGGAGTATACCTCCCTAGAATTCAAGGAGTTCTGTGTTAGTGAGGGAGTAATTCATGAGATTGTGGCACCATATACTCCTCAACACAACGATATTGCAGAGAGGAGGAATAAAACGATATTGTATATGGTGAGAAGTATGTTAAAGGAGAAGAAAGTTCCACACAGTTTTTGGGGAGAGGTAGCTTCTACAAGCTTGCATATCTGGTGAACATTAGTCCAACTAAGAGGCTGAATGATGTTACTCCTTATGAGAAGTGGTGGAACAAGAAGCCAAATGTGAAGCATCTTAGGATTTTTGGATCACTGTGTTATAGACATGTGCCAGAACAACTGAGGAAGAAGCTAGATGACAGAGCTCATGCCATGGTATTTGTGGGATACAATGTGACTGGCTATTACAGGTTGTTTGATCCTAGAGAAATAGAAAGTGATAATTAGCAGAGATGTAGTGTTTGATGAGAAGAAAGGGATGGGAGTGGGGATCAACCAGTGGAAATGGTGAAAATATAATAACTGAGGAGACTGTGCTACTTGATCCTATTGATGATGAACTTGTTACTGCTAATGAGATACATGCCAGAAGACCACAAAGGGTGAGACAACCATCTCAAAGGCTAGAGGGCTATGAACAATTTCCTGATACTGCTGTAAGTGAAGAAGGTGACTTGTTAATGAGTGCAATGATAGCTGAATCTGAACCAATAGGCTTGGAAAATGCTCTTCTAAGCAAGAATTGGAAGGATGTAATGGAAGAAGAACTTAAGGCTATAGAAAAGAACAAAACATGGGAATTGACTACACTTCCAGAAGGAAAGAAACCCATAGATGTGAAATGGGTGTTTAAAACAAAGTTGAAGCCAAATGGTGAAGTAGCAAAGTACAAGGCAAGGCTTGTAGCTCGTGGTTTTCTGCAGAAACCAAGTTTGGATTCAATGAGGTATTTGCTCCAGTAGCAAGGATGGAGACTATAAGATTAGTTGTGGCTCTAGCAGCTTAAAAAGGATGGGAAGTGAGTCAACTTGATGTGAAATCGGCCTTTCTCAATGGGCCATTAGAAGAAGAAGTATATGTTACACAGTGACAAGGTCTTGAAGCTTCATAAAGCTCTATACGGGTTGAAGCTGGCTCCAAGAGCCTGGAATAAGTGTATAGATGGATACTTGCAGCAACTAAACTTCACAAAATGTGTATCTGAACATGGAGTTTATGTGAAGAATTCTGGTAGCACTGATTGGACAATTGTATGCTTGTACGTGGATGATCTCTTAGTGATTGGGAATAGTACTAATGAGATAGAAGCTTTCAAGAAACAAATGATGTGTGAATTTGAAATGACTGATTTGGGTGGCCTATCCTATTTTCTAGGTATAGAATTTGTAATGACTGACAGAGGTATATTTCTTCATCAGAAGATATATGCAACTGACATCTTGAAAAGATTCAAGATGAGTGGATGCAATTCTATTGCTGTACATGAAGAAACATGAATCAAACTCTGCAGCAATTCTGATGAAGCAAGGTAGATTCAACTCAGTTCAAACAGATAGTTGGTTCCTTGAGATACTTGTGTAACTCAAGGCCCGATCTTACCTACAGTGTGGGCCTCATAAGCAGGTTTATGGAAACACCAAGATTATCTCATATGTTAGCTGCAAAAAGAATCTTGAGATATGTAAAAGACACCATTGATTTGGGTATCTGGTTTCCAAAACTTGATAATGCAGAAACTGACTTGGAAGGATATACCGACTCTGATTGGAGTGGAGATGTAGGAGATAGGAAAAGTACAAGTGGATATTGTGATGAATTGAGCACCAATCTCATGGTGCTCAAAGAAGCAAAATGTGGTGGCACTCTCATCTTGTGAAGCTGGATATATATCAGCTGCACAAGGTGCATATCAAGCACTATGGTTAGAAAAACTAATGAAAGAATTGAAGATCAACTATGAAACTGTGATGAAGCTACATATTGACAACAAATCTGCAATTAATCTTGCAAAGCACCCGGTGGCACACGGTAGAAGCAAACATATCGAGACCAAATTCCACTTTCTTAGAGATCAAGTTAACAGAGAAAAAAAAGCTTTGGCAAAACCTGACTGAGTGATGCAAAACCTCACTTCATAATAATAATAAGCTGATCTATTGACAAAACCTTTGAAAAAAGGATAATAATAATAATAATAATAATAATAATAATATAATAATAATAATAATAATAATAATAATAATAGTGTTTGTTCGAAGAAGACGACAATAGTATTGGTCGGTATGGGGGATGGGATATCCACACACAAACAAATGATGCAGATAAGGAATGGGCTAGAAAATGCTCACATCATTGATTCACTTGCCATTCTTTCTTTCTTAATCTTATTCTAAAAAATAGATAGATAACGCAAATCATGCATGCGCGCAGATTCTCAAATAAAGTGAAATACAATCACACGTCTTTCTCTTTGCTATATATATTGAATCCATTACGTAAACCACAAATTAAGGACTTTCCTTTCCATCCCCTGTATCAATAATATCAATTGTAGAACTTCATCATCATCATCTAGCTTTCTCACCATCTAAGGTGTAAAATATTAACCTATTTTGTGCACCAAAAAGTTGCACCCCTTCATGGATTTGAAGTTTCAATATCAAGAAGTAAATACGCTACAATTAAACAAATCTGTTTTTTTTATTCTCTAACGTTGACAGTTTTTCTTCTTCTTTTTTGTGTAATAAATAATTTGTTATACACTTAACATAATATCAGGGATATTGGAGGAATTCAAGGGGAATACAACTCTTCACCTGCAAGTGGTTGCCTCGTATTTCTTCTTCTCCCAAGGCTCTTGTTTTCCTTTGCCACGGTGCGTGCACTTCTCTTTTCCCTCCTAGCTAGCTTCTTCACTCTCTTTCTACCCTCTCAATCTCGATCTCATGTATTATTGCTTGTTTATTAATGCAGGTTATGGAATGGAATGCAGTAGATTCATGAAAGGTAACACATACATGCTCTTGGATCACTCCATTTTATTTCTTCTTCTTTTCTTTCCCATCTTTTTCCCATTCTTTTTCTATTGTTGTCAATTTTGGCTTCATTTCATTTCCACAAATTGAATTGCATGCACGTAATCTGATTTTCAGCCAAAACTTTATTTTTTTCACCAAAAAGAGAACAATATATATATATATGGCAGAAGAAAAATAATACAGTGGAGTATATATACGGAATCTTCACAGAAAAATTGTATACGCAACATCGCTTTAAATAATTTTGTCGCGGCTTAATTGTAGTTAAACTTTTAGATTCGATGTCCTAGAGAATTGAAGTCAAACGTGATTAATACAACTTCAATCACGTTCACATAATCATAACCCCTGATCGATGATGTTACGAGACTCAGAGTTAGCTCAATTAATCTTTGAAGAGTAACATGTATCAATTTTAAAAAATAGGAAACATATTGCATAAGATTTCCTTCCGACTCATATAAACAACAATACATTTTAGATTCATCAAAAAAGTAATGATTCATTTAAAAAGTGATGTTTTTATGAATCTAAAAAGTGATTTGTTGCTTATAAATGAGTAGAAAGAGAGTACAATCTTTGCAGCCACCCCACCCAACAACTGTGTTTTGTTCGCATTTGTTTTATGCGAATTTTTGCAACAAGCAGACAGACAACTACGTGGATGATAAAACTTACAAGATCGTGTGATGAGTATGTTGTCTGCCACTGCCACTCTTGTCAGGCAAATGTGACCATATTGAAATACCTATTTTATATTAATAATCATTGGGGTTGGTGAAGGTGGCCACATTATTCTATGTTATTATCTTATCTATTTCCTATTGCTCTTTGTCCGCCGCCTATCCTTTCCTTCTTGATTAATTAGATCTCAGAATACAGGTTACAGATCATATATCCTTGGCATAAATACCCTGTCTGTGAGGATGAGGATAAGGTCGCCTAAAAACAGTGGCCAAACTTGAGAAAAACACCATTAAAATTGATAAATATAAATTAATTACAAATTATTTATAAAACAAAATTAAATAATTTTACTTCATATAGAGACTCGATTAAGGTTGTTTGTAAAAAACAAGGGTATCTCAATAATTTCGCTTACGATTTTTTTGGGGCGAGGCCATGGGAGGGCCCTAATAAAGGTCCGCCCCAAAAAACAATATATAACGGCTATTCACTCTACTTCTTGATCTTGCTGCTGTCATTTTTTTTTGGGATAAACAACATTGTTATCCTTAATCTATCTTTAGTGCATCAAAGAATGATAGAGGAAAGGAATGGAAGAAAAGAGAACTAGAGTAGAAAATAAGATGATTGTTAAGTTCCTTGAAATAGGAGAAAGTGAAAAGAAAAGAAGAGAGAAAAGAAAGAGCTATATGTGTTAAATGACATGAGCACCCAAGTATAAAAGTAGGATGCATATGTCATTTAATAAAAATAAGGACATGATTGTTGTTTCATATTGATTTGCTACCTTTCAATGCATTTCTTCCCATTTTGGAGATAAATAAATTTTATGTGGGTCCCACCAAAGATTCACTTTACCGTTCCGTTCCCTTTCAATTTTGAACCAAACAAAAGAAAATGTCTTGAAATATGTGTTTTCTTTCAACTCTGTCAATTTTCTCTCGTTCTAAACACAACGTGAAAGTATAGTTGTTGTTACTTTAGCATTCGAAGTTAATCCATTGACTCATTTATTTTGCTTACTTGACACGTTTTTTGCCACCATGAACGTTGATGTGGCACATTTACTTGAGATACACATGTTAGATCTGAAATAATCTATATAAAGTCAGAACCATTCATGCTAATCACTAGAAAATATCAAAGTGGAAGTGTACCCGAATTCATGATGTTGATTTGATCAGTGGTTTAGCCTTCCAGATAACATGCACTCTATACGAGCGAACTCTTTAGCTATCTCTCTGAATCTTACTGATAATGGGATGTCGGATAAGAACGACTCAAAAAGTGTGTATGACCCGAGGGGCCATAACGTCTTTAGTTATAGAATCCTAACTAGGATTATCTATTGGTGCTTCTAATTTAGCCCATCATAAAATTAGAATCACCATTTAGTTAGGGGTGAGAGAATAGGCCAGACCGATCGACAAGGGCCTACAACCTAGCCTATGTCTAGCCAGACTTTTATTTTAAACAGATAAGGCTTAGGCTTTTCTAAAAATTTATTTAGCTAAAAAGATCAGGCTACATGCCATTTGAAAAGCCTTTTTGGCCTATCAAGCCGAGCTATTTAAGTAAAAAATAATAGTATTTTTATTACTATTATTATTATATTAAATTTGGTATTTCGTGTTAAATCATAAATTGGCTAATATTTTTTGTTAACTTAAATGTATTGACCTACATCAATTTTTGACATATTTAAAGTTATTATTTTAAAAAAGAATTTAAATTGGATGTCAAATAAAATATAAATTAATCTCACAGATATTTTAGCTTCTTAGTCTATTTGCAAAAACATACATGAGTTAAAGATTGTAGGTTTTTGTAAAAAAAATTGTGAAATGCACTTTTAAAAATACTTTCACAAAGGCAGGTTGCTAAAAGTTGGGTGTATGACAGGCCATGCAAAGGCCAGCTCGGCCCAACCTATTCTCACCGCTACCTTTAGTCTATACACATTAAAGGCTTACATCCTATTAGATACTCTTAAGCCCATATTATCTTAACCATATTGGACCACTCTAATTTGGCTTAGTCTTATATGTCAGTCCGCAATACATAATTATTCAAATATAAAGCCAATGTTGGATTAAGCATCCAACAATCTCCTACTTGGACTGTGGAACCTTATAATTATGCGTTGCAAGAATTATTCATACGAGTTCAGATGATTGTCATTACTGAATGCATCTATAACCGATTCGGTCCATCTATCACACCAACATAAGATAAAAGCAATTTTTGTTACATCTATCGTAACTAAACCCATCAACAGACACATATGCTGACAGAAAAAAATGACATGGATCATGAAAAAGATGTGTAGCATGAAATTTTCATGTAATGTAATCTTAACATGCCTAAATCTAATTGATCCTCCTTAAACCTTACATAAACTGAAATATGTCTATATCATAAAAAGCTTTAAGTTCAGCTTTTGTGGGACGATCAGTTTAGGGAGGATCAGTTTTCTTGAAAACAGTTTATGATATAGACATATGTTGAACTTAAAGTTGTCACCCATACGAGCAGTGTGTTGATGAAACCTTTTGGATGGTAATCATTTAATAAGCAAACTCACAAGAATTGAGTTCGTTCTAATATGCTTTATAGACAACTGTTAACTCTGAACACTTTCTTTAACAACAAAGTACTCGATGTTTACGTGCTTCAAATTCGTTGATGGAAATAGAACTGTTGATGCATCGTCACAGAATAATCTAAGTGGTCTTTCAATAACATCTACTATGCGCAGTCCCGTGACAAAATTTCGTAGACAAATTCCACGAATGGAAACTTATAACTAGGGGTGTTCATTGATTCGGGCAAATCGAAACAACCCACATTCCAATCCAAACTGATATGATTGTTCCAATATTTTTTGTGTTTGGATCAAACTCGAACTAACTCGAACCATCTCATAGTTGTTTGGTTCGGGCTACGAATTTAAAAAAATGCCCGCGACGAAACCTTGAGAAGAAAAAAAATATTTTTTACTTAGATTTTTTACCTTAATAATTTATAATTAAGTTGTAAAATTTTATTACTATCAATTGGATGACTATACCCGTCAAAAAAAAAATCAATTGGATGACTATAAATGAGTTTGTATTTGATTGGTAAATTTTTTAAATTCTCAAATTTTTTTGGCTATCTAAGAGTGTTGGAATATTCCTGTAAGCACAATCCGAACAAACTCGTCCAATATCAGATTGGCTATTTGATTTGGTATAATTTTTTTAAGAAATAAAAAATATATTGAACTCAAGTAATTATAAAGCTGTTAAAAATTGTTTTGGGTACGAAAATGATGTGTATTTTGGAGGAACTATATTTTTGTGAATAATAAATGGTAGAGCCTTTTTTATGATTTATTTATTGCTTGATTATTCATACATACCTCTAGAATGTGGAGTGAAATTAGCGGCTGGGGGATATGCTGTGTTCGGAATAGACTATGAAGGACACGGACACTCCGACGGTGTTCGTTGTTACATATCCAAATTTGACAACGTTGTCAATGATTGTTCCGACTTTTTCAAGTCAATTTGCGGTACGTACGGATACAATTTCTTCTTGCCTTATGCAGCATTTCGAAGGAGCTTGTTTACTTATGCTAAGTTGTTTCATTATTTGGTGTTTATTTAAGAGCTCCAAGAGTACAAGGGAAAGGCAAAGTTCTTGTATGGAGAATCAATGGGAGGAGCAGTGGCACTAAAATTGCATAAAAAAGACCCTTCATATTGGGACGGTGCCGTTTTTGTTGCACCTATGTGTAAGATATCAGAGAAGGTTAAGCCACATCCTGTTGTTGTTAGCATACTAACTGGATTAGAAGATATTATTCCAAAGTGGAAAATAGTTCCATCAAAGGATGTAATCAATTCAGCCTTCAAAGATCATGCCAAACGTGAAATGGTTAATAATATCTTATTTTCTTCTATACTAATGAATTAATTTTCCATTGAGGCTGGCTTGGCTTGTTGAGTTAGTTAATTGTGTGTTCGTTCTCTGCAGATAAGGAAAAACGAATTGATATATCAGGACAAGCCCAGATTGAAAACAGCATTGGAATTGCTTAGAACTAGTCTGAGTCTTGAAAACAGCTTAGAAGAGGTGACACTACCGTTCTTAGTGTTGCATGGAGAGAATGACACAGTGACAGACCCAGAAGTAAGCAAGACATTATATGAGAGAGCTAGTAGCATAGACAAGACCATCAAATTGTACCCAGGAATGTGGCATGGTTTAACATCTGGGGAGCCTGATGAAAACATTGAACTTGTCTTTGGAGACATCATAAACTGGTTGGATGAGCGGGCTAATAGTAAGGCACGTGTTGACTCTTTTCGACCACCACCAAATCAAACTTCTAATAACCATGGCAATCTTAATCACGAGTTACAAGGACTCCGCGCATCACTGTAGAATTATAAACCCACACTAGTTGGGGTTATCAAACTATGGCCCCGTAGCTATTTGTATTCTACCATGGCCAAGTTTATTTTTCCCTAGGTACATAATATCAAGATTCATGTGGACTCTAGATTTGGTAGGGGTTCATACAAGACTAGTTCGTTGCAGAAGATATAAACTGCTACCAGGAAAATTGGCGAGATTAATTGGAAGATTTTATGGCATTTATTGATTAGGTTTGAAACCTAACTTTTATAATGATAGTATTTCTTAAACAGCAAAAACCATCATTATTCTAAGTAATTCTGCTAACTTAACCATTTGAATGATATGACTTATACAGGCTTAATCCTGTTAAACTCAGAATAATTTGGACCTGAATCAGAGGTCCAGGAGGAGGGTTCAAGTAGCAAACTACACAACACCAAGGATCAAATTGCAAACAGTAGGTTTGAATAAGCGAAATGTAAGATAGATATTGAAATAACTATAACTGTAGTCTCTTGTACATACCAATTACATCCAAAAAAAAAAATATAGAAATAGAATATAGATGGCAGGAAATTGATAAATGAAATGATGGATGGATGGCTACCAATGTTGAAAGAGGGTGAATAACCCTAGAGAACCAACGACAAAAGGGGACATTTAAATGTTGCTCATGCTTTTCTGACTAATGGACCTTTGGAGGGATGGGAAATATCCTAACTGTTATCCTCGGACTACATATTTTCCCTTTCTCACTCTAAGGTAAAACTTAACACTCTCAGAAGGAATTAAGCGACGGTTCCACCTTCTTTATGGTCACCAAAAATGCGTTGCCTGAAGTCAGAAACCATTAGTGGGAGGCCCTTGTGAAGGTCCACCTTGGGTTCCCAGCCAAGGTGCTCCTTAGCTTTACTGATATCAGGCTTTCTCTTGTGTGGGTCATCCTCTGTATTGGGCCTGTACTCTATCTTTGCATCTGGGTCAATTGTTTCTTGGACCACCTACACCAGCAATGCCCACATAGTTAATTATTAAATTTAAAAAACGTACATATAGTAATGCGTTCAATAATGAGGTCTACCATGTATCATCTGTGAGACTTAAGTTACCAACTCTACCGACAAAAAATAAACTAGTCCAAACTAACATTCTTCATTCACACCGACATTGTTAAGAAAAAATGACTGTAGGAAACAATTAGGCAACCAAAATCTAACTAGAATTCCATGCCAAGTATATGATGATTGATGTATATTGTATAGGTGTATCGTATGGATAAAGCATCAATAAACTTAGTTGGATGAACATGGTTTGTGGATTTATTAGTGTAATGCAAATAATTATATGAGCAATTTCCTTTTTTCCTTACTAATCTTTACCTTGGCAAGTTCAAGCATGGTGAATTCACCGGGATTTCCAAGGTTGAAAGGTCCCACGTGTTCCCCTTCCATAAGGCGCATTAGACCCTCCACCTGTGCCAACATAAAACATCAAATTAATGAGCATACAGCAGCTTCTTGAGCCAGATTCCAAAGGTACAGCAGCAATCAAACTGCATACAGATCTAGCCATAATAATCAAAGTAGTAATATTCACTATGATATTTTATTATTTACAGTACACGTGTCAGTTATCAACTTCGTGCATCCAACTTATACATGAGGCTGCCACTTTGACTCATCCATGCTTCATTTTCTATTGTTTTCCGAGTTTAGCATTTAGAATTATTAATTGAGAAAAGTACAATTATAAGAGCTGGCCCACCCCAGCCTTAACACAAGCTTCCAGTCACATGCAAATGCTTCTTCAGTGAAATGAGCCAATACCCAATGGACAGATACATCTAAATATACCGGCACAACCTTTATTACTAAGGAAAATAGAAGACCCTTAGCAGAAAGCCAGGAATTGTTTCAGTTAAATGTGCAGCGTGCACATGGGGAGAAGGTGTCTTAACACATCACATAAACAACAAAGATATTTGTAAATCCAAATTCATCCTTGCAAAAAAGAAGTGCCATCTGCGAACTTATAAAGGTCACACAGACTGAAGAGAAACAAAAATACTTTTCCTATATGCAAATAAAATAACATTTTGAGTTAAGATCAATTTCATAATTTTAAGAGAAACAAAGTCAAAATTTAAAACCAGTTTCGCGCATACCAATTATTACTAGAAAAAGTAGTTATGGGCTTACCAAATCAGAGACATATTGGAAACTCCTTGTCTGCTTCCCATCCCCATAAACAGTCAAAGGCTCCTTCCTAAGTGCCTGCACGAAGACCATTAGTTAAAGACAACTGTTACAAATAAAGCCAACAACCCTCACAGGCTTTGTAATTGAAATTCAAAATTCAAATAAATAAATAAATAAATAGAAGGGCCTACCTGAGCAACGAAGTTACTAACAACACGGCCATCGTCCAAGCACATTCGGGGCCCGTAGGTGTTAAAGATCCTAGCAATTCTAACCTGAAAAAGACAATACACAAGAGGCACTGTTAACACAATAATAACTAAATCAATCATGAATTAGCAATTGAGAGTGTGAAAAGAAAGTAGTAGGAGTAGTAGTTAGGTAAGGTCGATGGAAAGTGACCTCGACGCCGGCCCCTCGGTGGTAGTCCATGGTCAATGTCTCAGCCGTACGCTTTCCCTCGTCGTAGCAGCTTCGGACACCTGTCCAACAACAACAAAACGATTTTGTCAGGAAACCAACAAAAGGACAAACACTCTGGACTCTTCTTCCCAGACCATTACTTTTACTTTCCCATTTTTAATCCCTAGTCAATATTTCAATTATTAAAAATACTTAACTTCATGGTGATTAAAAAGTTAGTTAAACTTTTTGTCAAAAAAAAAGTTAGTTAAAAATGTCTTAAAATGTAAATTTCCCAACACTTTTTGAGGCATGTTTGTCTTTCTTACTCTTTCTTTTTTTAGCGTATTTTTGTCTCTCTTTTTCTTTCTGTAACTTAAATCATTCAATTTAACGGGAGCGATAACGAGAGATTGAATACGATCAACGAGAGCGACAACGGGACCGCCCAAGGAAGTGCCAATAGAAACAACAACGAGAGCGCCAACGGCAATATCAACAGAAATGACAACAAAGGCACCAACAAGAGCGACAACAAGATGCATATCTTTTGTTATATGACATAATATCTCTTTGTTTTTAATTTCAAACTACTAAACCACATCAATTTAGTAACTACCAATTGTCAAAAAAACCATACCGCTAACAAAAATTCCAAAAATTTCTTTTTAAAAAAAATCAATAATTGGTCAAAAAAAGAAAAATCAATAATTAGATTAATATTAAATGAACGATATAAATGATTTACAATTTACTATTTACTATAATCTAGGGAAACTACTAAAACCAATTAATTTAACTACTAACAATTGTCAAAAATAATTGAACCACAACCAAAAATTTCAAAATAACTTTTTTAATATTTTAATCATGTAATTAAAATGGTTAAACTAATATTAAATAATCTAAAATTTACTATTTACTATAATTTGTCTATTAAAACTACTAAAATCATTCAATTTAACGGGAGCAGCAACGAGAGATGGACAATACGATCGACAACAGAAGCGGCAGCGGGACCGCCCGTGAGAGGGACAACGGGAGCGCCAATAGGAGCAAAAACAGGGGTGCATATCTTATGTTATATGACATAATATTTCTTTGTTTCTAATTTCAAATTAAACTCATACATTTTGGATATTATTAATGTCTTATGTATCTTTATGTAGACTAATAACTATCTATCTTTATGTAGACTAATAACATGCTAAAATGCCATTTAAATGTATACATTACTAAACTTATTAAAATTTCAATAGTAATATTACTTCATAGCAATATATAAATAATGTTGTATCACCTGTGCGGATAAACGGGTAAAATACTAGTATTTTTGAAGCACCAAACATGAATACATTTTTACTTATAATAATTAATTCTAGAGTGAGTGATAAATAAAGCACCAAATTCAGTCCTCCCCTTCGTCCCGAGATTAATTACAAATATACTAAGTTTTAATTAAGCATAAACAATTTCTCTTATTTAGTCTCTAAAATGAGTAAAGATCCTCTTCAATACTTGTGTTCTCCATTAATTTTATTACTATGTTTAGAAAAAATAATTATAATAACAAAACATTAAATTGGTCCAAGTATCTTGTATACGATAGTAATAAAAATAATGAAGAATACAAGTATAGAGATGATCTTACTCCTCTAAAATATATAGAAATTATAAATACTACTATAATATACTAAGTTTTGTCTTTATTATAAGAATCAAAACATTAATTCATCAAGGTCAATGAAACATATATGGAATGACTTTATTTCATTTTTGGTCAAAAAAGAGTTTATTTCATTCAATACACCAATAAATTTAAATTTAATTATTTCACAAATATTTTATTTCAATCAGTTACTCTTTTTTTGGCTGACTTAATTACTCTTAATTCCACCAATTTAATTACTCATGATATTCTTTCACACAATAAGGTATACATTAAATGCTTATAAAAAAAGTATAAATTAAATTTAGAATTTAATACATATTTTGACCGAACATTAATATATTTGAAAATAGATTAATACAGTATTTTCATATAATAATAGACCAAAGAAATGAACCTTTTTTGTTTCTTATAAAAAAGATGTGGAGGAGTAGTCCAAATTTTCTGAGATCTATCTCACTAGTCCTTAAAATTTATGACGTTGATCTTATTAATCTTCAAAAAGGACTACTTATAAATCTAACAAATTATAGAGATTTCACAAATGGTGCTGCCTGTGCCACCTGCCATTCTCATCAAACCCTACTTTGTCTTTAACATTTGTTTCCCTTTTTACAGTGCGAGGCACGTTTGGTTGCTGCAATGCAACGTGACCCATGAACAAGATCTGAACCGTTAATTCCGTGGACCCGCAAATCACGGATTCCTCGTCGTCGTCGACGACACCCTGAAATTTTAGAACACGGTCCTCTTGCCACATTCCACGTGTCCCATCCCATTGGCTCACAAACAAAAAAAAACGCCTAAAATGGACAATAATAGTCTTTGCCATTTTGAAAATGAAAACACACAGAAGATGCAGAACTACGAATTCAATGCTTCTACCCAGAGATAGAATTCCAAATTAAATCCAAACTAACCCAGCTACTATTTTCTATGTTATGAATTTAATAATTAAATAAAAAATCTGGTAAAGCAAAAGATGAAAAAGAAGATGGTACTAACCAATGGGATTGACATTTCCCCAGTAGGTCTCCTTCTGAGGATGTTGCAGAGGATCTCCATAAACCTCACTGGTACTCGTTAGCAAGAACCTTGCTCCAACTCTCTTCGCTAAACCCAGCATGTTGAGTGTCCCCACCACATTGGTCTTGTAAACACAATTAAGGACTCAAAATTGAATTGAATTTTAAGCAAAAAGATAAATAAAAAAAGAATGAAAGAAAGTAAAAGGATATGATAGTCTTGACGGGGTTGAATTTGTAATGAACAGGGGAAGCAGGACAAGCGAGATGATAGATCTGATCAACTTCAAGCAAAAGAGGCTCAACGACGTCGTGTCGAATGAGTTCAAATCTGGGGTTTCCAAAATGATGCATAACGTTCTCTTTTCTTCCAGTAAAGAAATTATCAACCACAATCACGCTATCTCCTCTCGCAATCAACCGATCCACAAGGTGAGACCCGACGAAACCCGCTCCACCTGTCACCACGATCCGGAGCCCCTTTCTCTTAATCCCTAACGGTATTTTCCCCACCGAATGCACCGCCGCCGCGCGTTGCTGGTACGTCGTCGATTCCTTCTCGAAATATGAGATCGGAACCGGGTCGTACGATACGGTTGAAAAGGAGGAAGAGGAGGATGAGGATGACGAAGGTACGAGTGAGAAGAATAAGGTGGCTATGACAACGCCGACGAGAACGAAGACGAGTCGTTGCTCACGAAGCATATAACGAATCGGACGAATTGCGGTGAGCCATGGCTTGTCTGGCTTGGGTGAGTACTCATCGTTAACCTGCTGAGTTTCGTGTCCTCTGAAAATCAATTCCGAAGCCATTTTGTTTTTTCTCTGGGTTCAATTCCCAAACTTTCTTCCTCCAATATCAAAGAAGAAGAAGAGAGTTTCGGTATTTTTGATATGAAATGAGTGATTGAGTTCCGAGTTAGGAAGAGACCGGAACTCAGTCACCGGAAGCGATGCGATGAGTTACGATTGTGAAGTGTGTAAGTGTGCGTTTTTTGGTATTTAAAGTGAGAGAAGAAGCGTGTGTTGACACTTAAAAGGGGCAGGGGATTTTGTGAAATGACGGAAATGTCCTCGACTGGGTTTGTCAAACGTGACCGGCTGTCATTGGGTGGAAGGTCAAGGTGGTGGGTGAGATCGAGATTTCATTTGAGATTTGGGATCTGTCAATTTTACAGAAAGGGAAACAAGATAGTAAAAATTACAGTTTGGAAAATAATTAGTGACATGGGGAAATTACTTTTAATGGGGTATGGTCAGTTTTGAATGTGGGGGATTTCTGTTTCTAAGAGCCTCCTTGTTTTGACTAACAATTGCAATTTGCAATTTGCAATTTGCAATTTGCACTTGCCAAAAGAAATACTAGTAGTATTTTGGTGGAGTAAACAACTTTGAAAATGCCAAAAGAAATGGTGTTAAATTGTGAATTTGTCTTTTTCTTTTATTTTTTAATAATAAATAATAGTCTTCATTCTGCAATTTATACACTAGGTGACTAGGCCCAAATATTATCTTCATATTTGTATTTAAACTAAATTAAGTCATTGACCAAAAAAAAAAACAAAATTAAGTGAGAATGACGGTTTGGACATTGTATTTAAAAATATGATAAACAAAACACAGGATAATGACAATTCGTCAACAGTGTGTATTATCATATTTTGCGGGTGATGTATCATAATCATTTTAGTTAGCGTTACTTACCATCACTTAAAAATGATTTGCTGTTCTGTTTTAGGTGCAAATACTTTCAACCAGGCTTTTTTTCAATTCAGTGGAAATGCGTGACACACATTTTTTCTTTTGACCAAAACGTGACACACATTTCTGGGTCAAAAAAAAAAACGTGACACACATTTTAGTTCTCAAAAATCATAATTTTATTAGGCGCATGCATTTGAAACAATGGTTGCTGGTGTATCCCCTCGATTTTAAAGGAAAACAAAAAGAAGGATGATAGATAGATTATAAATAAAAAAATTTAAATTATTGTTTCTTTCCTTTATCTTTTAGCGCCGATTTCATTTTTGGTCCTTTATTTTTTTTTTTTCGTTTTGGTCGCTTTATGTTTTGATTTTGTGTCCATTTAGTTTATTTTTGTAGTTTTCATACTATGACGATTTAACGGACGCCACGCTATTTGCGATTAGCTAGCGGCGTGGCGTCTTAGTTGTCAATCTGACGTGTCACTCATTTAATGACATGGCAAACAGAGGACCAAATTGAAACTAAAATAAAACATAAAAGACCAAATCGACACAAAAACAAAAACACTAAAAAATGAAATTCATCTTCTGGAAACAAAATTCATCTTCCTCCCTCCCACCCACCCACAAAATTCATCATCATCACCATCTTCCTCCCATGAATCAAAAAACAAAACCCAGAATCACTCTCATCTTCCTCCCACCCACCCACAAAACCCAGAATCACTCTGAACGAAAATCGTTTCTAAATCTACACGAAAATCGAATCTGGAAATGCATTTTTCAAATCTGAAAAATCGAATCTGAACTGCAGATTCGTTGATGATGTTTATGAATTGCAAGTTCGTTCTTGGTGATTTGGGTTTCGTTTTTATGAACTGCAGATTCATCAACATATATTACATAAACCTTTGTTCATCTTCAACAATCATCATTCAACATCATCAACGAAACCCAAATCAAAGGAGTAATTTCCAGATCTGTGTAATTACATAAACCCAACATCAATATCAATCCATCCAAAGTCAAAACCCACAAAATCTGGAACGAAATCAATACCCACAGTCAATACGAAAATCAGAACAAAAATCTGTGTAATTTCCAGATCTGGTGTTGTTGTTGTTGATCTCGTTTCATTTTTGTGTTGTTGTTGTTGATCTCGTTTCAATTTTGTTGTTGAAGATGATGAAGGCACTGTGTTTCCAGATCTGGTTTCATTTGTTTTCTAATTTTAATTCTTAAAAAACCTTTAGCTTATTTGTAATTTATTTTACATTTAAATAAAACATTAAAATGCCAACTCAATTAAAATGCCCACGTCAGATGGACGCCACGTCGTGATTAGCTAATCGCCAGGTGTGGCGTCAGATTAAAAATCATAGGATGAAAATTATTAAAAATGACCAAAATTGACACAAAATCGAAACATAAATGACCAAAACGAAAAAAAAAAAAAGATAAAGGACCAAAATGAAATCGATGCCAAAGATAAAGGACCAAAACAGTAATTTAGCCTAAATAAAAAGGATATCCTAGAGATCCGTAAATATTACCGTTTAAATTCGTGAATATCTTCTTCATTACTTCTATTTAATTTCATGGTTTTAGGGTGTTTAAGTTTATAAAAATATTTACATCTTAATAAATAAAGATACTTTTAGAGAACAAAAAAAAAACACGACTTAAACTACGCTTTCTTGTTTATTAAAAACAACTGTGATTTTTTGTGGAGGTTAGATTAGATCCATTTGCTGCTTACCACTTCACGGTTCACTTCAAGAATGGGGCGACAAATGTGAGATGGGGGTACTTGTTTTAAATTTGTGAGTCTAGTAAAAAGAAGGAAGGAAAGGGGCCTCCTATTCAAAGTAGACTTAAAGAAAACCTATGACTTAGTGTGTTCGAGTTTTTACAGTATATGATGGGTAGCGTGGGGTTTAGTTTTAGTTTGAGGTAGTGGATACTGGCTTTCATTCATTATTCATTCTCTAAATGGAAGCTCAAATGAAAAATTTAACACACAAAAGGGGTTTAAAGTCATTTGCATATGATACCATTTTTCTTATTAAAGGGCAGTGGGACAATATTTGGTGCATAAAATAAATATTAAGGAGCTTTGGATTAGCATCAGGCTTGAAGATAAATATCAGAATGCATGAGTTATTGAGCTATCATGTGTGCCTGATGCATTCTATGCATGTCACCGAACACGTCTGGGATTTTTCGTATGGTGAAAATTAGGCCCTAAGGCCCAAAGAAACAACAACTAACGGAGCCCAGCTCCAGTGAGCCTAGCGTTGTCAAAAGCGAGCAAATGGACTAAAAAGTCAGGAATATTGTCAAATATCATAGAAGCGTCGCTAACACAATGACTTAATTTGACTAATTTGTCAGCCACACAATTAACATGCCTATTCACTTTCTTCCACACCACGTTTAGTTTGCCACCACCTACCTCGAGAATCTCAGAAGCCGGGCAATGGAGATGGTGTTCTCTGTGAGTTCCACCCGTAATCAGCTCAAGCGCTTCAGTAGAATCTGTTTCCACAACAATTCGCTTGTATCCCTATTCCGCGCAAGATGTAATCTATGAAAAATTCACTATACCAAAAAAGGTCTATGACAACGCTTTTTTTTATCCTATGACAGCGCATAAAAGCGCTGTATATTTAGTGTTATTATATGTTATAACAGCGCTTTTAGTCCCCCGAAAAGCGCTGTCATATGTTACTTTTGACAGCGTTTTTAAATTTCAAATGCTGTTATAGATGATATTTTACAGCCTTTATTAATCATAATTGTTGTTATAGATGCTTAGAGTTTCACTTTTGTGTTGCCTATGACAATACTTCTTTTGTTTGATGTGCTGTCAAATGGTGTCATATGACAGCATTTTATTTATATATAGCGCTGTTATAGCTTATTTTGTATATAAAAAAAATTGAATATATTTTCACTTCTTGCCCTGTATTTGGTGATGAAACCAATTTATGTACAGGTCTATATCAAATAGTAAGTAGCCATGCTGGGATTAAACCAATATAATTATATAATATATACTCGGTTAGTACCATAAGCAACCCCAATACACAAGTCAATCCAAATTTGTTGCAAAGGCATGATTACATGGTATGTCATAACTAGAAACACTAATCTATACATAAGCTATTTCGACAAAACACAACCAAACCTAAGTTTACATGTAACAAGCTTATGTGAAACTTATATGATGTTTTTTTGTCGTTTGAAGAAATCCATAATTCCATACAAACGAACTACATACAAGAAAGGGAAAGATTTCAAACCTCTTTTAGGTGAGCAAACGAGCAATGAAAGCGAGACACTACACTACAAGAATAAGTGAAATTAGAAGGCGTAACTTTCCGGTGGATTTTAATCCTCCAGAAACTTTCCGGCGGATTTTTGCATTTTCTGGCGGATTTAGTCTCCCAGAAACTTCCGGCGGAATTTGTGACATTTGTGGCGGATTTATTGCATTTCTGGCGGATCATAAAAGAGGAATTAATTTTCGGACAAAAAAAATGGATTCCGCCGAAAACGCAACATTGAAATAGGCGGGATTTTTAAATTTGAAAATCCGCCGAAAATGCAAGTGAAATCCGCTGGAAAGGACTCCTCGGTCCACGTGAGTCAATCCGCCGAAAATGCAGTTATATCCGCCGGAAACGACACCTTGTTTTACGCGTAAAATCCGCCACAAATGCACACGTTCCGCCGCAACAACACAACGGCTCTTTTTACGGTTCCCTTACTTATTCCGAATTTCACTCCTTCCACACCATTATCAACTCAACTCTTCTCTCAATTTTCTTCTTCTCTCATTCTCAACTCTCTCTTAACTTCTTTTCAAATTTTTTCACTCAATCTTCAATCAAATTCAGTTTTTTTCTTCTCCTCTCTCAAACTTTTGAAGGTATGTTTTAGTTTATATTTTATTAAGCGAACTCCTAACCAATTAATCTCCTACCTCCTAATAATTATTTTGAATATGAAAAAAAAATGCAAAAATATAAACCACTTCATCTGATATTTCAACTACCTCCTAACCAATTAATGCCACTAGACTTGTCTTTATCAAATTTCTTTCTCATACCATCAACATGCATAACACAACACAAACACGAGAACCACGCTACAATTGCCAACAAAAAAGTAACATTAAGATATTTTTATTCAAAAAAAATATCAATGTTTGGAGAATTTTGATTTTACCAAACAGATTTCCAGACACAGTAAAACAGCCCGGCCACCCTCTCAAATCTAAAACAAAAACCATCAATTGGGTGGGAACAAAAACAGATATATTTAAACAACGCTTAAAAATGTGTCGTTTGCGGCGGAAATTTAAAAAAAATATTTTTTTTGCGGCGGAATTGTGTAGTTTCCGGCGGAATTTTCCGGCGGATTTTCCGCCGGTACATTTGCGGCGGATTTTTCTACGTTTGTGGCGGATATTCCCCCGGAAATTACCGGAGGTTTTTTTGGCGGAAAAAATCCGCTGGAAAATTTTCGGCGGAAAATCCGCCGGAAACATGTTGCGACGACACATTTAGCGGCGAAAAAATCCGCCGAAAATACACGTAATTGCGGCGGATTTGGGTATTTTCTGGCGGAAAAATCCGCCGGAAAAACCCATTTTTCTTGTAGTGCTAACACAAACGACTAATGAGAGGAGAGTGGTGAGCGGCGAGCAAAGAATGGAGGTGATTACCGAACGATGAACCAGGGAGAGACTTGGCGAGCGTCGAAGAAAGACACCACGATTTGCCATATGAAAGGGTTTTGGTAGAGGTTGGGTGAACGACGAAGCAGGGACCTTCACGATTTGGAATATGGAAGCGTACGTGAGGCACAATTGGTAATGGGAAGAAGAGGTTTTAGCATTCTTAACCGTGTGAAATTTTTATTTTATTATTTCTTTTTAAAATTAAAATTGAAGTTTTTCTTTGAAAGCCTACTTAATTTTATTTGTCTAAGGGGGCGTTTGTTTCCCGGATAGAAATTACAATCCAAGGAATTGCATGCTTAGGAATCTGATGACTAGGAATGTGATTCCTAAGTATTTCCTAAAACGTGTTTGGTTAGTTGCTGAGTTCGGAATTCAATTCTTTGGAACAATTTATAAATTTGTTTGGTTAAATCTTATACATTAGGAATAAACAATGTAATTATCGAAATAATTTCGATTATATATGACATGTTATTTTAGATTTCTAAATAATTAAATGTGAAATAAAAATATAAACTAAAGTGATTATTTACTTATAATTTTTTTTACAAGAATATTTTGTAATAATGCATTTTGTAAAATGAATATATATATATATATATATATATATACTAGTATGTATCACCCGTGCCAGCACGGGTATACATCTCATTGTAACTTAAAATTTATAATTTTTTAGGAGAAAAATAGTCGATTTGATATTTTAGTGTGTTATCGGCGTAAAAAATTGTTTATATATATAGCAATGAATAAACCTATTATGAATTATTATATTATAATATATAGATATGATTAGAGTAAAAGTTTTAATAAATTCCAATTTATATTTGAAGTATTTTTTTACTGTCGTAAAAATGTTTGGACAATATATTTGAAGTATTTTTTCTTGTCCTAAAAATGTTTGTAAAATCATATTAAAAATTTGATTAGAGTAAAAGTTTTAATAAATTCCAATTTATAAATTTAAAAATCAATGAAGTCTATTACTAATAAAAAATATTGGATTTTAAAATTTGTTATTGTGTTACTAAACAATATAGTTATAGAAAGAAATATAAAATACAAAATTGATATAAGATAATGTAATTTGGGTATTTAGCTATATGAAAGGGTTCATAAACGGTTGTTCAAAAAATAAGTATTAGCAGAAAACTTAGAGCCCATTTGTTACGATTTATTTTTTAAAAAACAAATCACTTTTTTTAAAAAATAATCACTTATGACGACATGCTATCCGTTTGTTACAGATTCTTGAAAAAATGAAAAGTTGAAATTAATCTAAAAACTGCTTCATATGAGAAGCTGTTTTGAGTAGCTTCTCAAAAAAATCAGTTTTTTAAGAATGATTTTTTTAAAATAAGTGATTTTCAGTATGTTACACAAACACAAAACAACTTCTCATGTTCTTACAAATCTCTAAATTATTTAACAACAAAAGAAGAGTTTTTAGGAAAAGAAAGGGGGTTACAAAAGGGTGTATCAGGGTTTTAATAATTTATTTAGGGGTGTTTTGGGAATTCTATGTCAGTGGATTGTTGTTTGAAGTGATACCCTTTCATATAGCTAAATACCCATATTCTAAACACATTCAAAGGCTTATAACTAAATACCCAAATTACATTATCTTATATCAATTTTGTGAACCCTTTCATATAGATAAATACCTCAAACTCCCATATTCTAAACACATTCAAAGGCTTATAGTAACTCAGCAGTCCAACTAAACAAATGTAAATAGTAAAGAAACAGGGAAATGGAAAGGATACATATTACTTACAGTAAAACCCGTAAAATCACCATCCCCAACCCCAAGGAAAACGCTAACAGGTAGGCAATAGAAAACTACTCACAATGAAAATTCAGATTTTTATCAAGTGACAGAGAAGTTGTGTAAAAACAAAATGAATGTGACATATATAGTCAAAAACGATCTTAAGTTAATATATGATTTGCAATCCCCTCAATGGATTAAGTTAATATATGATTTGTAAATATTTGGTTTTACATAATGATGAAAAATTAGAACGAAACCAAATACAATATATATAATGATATGCAATCCATTGAGAATTATGCATGCCACTTTGCTTACATGTCACTTTTCTTTATGGCAGCTTCTTGGCTTAATTAACCATTGTCTAAACTGACTCATATGTAATCTGTTGTGAACTGTGCATGCCATCAGGGAAACATAATTTGTGATCAACAAATTATGGTCTAGCTTACTGTTTGAAAGTGTGTACTTAACAATTGACTATCTCTTAATCAAAAGCCCCAATGTAAGCTGTAAATTAGAAGAAAATGCAAAAATAACACTAAAGAAACAATCTTTACAGTACTTAGAGCTGTCAATGGGCCGGGTTTGGGCCGGCCCGCCCAGGCCCATCGGGCCAAACGATGTATATGTGCAGGGTCGGGCCAGCCCAATATTCGGATGGGCTGCAAAATGTAAGGCCCAAGCCCGCCCAACACTAGCCCATGGGCCGGCCCAATGGGCCCGCCCAACGGGCCACAAATCATTGACTCAAAAAAATTTTGTATAAATCAAAATTAGAATTTCCAACCACTATGTCTAGAACTTCAAACACAAATGCTTGAACTTGCATATCAAGTTGATTTCATATATATGAAAAAAAGGTGGAAAGTTGATATCATCGTGATTAAATTCTCATGATATTACCGACTAAAATTTGAGTTACCAAATCTTATTCGCTTTGCCTCTAATTTATTTGTTTCTTGAGTGTGATTCATTAGGATTAGGATTAGGATTAGGATTAGGATTAGGATTAGGATGTTGGTTGCCTTTATACCGAATTGGTATTTTTTTTGAAATAGGACAATTTCAATAGAGAAGAAGACAAAGGCATCACGAACAGTTATGGATCGGTATTTGGTGGTGGTGTTTTTTTTTTTGAGTCGAATCGCTTCAAGAATTTATGAATGGAGTTGCAGAACGGTTTGAAGAGAAGACGAAGGACGATCCGTTAAGCTCCAAAATCGAGGCGTGGAATAAAGAATTGACTTGTCATATTTTGATTGGATAACTTGAAAAAAGCAGCATGTATAGCACTTGTCATATTTTAAAATTTAAAAACAAAAACAAAAAACAAGTGGGCCGGCCCATGGGCCCATGGGTCGGGCTGGGCCGACCCAATAACATCATCGGGCCAATCGGGCCGGGCCAAAAAACATACCGCGTTGATTTTGGGCTACTATTTTTCGAGGCCATGCCCGCCAAAAATCGGGCCATTGGGCGACCCATTGGTGGGCCCAAATTGATGACTCTAACAAGATACTACAACAATAACAATAACAATAAGAACCTAAGAGCAAGTATGAGGTTTTAACTTCTCACCAAACCAAAAAAAAAATTTGAACAAACTCAAAAATCAAGGCGAATGATGAAATAAATATACAAAATATAATGCTACTCTTACAAAAAAATATACAATGTTGCTTGATCTTGCAATGATCCAATCCTAATGGAATTATTACACTCAATAAAATAGTTCAAAAAATCCAGCAAGAATAATAAAATAGTTCAAAACATCCAGCAAGAATAATAATTAACAAAGTGAGTGAGTACTAAATTGTTAATTTTAAGAACCCTTTAGGATAGGAAGGCAAACCTTCCAACGGGTTTTTCCTTTTCTTTGATTGTTGAATATAATCTGCCACTGAATTTTTTAATTTATCAACATCAATTGGAATATATAATAAAGTTACTTTTTCCTTCTTCTTCCATAATTTAGTATCATCTGGGGTGCCTATGTGTTTCTATTTTTAATTTTTTTTGACATTTCCAGCCTGCTCATCTGAAGGTATATATCCTCAAACATAGGAAAGGCGTCAACTTTCCCTATTAAACAATGAAAAATTAGAAAATTTCATCAGCAAAATAAGCACATGCTTCGTGAGAAAAAATGGATTGAAGAAAATTGAAGCACCACTAACCATATCATAATAGAGAGAAGAACCAAGAGCTCTAGAGTGTTTTCGCAACTGCTCCACAACAGCCATTACCATCTCGTCTCTCACTTACAAAGAACACACATAAGAGCAAACATCAAGTGACAGTAATCAAAGACTAATAAGTAACAAATATATGTAAGAAAGCAAAGGACCCCTAATGGCCAAAAGTTTAATTTCCAATCCTAACAAATTTAGAACCTAAATCTCTAATGCCCAAACCGAACACCCAAGTAAAGCCAAAAATGCTATCAACCATTGCAACAAAATGAAGCCTACAACTTTGCGTTAATATCAAAATCTTTTCATCATCTATACATTGATGGATGTCATGGAACTCAATTCTCTACTCAAAAGTCTTTTGAACTTTAGTGCATCTCGAGTCATCATATGCAGCTGCAAGTTTGATCTTTAGTTATGAAATGATTTTTTGTCACCTCCACTTGAGTAGTATCATTTCTCGAATTGATTACTTTAGTACCTTTAAGCACAAGCTAAGAGATTATTTGTATGCATTTTTTACAAAAAAAAAAGAAGAGAACACAAAAAATAGAAAAAGTAAAAAAATATCACAATAACATGGAAAATAAGACATTAATTTGCGATTTGTAGTGTAATAAAAATAGTATTATGCAATCGATTCAAATAGCCAGATATTTTAAAATCTTACCTTGACCATCATAAACGACACAAAGCAAAGTAGGCTCATCCTCTAAATTCGAAATCAAGACTCAATCAATGGCTTCTTATTCTCACTGTTTATAGCGTCCTTCTTCGATCTAAATCGCTGCAGCTGAACTTATTCTTTCTTATTTTCCCTCTCTTGCTTTGTTTTCTTTATGGAGACCGTCGTCTAGGTTTTCTCTGTTCTTTTCGTTTTTGGTTATCGTTTTTTTGGTTTTTGATTTGGATCCGATATACCAAAAACCCAAACAAAATGATTTAGGAAAAAAATTGAAAATGGATTTGATTTTTGTTATTGGTTATAGTTGTTGGAGGGAAATTTTGATAAATGCACCAAATGTTTAAATTTGATTTTTCTCAATGCCAAAATTAAAACGAACGAAATTTCCGCTTCGGTTTAGTAAAATGGAAATTAAATTATTAGTAATAATGTTCTAATGTCGAGAGAGAGAGAGAGAGAGAGAGAGAGAGAGAGAGAGAGAGAGAGAGAGAGAGAGAGAGAGAGAGAGAGAGAGAGAGAGAGAGAGAGAGAGAGAGAGAGAGAGAGAGAGAGAGAGAGAGAGAGAGAGAGAGAGAGAGAGAGAGAGAGAGAGAGAGAGGCGGTCAGCCACGTAAATGGTCAGCTGTAAATAGTAAAGTTGGTTGCTGAGGTGTTTTAGTGACCAGCTTATGTGTACTTATTCTCAAATCTCAAATGTGTGTAGTTAAGAGGTGTGTAATTATAACATGCTATTGTTCTTGTCAAAAAAAATGCTATTATACTGTTTTATAATATTACGATATTATTCATTTTTTTACATGAGATATTATACTATTTAATTTTGTTATAATAATTACTTTGTATTACTAATATATATATATATATATATATATATATATATATATATATATATATATATATGACTAAAAATAGAATATATTTCCCATTGTCGCTTTATCGTTATAATGGTACATCAATCGTTATAATGCCACCAATTTAAAAATTCAAAATATGTTTGACTGACAGCAAGAATTAAATGGTGATCACCATATACTGTATTAGAATTAAATGGTGATCTCCTTTGAATTAGATGTAATGTTTCGGTTTTAATACCGGTTTTAATTACGACAATAATTACGTTATTATTCTTTTTAAACATCTTGTCTCATTTTATTTTGATGCTGAGGTGTATGACACATATTTTTAGTGTGTCTTGCGTGGCTTTTTACAGTGATTACGTGGCTTTTTTTATGTGTGAGGTGGAGAGTCTATGTGTCAAACTCTTATTTAAATATAATAAAGATATATATATATATATACATACATATATAACCAATAATAAAACCAATATCAATGCATAAGTGCGGTTCGAATATGTCACAACCATATTCTTACAAAGAAATATAAAACCAATAAAGGCAATTCCTACATGGTTTATAGAATTAAGTGCTATAAAACAGAGTAACGTAAACAGGTTATGTGCCACACTATCATGTAACAACATATAACAGCGCTTCATATTGAACAAGTGCTATAAATGTCGATATCTATGACAGTGCTTTTTCAAACAAGCGTTGTAAAATATCTCAGTGTCATTTTTGACAGCGCTTTCTCATATGAAGTGTTGTTAAAGCAACGCTATTATTCTCTATTTTTGGCATAGTGATTCCCACATCTCGGCTTCCTAGTGCATTGCAAATGTCAAGGCGGTGAGAGAAGGCGAAGATGTACGGACCTTGTTCATCACCAAGAATTCCACCACACTTGTAGGTCTACCATTAGCATGAACAGAGCCATCACAATTCATCTTCCAGTAATTCCGAGGAGGAATGGTCCATCTATCATCATTATCTTCAATGAAGGAGCGATTTTGAGGGTGTAGAGAGGTGTTTCTCAACTGCAGCTCATGATCCCTTCTACCTGGTACCTGATCTTAATAACCGAGGTTTGAGTAGGGTAAATTTTTTGGGCAAAGATGTGCTCGTAGAGGTTTCTCCAGATGAGGTCAAGAGTTACTCCAAACAAGATGCTCCAGTTTGGTTATTTGTTTCGTTTTTCTTTCTCGCTTAGGTTGGCTTTCAACCAATACTTCCATTTGGAGATACTGAAGAATTGACTATATTTTCGGAATTTGAGGCAATTCCAAATTGCAAGGCTAGTAGAGCAATCCCTGAATCTGGGAAAAGAGATACATCTTCCATACCACAAAACATGCAAGAGCCATCGGTCGTCATTGTTCTTCGTCTTCTTTCCACATTGGTAAGAACCGTTCTGTGTGCCAATTTCCATAAAAAGGTTCAAATTCTATCATTACCTTTCCACTTCTAAATGTAGTTGAAATTTGTATGGGGATTGCTTGAGACCCCATCAGTTTGGATTAGGTAGGAAGACTTGGTGGTGAAACTCCCATCAGGATAAAGGCTTGAATCTAACTATAATATGGACACCAAGATCTTATCAATGGTGGAGAAGATGAGGATGGATATTGATTTTTTTTTTAAAAAAAATAAAAATTAATGACTCAGCGCTCACGTGGCTCATGTATCTGAAACCGTTATAGTCATGGCACCCACGTAACTAACACGTAAGCTCTGTTTGTGCCAACTGAACTTTTTTGTAACGGAAAATAAAAAGAAGGGCTAACAGTGTACACGTTACGTAACTTAAATGACTTAGTTGGTACGAAAAGAACATAAAGAACCAACTTATTAACAAAAAAAATAACTTAAAGGACTATCGGTGTAATTTTGCCCATTCAATACGTACAATGAGTTACTAAATCGAGCAGCAATGCCAATAAATATTCCAGAAGCAAGTGCAGCATCCCATTCTATATAATCATTTAAAATTTGAAATTATCATACACTCGAGAGATGATTTTAGTTTCTTTGATTGATACAAGATATGGTTATTAATCCGAAATTGAATTTAGATCCAAATGTTACTAAAACAAGATATAAACATGACACCCTACACAAATCGTCAAAATGAAAGATTACACCCTAATTACGGCCTAGGGTATCTATAAATTTTTTACATGATTTTAGAAACTATTTTTTAATTAACTTCAGAAATTATTAGAAATGCTGTTTTTATGTTTTCATAAATTTTCCAAAAAAAACCTATCTTATTCTTAATCAATTAGTTCTTTTCTTTTTGATCAACTTAATCAATTAGTTCTATACGATATTCCATAACAAAGTGAATATCCATTCTCTTGAGTGGCCCCATTGTCTATTTCTTATAATATTAATAGTTTCAAAACTAGATGGAACTACATAAACTCCTTTTGTTAATTTTTTAAAAATTGGGTATACTTAGCGCACAACTTCACAGACTAATTTATTGAACCGAGTAGGATCACAACGAGCGGTAAATCTCTCCCTCAAGAGTTTAAGCATGGTTGCATTCCAAAAACTGAATTCGAACCCAAGACTTTAATTAAACTAGAAGAGACTCTTATCATCATCTCCTCGAAACGCTGTTGAGTTTCTTTTGTTAATTAATTTATACACTAACTTTAGCTAACATTTCCTTTATACTAAGCACTTTGTTTTCTATTCAATCACTACGAGAAGTTAACGAGTTTATAAGAAAACGCCATTTGTTAAAATGGACAATAACTTGAGATGCAAAACACAAAATCGACTTTATGAACTTGTCAAAGCTTTGGGAAACTAATTTAATTAGCTTGATCTAAAGAAAAGGTTTGCGTAATACTTTCATATGCTTCTTATGAAGAGAAAGTGGAAGCCGTAAAAGAAGTACTCTAATAATAATAAACCTAATTGATTGTAAAACACCTAACATCCAAACTTTAGACCACATTAGGTTTGTGGAAAGAGACAGTGGCGGCGTTTGTTGGCAATCATGTGGCTGTTTCCACTTCAATTTGAGTAATCAAGGCATTTGCCTAACTCTTGAGGGAGAGATTTACAAAAGTTGTTGCTTAAGGAAAATAATTGAAGGAACTAAATAAATTTCCCATGACTCAGATCAAATCCATTGTATGGAGAATGATATTTAGGCTATGTTAGGTATCGAACAACTACTCCTCCGATCTCTTTTATATGTAAAAATTGGTCAATAAAAGTTAATGTATTTAGTACATATTTAGTCCAAATACATTAACCTTCGTTAGAGAGTGGGGGATGTCTCCCACTTATAAACTCATTTTCATGTCATATCACATCTGATGTAGTATTCTTAACACGATCATTTGGTATTTTTTTGGTACAAAATGGAAAGGAAAAGAAAAACTAAGGCATTAAGAAAGACACTCTATCTGGATCAGCTTTCAACAAGTGTTCCAGCTTCAAAGGAGAGCTCTCAAAGAAGAGCCAACGAGAGTAGTTGGAGGCACCGTGTTTAGCGTAATAGTCTGCAACACATTAGCCTCCCGAAGGGTATGAATGACTTGAACATTCCAATCACTGCCAATAAGATCTTGCACATTACGGATGATGGTTGCATACCCATGCCAAACACTAAAAGAGTTTGAGATTATGTTGATGGCGTTAAGCGAGACTGAATAACAGATTAAGTTATGAAATCCCCTACCCCAAGCTAGCTGCAGGCCATGGAGAAGAGCGAGCAGTTCAACATGCAGGTTATTAGACATCCCAATGAAACCCATAAAACCACAAAGCCAAGCACCATCCGAGGTCCGAATAACACCACCAAATCCTGATTCAATCAATCACTCGGAAATCAATACTACAAATCTAGACGCATGAGTATGCTGGTCACTTTTATTTTTTCACATTTGTATGTATTTTTTTCGATGTATGCTATAAATCAACCTAGGTGTTGCGAATTTTTCTGTAAATTCATCATTTTCAATTATAACGATGTTTGAATTTTTCTTGTTTCGACGTACTCTACCAATTTAAATGAATATTTTTTTAGTCGGCAAAATTTCATAAAAGAACAATTCCACCATGGTCATGCCATGAATATAATAAAAAATTGAAAGCTATATGGATTTCATATTATTCAAAATACCGAGAGCACTTATATGAGATAGTAGATGTCTCTTCCAACTTAATAATGGATTCAAATCAAAACTTGGGTATGCAGCTGTGTTAAATCTCTTGAGGGAGAGCTTTGCCGCTCATTGTGGTCCTACCTGATTCGAAAGATTAATCTCTGTAATTGCGCACAGAAGATATCCAATTTATATAAAAATATATTCAAAATGTCTTGGTGCCCTATTTTTTTGCTTTTAATTCATCTAATATTATTTGTTTTGTCCTGCAAATACATCGTTTTCGTTTTTGTGATTTCTTTTATATTTGCTATAGTTGTAATTAGTCTTTTAATATATGAAGATAAATTCACTTCAGAAATCTTTTATTTTGAGTTACATTTTTTTATTAGCAAAACTGCATTGAAGAGAGTACAATGTTATTTTAATTGAGTTACATGTTTCTCTTTGATCTTTATCAAAGGGTGGTGGGACAAAGCGAAACGTGGGAGAATTAGTTCTCTGATTTTCGAGTATTTTAGTTTGAAGAATCATTCAATTTGGTGTTTTATAAAAAATTTGTCATTGTTGAGATTGAAAGTCTTTTAAACTTCAAATTATTTTAGTTCCATAAGTGATTTTGCACAAAAGGACCAAATTAAAATTTGATCAAAGATAAATGGTCAAAAGTGCAATTTAATTCCTCAGCATACCAAACCATGCCATTATATATTGTTCTTAACTATTTTCTGGCGTAGAATCTAGCTAGAACATAAGAGTGAGATAATCACTAGATAATCGTGATGCCTCGTAAGAGTAATGTATGATAATTCGAAATGTTTGTCCTTTCATTAGCCTTAAAGGGCCCTATATATAGTACAAAGGGTAAAATATTGACATTTATTATACATTATTGGCCGTTATAAGAAGCAATTATATGAATTCTCATTAATGTTTGTCTGCAGTTATGGCTTGGGTAGGCCGAACCGAATAATGTAGGTGGGTGAACGGATACGCCGAACCGATGATCGATTGGTTGTAGGAGCCGGTCGAAGGGATAGGCCGAACCGATGATCGATGGTTTGTACGAGTCGGCCGAATGGATAGGCCGAACAGATGACCGAATGGTTGTAGGAGTTGGCCGAATGAGAAATGTGGGCCGACCGTAGGAAAGCTACTGTTGTGTTCTATCTTTGAGTGCAGTATGTTCGGCCGAGCCTTCTAAGATACCGGTCAGTCCGGTTATGAACATATATATTTTAAGAAAAAAAATCAAATGAATCTAATACCTAAGCCTTCATAGCCTAAATATCCATACAGAAACAGAAGACTCAAACTTGACATATATGTGGAGTAACGCAGCATCATTGTTTTTTTTTTCCTTTGCTAAGAGGAGTATCACTTAATTACTGTTGTTCATTACTTCTATGGAACAGAAACGCTTTCTAATCTAGACCTGTAGTTGCAAATTTGTTGACAAGAGCTAGAGCATTACTTGTTACATAAGAAACTTTACGAACCCTATTTTGCAGCAACTGAATTTTCTTCCCTTTTTTATCTTGAAAACCATCAAGGCAAGTCTCTCCATACGCAAGTGCTGCACTTATCCATGTTTTAAGGTCACCCATTTGTGTATCAAATGTGTTTCTACTCAGTTTTCTAAGAACACTGAGTGACTTGTGAAGCTCATCAAGAGCATCTCCAAAAATCCCAACACAATCTGAAACTGCGTCTTTATCTTTTCCACTCAATCGTGCATGCTTCTTCAAGTTTACTAGATATGATCGAACATTCTTAACCTCGCCGATTGCTACCGATACTCCTGCCCTTGCCCATTTGCTTGGACTTCTTCCAGCACTGTTGGAGAATGGTGCTAGTGAACTTATGCAAAGGTTTGGGTAACTTGTTACTTTGCAAGCTTCTTTAACATTGTCTCCTCCTCCTTTTGCAAATACCAATTGGCTACTATTTGCTAGGAATGAAAGAAAAATAAATACAAGAAGTAAATTAATTTGTGGCATTTTTCTGATCATTTTTGGAGAATATATGCAAGAATTTGAGAATTAAATTAGCTTCTAGTGTACGTTCTTATAGTTGAATTTGAGAATGTATGCATTCAAAACCCATAAAACGTAAGGCAAGGATTTCATACCAATTGCAATAATCTTAATTATACATAATGCTCATAAAACAGTATCACTTGATAAATTAAAGCAAATAGAAACTGATAAAAGAAAAACCGAACGATATTGCATTAAAAAATTTAAAGTTGTTCTGTCAAAAAAAAAATTAAAGTTGCATGCGGTTCTAATAAAAGATTCATGATGTGAAAATTTTGAATAAATTGTTTTATAATACTTTTAGATAAAACAAAACAGTTAAGCATTCCAAACCGAAAGAGTATGAATGGTCTGCATGTGTGTGATGAATGTTGAGAGTACTCTGGGAGCACCGGGAGCATTCTAAAAACCCAAGAACACTTGGATGAGATGGTAGCTCTTCCAACTTAATTAAGGTCTTGGGTTCGAATCCAGCCTTAGACATATATCAGTGTTAAATCTTTTGAGGGAGAGTTTTATCGTCCATTGTAGTCCTACCCGACTCGATGAATTAATTTTTATAATTGTGCGCAGAGGATACTCGATTTATTAAAAAAAAAAAGACATTCCAAACCAAACGAGCATTGAATGGTGTGTATGTGTGTGATGGATTTATATATATATACAAACAAAATAGTGGAATTAATCTCACATTGTAGCATGAAATTATTTGCTGTAATGAATTTGCATCCTCCATGCTTGTTGTCTATAAGTTTGTAACGGTATTATCATCATTTGGTTAATAAGAAAACTTTATTGCATGAGAGTAGTGTATAGGCGATGATTTTGGCTATTGTTTGGCAATGTGATTATACAATTACTGTATAGTGATGGGGGTATTGTGTGAGAGAAGCTTCAAGGCATAATCTAAAGAGGATAGTTCAATTGGCGAATTAAGAAATATCGAATGAAGACACCAGCCAAAGAGAGTGCAAAAGAGTTAGAGTTGAGCTCAAACTGGAAAAACTAACATTACCCCCTATTAGAAGACCACACAAGTGGGAGAGGATGCTACTTAAATCCAAAGATTTTTCTCTCGTGTGAAATCTAAACCCTCTATTGGAAATATGATAGAGTGTCTTTAACATCAAAAATGGGAGAAAGAATGCATTAAAAGGTGAATATTTAACCACTTGAGAGGATTCATTACCCCACAAGTTAGAACTGGAGAAATAAGATGGGACTAATTAATCCAAACTCATTATTCATACATAGTACTAATTGATCCAAACTTGTTTCTTTTTAAAGATCCAAACTTATTATTCATACATATCTCGGCCTACAAAACTATGATGTTAATTTATTTTAAGAAAAGAAATCAAATGAATCCAACACCTAAGCCCTCATAACCTAAACATCCATAAGATTTTCCAAAAGCAGAGGACTCAACCTTGCATGTAGAGTGGAGTAACGCAGCACCATTGTTTTTTTCTTTGCTGAGAGTAGAATCACTTAATTACTGCTGTTAACAGCTTATTTACAATATATTCATTACATCTATGGATCAGATATGTTTTCTAAACCTGTAGTTGCAAGTTTGTTGACAAGAGCTAAAGCATTACTTGTTACATAATAGACCTTAAGAACCCTATTTTGCAGCAACTGAATTTTCCTTCCCTTTTTACCTTGAAAACCATCAAGACAAGTATCTGCATCTGTAAGTGCTGCACTTATCCAAGTATTAAGGTCACTCATTTGTGTACCAAATGTGTTTCTACTCAGCTTTCTAAGAACACTAAGTGACTTATGAAGCTCATCAAGAGCATCTGAAAAAGTCTCAACACAATCTGAAAGTGCAGCTCTGTCTCTTCTTCCTTTCAAACGTGCCTGTCGCTTTAAGTTTACTAGATATGATTGAACATTCTTAACCTCACCGATTGTTACCGATACTCCTGCCCTTGCCCACTTGCTTGGACTTGTTCCAGCACTGTTGGAGAATGGTGCTAATGAGCTGAAGCAAAGGTTTGGATACCTTGTTACTTTGCAAGCTTCTTTAACATTATCTCTCCCTTTTGCAAATACTAATTGACAACTATTTGTGAGAAATGAAAGAAAAATAAATGCAAGAAGTAAATTGAGATTTGGTATTCTTCTGATCATTTTTGGAGAAAGACTAAAGGAGAAGCTGAACTTGAAGATAGAATGGAAGTGTTAGTAATCAGGTTAAAGTGTTCTTATAGTTGATTTTTGAGACCAGTAAGATTGGTTTTGAAAAAGGTAAGCTGTTTCAAAGCATAATAATGTTATTTTTATGTCTTACTAGTCACTTTACTGAACCTTTTTTTAGGGGGTGGTTGCAATATAGGCAAGAGTCTAGTGAGTTCACCTAAAAAAGGTATATGGATGGTGAAGTTGAAAGAGATGGGAAAAATAAGTAACATGTGATTGGAAGGTGAGTTTCTCGTTAATCTTGGATACAACGAGATGCTCTGTTTTTTTATATATATATATATATATATATATATATATATATATATATATATATATATATATATATATATATATATATATATATATATATATAGCTCTGTTTATATATATGTGGTGAGAGTTTCTGCAAAGTTCAACTCATGAAAGATACTTAAACATTGCAATGATCAAATTTCCCAATTTATTAACAAAATATTATTAATTGAGTTTTCTTAATAAAAAAGTTTTGGTTCTATTAATTGTTTGACGATAAATACACAACAAAAAAGTTTCAACATGCTAAGTTTAATGTTTTGTTTCCTATTTGATAATAATTCCAAAATTTAAATAAACTTTTGTGTGAATAGAAGCCCAATAATAGGCCTTGCTGAACTTTCTGCGTTGGTGTCGATAAAGCTTCGCTAAATTATGAATAATTTTACTTTTAAATAATATTAGGTGCAATGGAATCATTAAAATAATATTATGCGCGTGTTGAGAAGATATCTCCTAATATTCTTGAGTAACATATTAAACTTATTTTCTTATTCATCTTTTGTTTTCTTTCATTTCATAAACCATTTTCAAAATCAAATACGAAGAACAGATTTTACATTGTTCAACATCAAACATAGCCATCGAATTGATGTTGATCCTTGCGCGTAGGAAATACAGTATAATAATACAGTAACTTTAAGCTAAGAAGGTGACACCATAGTGCTGTCAATTTAATTGAAGTCAACTTATCAAAAAAAATTAATTGAAGTCTATTTTAGCCAAAATGCCAATGAAAACGAATTCATTCATTCATAAAAGAATAAGAATAAGACGCAATAGTAAGTAATCGAATCTGGACTAGATATACGAGGTCTCTTTCATCCTTGCATCTTTTGCATAAATTGTAAAATGGAGGTAAAATATTGATTTTATTTGCCTGAATTAAAAGCCAAAAACTAGACTCTATGATAGGCCAGCCATAAATACATATGCAAGTTGTAACGAAGTTTAATATCTGTCATTAAAATAGACTGACTATTAGGTTGATCAATAATATGCAACATGATTTGCCTCTAACTATATTTGTCCTACTCAACTTCTCAACTCCATTCAGCATATAATCTTTACGTGAAAGAAATTTCATCTGTCAAGGCCAACTTACCCATTGCTTCATAGGTCGCACTGCACACTGTTTTGTACAAGTGATAAACTATGAAATGTTACAGGCTTGAGTGAGCACTGCTCACTCAAAGCGCCAAGTTTATCCTATGTTTGTTCTGCAAAGTAATGAAGAGCTGCCACACAAAACTTATAGCTCAAAAACCATGAATTACAAGCTCCTCACAAACTGGTAAACTGCGGTTACAACATTATATCTTTTATGCAAACTATTGGCGGCCTTGTATACAATCGCTAAATGGTTAGTTAGTATTCAAGTTATGGAATGTGTAGTTTGTACCATTTGGGCATAAGATTTTTCCTCTTCTTCCAGTTCCTCACCAGAAAGCAGTGCCTCTGGAGAAAGAAGACCCTAGCTACATCTAAAGATTACATAGCTAAAATATAACACAAATATATAAACCTTGTTAACATTGTGACTTAGCCTGAACTCGGCTGTCACCACCACATATGCATCACTATTTATTGATTGTTTCGAACTGTCAATTGGGTGAGCCTGCTGATTATAACTATAAAGTGCATCTTCTTTTGATGACAGAAAACTGCATATTTTTATTTTACAATGCATCGCGGAGCCAGGGATGTCCACAAATATATGGGTTAGTATCACAACCGCACCTCGAAGCCTCAAACCTCGGCAGAGGGGAAAGTGTAGCAAAACCATTTATGCTATTAGACGACACTCCTAAATAGTAGGTATTAGTATTACTATTAGTCACTATCATTTTCACGGCAGACTGGTCCTTAGGGGAACAGAACTATGACGATGAGAAACTCTCTAGTAAATATTAGGACCAACACCGAATGAGTATAAATATAGGAGCTTCAAATTAAAGAACCTGACAAACAGGTGAGCTACATCATGCAATCATACATTTCATCTTTATATCCCATCCATTCCCATTGATAAATTGAAGGGTAGCAAAGGTATGAAAAAGAAAAAACTATTACTACAAAAAGGAATCTGGGCAGAAATTTTCAAGTGCTCCCAAGCACTAGAAACATTACTTATTGCTCCTAAACAAAATAAACAATCTAGAAAAGAGAACACTTTGCTCTAACCTCTTCTTTACTGCCCTTCTCCTGACTTCAGAAGAATTTCTTCTGAAGGAATTTCAAGGGTTGCTCCCGAATGCTCTTTACCTGGCTTCACTACTGCAGCAATACGTTTTCAAAATTAATAAACTTTTGACAAACATTTGTAGAAAAGAAAAAATTTAAAATGATCTTGCAGTAATTTTATACATTCTAACGAAATCAAGTTTTTTAGAAAATCTCTCGTAGCTTCTCCATATATATAAACTTGAAAGAAACTAAGGGTTAGTTTGGATAAACTTCTCTACAAGCACTTATGGAAAAGAAGTGTTATAAAAAGTCTGATAACAACTGGGTTTTTTAAACAATAGCTTCTCATTTCAGTTAAAATTAGCTTTTGCATATCATCTTTTTCAGAATCTCTCTCCTTCAACTTCTCTATACATACTTATAAGCTTATAATAATTTTTTTGTAAGTAAAGAAGCATAAACTCATTTATATTTGGAAGATTGCATAAGTTAGAAGCAAGCGAGTTTGGATAAACTTCTCAACAGGAACTTATAGAAACAGATATATAAATTGTTGAACACTAATTTCTCGTATCATAAATAATTTTTTCATATAATCTCATTTAGTTTCTAAACCTGTACATAAGCTCGTCTTTTGTGAGGTCTGTTTAGTAAATGAATAGACATAAACTTATTTTAGATGAGAAGGTCCTATAAACTAGAATCCAAACCAAACTGACCATAAAAACTTATTTCAGTTGAAAAGCTCTTATAAGCTAAAAGCTAATCTAAAGTCTATACTGCATTTTAGTTTACTCATACAAATTTTATTCAACAAAGTTCCTTGCCCTTCCAAAACAATAAAAAGAAAGGCGAAACCAAAAATATCAGTACATACATAAAACTATAAGGATGCTCCTGGTAGGCAAACAGGCCCATATAAGATTTTAGAGATCTTGAATGTCTACGTATATGAGATAAACAGAAAATTAAATATTCCAAAACATTCTAAGTTCACGTAACTGCAGAGTGCTAATGTTGATCCAAGGATTCCAAGATAAACAAATTACCAAACAGATGGAGTGCAGAGCGAGAGAAAGAGAAAACGTACCGTAACTCCCAGCGTCGGTATTGAGTTGTGCCTGGACGATCATATTGGTGATGAAATGGGAGGCCTCACCGGCCTCTTCGAGAAGCTTCTGGATCTCGTCATCGGAGGTGACGCTCCTGTTCTCCTCGAATTTCTTCCGCACCTCCACCGCAGATTCCTTTAACATCAGAGTATCGCCGGCGAATGATTTCCGAGTGGCTTTCAACAGCGCGCGGTACGCGCAAAGAACTGCCTCTCTCGCCATCTCTCGCGCCGATGTCTGATCTCCCTTTTTCTCCCTGGCGTCGTCGTGTCGTTTCCTTTTACCGGGAGCCTAATGCTGCTATACGACGTCGTTTTTTCAGTCTTCTTTTTTAAGTTATTTAAATCAATGACATAATTAAGGTGTTTATGCATTTCTCGAGAGCAAATCAAAACCATTAAATATTAAATATGACCGTAAGATGTAGCATAAAAATTCATCAACAGTGAAGATTTAATACTGTATCATTCAATTTTAACCATTCATAATATTTTACACAATATCATATGATCAATTTTAGTGGTTCATCGATAAGAGATTTGATTTGCTCTCTCACTCTAGAAGCAATCTAATAATTATTCGCTTTTTTTTCCTCAAATAAAATGATTGATTATTTGGGCTACATGCCAACAATTTCATGAGTACTAGAATGTTGTTCTCAAATAAGGTCCTACTTGGTAATCTTTTTTGGTATTAAACTAGTATTCTCTGCGCGCAACTATAGAGACTAATCCCTCGAGCTGGGTAGGACCACTATTGGCGGCAAAGCTCTCCCTCAAGAGATTTAACACTGCTGCATGCCCAATGCTGGATTCGATCCCAGGACTTTGGTTAAGCTGGAAGAGACCCTTACCATCTCATCCAAGTGTTTTTAGGTGTCCTACTTGGTAATTGATTGCAAATAAGTTAACTCTTATAGCACATCATAGTAGATATATTTTTTTTGACAGGGCTAATAGTGGATAGATGATAGTGAAAAAATGCTACAAGCTAAAAATATCAAACTCTTGATACAAGTTTATCCATAAGTTATTGAGTTCTTTTTTTTTATAGACAATCTTAGTAGGAGTGGGGGAATGTTAGTTTTCGGGGTTTGAACTCGGGACCTCCTTCTTGCACTCATTTGGTGCACTTCTTCCCCTTAACTCACCAATTGAGTTACCTTCTTGGGATAAACAACATAAATGTCCTTAAATATAGGTTATTGAGATCTATAAATTATTGATTTAATTTTAAAAGAGTTATGGACACATTTAGGTATGTTTCGGAGGATTTTGAGAGAGAATAAATGACATATTTTTCAACTCTAAATTGAGAAACCTATAAAATGTCCTTAAATATAAATGAAGTATGATCAAATAAGGGGATTGAAATTAGACATATAATTACCCTTTTTATAAAATTTAAATTTATATTCTACTACATTGTGAAAGATTAAATGTAGTGGTTAGGAGAATAAATTTAAATTTTATAAAAATGGTAGTTTTGAAAAGAAAGTTAGATTTCAGCTTTATTAATTAAAAATAATAGGCTTCAATGTTTTTTTTGTTATAAAGAGGGTCGGAGCCCGAAAAAGAGAAAAAACCTAAGCAAAAAGTAAAAACTCCACTAGCATTAGAAAGAAACTACCAACGAACGAACTTCTAGAGGGGCAACATCATAACTGATGAAATCAACAACTTGATGACACCCAAGTGGGGCCATAATCATTTGCACAACTGTTCTCTTCCCCATAATTAAATGTGATCAATACGCTCCTTCTAATCAAGAGATATAACAAGCTCTTAATCTTTGTAATCAATCACCAAACCATATGACTAGAAGTGTTCTGATCATGTAAACACTGCACTACACTTTGAGATTCAACATTAACCTCAAACTTTGTAGCACCTAAGTTTCTAGCCAACTGCAAACCTTCAAACACATCCCACATCTCAGCTGCAAAAGCATTACAAAGACCCAAGTTATTAGAGAAACCCACAATCCACCTACCATCACATGCACGAATAACTCCACCACACCTAGCTCGGTGAATGTCTTTCTTGAAGGCCCCATCTCCAACCCGTATCAGGGGGAGTCCAACAAATATGGCGAAACACCTTATTCTTACAGACTGCACTTGTGGACTCTAGGGATATTCCATGCAATGATGAATAAATACACGTCAAGGGGTAAATAAAGCATAATTAGATGAATACATCCCACTTGTGGACTCTAGTTTGTGAGATGTATGATTTTTCTTTATATATTGTGGACCAGAGGGAGTATTAAATAATCATTCTAAATTTTATCCCTATTTAAGTGATGTTATTAAAGTTGATATCATTAATTGAGAGTATAAAACATAATTAGATGCAAATGGCAATTTTGAAAGAATTTAAACTTTTAATTTTATTAAATGAGAATATTTGATTTCAATATCAATCATTCATTGTTCTGTGTGATGTAAAAATTTGTTTTTATACTGTTGACTAGAGTTAGTATTAATCTTGGAATTATATTTGAGAAATATAGCAAGGTCTGTTTTCTAGTTGATCCCATGCATACCTTGACAACGTCAAGAATTTGGACATTTTGAGTCTAAGTTGAGTTGAATTCAGGTTATACAAACATTATGGAGAGAACAAAAATAACATGCTCGTTAGCTCTTAACAAATGACGGACTATATAATCCAAACTCAAAACAAAGAGTAACTAGCGTTAAGTTATTATTATATAATCCAAACTCAAAACAAAGAGTAACGCACGGGTTTATTTAAAATGATTTGTTTTTAAGTTATTATTATATTTTTTATTTTTATATAAGTAGAAAGTTATATAAAAAATGAGGAGCCAATGCATTGCACGGGTTTGTCAATATATTGTATGATTCACTAATTGATCCAAATTTTTTTTTGCCGTTATGACTATATTAGAATTGCGTAGAACACGAATTTTGAATCATTTGCTCAACTTTTTCTATTTCATCTCTATCCTTCTTGTAGACACCATTATTTATATTGATTTGAAATTCTAATATTTCAATGCATAACTGTTACAACAAAAAGAATTTCAAAGGTTCATCAAATATTTTTTATTTTTAAGACTTTTTAAATTAAATCTGATTTAATGGTAATTAATTAAAGATAGAGTAGGGATTGTAACAATTTTTAAAAATACAAATATATTTAATTAAGATTAAATCTTATACTAATATAATAGGTCAAGTTTGTTTTATATAACTATAGTAAACATTAACATATAAACTTATGAAATATAGATTAGAGAAAAAAGACTTGGTCAAAAAAAAGGTTAGAGAAAAAATATTGTTATTTATGAGAAACCCTATTACATTTTAGCATGTTTCTTTTGATATATTTTTCCCAAACATCATTTTTCATCATTGTTTGTCTTTCTATTCAATAATTTTACGCACCCTCTATTATCTATTGTAGTAGCAAACTTGAGTCTATCGATTCTATTATATTCAGTACGTGTGCATTTTGTGATAACATTACACGCACAATCTTACAAATTTGAAAGCATTTAAAGATAGTTTGTTATCATTATAATCTACCTCCTTCAATATTGTTTTAAAATTGAATTACAACACGGTATGATTGTTGGCAACAATATACTTCTCAAAGAAGGCACTCAAGAAGTGATGCAAATATATATGATTGACAACTTATTTCTCGTGAGAAAATTGCTAAGAAAAAGATGTGTCATTTTATATTTGTTAATTAAATGGAAAATTTGATTAAGGATAATTATATTTTATTTACAAATATATGGTTGTCTAGCATATAATTGTGCTTTTATTTGTCAAAAATAAAACATATAATTGCGTATAGAAGCTTATCTCTTAAACAATTTGTGCCACCTTATCCATGAATACAATTAATTGTTACCTCTTCAGCTCAATGAAATTGTTTGCTAAATTTAAACATACAAAAAAAGAAAATAAGACTACAATATCCTAAAGACACACCTTTTAGAAAAACTACCAACATTCTAAAGACAATAAAGGAGATTTTGTAAATACAATTTTTTATTTGGAGACAATCACCGCTTTTGATCAAACTCACTCAAACAAAAAAAAGAGCTTTTGAAGCTCCCACAAACAACTAAGAAAATTATACTTATAAAAAAAAAAACTAAGAAAATTATATGAATTTAATCACCAACAATTAAGTCTTTCAAAAGTGTTAGATAAAGAGCAATATACAAAAATTACAAATAGAAGAAAAACCCTCCAAGAATTTGATCACCTATTAAGTCTCCATGAGAAGCATCACATATAGACAATTGTTAAAGAAATTTAAATCCACTAACATAATAGGTAATATTATCTATTTCTAACGTTGACAACTTAATAGGTAATATTAAAAGGCTTGCAAATTACATCAAGTCTTTCAGTCATAAGAATAATCGAGTACTCTTTCTAACGTAATAATTGAGTCTTTTTAGTTTTAAAAAGTAAATCAAGGCTATGTTATAATAAATAAAAAATTGCAGGATGTGATATAAAATATTCATGTTATGAAAATTAGATATTGGATGTCTATTGAGTTTTTCCCATCATCTCCATAATATCATTGTGTAGTGGCATTTATGATTGATTACTCATTTTCTATTTCTCATCCTATAAATAGAGCTCACTCTCATATGTAAATGTGCACTTAAAAAGAGAAATACAAATACTCTCAAATTCTATCTTTCTCCCATTTTTTGTTTGCTATAGTTTTGATTACTTTTATAATATAAAATTCAGATGAAATGTGTATGAATTTGTAATACCTAACCACTAATATTAACATGATTAAAAAAAATACTAATAACCACTACTAACTTATTTTATCTATAATAATAACAACATAGGTTAAAAAAAAAGTCTTACACCTTATGTAAAAAAACTGAAGGAATATAGAAAGGTTTTGAGTGAGTTAGAATTCAATTTAGCATTAACACAATAACTCAAGTCTCACAAATAAAAATTCAATTCTCTTTTATATATAGATATATAGATAGGGAAAGTCTTTCCAAATTAAAGTAAATGAAAATTTATTTATTTATTTATTTTGGTGAAAGTAATGATTATTTATTTTCCATATTAATTTACTTTTAAAGTTCATAAGTGATACTTGAAGTTTTCACAAAAATCAATTTGATGAATGCACAAAAAAGGTTAAATTGAGTATAATTTTAGTTTCATCTATTTTTAATTTTGATTTTATAAAATATTTTCAATATATTATTAAAAAAAGTACGATTTGTTGGGTGGATTTTAAATCAAGAAAAAGAAAATATATTGTACTAATTATATTAATTTAGAGACACTAAAAGGCAACTAAAATAATAACTACTAATCATAAATATTGAAGAGTTTTGACTAAAAAAATATTGATGAGTAATCAATAAGAGATACATTTTTTTAAAAAAAAAGCAGAGAGAGAGAGGAAAGGTCACCAACGCATCAAGCTCCTTTATCACTTTTTTTAATTTGCACTAAATGTTTTAAAAGACAAATTCATATGATTCTAATCTTTTAAATTGATCTAAACTATTATAATTATAAAAGTGTTTACTAAACTAATTTATATTAATCTATTTTAGTAATAATATAATTTATTTGCTACTAAGTATGTTGTTTCAAAAGTAAAAACTTCATCTCATTAATTTATAATGAATAATAATTAACAAATTTATTATTAATATTAAATTGTACAAAAAATAAAAATAAAAAAATAAAATCTTAATATCATTAGTTTAGAAGGGACATTAACGAACATGCATTTGTGAATGTTCAAAGAACATATTATAAAAACTTTTAGATACAAAGCCTCATCCAATTTCATGGAACCTATTAAAACTAAACAATTTTTTGAAGAACAATATTAAAATTTAAAATAATCCAAACATGTCAATAGCTTGGCAAAAATTGTTCCTCAACTGCATTACTCACTAACTAATCCAAATTATTATGTCTATAACTTTTGACAACATTACTCACTAAAAATTGTTTCTCAACCGCATTACTCACAAAAAATTGTTCTCAACCGCAGTATGTCTATGTCTATAACTTTTGACAACATTAGAATTGTCTACAACATGAAGCTCAAATCCTTTGATTTGCCTTTCCAATTTCTCCTATCCATATAAACTTCATTTTTCCTCCTGATCGCAATTGGAACCTATAACAAACTCAATACCTAATAAACAATCAATAAAAGCTTAAGAATAAAAGACAAATTTATACAACTTTTGGAACTCCATCTACTACAATACATTTCTTCAAGCTAGAATATTGATGATGTAAAAACCAAATAAAAAAATAGTCACATAAGTGACGTAACACTCAAAAAAAAAGTGATGTAAAAATGAAAAGATGAGGGTGATCTCTCTTCTTAGGTATATATAGTATTTTGAAAAGAAGAATTTAAGTGATGGAAAATGAAAGGATTGTAACTAATCTCTATTAAAAACCAACACTAATAATTAGTACTAATGAAAATAATAATTTAGAGACCCCAAAAGGCAAAAAAATCAAAACATCAAGTAATTAATTAAGAGTAATCAATAAGGAGAAATTTTTTAAAATAAAAATAACAAAGGAAGAAAAACTCACAATTCAATAGTCAAGTTTGTGTGTAGAAAATTCCTTATGAAAATAATTAGAGGAATAAATTTGGTCTACTAAAGTTCATAATATAGACATAGAATTTCATTTTTTTTGTAGGGAAAAGAAATGAAGTTTATAGAAAATGTAGTATTTAGTTAACATCTTTTTAATGTTTTTAATAAAATGAATTTAACATTTGCTAAATGTTTATAAAAAAATTAAAATCAAGAAAAAGATAATATGAATATTTTTTGGTTCAGAAAAGTTAATTGAATATATATATATATATATTGTGATGTTTAAGAAGTATTGATAAAGTTAGATTTATATTGATTTAAAAATTGAATGTCATATAGGTTTAGTGGATATTAATTAAGTAAAAAGAATGTTGAGATTTAAGTTGGAAAATAAATTTGAAATGTGTGGAGCATCCTAGAGCTTGGAAAAAGCTTCCTTTAGAGATTTACTAGAGAAACTTTGCAAAGTGCAAGTTTCCTTCTTATTTAAAATTAACCATTTTAGATGTGAATTTGTAAATAAAAAGTATTAGATAGAATATATACTAAAGGCATTAGATATGATGATAGTTGAAGAAAATGATATTTTTTCCTTTGTGATATAGAGAAGAGACACCTAATGTAATTTCCTTCTTAGAAGTGACACCAAAGGTTATGAAGTTTCAAGGAACATATGCAACTCATTTAGATCTAGCAAATCATACAATTTTACAAAACTATGAAATTAAACATTTTTTTGACAAAAAATTAAACATTTTATAAAGAACAATATTAAAATATACATCATTTCTTAACGCCTATAACTTTACAAAAAATCGTTGCCTATTTGTCAACTTCAAACTATCAAGAACACAAAATTCTTTACCCTTTTTGTGATTTCTACATCTTGTGAAACTTGCTCATTTCTTCTACTCCTTGTTTTTATATGATTATTGCACCTAATGTAATTTCTTCTTAGAAGTGACATGAAGGTTATGAAAAGCTCAAGGAACATATGCAACTCATTTAGATCTAAAGACAACATACAATTTTACAAAACTATAAAATTTAATATTTTTCTAAAGAACAATATTAAACTATACATCATTCTCAATGCCTATAACTTTACAAAAAATTGTTGTCTATTTGTCAACTTCAAACTATCAAGAACATGAAATTCTTTTATCCTTTTGCGAATTCTACCTCTCGTGCAACTTGCTCCTTTCTTCTACTCCTTGTTTTCTATATGATTCTTGCACCTAATGTAATTCCTTCTTAGAAGTGACACCAAAGATTATGAAGGCTGCGTGGAGCATATGCAACTCATTTATATCTAACACATCATACAATCATACAAAAAATTAAACATTTTTCTTAAGAACAATATTAAAATATACATAATTTCTCAATGTCTATAACTTTACAAAAATCATTGCCTATTTGTCAACTTAAAAGCTGTTAAGAACATAAAAATCTTTACCCTTTTTGTGCATTCTACACCCTTTACTATATTATATATAGATATAGATGGCAAGTAAGTTGCTCAAATCATGTTACGACTACTAACTAGAGATTATTTTCAACTGTGTTCTGTGAAATTTGTACGAGTGAGATTAAAAGTTGCACATCCCAAACAAACAACTAAACAATGCGTCTTTCCTTGCTTTTCACACGTCCATACGGTTAGTACATCAGTTCGATATAACCTGAATGGTCTCAACTCTCAAACATATGGCTATATCATACTTCCGAAGTTGCTAAAAGCCTAAAACAGTTTGTATATTGTTTTGGTAGATGAGTCCGGGGAGGGAGGAGGGTGTGGAGCAACACATGAATGAATGCTCTAAAAACCACATAGTCAGGGAGGGATTCATGCACAAAAGAAGACTGTGCCAGTCCAGTCCCTGTTCCCTGTTGAAAGAAAAATAGAATTTCGTCGTCACTTTAATGCATCAACCATTCTACAATCTTGCTTTCTGCGCCGGCATCTATGGTGAGATTTTTGATCTAGCAAGGTGTTCTCTCCAACCATCTCCATTTTAGAATCAACACCTGCTAAGTCAGTCAAGTAAGTCTCTGAAAAACACCAATAAACCAACTACAATGCTAGTTTTATTCGAAACAAATGGCTTCCTAGATAATGCTTTGAAGATATAATTGTACGAAACCTAAGAACTACAATCAGACTCGGACAAGACAATAAATATAGAACCTTTCAATTCATCCAATTATGCATAATTGTATGTGGTCCATGTGTTTCCACGAGCACTTGCTACAGACGATCACTGATGTTTTATTTATCAAGGAAACATCAAGCTTCTAATGCTAATCATAACAGAGCATATTAATTCCTAATTCTATCTTATTTTCTGAGACCGCTTATCATCTTAACATTCAAAATCTTTTAGGAAAGGTAGTTTGCAAACAAGAGAGCAAATTGTCACCAGGCATACATAGAAATTGTAAACATACAATTCCTCATAAATGTGGTTTTGCTATTTCTAGTGAATAATTCATCATCTTCAGAACATCTGTTAGATACTGAGTTTCTTAGCATCAAGAGTAAAACCAAAACATCATCGCATCGCATCATGCATACTCATGAACATCCACCACAACTTATGGAAAAACATGAATTTTTTGTACTTCAGAGAATTTTTCAGCCTTAGCAATCCACATATCCTCCATCTCCGACAACACCAGCTCTCCGGACACCGGACCAATTGATAGGAACCCGAATATAAAAACTGAAATGATATTATTGATCGAAAGTAGAAGTATCACAGAAGAAAGCCCTACGTAAAACTATAGCAAAGGCTCCTCAAGGAAGAGACATTTCTCTCTTGCCTAAACCTCACAGGTTCTAACTGAGATTCATATTTAATGAATCCCCCCCTTTCCAAGCCCTCTCCCTATATCTATTTCCTCCTCTAACAAATTAGCCACATCAGCAACTGTAACCAATTCTCTATTCAGCACATTTTTGTTGGCTTAGGCCAATCCTGGTAGCTAACTACATTCACCTTACCTCAAAAAGTTAGTATCAAAGTCAAATAATTAAGTTTTCGCCAGCACTTCCAGAAAATATTCTATCAACAATGCTCACTCACCACATCATGGCTTATTCCCAACTCCAGCTAAATCATAACATTTCAAACACCGTTTTGTTGTTCCATCCATCATCTGCGCACAGCGAGACCTCAAGCCCCAAACCTCAAACCAAGATTTTGCAAAGTTTGTATGCTGGATTTCTACCTATTTAAGCAACACATAGTTTTAAAAATAAATACTAGAAGGAAGACTTGAAAGTCTGCAATTAGTTTTGTGGCACATTCTCCAATTATCTTGCTGAGCATCTACAATATGAGAATCACCATTGTTCAAAGCGAATAAAATCAGAGGCTGTTTCTAAAGGGAATTGGTCAACCAAAATATGTTTAGATTTTCACTCTCGAGCACTACAAAGTTGAAGAGGAATTCAAATGTCATTATTGTTTTCCCAACAATCAGAAGCTTCACCAAGTTCCAAAGGACACGGTACGATGGAATTCAAACGTTGACCTCCCAACACCAGATATTAAGTTTGGTGTGGGGAAAATTTTAAGGGAGTAAAGTTTCCTAAACAAATGAGATGTTTGGTATAACAGTATTGAAAAGAGGATTTAATAGGAACTATGTGTTCCCTCCTTCAGGGATTAAATCCACCCTCAACAAGTGAGACTGGGTTATCTTTTTCATGTTACTATCAATGTTCTCCGATATCAGCCTATGGTCTCTTCGCCCCAACCTCTTCCTTTGAAGATTCAACCACTGGCTCCTTGAGTTTGATAGTACGAAAATATTCCAATATATAGGTGGCTTCCAACATTTCCTTGTTTGTCATGGAGCCAGTGACTTTGTAGGCAACAAGAGCAGTTTTGAATGATTTTTTCTCTTTGTGGCACCACACAGCTACTACGTTCCTCAGGGAATGGCCGAGTGTGAGGCTCAGTGGGCTGGGGTTTCACTCATCTAGGGCTACTTCTTGCATCCAAAGTCTATCCAGGGTCTGATGGACTCTCCATTCTGTTCCTTTGTGGATCATTATGGCCAAATAACTCCAGAAGGAGTTATTCCTTAGTCTTCCATTCATACCAATTGATAAGACACGAATCAATGCCCCACGACAGAGTATCTAACCGCCATTACAGAGTAACCCCCAAACTATCGAGTACTGAACCTCATTAGACTCTCCAACCACCTTAAATAGAGAGGCCAACTTCAACTAAGGGGTATGTGACTCACTCGGGAAGTCCTACCTTCGATGCTGGTCCAGAGTCATCAAAGGTGGAACACCATCAAGTACACTTTGCAACTTCAGTCAATATTTACTCCATAAGAAGTTTCTCAATAATTTTCCCCAAGTATTTGAACTTAATACTGAACACACCCTAAGCAACAATGATCAATTTCAAAATATTGATGGCGTTGATTCCAGAAATCTAGCTTAGCTTAAAGGGAAGTTGCAATACAGCAATAGCAAAAATACAAGATAACTAAAAAAAAAAAGATTAAAACTTTTGGGCAAGCAAGAAGAGAAACATCTGAAGTCAAGAAAGAAAAATAGAAAATTTACCTCCAAGTTGGTTGCCCCAAAAGAGCAATCTTTGATCATCCTCTTCCTCATCAAACTCATCTCCATATCCAAACTCAGCATCACCACGATAACCCGGTTCACTTCCATACCCAGACTCATTCCCATTAGCATCAGAACACCCACTCACCACAAACCCAATACCCACATTCTCCTTCTCTTTCTCTTTCTCTCCACTCCCTCCATCCCTCGAATGCTTAGCGTCACTCACATCCGAAGACCAATTCGCATCCCCATTCCCAAACAGCTCCCCACTAGAGTCAGTTCCCATCGCCACCGGAAAATCAGAACATGTTCCATAAGCGGCAGAAGCCCCAACAGAGCAACAACGGCGAGTAACACTCCGATCGCTACTCCGGCCGGAAACAGATCTAGAACCGCGGCGACGCCTCTTTCGAGCGATGAGACGGTAGTTGGCGGTTCTGTTGTTAGGTTTATCGTCGTCGGCGATGGTGAGTTTGGAAAGGTCGAGGGAAAAAGTGGTGGTGGTGCGATCAGAGAGACAAGGGCGTTTGTTGATGTTGTTGTTGTTGGAGGAATGGTAGCAAGGTCTTGTTGTTGGGTTGTGGGACCCATCAATGGAGGGAGTGGTTTGGAGTTGAAAGGGTCTCCATGTGCGAAGCTGTAAAACGCACGAGTCTATGGAAGGCTTGTGAGAGTGAGACATGGATTGAGTCATGGGTAAGTAAGAAGAATCTTGATTTCTCTGGTTTTGGGGTTGACTTGAGGATTACAATTGTAAAGTGAAATGATTGATTGAGGATGCTGAGGCTGCTACAAATCACGGGAGCAGTGTTGATAGTTAGGGATATCAGAGAGAGAGAGAGAGAGAGAGAGAGAGAGAGAGAAAAGAGGGCGGCAAGTACTGTACTGTGCTCCCGGGAACTGATATTGTGTTTCACGAGATTCTCTCTCTCGACTCAGATAATGGGCCCCGCCGTCACTGCTTCCACCACGTTGTGATCGATGCTATGCTAGCTATTTACCGTACTTTACTACTAGTTACTACTACTCTTCTGAACAAACATATCTATCTATAAGTAATGGTTTTTTCTTCCATACCCACCTAGAGTTGGGTGGGTATGATACCTTATAAAAGAAAATACTCATCATTGTTTTTTTTTTCTATTTAAATATTTTAAAATAAAATAAATATTGAACCTATTTTGTCTATTTTGTCTTGAAGGTATCATACCCACCCAACTTTGGAGGGGTATGGGAGTAATCACCATAAGTAAAACAGCAACTTCACACAAATTAAGTAAAAAATAATAATAGAATGTTTTTGGATGAGAAAAAAAAGTCAAATTAAAGAATTTGAGAGGAAAGAATGTTGAATGGATGAAAGTAAAAAAAAAAAGTTAAAGATGATTTTGGAGTTGTTTGGTAGGAGTGAAAGTGGATAGAAAATGATAGGAAAATAATAAATAGGTTAAATAGCACTTTTGGTCCTTTATCTTTGCTTTAAGTTTCACTTTGGTCCATTATATTTTTTTTGGTCTGTTTTGGTTCTTTATCTTTAATTTTTGTGTCAGTTTGGTCATTTATCTTTATTTTGTTTCAGTTTGATCATTTATCTTTTATTTATTGTTTCATTTTGGTCCTCTTAAACAAAAAAATAAATAAAAAATAAAGAACACTATGAATGTGCTCAAGAACACCAATAACACTTTGATTTCTTTTTTTGAATAACTCATGCAATACGCGATCTAAATGTTCTGTTTAAGAGGACCAAAATGAAAGATAAAGGACTAAAATGAAACAAAATAAAGATAAATGACCAAACTGACACAAAAGTGAAAGATAAAGGGTCAAAACGGACCAAATAAATGATAAATGACCAAAGTGAAACTTAGAGCAAAAATAAAGGACCAAAAGTGGTATTTAGCCTAATAAATATTTCTCTCCAAAGTGGGAGGATTGAAAAATTGTGTGACGCACACCACTTTTGAGTTTTCTTTCCTTTTTTTGGCAAAACAAGAGGTAGAAGAGTCTCGTTAAAACTTTTTGATGCAAACTCTTCTTAAGAAAAATCATCTAAAAGAAAAGAGTATTCCCTCCTATTATTATTAAAAAAAGAGAAAAAAGAGAGTAACTGAGAAAGACCACGGGGGACTAGACCAAAATTCTTGACAGAAACAAACGTTAGCAAAAACGGTAAAATGGAAGACCTACCTATTATGGGTAAAGTCCTCTAAAGCAAAATTGGGCAAGAGTTTCCACCATTTGAAACACCGATAAACCTGTAATTAGCTAGCTTATCTGCACAAGAGTTTCCCTCTCGGTGGATATGAGAAATAAGAAACTCGATCCTCTTTGTTGTAGCAATGCAATTACCCCGTCTATTTCTAAGTCTTCAAGAGACAAAACAAATGGACTTATAAGAAATATACTGATTTCACTAGTATACACTTATTTCCTTGGGTATTTTGGAACAATAATATTTAGTTGGTTAACTTTTTTGCTTATATTTGAGTCAAAAAAATTGTGTTTTTATACTTGTATTTAGGTCTGGAGGGCGTAAATCTAACTATTACTTAACAATATATCATACAAAATATAAAGCCTTGGAAGTCTCCTGTGGGACCCTCCCACTTTTTGGCGCCAAATTCCCTCCCACCTCCTCCCTCTCTCCCACACGCCTCCCACCCCCTACCCCCACCCCCCCTCCTTTTTATTTTTCTTTTTTAATCCCTACCTCACTTGACAATAATTTTTATTTTTTAATCATCCCTCTCCCTTTTTTAATCTCTTTAAACCCTCCTCTCCATTCCTTCCTCACTTTTTCGTCTTTTTTCTTACAATAATTTTTTTCTTTTTTCAATCACTCCCTCCTTTTTTTTTGATATTTTTATTTAAAGTGTGATGTTAGTCAGTATGTTTTAAGGTACTTTAGAGTTTGAAAAAATTAATGATTTAAATACGTAAAAAAGTGCAATGCAAAACAATGTTTTTGGGTACTTAGGCGGTTGAAAAATTTAACTGCTCAAATACGCAAATTTTGTTGGTCGATAGTTGGTTTGGTGAGTAAAAATAATTTCATAACAAAATATGTAAAAGACGATCGCTAAGTAGCGTTTTTTCATGCTTTTACGTTTGAAAAAAAAAAATCAACTATTTAAATATGCAAACTTTGTGCCTCAATAACCGGGTTTAATGAAAAAATATGTAATTTCATTAGAAATACGTAATGTGTGATCTTTAAGTAAGCACGTTTTGGAGTATTTTAGTGTTAGAATTTTTTTAACCGTTCAAATACTCAAAATTCATTCCTCAATAGCCGATTGGTTAAAAATAATAATTTCGTGACAATTTTAAAAGAAAATTTTAACAAGACAATAATTCAGTATTAACTGAAGTTGTTGCCCTGTGCAACGCACGGGTGCACCCGCTAGTATTTTAAAGAGTTTGTACCTTGTAACTAGAAGAACTGACTATATTTTGACTTTAAACGTCCAACACTGATAAATAAACCTTAGCCTAAGAAAAATAAGTTAAAATCAAATTCACCTCCCATAAAGAAATACTCTTACTCTATTCTTGGCTTATGCTCAAATATCCATTTACTTGCTCAAATTGTAGAGATAATGGTCAATTGATTGAAGAAAGAATTGATAGAGCAACGATGCCTAACTCCTCCCCGACTAACTATTTTTCACAAGCTCAACTTAAAGAATATTTTTGCACCTATAGGACTGTTTGGATAAACAGTTTAATTAAGTCCTTAAACTATTTTTCTGTAAGTTATAAGCTATTTTTATAAGCTATTCTTTGGAACTTATGGAAATTAGATGAAAATAAACATGTTATAAACTGTTTTCATAAGCTCCACCAAACAGTTTCACAAATATTTATACCAGTAGATAAGCTCAAATAAGTCGATCCAAACGGGCTCTATATCTGATTACTCCCCATTCTTTTGCAGCTTGAGGTCTGAACCATAAGAAGAATTACAAGCTGTTTCCATTTTGAAAATTCTTGGTTATTGCGGCCAAAAATTGAGAGCCGATCCAATACTTTTGGGAGAGTATTCCAAGTCCTAACATCATTGGTAAACTGAAGTATTGCTACGAGTGCATGGAAGACTGGAATAAAACGATCAACCTCTCAAATAGAAAAGAAATAGATCATTGCAAGAGAACACTAACGCACATAAGATAAAGAGACAATGATGATACAAGAGCAACATTTTATGACAAAAAATGCCTAGTTTCACACTAGTTCGAGAAAAATGTTATTAGAAGCAGCGAGCTAAAGCTTTTTGGTTGGAAGACGATGGTGCCAACAAGGGGTTTTTTCACATAGCCTCTACAACTGGGAAGAAAAAGAACGTCATTCAACATCTACAAAATGATCAGAATGCTTGGGTCAATCAAGACTTAAGAAGGCCTATTTGAGATCATCAACTATTATTTTGAAGATATCTACATAGGATACTCCTATCTCCCTGAAACCGTAATTATGTGCTTCACTCCAGTTTCAGGAATGAATACAATGAGAAGTTTATTTCTCCCTTTTCAATAGTTGAGTTTCGTTGCACGCGCTTTTAAACGCATTTATATGAGGTTGAGGGAGGAGGAGGACCACCTCAACCCAACTTTTTCCCAAAAGCACTAGGACATGAGGTAGAAATCTACGGTTCTATTATTGTCATTTACTTGAAACAAGGCCGTTTCATCCATTGAGGATTTTTCGGGCGTGGCTTTATGCCACAATCCAAGGACAACTTCATGGACTCTAATCCTCTGCATGTTCAAGCCAATTGGAACCTTATTTTTGGCAGCTTGAAATTTCTCATAAAGTGGAATCTTTCTCATGGAGGCTTTGTCATGAATCTCGTTGTGTTCTCCCCACATGAGCAGAGCTTAACCAAATAGGAGTTTCACTTCCTTCCATGTTTGTTGTAACTCGGGCACCGCGCATTTTTCTGTAGTTTCAATTTGGTAAAATCAAACAGGAACTAATTGAAGCTTACGGTAGAATTTCATAAAGTAATTCACTAATTGCCAATAAACTATTCACCAAACTGTGACTAAATTTAGTACCCTACAGTGATACATAACTGCAAGGAATCTTGGTCCCCAATTTGCTACGAGATAAAAACCTATGGTGCACGGTGTACCACTGCAACCAATTTGAAGGATACGCCACATGTTTTTTGTCATTTTAATTTGGTAATTGGTAAAATCAAACAGGAACCAATGGAAGCTTACTAAAGAGTTTCATAAATAAATTGACTTCATGTCAAGAAAGGACTATGGACATCTACCTAGAGTTGCTAAGCCTCCAGAAAAGTTCAAACTTACATACCATAAGCCCGATATTAATTTTTTTGAATTTTATGCAGATGCTTTCTCATAGTAGCAGCATAGTCACCGAAGAGTTTGTCAGACGGAGGCTGCAGGCTAAAAACATACGAGAAGGGTCTTGATACCACCATTGGCCTACTAGTGGTAATGCTGTCATATAATAGCCCAAAGCTTATTTCGTCAAAAGCAAATGACTCGGTAAGGGTAAAGAAACTATCTCTTCCCAACTTCTCTACCTGCAACAGCAACATTGCATTCAGTGAGATTACCTATCACCATTGTGACACATTAGGATTTCCGCTTACGTATATGTTAATGTGTAAATACTAGTTTTTAGTTCCATCAATCAGAAAGCTTCCGTGATTCTAAATATGCAGCAAAGCTCTTGACATGCCGATTTTATCAAGCGACTGTCATGGTCACAAAAGTGACAAATAGCATTATTTTATAACCATTGTATTTAAGAGATTATGAGCACAAGCAATCACCTGAAGTTGGGAAAATCTGATATTGTTCATGGTTAAGATAACTTGCACCTCATACAAATCATCAGCCAAAAATCGAATGGCCAGATATTCAAAGAAGTTCTGCAAGACCTGCTTTTGCCCATTCAAATCCTCACCATAGCTATCAAAGCAAGGAAACCACAGTACGCATTGAACTTCTTTCCAAGGAATAAGAGCCTGCCCTGCTTTGGCTAAGATTGTTTGGTACGGGTGATGTAGACCCCACAAAATTCTGACTCGTGTCAGGGATGGCTCTATTATGGTTGTTTCTGACAAACTTGTAGTCGAAATTATTTTGGGTGGTTCATAGTGGCAAGCAAGGCTTTTGGAGTGATGTAAATCAGTGTCGTCCAATATTAGAATTGATCTGTTGGTAGATTTTGGAAACAAATTCAGTAGAGATGCAGATTTCAGGACTTTATCTTCTGGCAGGCAGATGTTTCGATGGGCTGACACAGCTGATCGACCATTATTATGTGAAAAGAAACAAGATTCTCCATTTCGGCAACCCTATTACAACGAACATTGAATAATGGTAGCATAGCATCATAATTAAGTCAAACTCAAACAATGAACATTGAATAATAACCATGATCTTAATAACGTAGCATCATAAAGAAGTCACCTGCAAAGAAAAGAAGAACTTGCACTGGGCCTGGGGTCTCTTAGCCTGAAATGAGTGTGAAAATGAACATTGACTGCCTCTGTTGCATGACCCCTGGAGGAAATATACACAAGGAGAAACCCCGCCGTTGACATGAAAATTATCAAAATCAGCAACTTCTGGTTCATGGATAGAAGCATCATCTGGGTATTGTGCCCTTGTCTGTCATGCAAGAAAGAAAATCCATCCATTTTTAGGAAAAGGAAAATCCTTTACAATTTAAATATTTTATGTGCGAGAAATTGAAAGGATACTACCTCTTTTACAATCTCAGTAAACATTTTTGCCACTTCATAACGGTTAAAGTGATCCAAAGCAACATATGGTACATCAACACATTTATTTGTTTTACTTGATGGTTCAAAGCCTTCCTCATGTGAACCAACTACATCAGAATGTCCATCTGGTTGACTTATGAACTGGCATGTGTGGTCTAATTCATAAGGATCATAATAGGGTGCTCGGCCATGAAAGGAGCTCAAAAAGTTTGGCCGGAACCGATGTATTGAGTTTAGTATATCATCATCTGTAAATATCAGAATTAAGAACTGTTGCAAGTTTCTGAATTAAGGAGTATACAAAAAATGTGAAACACTTTCATTTGAAACAAAAAAAAAACTAAAAGAATACATATTCTGACAAAAAAACGTAGATACATACAAGTTTCTGACACCTGATGCAGAGATGATTGAGAGAGGTTATGGAAAGAACACCAATCTTCCTCAAGCTTAGGCACCAGCTGTGTGGCAGGATATACATTATTGGCCTCCAAAACCTGCTTCAAATGCTCAAGACGGTACTTATCCTGCATAAAGAACATTTTCACCATCAAATCCAAGATACCTCCAAAAACTTAAACACTAGAATGCAGAAACAAAAAGGCAAATCTTATTACTAGGAACGATGTGGCTTCTAATACCTAGTCTCTTTAGGTGTTCCTCATGAGCAAGTTTCAAAGAAACCCAGGTGGAAGCGGTATCATTTTGCAAATTTATTGTCTTCCACCTTTCACTAATGGTTTGTTTGGGAGTTTGGAGGGGAGGGGAAGGCTTATGACTAATAATTTATTATGGAGAAAATTTACCTTCCAAAACCCTCTGAAGTCCTCTCTTAGACTCTTAGTACTTTTTTTTTGAGTTCTCCCAAAATGGGGGATTTTAATCCTATAGAGAAAATAAATCCCCATACAAGGTCACACAGTCACACTAATAACTATCCTCCCTTCCCTTCCCCTTTTTTCTTATGAAACCCTTCTTCTTCCCTTTTGCCTCAAACCCCTCCCCTCGCAACTCCGAAACAAACCCTTAACTCTCGTGGAGAAAAGGACTAATGCCAAAAACATTTGATAGTACAAACCGCAAAGGCATACAGTTTTACCTTGAAAATATGCTGCCAAAACTGAAATGCACACAAATTAGCCATCAATTCCATCTCCTTTCGACCAGTTAAGATTGTTGAGTTACCAAAATAGAAACTAATGTACTCTGCAAACTGATCAAAATAAAAAGATCAAATTAGAAAATGAGTTGAGCTCAGAACATTACCAAAGAATCAGAGCAGTCAGAAATTGTAAGCAGATTCAAGTCATAGACATTACCACTTCATCCTCTCCAAATGGATGAATAATGGGTAAAGGCTGTGTATCCATCATTATACCCAGCAGGATGCCCTCGCGTATCATACCGATGTCTCCAAACTTGAGGACTAGAACAGATGCATCGAAAGACAAAGAAAAACTAGCAAGTAATCGTCCATAAAATGTAGGTTCATATCGACCCCTAGATGTCTTTTCAAGTGCACGCATTTGAACAAGTAAATCCAATGCATCTTCAACAACTTGAGGATCTGGTGAATCCAGAGCTTTTTGCAACAGAACTGCCATCAAAACAGTCATTCAGGGCAACATATTTAGAATTGATAGCATTCAATGACCAACTAATTTGTTCAGAATATAGCAGTGTAGTTAACTTGTTGGAGACAAAGCACATCAAGTTCCCATCCCAAACTCTAACTATATTGCATAATTTACATTTCATAACAATCCTAAAAGCTGGTCCAAATATGCAAAATCATATTTGACGTTTTCATCAAATAGTATGGCTAATTGCCTATATTCATTTAACAGCCATAGTCATTATTACATGTTGAAATGTTTCCCATCAATAATCAAATAAGTTACTAGGATTGCATTCGTAGAATACTAGCAGTGTTTTTGGCATATATATTAGATGCACAAAACCGAACAAGGGAATAAGCAATAATTAGTTATAATTCAAAAATTACAACATGCATTTATACAGTTTGCTGGGAACTACAGCAGTCGGCAAAGAAATCCTACACTCTCTCCTAATGGTTGCAATTGTATAAAATGTCATCAATTTTTCACCAGTTAAAACTTTACATTTACTCTGCCGTACAATCATGGATACATAAATAAAAGAAGTGATACAAGTGAAAATGACATTTATAGTCAATACCATTTAATGAAAAAATCAAATTACCCTCTTAAAGACTTTGGCGTCGCAACATCAAAAAGATATTTTACTAACAGTCAAAACTTACAGCACACTCTAATATGTAAACATAATGAAATAAATAAACACAAACTAAACCACATAAAAAAAAACTATACTTAGTGATAACATTAAGCACATGTAAATAAAGATGAGCTTTATGCCTTTTTCTGTCCTCAACAACCAAATACCACACACTATTGTTTCCTACTCAACATCACTAATCTTCGGATGCACATACTTTGTCCATAAGGAAAAGAAAGGTTAGACATTAAATCTCTCAAGTGTCTTTTCCAAAGCTACAATCGGTTGCAAAAAGGCTTCAGCTGCTACTTTATTAAACCTTGTCATTATCTTGTCTCTACTAATATCAACTTCTTTGAGACCCATATTTTTCTCTCTTCAACTTTTAAAGAGATGCACGACCATGATAATATGCTCTTAGTTGGCCGCCCTCCCCTTCAAACTGCAACCACCCTTGTTCATTGTCCTCTGCTCACCAGCCAACGAAGGACACGTCAAAACCTATCATTTTTCTAACTGATTCATACATCCACTTTAGGACCTGTAACCTAGTTTGTGAAACTTTCCTTTGCATCCTATAGTCTTAGGAATAGACACGGAATCCAAAAGAGACAAAGGAAGTAGATAAACGATCATAAGATAAAGTACAGGCATATTTAGGATTAGGATCGTGAGATGACCAAATTGCACTACGTTTTTGATAGTTCTAATCTATTTTTCTTGTAAAAAAAATCAAACGGAGAGAATATTTTTCATTTTGTAGAACAAAAGGTTCTTTGAGTGATATCACGATCTGTTTGGTAGTTTCAAAAATTTTCATTTTGTAGAACAAAAGGTTCCAAGTGATATCACGACCTGTTTGGTAGTTTTAAAGATCAACTGCCTTGTATGTTTACTGGGTCTTCTAGAGAACCTTAGGTTGAATAGATTTATAATCAGTCTGGTGCATACATACATGTTCTAGCATGACATTGACAAGGAGTGTCGAATCAAGCACATGTAAATATAGATTGGCTGTTACTGATTTAGTTGTTACTAATTCCTTGTTGTTAGCCCTAAGATTTAACATCACACTTTTTCTGTATTAAATTGAATGCCATACAGATAATAAATATACTCGGGTAGACTGATTAGTCACACAACTTTAACCAATTTATATACCTTATTCACTAATTGAGATGGCACTTGGTAGTTTGATTGTTAAATTACAAAAAATAAGTTTAAACATGGAGATGAAAACATTTTAAGTCAAATTGATAGCCTTTTCCTAAAGTTTATTGATCTCCACCATTATTATGAGAGATTGCTTTAGGACTTGGTATATACACAAATATTCATAATGTTGATGGGTATACATTTCCTCTAAAGTGTCAATATTAATAGAACAACACTATTTTCAGCCAAGAAACACAGGATGAAACTAACTTACCTTTGGGATCATTGATAGCCTTAGATCCAGCACAACATAAAGAAAGCATTTGCAGCCTCAGTGATAATTTAAGAATTGCTGGACTTTCATGATCCTCAAGATCACTGTAAAACGATCTAGGAACCAACCTATAAACATGGCCATCACAAGTTCGGCCAGTTCTTCCACTACGCTGATTAGCCTACAAGATCATATGAAATGAAACTAAGAAAAATGTAAAAATTTAAAATAAAATTAAAGTATAAAAGTAAGATCATTTGTACCTGTGACTTGGAAACCCAAACTAGCTCGGGACATTCCTTTTTCCGGGACTTATTCCAATAGACTTGTAATGATCGGCACGAATCAATGACATAAGCCACTTTAGGTATTGTCACAGAGGATTCAGCAATATTGGTAGCCAGTATTACCTGACCAGCAGCACCCACAATCATAGATTCATAGTTTGTGAATGATTGTATTAGAAATTATTTCTTTGATAGAAATTATTATATTAAAGTATAAGTATTTTCTGAAAATAAAAATTTCCCACCACACCAGAGGTACTAAAAGAAACATTAAGGAACAAAAATAAAAGCAAAGCAAAAACATCTTATACATACGTACGAGTCGAATCACAAAACACGACTGGATATTGAATATTTAGAATTGGAAAACAACTGCTGTGCATATAATTACAATACAATAAAAATAACAAATTTTGGCAGCAAGTATAAATGTACCCCATCATATCATTCAATTTGCAAAATTGTAATTTACCATTAATACGGAATTTTTCTCCAGTTAAAGTAGGTTATAATTCATTAATTTTGTCTAATCTTTGCAATACATAAAATTGACACATCTATGCTACAAACAGTGTAAAAAAGTTATATTATTAACTAATCAACTAGATGAATTATCTGATACTAACCTTTCGATGTGACTTCCAAATCTTCATAGACATGAGAGCTTGTTCAGTATCAATGCTACGATGTAAGATATGAACTCTAAAAGTTGATTCAAGTGGCTTCAGAAGGCGCCACTGCTGCTCCAATGAATAGTATGTTGGAAGGAATACCAAAATGCTTTTCTCAATATCTGGCTCATTCTCATGTATATGCAACACCAGCTCGTGAATAAGCGTGTGGAATTCAGTCTTAATGTAAGCATTTGATATGCAAGGATCTAGACAGTGAGAATACTTTGAATGCATTACTTCAGAACTTATCCCCAGAGACTCAGCTACCTGTGAAGAGAACATTAGCACCATTATTACTCCTATCAAAATGAAATGTGTTTCAGAAACACAGTAATGTGAACTGCATATTGAAGGGCAATGAACATCATATTTTATCATACAAAATAATCTAAGAGACTGTGATAAAAAAGGATCCAATTCTTCCACTTATTTGCATCACTCTTCATTGTTTTTTGTATTTTCAGTTTTTCCGGTCTCCAGTCTTATTTATTAGAAAAAAGCGTGAATATTTTTTACTTATTTAGTTCATCTTTAGAAGCCAAAATTAGAATCTACTCACATACAGTGGCGCATCATTTAAGGGACGGGTAGGGACAATGCCCCGACGAACTTTACAATTTCTTTTAATAATATACTGTCTGTATGCAAAAAAAAAAAAATTTACACACACACACACACACACACACACATATACTTATGTTTGTGAATAAATTGAGTACAATTTTAGCTGGTTCAGCAGTTAAGTGATTCTTGGGCATGTGGTTGGTCTCTCGTTCGATTCCTTCGGCTACAATTTTTTTGTTTTGTTAAAACGTGAGTTTTTGAATAAACTGTTACAAAAAGAATCAAAAATTGAAGGTGGGATTCGAACTCAGATTCACCTAACCAAGGCGGAAGCTTCTTAACCACCACACCAAACTAATAATTGCTACATTATTCGGATATCTCTTTATGAAATTATAAATTTATTTATTAACTATATCATGAGTTTATTTGTTAAACTTTTTGGCCCCCACAGAAATATTGGTCAGGCTCCGCCACGGCTAACATAGTACGTTAACTAAAGCCGATATTCACCAATGAAAATCTAATACAACTTCAATGTCCGTACAACATAGAGATGATAAGAACTTACGGCATTTCAGATTTGTTTATATAGAGAGAATACTTTTTATTAAATATTGAGGTTAAATTAAAAATTGAAGTTGCTTAAAAAAAACAATTTAAGAGAGCATATTTGTCAATAAATACAGTCCTACATAGATTCATCAACCGTAGCATAACTCACAAAGAAATTCAATCCTCCAAGTTAGTGGGTAATGTTAGCAAAGAATAGCTGGCTTTCACATGCAGGAATAAGAGATCATATGGATCATGATTCATGAGTGTTTTAAATGTCTGATACCAAAATACTTATGAAGGTGAACCATCAATTTGAAACAATTCAATATTCAATATATTCAATTCTATATATATAACATTGACAAGATATATCACAACTGGGATTGAGCTATGATGCAATAAAAAAGAAGAAAATTCTCGGTATATATGCATGCCTGGTCAATATATGACACACTTCGCTGAAAAACAATGTTCTGACTAGAGCTAGGAATTGCAAGCACTTCAACTCTTTCGCCTCTACCAAGATCGCTAAAGTAGTCCTTATATCTTGAAATATCAGCAGTGGCAGACATCAAAACCACCCTGCAAAATCATAAAAATATTATATCCACAGAGCATGGTGTTTTCAGCCAAGTCCAGCCTAGTAGTCAGGAAACAGAAATAAATAGAATTCTTGACTTGAATACTCTTAGTACTTGGATAATCAGAATGACATGGTGACTAAAGGAAAAAATGTTATCACTGCAATTAAGCAAACAATTATATATCCCACTCCTGATTTCTAAATATACAATTGGTTTCTTTCAAAAATGCACGTTGAACTCTCTTGAATTTACATCTCCAAATATCTACTGAACAGTAACAAAACCAAGACGCTAACGGCTAACCTTAGGTCATTGTTCTTTAACAAAAACTGCTTCACACAAACTAGTACAAGATCAGACTCCACTGATCTTTCATGTACTTCATCAAGAATAATAACCTTGTACTTCAGTGCAGTCAAGCCCTTCTCTCGCAGCTCGTCCAACAACACTCCAGCAGTTTTAAAAACAATCTTTGAACTGCAGTGCAGCAATATACATAAAGGAGAAAGAAAAAAATGGTGATAAGTAATAACTGAACAAAGAAAAGCTTATTTCCATATTGCTTTCTTAAAATGGCTTCTCTATGACAAAGGACAATGTAGTCAACTTTACTATATCATGTAAGGTGTTTATAGATAATGTGCTATAACCCAAAACTCGTTAGCAACTTAGTATAATATATGGATACTATTACTAACACCCTACTCAGAACGATATTTCTTTTACTTGAAATAAATACACAGTCAAGAAAAATGAATGCCAAATTTCTTGCTTAAAATGGGTTTTCTAAATCAAATAGCAATACTTTCCTATATCGTGCATGTGATAATAATTAGAGTATTATTATCAAAAGGAAAAACATACATGTAATATAAGTAATGATATGTGGGTATAATATCCTTGCATCCTGGTCAAACAAATATTTCTTTAAAAAAAAAAAACATTCGATAGTGGTGACTGACAAGGCCTCTCCAACAGATTCAAGTCAAAATTTACTTTTAATAAAATATGTCTAGGCTTTGCATCTACAAAGGCAATGAAGAAACAGGACCAAGGACAAGATGCAAGAAGCCATAAAATGATCAAATAATTATCAGACTAAGAAATATAGCGAAAGAAAATAAATATGAATCGGTTTAAGTGAATATTTGTCTAGAATACCCCGAAGTCAACAAATAACTAAGAAATATAGTTAAAGAAAATTAATATGAACCAATATAAAGTGAATATTTGTCTAACTCTGGAGTACCTGGCTGAAAAGTGCCTGGAATGTCCAATATGATACCCAACTTCTTCTCCCAATTCAGAACTTCGAGCTTTAGCAACCATTTTAGCAACAGAAATGACAGCAAATCTCCTAGGCAGTGTGCACAGAATTGGTGACATGTTTTCTTCTAGTAGAAACTGAGGAATTTGTGAACTTTTCCCTTGAAGTAGAGGAAGCAGAGGTATCAGCAACATGGAAAGAATGAACAGTAGCTAAAAAGTGAGTCATTCCTTATAAATGGCATTTATAACAAAAAAAGAGATATTAGCTACAAATAACAAGATATTGTTCATTCATATATGTAAATGCATGGAAGCGCACAAAAGGAACAAGTAACCTTACTTTTAGCAGCGCCTATAACATTTTGCAGAACTTGGCCTTGATATATGAAACGGAGGCATAATCTATAAAGGTAAAAATTCTTGGCTTTATATATTTCTCTCATATATGCATGTGGATTTTTTTATTTAATGTCCAAGTCTACAGATTTCAAAGGTTTTTAGGCAATATATTAGTTTGACATGATGTTGTATCCAATAATTTGTATTACTGGTATGGTAATGCAAAATTTAGTTTTATCACGTGTGTGAAGAACAGGTAACAAGTCTATCTAGAAGTTGGTAAATTAATATATGTTAAGACCGATGAAGCCCAAATATTTCAAAATGAAGTATCGGTGACTGACACATATGATAACAACATGTGTCCTATACATATCGGGAAAGTATCTTATAATTTTCTAAAAAAAAATAAAAAAATCTCTAGAACATCTTTGATACGTCTTACCAAAAGACACATTTGTTACCTTAGATACGACATGGAATTGGTAGAAACACTTTTATAATTACCTTGTTGTCATTTTAACTGCGTTACTTACTTCATATGCACCCCTCAGAAAAAACTTTTTGACCATTCCATATCGCATAGCTCACAAAAATGGAGCCGCTCGTAACCAGCCAGGAGCATGCATTTTTGGGGCCATATTTGCTTTAGTTTGCAGATCTTGTGTTGCTAAGTTGCTGCTGTACTTAGTGCATCTGCTTCATTGTTCTGATTCACACACTTTTTGCATTTATGTGATCTTATTTTGCTGCCCAAGCTCCTCTCTAGCTCTATTCTTCCATCCATCTGCGCAGTTGCTCTAGTTGAGGAGTTGCAGAGTTCTGAGCTGCAGAGATGCATAGCTGTTGCTCATTACTTGCTCTGTAGCTTCTGTTGTCCTCACTCAATTTTCGCTGCTGAATTTCGTATATCTGCCCGATTTGCACATTGTCTAAGTTTGTGCATTCTTATTCTGCTGCCCTAAGCTCCTTTCTTGCTCTACTCTTCCGTGTATCTCGTTACAAACATTGTCATTTATGTTATATATGCTTATATTTTTTTTTTAAAATTGCTAACTATCTAGGACATTGTATCTTGTTTTTTAAAAATATCTTGTATCCGTATTGTATTATGTATCTGAGCATCTTAGATCGAGATCAGAGTGCCAAAATTTAGCATTAAGAAGATAGTTTATAAATATAAGATGAAAATCCAAAGTGGCACTTTTCTAACGTAATTTTTAAAAGTGGCTACACTTGAATTTGTAATAAAAGAAATACAAGAACAGTTGGTCATGGACTTGCAGTTTGACTTCTCATGCAAATATGAATATGAAATATATACACTAACAAAAGTAACATCAATTGCAAAGTGCTTTCCGGAGTTCTTTGACAACTTAACCATTTTCATTTCATAAAAGTATGAGATTCTCTCTTCAGTGAAGCCAGGGTTTGCCTCAGCTTAATTTTTCAAATAAAAGAAAAGAGAACCCATGAATTTTCGAAACTTAAAATTTAATTACTCGGTTTATTAGCTAAAGTGAGACAATCAGAAACTAATTAACACAAAAAATACAAGAGAGATTATTTTGTACGAACACAAGAAATACATAAGAAACTGAACTAGAAATTTCCGGTCAGTATTTTACGGCGACGCACAATACATTCAATGCAGATAAAACGGAATATCAACTGTAATAATGCAAACAATACAAATGATTTAAGACATCAAACCAAAAAACGAAAACGAAGAAAAGCATCGGAAGTTTAAGAAGTTTTACCGCAGCCGGTTTCACCGATGATAAGCGTGACGCGATTTTGTTGAATTTTATCGACGATCTTTTTCCTGAGAGACATCACAGGCAGGTGCGAGAAAGTTGACTTCAATATCGAAGAAGAGATAGATGACACAGGCGAAGGAGGAGGAGATGGAGATTTCGGTGATGATGGAGGTGACGACGGTGACAACGACGCCATTTTCTCAGAATACAGTAACCGTCACGGTGACACACACTCTCTGCGTTTTCTGCTGAGAAGAAAGCGAATGACTCGGAGTGGGAAGGGAAAGCACTACTAGTACTACCACGTCACAGTCACAGCCTTGTGGTTTTAGTAGAGGGAAAATGATACAAAGAGGGCGTGTTCAGGTGAACTCATGTAGGGTTCACTGTCTAAGTCAGCGATTTTTCTTTTTACTTTGACTTACTGTATTTTTAACCAATCATGACGCTGGTTCATGTGAGGACACACTTTGCGCGATGTATGGGGAAGCTCTCCCTCCACCAATTTCCAAAACTTCTTACGCACATTGTTTGGTTGAGTAAGGAAGGGGTGAATGGATGATTGGATTCTCGTGTTGGAAAATGCGGAGCAAAAGCACAATGTTGGGTGAATCGTCATTTCCTTCGACAAAATTATCACAAATTTTATGATATTATAATTTCAACTCATTTTAATTTAAGTTAGTAGGCTAAACCCAATTTATTTTTAATAGTGCAAGGTTGAGACTAGAAAGTGTGATGATACATGGTGAGATTGATGGAGTGAGAGGGGCTTCTTGACCAAGGTTGATGGATGTTTGTAATAGACCACCTATGGATCCAGATCCTCTACTGTCTATGCATGGTGCTGCAGATGATCCATACTCGGCCACCTGCAAATGGATATGGATTGTCTAATTTTTAAGTGGGAATGGTATGCTATTTCTCTCTTTTTTGCTCTTTTTTATCCTTCTTTCTCTACGCAAAATAATCATTTTATCTAAAGTTACTTCACATTTTTTGTCTAAATGTTAAACAATCCACAATAAAAACTTCAATGATCAAATTAATATATCTTCAAGGGGGGGTTGAGAAAGCTTAAACCGAAGGCATGCATGTCACAATTGTGATTAACGTACGATTTATATGGCGCGAGAAAGAAAGAGTGATCACTTCAACCGAATCGATTATGCGGTTATTGAAATAACTACCAAGTAGTTATTCTGTTATATTGTTTAATTACTCTTTGATGTATATTTTCGTTTGTTACCATAAAAATGTTTTAAAATCAGTTTAATAGCATATATAGACTAAACATAATATATTTTTAATAGTGTTCAAGACAAAACACGCGACTGAAACAATCAAGTGTGACACTTATTGACATTTAAAATAGAGATTGATATGAATGGTTACGATGGACAATAGCAATGAGGGCCAAGGTTGTCAGACTCGAGAGACTACATAGACTCGTGAGGGGTCTAAAGACTCGAGAATCAATAAACGGAACAACTAATTAAACCAACAAAGAACAAAAAGAAGAGCAGTGCAAAAATAAACCCGAGCAACGCAAAGGGCGACGGCAACTTGGAATCCAAGGAAAAAGCGAAGCGGCGATCCTTGGAATCCAACGAAACTGTGAAGCCTGGTGCATTTTGGACCTTTTTTTGAAAAAAAAATGCAATTAACTTGTGAACTCACCATAGACCCATGATTCTAACCGAGTTTGAACGTGTCTAACTCAGTTTGATCGAATTCTAATTTTATGCACGAGTTTTGGAGTGGTAGACTCGTAAACTCGCGAGTTTGACAATGATAAGGGTGATGGTCAACTACAAATATTTTGGGTATCTTTGATTAGATCACTTTTGCTTGAGAATCAAAAATCGAGTGTCTCAATGTGCATTTTTCACTTTTTTTTTTTTTTTTTTTTAAAACCAAGTCTTTGACAGTATATTTTTTTCAAACTGAACTTTCTACCTTAATTTTGGGTGTCTGAGTCTAAAACAAACATACTCAAGTTAGCAAAACTCTAATGGTGACTAAGAAAGCTTAGACCTAATGGCATAAACAAGGCTAGAATATGGTGTATGGTACACAACTTAAAAAAGAGACAAGCACAAGTTTCAAAATTCTTTGATTAAATCTATATTGTTGAATCTTGTCGTTCCATAATATTCAATGGTGGACCATACACACTAAATCAGTTACTGTAATCTCTCTCTCCACCATCAAAGAAACCTAAGTTCCCAAACACCACCGTAGATCGCTCTTTTTTTTTTGCAGGCTTGTTGTTTTTGGACCCCCACCCTTTCCCCTTATACCCCACCCACAATGAAAACCCCAAAATGCCCTTTGTAATCTATTTTTTTTTAAAAGGGTCATCGTATATATGTAATTTGGGGCATATATACGATGTGTAGTTTTACCACATCGTATATATGCCCTTAAGAGGTATACGATTGCATCTTACACGACCAATCGTATATACCTTTTAAGGACATATATACGATGTGTTAAAACTACGCATCGTATATATGTCTCAAATAACATATATACGATGGGTTTGAAATTTGTATTTTTTTTTTGCAATAAAAAAAAATTTAACGGTCATGATTTCACTTTCAAAGTTGATCAACGGTGTGGATTGCACGACAAAATCAACGGTTGATAATCTTTTACCTCAACTATAAATACCCACTCCAACCATCACTATTTTCACCCCCAAAATTCAACTTCCTCCTTCTCTCACACAACACAAGTGAAGATGATGCAGACTTCGCTAATGTCATACTACGAGCCTTCTTCCCTCACTCTTGTTCATTCTAATATGGGGTTTGCTGATCATCAGAGCATCATCTTGCAAGATGATGATATAAGTTTCGATGGGAGAGATGTTGTATCGTGTAGGTTAAAACACTGCATATCATTTGCTGCTCTTAAGCAGAAAATACTATGGATGGTTCAACCAGAGAACGACGAGCATGAGATAATTCGTATCGTTTATCGGAAACCGGAATGGGTGATGGAGGTCTTTCTTTATGGTCCGCCGTGGATGTCAACACCGAGGATGACCTCCGGCGGATGATGTCCAATCATATTATGTTTAAATGGAAGAGTTACATTCATCTGTACGTCGAAACCAGAAGGACCGTCGCTGAGATCCTTCGTCGATTAACTCCACCAGCTCAGTAGTTTCTAATTCTATTGTATTTTCTTTTTATCTATCTATTTTTATTCTAGTTGTTTATGTTTTATCGCTTGTGTAATTTTGTTTTATCGAATTAATGAAATCAAAAAAAATTGAAAACTCGTAAAATATAACACCTGAAAAAAAGTAATAATAAAGTGCCAACATCAAAGTAATATGAGTACAAATACATCAAAAACAAATAAAAATCCCTAACGCCGCCGCCTCGTCCCCGCCCCCGCTGCCTAAGCTCCCCAGAAATGTCATCCAATGCTGCCATCCCCACCTGCCTATGGAGTGTCCGATACGCTCGACTGCCATGCGTGATCTCGCCATCACGAATCCCCTCCCTACAAGCAGTCACAAACTCCCTCACCCACTCAACATCGTCGTATCGTAGCTCTGGGGAGGTGTCCGTGCCCTCATTCATCGGTGATGGTGGAGCCAGTAATAGTCCGGGGATAGAAGCATGGGCGTACCCACTCTAAGTACCTACGCATACCGATCCGGCCACGAGCAACCCGAGTAGTGCGCAGGATGTCATCCACGAGATGCCATGAAGTGGGTGATCCGAAAGACGCGATCGATATGACTCGACGACCTCACGAGAGGTCACGCGGGATGATCCGAGCGCACCCAAACGATCGCGAGCACCTATCGGGCATGTAGGGAACTCGAAGTCGGCCCAGTTGATGAAGCCTCAGCAGAGGAGATCCGCTCAAAGCGGTCTACCACCGCCTCCCGCCTCAAATGGTCGTCAGCAGACATCCTCTGACCTCAGCTCATCAATCATCCTCCTGTAGTGGCTGAGCTTCAGGTGGTTTGACTTCTTCTTCCTGAAGCGCCCAGCCAGTGGCTCCGCACCCTGGATATGACCGGGCAACCTCTCCGCCATCCGAGGGAAATACCACATAATCCAAGCCTGAAATGCAAAAATAAACAACATATTTAATTCAAAAAAATTTACCCAAAGTTAGTGTGATTTAACAAAAAAAATAAAGTTAAAATGTGTACCTGAAATAGGCTGGCATAACCTCAACACTGCTGCATGACCCTCAAAGACGCAATGTTCAAGGACTCATACATGGCAGCTAGTGCACCTGCACCCCATGCATAGCCTCCAAGAACCTCTGGACTCAGATCATGCAGGTAGATCAGCCACTTAACCTCAACCTTGTCTCCAGTCTTCGTAGTGAAGATATTGTAGGTCGGCCGGGCGGATAAGCCCTCACAAAGAGCGGTAATGTCACCCCTCCTCCAAATTACGCTCATAAACCCGCTCCCACCATTGAAGTCAGAATGTCTGCACCCCACGAGTGTTTTTAGCAGCCTCAACCCGTGACACACCCAGATATGTCTCAACAAGCTGTGTGGCATACTCCGAGCTCACAGTGATGGTGGGAGGTGTGGCATAGTTCCCCTGGATGGGAAGGTGCAGCAGGCAGGAGATGTCATCCAGAGTGATCGTCATTTCACCAAATGGCAAGTGAAATGACGAAGTATCTGAGTGCCATCTCTTAATAAAAGCCGACAGCAACTCATGGTCTACTGTGGCGTGACCAGTCTGGAGAAGTGGGGCCAGTTTGGAGTCCCTGACCACTATGGTGCACTGAAGTAGGGTCGGGTGATGTAGATGGAGTCTAGTATGGACTTTGTTGCCATGAGCTCATACTTTGACAACCCGCGGATACTCCTGAATTAAAAATAAATAAATGATGTAAACAAAAAGTGCAGACTATGTGAGTTAAATAAATTATTTAAGCAAAACATGCAAAACTTACCGGGTCAGCGAGTATAGAACTGCAGACATGATCGCCAGTCGAGGAGAGAGAGAGAGGCTCGAGGCCGAGGCCGAGGCTAAGGTCGATCCTCCTCCCGATGCCACGACATCTGCTGGGTTTGCTCCTCCGATACTCGGACATGGTAGTGCGAGTAATAAGTATCGACACTGGGCCGCTCCACCGATACTCGGAGTCGGTGCATGGTAATGAATAAGTGGGGATGGTAAAGAGGAGGTTGTGGATGGTGCGAGGAGGAGGCCGAGAATGATCTCGAGGAACTGGCCTCCCTCTATGCCAATCCTCCTGCTGAGTCTGCTGCAGATAATCCCCAAGATAAAACTGCCCATCATCCTGAAAATGAGCTGGGTGATGCTCAGGCTGATACTCAGCTGGGTCAGCCTGTCTCTGTCTCCTAGCGGAAGCATGCAGCTAATTATGCCTCCTCGTCCTCGTGCTCGGTGCAGCAGAAGATGACTCCCCTCTCTCTCTGATAGGAGATACCTCCCATCTCCCTCTATGCCTACCGGACACTACAAGCAAAGGAAAAAAAATTAGTAAAAAAAATTGCTCATCGTATATAGGGTCGGTTGGGCGTATATACGATGCTTACTCTTTAACTCGTCGTAGATAGGGTCTGTTGGGCGTATATGCGAGTGGTTGAAATCTGGCTAATCGTATATACGCCTGGAAAGGGGTATATACGATGTGAAGAAAATTGTTGATCGTATATAGGCTTGTGGTGGGGTATATGCGAGTGGTGGATTTCAGGGCAATCGTATATACTCTCTGCATGGCGATATATGCGAGTGGTACAGTAGTCAATCGTAGGTATGACCAATAATGTGAATGAATTGTGATTTTGTAAAAACACAGGGGTATTTTGGTCTTTTCACAAGGTGGGTGGGGGTACGAGGGGAGAGGGTGGGGGTCTAAAAAAAAAACCCTTTTTTGCATATCTGAAACTGAAACATTACTAGGGTGGTGTTGTCACAAGCAACTCCAGAGAACAATAGAGAACAAAAGAGAAGCGACAAATAAGAGAGAGACAAAACTTCGATGGAGAGATGGAGAAGAGGAGACATTAAACTGAAGTGTGTGCATCTAAATTTTCAGTCTTGTGTATGTTACCCATACTTTTGGTAAAAAAATAAATAATGTCATGAGGTGGGAGCATAACTAACTTGTGCATAGCACGGGTGGAAGAAGAGGTAAACAAATGGAGTTGAAAAATAATGGCAACACGTAGGAAGAAGATAACAAGCCTCATTATCTAGGAGTTAAAAATAATGTTGCTTAGAATGAGAATGTTATACCAGAGAACGCAAACGACAACATCGTCAATGGTGTTACCATCGGAGTCAGATGTTGAAGATGATGCAGCATTTAATGATAGAGTATTTTGACGATTATTTATATGGTTGTGGTTTATTAGGTCTTTTAAGATTTTAAGTGTTTGATGTTATAATATGTCATGCATGGTTAAACTTATGAGTATTTTCTTTAATGTATTGCATGATTTGGCTTTCATCTTATTTTTTTTTTTTTTTTTGGCTTTAATCTTAGTTTTTTTTGGCTTTAATCTTAGTTAATCCATACTTTTAAATATACTAGTGGCGTGACCCGTGCGATGCACGGGGCCAATGCTCTAGTTAATACAAAGAAGCTTTGTCGTTTAGATTACAATATGAAAGAAGCTTTGTAAATGTTTGTATCTTTATTTTTTTGACAACACAATGTGGTATCTTGAGGAGTTTTAAAATTAACTGAACCAATGGTAATACACGCAGTGTTCTAATGGGATTATTTAATGGAACAATAGTGAGATATATAAGGAAAATTTGTTTATTCACTAATTACTTATGAACCTAAATATTTGCAAAGTAATAAAAGACATTAAAAAAACTAATGAAACACAACCAAGAAACATAAGTTTAATAAATTTGACGCAATTAAAATAAACAAAGTAGGTGCAAATAGTAATGGGCTTCAATAGTGATATACGAAAATAACTAATAACTAATGTCTAAGATTTGATTCTTTATCACAAAGCCCAACAATATACCTTGTTTAAATATAGGCAAAACTTTGGAACAAAAAAAAATATAGACAAAACAGTCAAAATACAACCATCATAATCCATAAACATTAAAATAGGAAAGTACAATTTACACAACTATTTGGATTCCCTGTTCAACTCAAGCAAAAGTGCAGTATCCACTTAATCACCTTTCACTACATGATTCTAAATAAATAGTAAAATGATCTTAACTAATAACAAATCCTTCGAGCATCTTCAACAATTTACACTTTCACCATAGTTGCTATTTTATAAACACGGTTTTTCATTCCCATGGAAGCTACATCATAGATAAATGATTTGAATGGATTTCAAGATTTCCAACCACTGCATAAAATAAAATCAGACAGCAATCAGCATGTGGTCATTGTAAATAATGATGCGGCCAAAATCCAAAGAGAATAAAATAATTATAGTTGGAAAGTCTTAAACTAAGTAACAACTATTTTGAAGTAGCAAAAATAGTTTCTTTGAAATAAAATCTTCAAACTTTAACTATAAATGAGAAAAGGAAGTTGTCAAACTAAGAAAATTATGTCCTCATGAAATGATATTAGTGCATATTGATCATTTTTCAAAATGAAACAATACATTTAAGATGTGAATTTCGATTCCAATGTTTTTCCAAAGCTTTACATTTTTACTTTCATTTTGCATGTCACAACATGTTAGCAACTCGAGTCACGGAGTAGTTTGAGTAGTATTTACATGTGTCCCCGAGTGAAAAATACCCCAAGTTCATGACTCAAACTCTATTTTATAGGGAACTCGGGATGCCTACTAATAGAATGGTCCATCCTCTCCAAATCTCTTCTTGATCCATGATGCTACATTATATAGCATATACAAATATAACAATATTAGGTTGTTGCACAAAATATTTCAAAAATATGTTTGGTTAAAAATAGTAAGCAGGAGAAGCAATAGTGAACTTACATATTTTGCATATGTCCGCTCAAAGAGAACTACTTGACCACCGCGATCACGAATAGCAAGATGATCACCAGACTTATTAAATTCAATAGCAGACGTTATATCCAGTGTACAAACAAATTTGAGTAAATAATTAAGAAAATTTATGCAAGGGAGGATCTAAGCAATAATTTACCAAGTGTTGCATTGGAGAGAAAAATGTCACATTAGGAACATTAAAGAACAATCAACATTTGATATAACCTTCTCGCTTGACCACCAAAACACATTGCAACATGATTCCTTTGCCAAGTCATGCACAATTGTAATTGAAGCAAAGATGGAACCAAACACAAAATTCAATCCTAATTCATTCATACGAATCGCAAATTTATGGGAGGAAAATTTAAAGAAGATTGAGCAAAGAGAAAATTTAATAGTAAATGCAGACCTCTAGTCACGGTGCCACTACTACCCTAACTTACAAAAGCACTTATAAGGAGTTTGAACTCACATGGAGTGTGAACTTCAATATATAAGGTTGATTTACGAAGAGTTAATTTTGTTTATAAAGTTGTTATGTAATGAGACTTTAATGAATCCAAGCTTTAGGAATTTTCATTATTGAATTCACTCCATTGTACCAATAACAATACACAAATATACTCAAATGTGAAGCATTAGCCGCAACTCACCCGTGTTAGAGGAGTTGAGGTCAAGGAAGGATAAGAGTTAAGGAATTTTTGAATATAAAGTCGCAAATGTCTCATACATGTTCTAAAATAAGCTGGTTGAGGATGTCCCCAAAAGTGCCACAGAATAATATTACATACTTACTCCTATCTCAACATACTACACAAAAACAATTAAGACGTGAGATTAAAAGAATAAATCCATATATATGTACAATGGGAGAAAGTGTGACATCTGGGGCTGAGGAGGGCGGGGAGTGATCGTCGGTGCCCAAAAAGGTGGCATGGCAAAGAGCGACTCCTGGCGACTTCAAAGCGGCGGGTGCGTGAATGAACCGAATTCACATCGGAATGAGAGGATCCCGAGGCCGGCGGTGTATGGACCTGCATGAGTTGAAGGAAGGCTTAAAAGGATTGATTTGGACTACCTATACCAACAAGATGCATCTTCTTTTCGGGAGCCCATCCCATAAGAACTACATAGTTAAGCGTGCTTGGCTTGGAGTAGTAGTGGGATGGGTGACCTTTTGGGAAGTTTTTCCGAAAGCATGCAAGTGAGGACAAAGCATCTTTGAAAAAGACTCGTGTTGGTTTTCGGGGCGCATCAGCGATTGTAAGCGATGCAGGATGTTACAAATGGTATCGAGAGCAGCAGACTCTCTCGATGCGGTGTGGTTCGGGGGACGAACCAAGCTTAAGCCGGTGGCATGTGACATCCGGCCGAGGAGGGGGGGAGTGATCGTCGGTGCCCAAAAAGGTGGCATGGCAAAGAGTGGCTCTGGCGGCTTCAAAAGCGGCGGGTGCGTGAATGAACCGAATTCACATCGAAATGAGAGGATCCCGAGGCCGGCGGTGTATGGGATCTGCTGATTGAAGGAAGGCTTAAAAGGATTGATTTGGACTACCTATACCAACAAGATGCATCTTCTTTTGGGAGCCCATCTCATAAGAACTCCATAGTTAAGCGTGCTTGGCTTGGAGTAGTAGTGGGATGGGTGACCTTCTCGGGAAGTTTTTCGGAAAGCATGCAAGTGAGGACAAAGCATTTGAAAAGACTCGTGTTGGTTTCGAAGGGCAGGCATCAGCGATTGTAAGGCGATGCAGGATGTTACTGTAAAGCATAGATGAAGAAAGATCCAAGCGAGAGGAAACAAAAAACTGAAAAAATAAATTTAGCATGTTGTAGAGTAAATTATTAGAAGTATATTTTGATCATAACTGAGAAAACCTATGGGCAATGAAATTCATCAAGATACATGAGAACAGAAGTACTTGTTTTTAATTAAAATTAAGTCTGAGACCAAATCATAATTTGTTCTCACCTTTAATCCTATTGATTGATGCCAGCATCCAAAAACTTTTCATTTACTCCTTTCAATATGACAGGAAGTAGTCAATGAACAATAAATCTACCAATTTCACCATCCATTGAATGGATGCCAAGACGGCAAATCTCCTTTCCTGATACATGCATAAGAAATTAAGAATTTTAGAGAAGGTTAAAACTATTCTTATCAAGCTTCATACCTTCATTGCAATTAAAACAAAAATACATTGGCTAGGACGAGATGGTACATAAATTAAAACTACTAAAGATATGTTCAAGTTGCTGAAAAAATATGGAATGCAATGTTCTTAGCTGTTATTGATTGCTTTGTTCAAAAGAAGTTAGAATAGAGCAGAGAATGAGAGAATATGGAATAGGTGCTTAGTTTATTCCCAATCAGTAAAATCAACAGAACTTACTACATTGAGCCAAATCACTTGCTCCTAAATATGCAGATCGTTCAATCTCAAATGGACCAAACTTACGTGTAATAAGAAAGTAACACAACATCGAATCAGATTTTTTTATAGCGAGGATTGGTTGGTGTATTTTTTGATTGTTTATGCATATTAGTTGGTAGTCCCGCTATAGACATTAGTTATGAAGGATCTCGCATATTTAGTGCATTCTAGTGTAATTTCTTATGCACAATTGGTTAGTGTATTTTTTGTTTATGCACAAGTCATGCACAATTGTTAAGAAAACTCAAGAACAAAACAAACAAAGCAGATCAAATCAATGGCATGTGATATGAGATCACAAGATCAACAACTTATTCTAGCACGAGATACTTTAGCATAAACAACTTTTGATGATGTAACTTCTTTGTGTGCTTTCAATGAGAGAATAACATTCCAAACCAAAGCAACAACATTAGCAAACAAGGACACGGAATTATTTCCATATATATTTTAAACTCAAGAATAACATTGCAAGCCGCAAGAAACAGACATAAAACTACGAAATCAAATAAAAATGCAAAATAAGAACACCCCAAATTTGAGCGACCAATCAAACATTGTCTCATTGCAAGGCAAAAAAATAGTAAATTCAAATTACGGATTGCAAAACTAAATATTGCAATAGTAAGCATTATTTCACTCTGCGAATCAATTGGAGCCTAAGCTTTCATTCTTCCATGGTAAACACCATAAGCTCCACATTGCTGCTACCTCCTCTTAGGCTCCTCCATTACTTCCCCTCACAAGTTCTCCACTGTGACTGAATGACTTCTGAGAAGATTTCAGTAGATCAATTATCAATAAGACAATAATAAGACAACAAAAAATAAAACAATGCTAACTTTATAATAAACCATCTTTAATATTATAAACAATGATATTTGGTTTATAATGACTCGATAATATTAAGAGTTGGGTTGATAATGAGGTTGATTTCAAGAAGAATTATGAACAAAGTAAATGGCAACATATAATGAACCATACAGCACAAATACGCTAAAATTTAACATTCATCCTCTACTATAAACATAATAGTATGAAAACTAATTGACATTTAATCGAGCACGTATGATGCATAAAGAAAAGACACATTTATAAACATGAAACACCTAGAACTTACAAATCATGAAATAAAAGTTAGAAATTGTTCACCTTTATTTCAAGAAAGATGACCAAAGTAGCAATTGAACTTGCATTGAACAAAAAACCTCTCTTTTAACAGAGGTTTCAACCATGGCAGCCACCTTGACCTGAGTTTAAAGCTAGAAATTACTATTCTTAGGCACTTCCCTTTCATAATGGTTATGCTAAAATATTCTTTTCCTTGGATAACAGAATTTCCCTTTAATTACTAAAACAGAGGAATCTTACCCCAAATTAGAAAAAAGAATAGAAGAGGTTGTGTGCTTGTTCTTGTCTATACTCTTGTGCTTTTGAGTGGGGAATAAAAACAAACATTTCATGGACATTTTTTTCTCCTCAACTATTACCTCTTTTCTATAAACTGAAATAGATCCAAATCTATGTATAATTAAAGAAAGCCAAAATGAAAAAGAAAAGAGAAAGAAACAAAGACGTGTAATGTTGGAGTCATGAAAGTCAGAAGGAAAAAAGAAAAAATCAAAGAGACGTTGCTCAAGCTTTTTTACCTTTCTTCCTGTAATTGATTGATTCAATATCCATATTCTAACACACTCTGCGCTGGAGGAGAGAAGGGAAGATCAATTCAAAGGGAGGGAAGAAATAAATGGAGGAGGAAGGAAGAAATACACCGCAACACACCGCCACCAACTCCATAGCAACCACCGCGTGCAACACCTCTTACATCTCTCTGGGGTCCTCTCTCTCTACTCATCATCTCTCCACCACCCTCGCCCTTTTTCACTCCTCTCATCCCTCTATCCCGAATGACCTGCTTTGCGTGTGCGAAACCATTTGTGTGTTGGAAGCCTTGTGTGTCTGACATTGCCGAATTCGCAACCAATCGAAATTGATTTCTTGCTGCAATGAACTGAGGAATGATGTTCCAACACACTGAAAATTCGCAGGTTTACACCATAAAGCAACAGAAAAACAAAGACACATGGCAACCGAAATCTGAAACAAAATCTTTGACACCATTTCTTTCGATTTCTTCCATTTCTTCGACTGTTGCATTCCTTGGCTGACCAAATCCTACATGTCACCAGCAGCCACATGGAGTATGCGTGGCACACATGGCGGCAACTAAACGGCGGTAAAATTGGAGGGAAAGGGGGGAGTTTTGGCGGGATGAGCTGACGTGGAGACTACCATCGGATGTAAATGTAGAGATTGTATAAACATTTATTTGTATATTGAAATAATACTCCATGTACTACATAATGTTGCTTAATTTAAGCCCATACATCGAATGCGTGTTCTAATAAAAAAATTCAATTTTTATTTTCTTAATAAGTGGAGACTTTATTTAATACATAGTCTTTTTTGTATTTACCGGAGGCTAATGCAATACATCACGGAGAATTACTATTTAATGTAACTCATGTATCGCACGAGTGCGTGTTCTAGTTCTAATATAGTATAAAGTAACTGAATTCGAACATGAGATCTCCCATTTGTGCGTCTGAGTTTATATGTGATGTTTGTCACTCCGTGTCTATAGGCTAAAAAATTCTAATATAAAACTTGTTCAATTGTTTTATAAACCAAGTTCAACGAGCTATTTATCGAATCGAGTTTCAAGTTATGTTCGAGTTGGTTCAGTTTATCGTTAGTCATAGAAACAAGTTCCTTTATGCTACATTAGATCAAATCTTGGAGCATCCTCTTTAATAGAATTTTGTATTAATCTTTGTAGGAAAAACAACCTAACGACAAACTGTCATTTCAAAATACTTGAAAGTGTAATACACTGTAACTTTAGTCTCTAAAAATACAACAATTGCTTAGTCTCTTAATCTTGGAGTATCCTCTTTAATAGTTTCTGCTGCCAATTGCTTGTCTTAATCTATTATGGGACATGGGGTCCACACGATGCTTCCTGATTTAATTTTCGGCAATGTTGTCTGTGCGAAATTTAAGGGTTTTATTTTTTTCACCCCCTCATCATCTATCCCACCCCCATATTTCAAAAAAATTCAATACTATCTCTGCTTTTTTAAAAAAAAAACAAAATTTAAAATTTTCGGAATTACCTCAAAATTAGGTAATTCCGGTTCAAAAAAAAATTAAAATTTCGGAATTACCTCTAAAAAAGGTAATTCCGAAATTTTAATTTTTTTTTTAAAAGTTTATATTTTGGTCTTAAGATTTAAACGCGTTTTATTGGAAATATGATACGAACGATTTACGATTTAATAACAATACGTCAAAATATATAAAATGACCAACATAAAATAGAGTACAAATACAACTATGGGTCCAAAATGTCTAAAAATAGTGAAAATAAGCACGTGAAGTAGGTGAGCAGGCGACATCTAGGCATCGGGCCAATCCAGACGCCTTGTGGTGCGTATATATACGATTTGTTTTAATTTTTATTACTAAAAGGCTACTAAAAATAGTCAAAACTACTCTAAAAAATATAAAAACACCACTAAAAATCTAACAAAACCAAAATAAGGCTATACAAATTTTTTAGATTTTTTGGAGACTATGAAAAATTAAAAAAATCGTAAAAAATAGTAAACGATGGAATTTGGGATTTTGAGGCCGTTTTCCCGTAAGAAGTCCCTTCTACGGGTGTCTTGATTCTTGATTTTTTTCGCTTCTAATGGCTATGGTTTTACGATCAGAGTATGTTGTCCGAAAACTGAATTTTTAGCCTAAATTATTCGTTCGAAATAAAAAATATTAATAATTGAAGAAAAAATTGTAACTTTCGGAATTACCTTTTTTAGAGGTAATTCCAAAATTTCTAATTTTTTTTCTTTTTTAAAAAAGCAGGGGTAAAAACGGAAAGAAAGGGATTTATGGGGGTGAGATAGAGAAGGAGGGGGGTGCGAAAAATAAAAGACGAAATTTAATCCTAAGCATAACTAGATATTAATTTTTTATTGAAAGTGTTGTGACACTCGGTGGATAGCCAATACCCACTGCACAACCATTTCAATGATCCATCTTATCGGAGCAATATCTGTTCAATTAATCTAATCGCCACCATTATCACTAGCTGGAATACAAAATTAAACAATTACGTGTACCCAAGTATAAAGACATAAAAGCATATTGGCTCCTTTGATGCTGACATTCTCTGTTTTTTTTTTTTAATAAAAAAGGGATCATCACCTCTATCTATCTTTGCCTGATCAGTATTAAATGAAGTATAGTTGAGGTGCCCACAGAAAATGCGAACATTAGTTAATTGATGATGATGATGATGATGATACCAGAAACATATTTGGCTCTAGCTTTCTTTCTACTGAACTTGGTTTTAGGAGTTCTGAGTGCGTCTGATCATGAGTATAGCAGAAATGAGTTCCCTGTTGACTTTGTTTTTGGTTCAGGCACATCTGCTTACCAGGTTCCTCTTCTTTCCTAATCATCCATACTTTATGTTTTTCTCTCTTTAGCTGTAATGTAAGAACACATATATATATATATATATATATATATATAGCTTGTTATATATTCTTAGACACATATATGATATTGTAAATGAAATAATTATTATACATGAACAGGTGGAGGGAGCTGCTTATGAAGATGGAAGAACTCCTAGCATATGGGATACCTTTGCCCATGCTGGTTCATTCCTTTTTTCTCATTTCTTATCATCAGTACTTAATTTACTATATCGATCGATTTGGATAATTTTGGAACCTCTTACTTTTTTTTTTTGTTGACAATATGCTCTAACTTAAAAAGTGTATTCGACAATTTTGCTATCTATGGCGAGCCAAAATACACTTATAAAGTATAAGCAGGAGATCCAGATTCAAATGCTGAAAATTAATATTTTCTTCTCTCATTTTTTGGATAAGTTATAAGTTACAAGGTGGTATAGAGTTTAGTTGGCAAGCTAAAATATGCTGAAATTGTATGACTAGAAATTCTAGATTCAAATTCAGAAAATTAACATTTTCCCCTCAAGTAACTGATAACATTTGCTTAGAAAAAAAAAGAAGGTGTTTGTTAATAATTTGCAGCAGAGTTTATATGGATGGTTTTGTACTGAACAATTATCTAACCGTTTAACTAACTTAGCTTATGGCTAACTAACAAACAAACTAACTGAATGAATAGTTAAATAACAGAATAATTATAATCATCACCAATCGTCCCTGCTCCACAAGACAGTCTCATGCTGCCATTTTAAACAGGGTATTCACACGGAGAAAATGGAGATGTAGCTTGTGATGGGTACCACAAATATAAGGTTAGGTTACTGCGATTTGTTTTACTTGAATTGTGGTTCAGTCATTTACTGATTTTCTTTCTAATCAGAAAAAAAAAATTGTGGCACAACTACTAGTCACGGTATCAATGTTAGTTCTAAAGTGATTATTATGAGAGTGCAATTGTTTTTCTGAAAATATATATGTCATGCTGCAGGAAGATGTACAGCTCATGGTAAAAACTGGTCTTGAAGCCTATAGATTTTCTATTTCTTGGTCAAGACTCATACCAAGTAATAATATTACTGAACTTTAACTTATGCACATGCTTTTTGTCTTGTAATAAAACCTTTGAAAATACTTTTCTTTGTCTCCAGATGGAAAAGGACCTGTCAATCCCAAAGGATTACAGTACTACAACAATCTCATCAATGAACTCATCAACAATGGTTAATAAGCTTATACTATATCTGTTTCTTAAACTGCAATTAAGTTAAACTGATTGTGCTTCTTTAACTGATATAATTAACTAATTCATATAAGCAGGAATCCAACCACATGTCACACTACATAACTTTGATCTTCCACAGGCACTTGAAGATGAATACGGAGGATGGGTTAATCGTGCCGTCATGTATATTCCTCTTTCACCATGATATATGCTATTGAATTAAATTAATTCATGAAATGGATGATTAATATATTTTACTTGAATATGAATGCAGAAGAGACTTCAGAAACTATGCAGATGTGTGTTTTAGGGAGTTTGGTGATAGAGTCAAGTTCTGGACTACTATCAATGAGCCTAATGTCTTTGCCTTAGGTGGTTATGATCACGGAGATGCGCCACCTCATCGATGTTCTCCCCCATTTTGTGCTATAAACAGCACTAGGGGCAACTCAACTTATGAACCTTACTTGGCAATGCATCATATTTTGTTAGCGCATTCCTCAGCTGCTAGATTATACCGAAGAAAGTATCAGGTACAACATTGAGGATATTTATTTTATCATACTAAATAGTTTACTCATGAATTTGTTTTTGCATTACTACTTTCTAGGTTTATTGATTCGTGATTTTTGCAGGAGCAACAAGATGGATTTATTGGTATATCTGTCTATACATATGGGTTCACTCCTCAAACAAATACAGAAAAAGACCGGGTAGCAACTCAAAGAGTTCGTGATTTTCTTGTTGGTTGGTAAGTTACAAATCCTACAACACTAGTGTGGCTCTGGATCCTCTGCTGCTGTGTGCAGCACATGTTGTGCCAACGTGGACCGTCTGATTTAGAGAGAACGTGAACTCTATAGATCGGACGGTCTACACGGGTGCAGTAGGTGATACTCGTCTCTAGTGTTCTTCACATGATTCTTAGGCTATACATACTTCCATAGTTCCATTTTCAATAAACTTGCAGGATTATGGAACCCTTGTTGCATGGAGACTATCCTATTTCCATGAAGGAAAATGCAGGTGAAAGAATTCCAGCATTCACAAATGATGAATCCAAACAAGTTAAAGGTTCATATGACTTTATTGGCGTAATTCACTACACCAATATTAATGTCACGGACAAACCTGGCGCCCTCAACATCAAACTAAGAGATTACGTTGAAGATATGGCTGCAAAGCTAATTTGTAAGTACTTACTGTAATAAGTTTAAGGATAATGATCTAATCAAGGATTAAAATGGTGATGTGTAAGCGACATCTATTTCATCGTGTTTCTGAAATTTGATTAATGAGCTGGATCGAGCATATGCATCATCACTTAATTTCCTTGTTTTGGCAGATGCACAGGGTCTGTTTACAAGTGAAGAGGTACGTAAAAGTAATCATATGTAGTTGATCATAATCAATTGCTTAACATTTTAGGATTATTTCAGTGTATGGACTAACGAGCTAGCTTTACTTGATTTGATTCAGTACTTTGTTGAACCATGGGGTTTAGAACAAGAACTCAATAAATTCAAGCTCCGTTATGGCAATCCTCCTATATTCATTCTTGAAAATGGTTTATCTCTCTCTCTCTCTCTCTCTGAAAGTTATTTGAATAAAGTGATTGACTAGAGTTGGAGAAGACTATATATATATATATATATATATAATTGGGATGAAAGATTTGTTGTCAATTTAGGTCAACGGACAGGAAGCAATTCGTCACTAGAAGACGTGTCGAGGGTGAACTATTTGCATGGATATATTGGTGGCGTACTTAATGCCTTGAGGTATGCATGCAATCGCTGCTCTAATTCATTCATCTAATTATCTTGAGGACGTACGTGAGTGAACTCAGTTTACATATATAGATTTACGTGAATCCAGTTCACACCACCAAGGGTGTATAGAAATTAAGAGTATTTTTTTTCTTTTAAAGTTATTTATTTCACTTAGGGGTGTGGATAGACTCACCATTTGTTTGCTTTTTGTTTTCTTCTTTTTCTGAAAGTAATTTATTCTCGTAAAATTTTCAAAGCCATCCTAATTTTTTTGCAGAAACGGATCAAATATAAAAGGGTATTTTGCATGGTCGTTCCTGGATTTATTAGAGTTACTAGATGGATACAGATCGAGCTTTGGCCTATACTATGTGGATCGGGATGATCCAGAGTTGAGGAGATACCCAAAGCTCTCTGCAAAATGGTATAGCCAGTTCTTGAGGGGTACAAGTACAAGATCCTCTGTTATTGAACTTGAGAAGGATCCATCACCTGTTTCTGTTGGCCACTTGTTTGATTAGCTTAGTGATCATGTTCCTAGCTATGCCTACTTTCCTATATATCTCTGTACATATAGCATTCATCCCAAAGGCAATTTAATTCTTGAAGGAGACTAAAATGTTTTGGCCTCTGTTGGGAGCAGTGTACCTCTACTGAATTTGGTCATGACTTTGATGAAGAAGACATTTTAATCACGAACAAAACACCTCATCCCGAATCAACCATCATGAGTGAAAAATGATGCATCTATACTGCATTTAAGATGACCCTTAAAACGTGACTCCACTAAATAATTCCTTGTTTTTTTTTTTGACAAAAAATAATTCCTTGGTTGGAGCTATGCTAATTAATATTATCCCTCCTTGCATGATCTCATTCCCTCAAGAAATCAAATGTACGCTTAATGACTGTTCTAGGAAAGTCACAATTTCCTTTCAACAACGGCAAATTTCCCAATTGGTCATGAGAAAACACTACTTCTTGTCAGTTTGCAACCTGTCCAGAATCGTGAACATCAGTTTGGTGAACTCAGCGATGGGATCCATGAGAGTCGTCATATCTTGCATTAAACCACTTTCCATCCAATAGGCACGTGCTTGGTTACACCCATTAAGTATCTGTTGATTATCTTCCACTCCTTGATCACACTTGACTACATTCCACGCCTTTTGATCGTAGATTGAATCTAGTTGGGAGACAATTCTTCATAACCCTCCATGCAAGCAATTTCACAAGATTGGGAACTTGGGTATTTCACATAGCAAACTAACTACCATCAACCCTTAAGATTTTATTATCAACAATTTCTTCCATTAAGCGCTTATAAGTAGTGTTGTTCATCCGAACTAAAAAACTGAACTGAACTGCCAAACTGAACTTAACTAAAATTAATCGAACTTTTTACTAATGATTTAATCGAACTATTCAAAAGCAGATTCGTCAACCAACCGAATCGTTTATAGATTGGCGAACCGAACTGAATTGTCTTAATAGTTCGATTCGGTGATTTGAGTTCAGTTCAACCGAACTGTTTAAATATTGATTTTTTTTCCGAACTATTTAACCCGAACCGTTATGTCTGAACTGCCCGAACCATTATCTAAACTACCCAAAAAAAAAGGTTCTTTTAAATAAATAAAAAACTAGTAAAACCATTACATTCTATCTTATCTTATCTTATTACATACATTTACATTCGTCTTATTACATATATTTAGCCAAAAAAAAGGTTCTTTTAAATAAATAAAAAAACTAGTAAAATAGTCCTTCAGCCAATCCACTGACAGGAATACCATTACATTCTATCTTATTACATATATTTACATTCAATGCTGACCACGGGGATCATTAAAACCACATAGTTCAAATATATAATATAAACATGAAAGCAAAATAACACAAACGCGAGAGAGCATAAAGCTCTATAACAAAAGTCTGAAATGATTCTGTTTAACACAGATAGAGAGAGAGCAAATTAAATAACAGTTTTTTATGATTTAACACAGATTTAACAGAGAGAGAGAGAGCAAAATAACAGTTTATTTGGGTAGTTGATAACGGTTCGGGCAGTTCAGACTTAACGGTTCAGGTTCAATAGTTCAGAAAAAAGTTCAATATTTAAACAGTTCGGTTCAAACTCGAACTGCCGAACCGAACTATTAAGACAATTGATTTAATTTGAATCTTAAATAAGATTCGATTCGATTGGGCCGCGAATCTGTTTTAATTGTTCGATTCGATTCGATAATCTTAAGAGCGAGAATCGAAACCATAAAAATGCTCTTACCTATAAGTGCGCATACTAAGTAGTTGTCAACACTATTGAATCTCCAAATCGGCAAGTATATGTTGTTGGTATTGAGAAGAGGAATTTGGTTTACTTGTTGACAGCCTCGGTCAAGGTAATCAAGGGATAATTTCAAGTTAGCAAATTTTGTTGCATTAAGTCAGCAACACATAGGTCCCGATTCTCTAAGTTGAGTGTAGTAATAATAACACTAGGATTATGTAACAAAAAAAAATAACACTAGGATTATTCTTGTCACGCAGACAATGATGTGTCCACACTGATATTTTTTCCATCACCAATTCTCCATCTTATCTTAAATGAATAAATAAAAATGAATAATTTTCTTTCTAATAACATGATTAATTGAAAAGAAGCGGATTATTTTTTTCTCCACAAGAAAACAAAAAATATTGGGATTTTTTTTTCACCCCCTCCTTCTCTCCCAGACCCCATAAACCCCTAAAACCCAAAAATATCCCTGAAATTTAAAAAAAAAAAAAAAGATTCTCGGTACGGTAATTATAGGGGTCTGGGAGAGAAGGAGGGGTGAAAAAAAACCAAAAATATTGGGAACGGATCCTCTAAATTTAGGGCGGGAATTGCACTATGCAGTTCCCTTACTGCACAGCCATCGGATCAAATGGGCTGCCTAAATTTAGCCACGTGTCCCTCTTTTTATTTTCTCCCTTCTTTCTTCTTTCTTCTTTCTTCCTCTACACGCTGAAATGTTTCCATTCCAAAATGAAGAAAATGTTGGAAACGTGAAACATCACCACCAACACGTAAATCTCTCTCGCATCACACGGCTCCGCCACTCTCGTCCACGATCACAAGAGACTTGATAACACAAAGAGCTTAAGAATTTATCTTCTGCTATCCTACTGTGTGTAATACTCCAAAGTTTATGCTGCAATTAGAGTAATTGGTATAACTGATTGAATTCTAGAAGTTAAAAACAAGTAATTCAAGAATCTGCTATGGTTAGGAGATTGAGTTATGATAAAGTGAAGGAATGGATTATGGAACATGTACTGTTTTTATGAATCTGTTATAGTATAAAATCTATTTTCATGAATCTGTTATAGTATAGGTAATGATGTTGATGTTGAGCTATTTGTGCAAGCTCTATTGGACTTGGAGAAAGAATGGTGACAACGTTTCTGCATTAAGGTACTGCACTAAGGAAGAAAGAAGGGAGAAAATAAAGAGGACACGCATTAAATTTATTAAAATCCATTTGATCCAATGGTCGTGTAGTAAAAGGAATCGCATATGCGAGGATGCAGTTCCCGCCCTAAATTCAGAGGATGGTACTAAGTTTTTCTTTCGCCTTCTCAATATCGGAAAAGGATCCCCTGTATTTAGGGCGTGAACTGCACTATGCAGTCAGTGCAAAAATAAACATTTAAAGTCGGTTCGTTGTTCAACCGACTTTAAATGTATGTGTGTCCTAAACATTTAAAGTCGGTTGAACAACGAACCGACTTTAAATGTGTTATTTTTGCACTGACTGCATAGTGCAGTTCGCGCCCTAAATACAGGGGATCCTTACCCCTCAATATCTGTGTTTCACTGTTTCTTATCTAATTGAATTGAATATGGATTTTATGTTTCTTATCATCCCGGAATATTATTGTCCTTTACTGGAGGATTGAATTTCCAGAAACAGAAAGACAGACGATGATGGAACCAGAAAAAAGTTTGACCCATGCTTTATTGCTGCTGACTAGTATTATTTTGTTGTTTGTGAACTTGGCTGCTATTGGAGTGGTTAGTGTTGATAACTATAACTATAGCAGATATGATTTCCCATCTGATTTTGTTTTTGGTTCTGGAACTTCTGCTTATCAGGTGAGGACGGACGAGGTCCCTTCTTTTATCTTCTTCATCATCAACTAACTCATTAATTCTTTCTATTCTCACCATAATTCTCTACATTACATTACATCGAACAGGTAGAAGGCGCCGCTAACGAAGATGGAAGAACTCCCAGCATATGGGATACTTTTACCCATGCTGGTTCGTTAATTCAATCCCTTCTTTTCCTCCTTTCCCACACTCTCTACACTTGGTGATTTTGGAATTTTATTACAGTTACGAGTACAGTTACAAAATGTCCAAAAAGTGTATTATTGATCAAACAAACCCATTTTCCTTCAATAATGAGAAACTGGAATAAATGGAGATGTAGTGGCTATCTATCATTTAAGGCTTATTCCTTCAACACAAGACAGACTCTCATTCATACTGTCATATTTTGTAAGCAGGTTATAAGCATGGAGAAAATGGAGATGTAGCATGCAATGGGTACCACAAATATAAGGTATTATTCAATCACTAATTAACTATTTTGTCACCTAATGTTTCTTTCTCATTGAGCAATAGCTGGTTAAGAAAATGCAGGCAGTATTTCACTGTTTTTCCCCAAATATTTGTAATGTAGGAAGATGTGCAGCTCATGGTGGAAACAGGCCTTGAAGCCTATAGATTTTCAATTTCTTGGTCCAGACTCATACCAAGTATTTTCCTCAACTCAAACTTGTGCACATCATGACAAACAGTATATTATAATGTTAATTTGTTTTTCTTTCTCTTGCAGATGGTAGAGGACCCATCAACCCCAAGGGATTGCAGTACTACAACAATCTCATCAATCAACTCATTAGCAATGGTTAAACTTAAATACCACTTTCGTTAATTTCCAAGATAAAATATGCCTTGGAATTCACTCTTTTAAGTTTGAAATCAGTTCTGTTTCTTTAACTATTATAGTCTCTATGTCCCTTGAGCAGGAATTCAACCACATGTCACATTACACAACTATGACCTTCCACAGGCACTTGAAGATGAATATGGAGGATGGGTTAATCGTAATATCATGTACGTTCCATGCTCTTACATGTTAAAATTAAATTCTTGGAACTTCTAGTATATGGATTGCATTGTACTCCCCCGTCTCTTTTATTAGCAAACGTTGGTCAACACAAGTTGATGTATTTGGTCTAAAATTTGGTCCAAATATATCAACTTCTGTTGACTAATTTTTTCTTGTGCTTTTGAAGAAAGGTCCTTATACTTCAAACTTGAATGTGAATGCAGAAGAGACTTCAGAAACTATGCGGATGTGTGTTTTAGGGAGTTTGGTGATAGAGTCCAGTATTGGACTACTGTGAATGAGCCCAATGTCTTTGTCTTAGGTGGTTATGACCAAGGAAATGCCCCACCTAATCGATGTTCTCCCCCATTTTGCGCTATAAACAGCACTAGGGGCAACTCGACTGTTGAACCTTACTTGGCAGTGCATCATATTTTGTTAGCTCATTCTTCAGCTGCTAGATTATACTGGAGAAAGTATAGAGTATGTCACTTAATCTTTTTCATATTGTGTATCTTAGTTTATGGATTTGTTTTCTTGTCATTGTTAGTTTGTGTGTTAAGATAAGGCAAAAGGCTTCAGAACCACATACACAAACACAAACATTTGATCCTTATTGGATTCCCATTAGTACATAAATAATACTTTGGTGGCAATGAGTACTCATGTGACCATAGAGACTAATTAACATTGCAGGGAAAGCAAAATGGATTTGTTGGTATCTCTGTGTTTACATACCAGTTCCTTCCTCAGACAAAGACAGAGAAAGACATGGTAGCATCTCAAAGAGCCCATGATTTTTTTGTTGGTTGGTAAGTTACATGCCCTAAATTTTTTGTCATACTTCTCACTTCTCCTGTTATTTTTTTTTAATCTGTACTTATTTTGATGAAGTTTTGATTTATGAACCTTTTAGTATTTTCATTCTTTACTTCCTAATAGACCTAAAATTTGTGTTTGTGGCTTCTAATGTTTTTGTTGCTTGCTGTTATGACTATGATATCATATGATGGATATGATATGACAGTTTTATTTACATACTTTATTACAGGATTATGGAACCCTTGGTGCATGGAGACTATCCCATTTCCATGAAGGAAAATGCAGGTGCAAGAATTCCAGCCTTCACGAATCGCGAATCCAAACAAGTTAAGGGTTCGTATGACTTTATAGGTATAATCCACTACACCAGTATTAACGTCACGGACAATTCTGATGCCCTGAAGACAAATCTCAGAGATTTATCTGCAGACATGGCTGTAAACCTAGTCGGTAAGTAGTACATCATTATTTTTAAGCATACTGGATTTGAAAGATTGCAATTGAAGTCAACCATATAATATAAGCTTGCTCTACTTTTTGCATTCACCACCATATATGATGAGCAAGTTGAATCATTCACCTGCTTTTTTTGGATTATGCAGGTTTTGAGGATCTATTTACAGCGGACGAGGTAATGGTTAAAGAACAAATATGGGGATTCTCTTAATTTAATTGTTTAGATTACTTAACTGTGTAACCTGGCTTCACTTGTTTCAGTACCCTGTTGCACCATCGAGTTTACGGGAAGTGCTGAATAAATTCAAGCTACTTTATGGCAATCCTCCTATATTCATTCTTGAAAATGGTCTCTTTGTTTATCTCTTATTCAATAAGATTACACAATTGCAAAAGGTCAATAAACTGTAGTAGACAAAGCCACATTTTCAATCATATTCTTGCTTGTTATCCATTTCCCATGTTGCCAACAATATCACTAGGTTGTTTATGCATAATGTGATAAACAAGTATTTTCTAACATATGGTCATCTTTAATTGTATGGAATTGTAAACATAAGGCTCGAGGAATTCTTCCATTATTTGGTGAATAATTAATTCATGATGCATGTTATCAATGTTAAACTAATGTCACATAGAATGAGTTCCAAACTTCCAATGGTTGAATTATTGATGAAAATTTAGCTGGTCTTATTAGGTCAACGGACACCGAGCAATTCTTCACTTCATGACGTGTCAAGGGTGAAATACTTGCATGGATACATTGGCGGCGTGCTCGACGCCTTGAGGTATAAATGCAGTTGCTACTCTATTTTATCTTGCTGACAATTGGATTACCAATTTTTTTTACATCCCACAGTTGATGGCTTAGCATTTTGATCCTTCTCTAATCTTTTGTGTCATGCTAAATTTTCGCAGAAATGGATCAAATGTAAAGGGGTATTTTGCATGGTCTTTCCTTGATCTATTCGAGTTGCTAGATGGATACAGCGCGAGCTTTGGATTCTACTATGTAGACAGGAATGATCCAGAGTTGAGGAGATATCCAAAGCTCTCTGCAAAATGGTACAGCCAATTTTTGAGGGGTGCGAGATCATCTGTAGTTGGAGCTATTGAACACCAAAACGATGCATTACTTGTTTCTGTTCAGTAAGCTCTATAATTTGTTTGCATCAGAGCATACTGCTTCCTTTTTTTTTCACAGACTCGCAGCGTAAGAATTTGTAAATCTATCTTCTATCTGTTTGCTATCACATGTAAAATAAGATCATAGTTCTGTAATACATATGTATATCCTTGGTCTTTGATTGGGAGATTGCGAGACACCATTTTTTGGGACAACAAATATTGTTCGATAACAATTCTTCATTGAGACATGTGATCTATTTTTTTATAGGCAAATGTTAGTAATTAGGGTAGGAGAAATGTCAGTTTCTGTGATTTGAATAGGACATCTTTTTTCAAACTCCTTCATGTTATTTACCTCGCCAACTAAACTAACTTCTTGGGATGGACATGTCATCTATTTATCATAAGTAGCATGCTACTCGATTTACATCGGCCTTGTGCTTTTATCGGAAAGGGGCTAAAAAGTCTTGAGAAAAAATTCAAGCTTTAAATTTATTGTCTAATCCAGCCTCGCGTCTTGCATACATACATATATATATATATATATATATATATATATATATATATATATATATATATATATATATATATATATATATCCTAAAAAGAAAAGTTCTCGAAATTTGATCCTAAGACGCGAGAGAAGATTAGTCTTTTCTTTGAATCGTTGGACACTCTGTGGGTAATTGGCTAAGTCAAAAAAGAACAACTAGTAAAAGAAGAAATAATAGAAACAAAAACGCAAAATAAAGACACATATTGATCACACAGTCGGCCAAAATATGTCTACGTCTGCGACTACAGTAGTTGTAGTTCCATCTTATTTCAGGATGAATTAAGGTTTCAGTGTTACAATAGGTACTTATAATAACTTGATCTAGATTACAACAATGTCAACCCGTAAAAATACTGTTTATGGATATCGGTTGCCGGGTTTAATTTCCTCAAGTGTTGAGCCTTAATTTTTCCGTTTGTGTGTTAGGTCCGGACACTTGCTAGTCCGACTATCGGACAAAAAAACAAAAAGACTAACTTAAGAAAGAAAGGGAAGAGGAAACAGCAATTTTGGTATTCAAGAAAAAACATAAAATAACTGGATGTGAGTTCCTGGCCTTTCTCCATCTCGGTAGGTGTTTCTTATCCCCGATTGATTATGGATTTTATGATCACACAAAAAAAACGTGGTTATAGCCTTTGTTGGCATATTTACTCGAGGATCGTACCTGTACCGGGTACGTATCCGGTACCGATACGCACGGGGTACTCGTTGGTCCTTCTCTAACTACATAGGTGGCTCAATATATAAATATATGTTGGCCGTATCGTAAAAACTCAGTATTTTCATTCTATTTTTTAGTGATACTAAAACTATTCCTACTAGATGGTATATCTTTTTTCTATTTTCTGCTTTACAAATAATTCCTTCATGTATTTCATTGTGTTTTCTATCTTTTAGACACGTTTATATCAAATTTATGTCACATACCCGTACCCTGGCTTTTTGATAAATCACGTATCCCGTACCAGCACCCGACCCAGGTGCCGGTACCGTACCCGTACTCGTGCAACATAGCCAGAAACAGAAACACAGACGATGGAACCAGAAAAAAGTTTGACCCATGCTTTATTGCTGCTGACTAGTAGTATTTTGTTGTTTGTGAACTTGGGTGTTATTGGAGTGGTTAGTGTTGATAACTATAACTATAGCAGACATGATTTCCCATCTGATTTTGTTTTTGGTTCAGGAACTTCTGCTTATCAGGTCAGCTCCTTCTTTTTTCTTCACCAACAACAACACATTATTCTTTCTATTTTCAGTTTTTCACATTAATTATAAATTTACACGTGATTGATTGATTTTGAACAGGTGGAGGGAGCTGTATATGAAGATGGAAGAACTCCTAGCATCTGGGATACCTTTGCCCATGCTGGTTCGTTAATTCAACTCCTTCTTTTCCTCCTTTCTTACACTCTACACTTGGCATCTTCTCTTATTTCCTACAGTTTAATTAACAAGCAGGGTTTGCTCATGGAGAAACTGGAGATGTAGCCTGTGATGGCTATCACAAATATAAGGTAAACAATACACAAATTAAATCGATTTTCGTGATCTGTTGATTTGTGTTTGTTTAAATATATAGAAGGAAGCATTAGCTTGTTCACTGCTTCTCACCAAAATATTGTAATGTAGGAAGATGTGCAGCTCATGGTGGAAACAGGCCTTGAAGCCTATATATAGACTTTCCATTTCTTGGTCCAGACTCATACCAAGTATTTTCCTCAACTCAAACTTGTGAGATCAATTCTGTTTCTTCGAGTAATACATGCCTTTTTCCTTAAGCAGGAATCCAACCACATGTGACACTATTCAACTATGATCTCCCACAGGCACTTGAAGATGAATATGAAGGATGGCTCAGTCGCGATATCATGTATGTATGTATGTATGTATGTATGTATGTCTGTTCTGTGCTCTTAATGCTGCACTGAAATGATGTTAAGATTACTTGAAATATAAATAACAAAAAAATTTGCTTGAATGTGAATGCAGAAGAGACTTCACAAACTATGCAGATGTGTGTTTTAGAGAGTTTGGGGATAGAGTAAAGTATTGGACTACCGTGAACGAGCCCAATATCCTTGTCGTAGGTGGTTATGATCAGGGAATTGTCCCACTTCAACGTTGTTCTCCTCCGTTTTGCATTTATAACAGCACTAGGGGTAACTCAACATATGAACCCTACTTGGCAGTTCATATTTTATTGTCACATTCTTCTGCCGTGAGATTGTATAGAAGAAAGTACAGGGTATATCACCCAATCTTTTTTTACATTGTCTACTATGTTGATTATTTTGTTATCCATGCACATATAGAAACTTTTTTGGCAAAGGATGTTCATGATTCCATAGAGTCCAGTACATTGCAGGATGAACAACGTGGATTCGTCGGTATCTCTCTCTATACATTTGCGTTACTTCCTCACACAGATACAGAGAAAGATAGGCTAGCTTGTCAACGAGTTTGCGATTTTTATTTTGGTTGGTACGTTACCCATGTTGGTTGTTATACTTTTCTTTTCTCTTCTTGCATTAAGCATTTAAGTGCTCTGAAGCACCAACACAGACACACAAACACGAAACATACACGGACACGGACAACTAGACACCAGTTTCAATTTGGAAAATATTGAAAAATACAAGTAATTGAAGTGTCTGTGTCGGTGTCCGACACGATACGTGTTGAACACCGGGACAAGTCTTCAATCAGAAGTGTTGGTGCTACTGAGGCTCTAAGTTCCTTACAAAGACCTCCTTGTACGTCTAAATTTTGTGGCTCCTAATATTTTGTAGCTGGTTATGACTAAAATTTTATGTGAAGGATATAAAAGTTTTATGTGCCTACTTCATTGCAGGATTATGGAACCTTTGTTGCATGGAGACTATCCGATTTCCATGAAGCAAAATGCAGGCGCAAAAATTCCAGCGTTCACAGGTCGTGAATCCGAACAAGTTAAGGGTTCATATGAGTTTATTGGAATAATTCACTATGCCAGATTTAATATCTCAGACAATGCTGATGCCCTAAATACGAAACTTAGAGATTTCTCTGCAGACATGGCAGCAGAGCTTATCTGTATGTGTTTTATTGTGTTTAAGCATAGTGGATTTGTTAGGTTGAAGTTATATAAGCATGTTGTGCTCATTACTACAATTTTCAACTAAAAAAATGAATGATATACTTGCTTTCCTGTGTATTGCAGATGTACAAGATATATTTACAGAGGAAGAGGTAACATATAAAAAACAAATGATAATTATTCTCTTAATCAATTGGTTGAATTACTTAAGATTAATTCACTGTAATTGTATAACTATATTGCTTGACCTGACTCAGTATCCTATCACACCATGGACTCTACGAGAAGTGCTGGAAACATTCAAGCTCCTTTATGGCAACCCTCCTATATTCATTCATGAGAATGGTCTGTTTATCTCTCATGCAAGAAGATTACATACGATTGCATTGAATCTCTCAAGCAGTTTCCAGCTTCATTTGTATGGAAATGGAATTGAAAAATTGGCTTGTATTGTCAGGTCAACGGACAGCAAGCAATTCATCACTCGATGACCTACGTGTCAAGGGTGAAATACTTGCATGCAGTTGCTATTCCATTTTATCAACTTGACAAATTTTCATCTCTTGAACCATATAGCTTTATTGGGTTTGTTAATTCATACTCATACTATTTGGAGCAAGTTACTTATCTATTGAATGAAAATAATGTCCAAATTAAAACTCACATAGATGTGAAAACAATAACAACTGAAATAAATACCAATGCTTTTGATACGTTCTCTGATCTTTTGTAACGTGATAAAATTCTCAGGAATGGATCAAATATAAAGGGGTATTTTGCATGGTCTTTCCTTGATCTATTCGAGTTGTTGGATGGATATAAATCGAGCTTTGGCTTCTACTATGTTGATCGTAATGATCCAGAGAGCTCTCTGCAAAATGGTACAGCCAGTTTTTGAAGGGTATTGAACACCAACACGGTGCATCACTTGTTTCTTTCTGTCCAGTGAAACTAGCGATGCTTAAAGTTTCCTTTTTTCACAGCATAAGAATTTGTAAATCTATCTTCTTTATTACCTTGAAATTTTCTGTGCCTCGCGAATGACAATGTGCCACATAATAAAATAAAGGAGAATTATATCGTATTCATTGAGTTTTGTTGGGTATAGTACTCCGTAGACAAAATTAGTGCAATATTTAAACATATTTTAAAATACTTGAGTATAAAAAAATGAGATGTCATTGAGATTTTGAATGTCGGATATCAAACCAAACAAAACTCGATAAATATCATCGGAGTGTTCACTATTTCCATATTTTCGAGTATGCTCAAAGATAAATCTTGTGTGATTGAAATCTTCTACTTTCCCTGTTTAGTAACCCGTTTTAGCTCCGTTCAATTTATCTTTGTTCAGCCATTGAATAACAGTATTTAGACAACTGAATTTGAGTCTCAGATTGCAAATCAAATCAAAGTGATTAGCTTGTGTCAACTCCCCACTAAGTTTGTTGAATAAGAATTGAAGGTGGAAATATTATCACTGAAACATCTCCCTCACTACTTTATTATCTTTTCCATTCAATTTATTTTAGTTCAGCCAATAACAATATTTTGATTTTCAAACTAAAAAACATGAGAAAGCCGCTACCACATTCATAACAGTTATCAAGGAAAAAAAACAGTCATTGTTTTACAGGAAAAGAACCATAATTCGAGACACATTAATCTATGAATTTGTCATGTACAACATATAATAAGGCAACTCATTATTAAAATAAACAGCAACTCATTATTAGCCATGAACTTTCTGATAACATTGTTTTTTCCCTTTTGCTGACAAAGGACTATATTTATTGTTGTGAGATATTGACGCAGCCAATATAGGATCAGCGTTTAGTTTTTGGCCTCTTCACGATCATCACAGTGCAATGAGCATGATGAGCACAATAGTCACTCACACTACCCAAAACAGCCCTGCAAAATAAAGGTGTCAGAGTATAACTCAAATTAGAAGATTATGAAGTGAAGTTTGCTTCAGGAAACGATGCAGTCATGCAGGCACATGTTCCACTCCATTGTAAATAAAACAACCAAGTCAAATGAATTTGGAAAGCAACAGTTATCATTGGTTAAAACGGAAATGATCATATAGAAAGTTTTTAATCAGTAAAAAACGAGTAGAATGGTGAGTAAATAGTGAATACAATAGCATATAGTGACACAAAAAAAACTACTGCTGGGCTACCTTCTGCAGGAACATACAAGTAACCATTAGAGCCTGAAAAAAGTGGATGGATTTGTAGTGTGTGGCAACTGGCAAGTTACATTTTACTCATGTTTTTGGCAACTTAATTTTGTGTTTCTGATGATATTGCTTTGATTGAAAATGCTAGAACTCATTCAGATTTCAGTATATAACACATTCACAAGTTTCATAAAAGTCTTTGTTATTATACTTCAATATCCTATCACTGCAAACCAAGGATGATTGATAATGTTGACCAGAATAAAGTTGTACCTTTTTAAAGCCCCATAACCATGACTACCCACAACCAATATGGAAGCATGATACCTCTCCACGGTATCACAAAGAACATTTCTAGCATCACCTTCCACCACTTCCACTATAACATCATTTACCTGAGAAAACTTGATCATCAGATAATCATTTCACAGGTGACATATCTTGCATATAAAGTACTGAAACATCATATACAAATTAAAATGATATAGTCTTGTTCATAATAAATATGTTTCTCCTTCAGTTCCAAACTAGAAAAAATTAAATCCTTTTTTTTATCAATCAGGGAAAAAAGTTGCAACAATCTAAATATGCACACCATTTTTGTTAGCCCGAACTAACAGAAATATGGATATGCAATATAGAACAAACTTCAATGATTTCACTCCAGGAGCACAACAGACATGCATAGAAACTATCATAAAAATCAAAACAGCACCTAGGGGCTGGTTTATTTAAAGCAATTCAAGTGAAATACACAATGAATGAAACTTGATCCAGGCCTAGGACAAACAAAGTGACAGATCTTAACAATGAGATCCTTAAATAAGCTTTTCCTTGAGCTCTCTAAGTGCAAATAGCCCACAGGTAGCATCAGGGCCAGCTGCGAGCTGGGCTACTACACAAGGCCTCTGCTCAATACCATGGGTAAAAAAAAGTATAATTGGCCTTCCGTGATTTTAAAAAAATTGAGTTTTTGGTGATTCATTTAATAAAACTATAATGGATCCTCATTTTTAAGATTTGAACCGTCTTTCAAAGACGCCCTGGAGAGAAAAGCCATGCATGGAAAAACTTTCACATAAAACCTTCCTACAAACATAAAGAATTCAATTTCACCTTTTTTTTTCCTGTTTCCCAATTCCACAGTCCATGAATAGACAAAAAAAAAAGAGTTAAACATAGCACATTGAAAAGAACCCAAAGTTGCAACCGAAATAAACAAATATATAAATTGAATTACCGATTTGCTTAAGCAAAGTTGTTTAGCGGTCTCAGTAACTCTAACAGCAATCTTTTTCAAATCGGTATCCACAATAGGTAAAACTTCCGCGGCTCCTGTATATACAAATTCATCAAATTACAAAAACAACGATACCAAACAATTCATCAAATTACATATACATCAAAACCAAACAAACCAAAACAAAAATTAAAATTAAAATAACAATTAATAATATTGATAATGAAGGATAGAAGCGTAATTACCAGGGCCAGCGAGGCCAACGGCAGCAGTAGCAGAAGGTCTTGCATGAACAAGAACAAGCTTGAAAACAGGGTTTCCATTGACGAAGAAATGATCCAGAGTCCATTTCAATGCGTAGGTGCTGTGTTCGCTATCATCGATCGCAACCAACATCACTTGTTTCTCTGATTGATTTGAACTCGCTGCCATTGAAAAACCTAATCGGAATGCCAACGCCAATCTCTGTAGTTTACTTGCTTTAAACGCAATACGGTTATGGATAAGATCACATGTAATGCGTGTATGTATTTATATGAAACGAAAACGTAATCAAAACAATGTGCTAAATTGAAACTACTTGTTAGAATTGATAATTGTTTTGTTGTTGATGGGATTCTGAAAAGGACGTTGCAGGTTTCTCGACTTTTGTGGCAAGTGTAAGGATGCTAACTCGACGTTTATCACCAATCGTTTTTACACTTTGTTTGGTTCATAAAACAAAATGAATGAAAGGAAAGAAAATACTCCCTCCATACCTAAATATAAGTAAAAAAGTGCATTGTTTAGGTGGACTCAAATATAAGCAAATGTTAATTAATGGAAAGATGGATGAGGGAATAAAAGTGAGAAGAAAATGAGTAGAAAGTAAAATAATTTTTGGAATAAATAAACCTTCAATTTGATTATTATATTATTATTACTATATTATTTATTCCATGAACTATAAAATTATAATAAGTAATTTCTTTTTCTTTTTACATCTATGATAAGTGGTTTCTAAACTATTTCATATTCATCAATTTAGTTTCTTAGCTTTATCAAAAAACTTAGTTAATGAGTTATCACTCTCTCTTATACTTATTTTTTATTATATCTAATCTAATCTAATCTAATCTAATCTAAGACATAAAAGCGGAGCTAGTGGCTCCAACCTCCTTTTGGAGGGAAACCTCAATATGGGAGGGAAAAGCGCCAATGGGCATTTTTGTAATTTCCTCACTATCTTATGTCAAACACGTGTCTCTCTTTCGTTGATCTTGTTTTCTTCCATCCGCCACATGTCAAAGTATCATTGTTGCATGTCAGCCAAGTGTCTCTATTGTGGATTCAAGCCCTTGACACATTACCTTTGTTGCATGGATTACACATTACCTTAGTGCATGAAGCCCACACATGTCATGATGCATGTGCTTCCAATAACAAATGTCACTAGATTGGTGCATGTGTGACACCTTACCTTATTGCATGTCATACTAATAGTACCTTGCATGTAGTTTCAATAACAAATGTCCTTAGGTTTATTGCATGAAGTCCACATGTCATGATGCATGTGCTTCCAATAACAAACGTCACTAGATTGTTGCATGTGTGACACCTTACCTTATTGCATGTCATAATAATGACACATTGCATGTCGTTTCAATAACAAGTGTCCCTAGGATTATTGCATGAAGTCCACATGTCATGATGCATGTGCTTCCAATAACAAATGTCACTAGATTGTTGCATGTGTGACCCTACATTATTGCATGTCATACTAATGACACCTACCTTAAGGGAGAACTTTGCCGCCTATTGTGGTCCTACCCAATTCGAGAGCTTAGTCTTGCACGCAGATGATACCGATTTATACTAAAAAATAATTAATTTTTAAAGTGAGACCCACAATAAAAAGTTAGAGGTCTTTTTAGTCCCAATTACCTTTTATAAAAATACAAAAATAAATATTAAATGCATTAGTTATATTGATTAATTTTTTAATAAATCAATTAGTTGAAAAAATAGTGAGGAAAATTAATACTTTGATGTCTAAAATATTTGAGGCCTAATCTCGCCCCCACAACCGACTATTGCTGGCTCCGTCCCTGATAGTTATCCACGTATTCACTTTTTAAAACTTCGAATTTAAAAAACTGTATCCTATTTATTTATAATAAAAAAAACTAGTTTTAAATTTATTGAATAACTTATATATTTAATTTATATTATACATCAAATACATTAATTATTTAATGAATTTTTTTTGAGATCGTTATTATTTAATAAACCTAAGACACCGAGCAATAAACTTTGATTAATGTTGAGGTGATTTCGTTGTTTATGTTTATCACGTTCGATACTTTGACTTTTCGAGAGAGAGTCAGACTGGGAGGCGTCAAAATTCCAAAATCACCCTTAATGCACAGGTAAAACCGTTAAGTCGTCCCGAACAGCAAGGATTAATGAGAAGATTGCGGAAAAGATATACTCATAAGAAACCACAAACTCAAACTTTCAACCCTATTCTTACTCTTCACTTACGTCTTTTTTCTTTTTTCTTTTTAATTTGAGATTCAACGACAAAGCGGGCAAGCAATTTTTGCAATCACTTGCTCCTCCATGTTTCTACGGAAAGATGAAGTTCTGCAAAACATACCAAGAGTACATGCAAACGCAGGAACAGAAGCTCCCTGGTGTTGGCTTCAAGAAGCTCAAAAAGATCATGAAGAAGTGCAGATCCTCTGAATCTCACAATTCCGTTAATCAATCCCTTGATATCAGACCATGTCCTCATAAATGCGCAGGTTATTTCCAGCTTTTTTTCCTTTTTGAAATTCAAAGGTTTGCTTCCCACGATGTCATCCATATTAATCTTAATAGGTTATGATCCAATTCAGATCCATTCAATTTTGATTGATTTCGATTCAATCACTAATTTAGTCATTGAAATTGTAAGTATCGGATAATATGGTCCTGAAATTCACAGATGATTTCTGAAATTGAATTTCTCGTTCAATTTAGCACTAAAATTATTCTAGGATGAATAATATGATCGAGTAATTTCAATTACGTGAATCATTTTGAAACTTTGTTGATTTTGAGAATCAAATTGTATTACCTTTACAATTTTAAGAACTAATTAGTAAATTTATGATATGATCGATTGATTTCTCTTTAAATTTGATTGGAACACTTGATAACTAGGAAGACTTTGGCGGGCAATTCATAATGGCTATCTAGAGTAGTTGTGTCTCAGGACATAAAATATGAATAGTGAAGAGAACTGAATTTTATATCTATTATAAGAATTTTTAGGCTGTGTGATGATGGTAGTAATAAGACCATCTTCTTTTGCTGGGGGGCTGGGTGTTTAAACTTTTCAGTATTCATGAATTTCCCACTAACTCTACAGAACACTAACTTGATGTCATTAACTATTCAGTGTGCGACGGGACCTTTTTTCCTGCCCTTCTCAATGAAATGTCGGAAATAGTGGGATGCTTTAATCAGCGTGCACAGAAACTGCTCGAACTACATCTTGCTTCTGGCTTCAGAAAGTACATTCTCATGTTGAAAGGAAAATCAAAAGGGAACCACACTACTTTGATTAAAGAAGGCAAAGATCTAGTAACATATGCATTGATAAATGCGGTTGCAATTCGCAAAATACTAAAGAAATATGATAAGGTGTGTGTGTAAGTTCCTCCTTATTTCTTTGGTGTGCTTATTTAAGTTTCTATAAGTCGTGTTCTTTATGTATTGCCGTTACTACTACTACTGCAGATTCATTATTCTAAGCAAGGGCAGCAATTCAAGTCACAAGTCCAGACTATGCACAAGGAAATTCTTCAGAGTCCCTGGCTTATTGAGCTTATGGCATTACACATCAACTTGAGGAAAACTAATATCAAGTCAATGAAGGCGCCTGCATTTTTTGAGGAATGTTATCTCACATTTAAGGATGGAAAACCATCACTTACTTGTGAGCTCTTTGATTACTACAAAATTGATATTGACTTGACTTGCTCTATATGCTTGGTAAGTTACTTGGTTTCACTAATTGGATGAATTCCTCTTTTCTGTGCATTACTCTCATTTTGGATGTTTTCATTTGGATTGCACATATGCTTGAGGTTGTCTGTTTGTAGATTACTACTGCTCAGAATTCTGATGCATGCACGATCAAATCAACTTAAAGATCTTGCATTGAAATTTTGAACTGAACATAGTTTATATGTTTCCACCAAAATGATATATGTTATTCAAGATCTTTTATTTTTACAGTGTCAAATATTTTAGATATCTCAAATGAATTATAGAAACCAGATCTCATTATTTATACTGTGACAGATATTTTCCTAACCAATTGCCCCAAAGCACTAGACTTTTGGTTTTGGATTACAATGACAATATCTCCTTAGTTCGCTCAAAATCAATATACTGTTCTATGTGAAAGCATCTCCATTATAACTTATAAGGTGTTTCTCATTTTTTCCCTTGCAATTGATAATTTTTATCTGGCTCTTCCGTGACAGGATACAGTGTTTGATCCAGTTTCTCTGACTTGTGGGCACATATTCTGCTACAGTTGTGCTTGCTCAGCTGCATCTGTAACTATTGTTGAAGGACTTAAGACAGCGCATCCTAAAGAAAAATGTCCTCTCTGCAGAGAGGTAAGCTCCCAGTTATAGCAAGCTCTCCTACAATTTCATTAATTTTAATTGGAATGTACATAAAGGGGAGAAGATCCTCTCCATTTCTCATGGCACATTAAGAGATCCATTGGAGTAATAAATGAAATGAAGAGTAACATTTAATTCCGCAGAAGTATAGTAATGGAGCTCTCAATGTCTCATGAGAAATGGAGAGAAGCTTTTTTCCATAAAGAGAGTTGTATGTTCTTATTACATCCATAACCTTTACTACTTCGTGTACGTGATACATGTTAACAACTAGTAATTCCCCCCCTTTACTCAACCAGTGGTTAACCATTGAGAGTCGTGACTGCTGCATTGTCATATTTGGAATGTAGGTGCACTTTTTTTTTTATGGATAATGTTGGTTTACTTCATTATGATGCAATGACCAAACAAAATTACAATGTTAAAGCAAGGCTAACATTTGAATAAGCATATCTGTGCATGAGACCAGCAACCAGGATCCTGTCCTAGGCTCATTTGTCCTTCAATTGATCATTACTTTGTATGTAAAATTTGCTAGAGTTTCATTTAGGCCTATGAATTTTTAACATTGAAACTTCATATCTTCTGAATTAAGATTAGCAGCCATTCTGTAATTGATAAATTGACAAATGATTTTTTTCATGTTGATTATATTGATCCTGTTAAAATGGCCGGCGACTTATATACTTCTTATATTGTTCATTACAGAGTGGGGTTCTTGAAGGTGCGGTGCACTTGGAAGAATTGAATATTCTGTTAGGCCAAAGGTATTTATTGTTTACACCAATAGCAAATATATGATATTAAAATGAAGAGATGTCATGCGATATCGAACGAGATGGTGCAAAAATCAACATGAACTTTGTTTCTCATCATCTTAGCTGGGTTATTCGTATATTATTTGCAAGTATCTTAACCTAATAACCTAATAATTTAAATATTGTTACAGCTGCAAAGAGTACTGGGAGGAAAGACTTGTGATGGAGAGGGCTGAAAGGGTTAAGCAAGCGAAGGAGCATTGGGAAACGCAGTGTAGGGCGTTCATGGGCATGTAAGTAGACCAGCTTGGTGTCCACTGCAGTCACTGCTGTCAAGATTGAGAGGGCCATTGGATCCATTTCAAAACAAAACTTGTCCATTAATTTATTTTGAAATAAAAAAATAGAAAAAAATATAAGAGGTAAGAGAGTGACACAGATGACTTCAGGGGATAAGGTTCCCAACTATTCTTGGGTTTTCTAAGTAGTTTTTGTTGAAATATTGTTTTGTTCATTTTGTAAATAAGCATTATTAATTGCTGTAAAAAAAAGTAAGCATTATTGGCATTTGCAAAGGTTGTATCCAGAGCCCATTTATTTGCTATAGATAAAACTTCACAATCGTTTACTTATTTGAGAGAGAATGCACAAGTTGAACCCAGTTTATCAGAAGTCAACTATTTTTGCATTATGCTATTTTACTTTATTGGTATCATTTGCATTATGCTATTTTACTTTATTGGTATCATTTGCATTATGCTATTTATAGATGAAATACATTAATTATTCAATGAATCTAAAATTACAAAATTTTCTTATTTTCTTATAATAGAGACCGGAGGGAGTAAGACATGTGTATGAGAAACTTAGCTAGATACTTTTTTGACTCGAGTAATTGGCTTATTTTCATGAAATAGTTATAGGTTTGAATGCTTTTTTTTATCAATATAGGTTTGAATGCTAAATTCTACTCGTATCAAAGTGTTCATTTATTTTGGGCTTTAAGGGAGGAATACTTTGAGGATTTTTTTTTAACAGACAACACTTACATAAGTTAAACCATAGGGATCGATGAAAGGAAGGGTAACTCTGATAGAGGCATTCATTGTGTGGGTTGGAATATGATAACAAAGCATAAGAAGGATGGAGGGCTAGGTATTAGGGCGCACTAGAGATGCTAACACAGCCATGTTGGGTAAAATGGTTTGGGACATTCACCAGTAAAAAGACAAGCTCTAGGTTAAGCTTAAATGTTTCACCACATAAATATGGTGGCTTCCCCTTATTTCCATAGCTTGATATCAAAAGTTTGTGTATATCCCTTAAGTTTATTGATGTTGGCATCTTCACTCAAGAAAATATTACTTCCCGATTATATCATGGATATCAGGCCAAAATTCTTCACTCAAAATAAGTAACTTTAATTCAAAGTATCAAAGACTTTTTGAACCTTGCATGGACAGTTCATCCTACTCACACACTAAGGGAAGGCAACTCAACTGCAGATTTTATAGCTAAATAAACATGGTGCTAATAATATTGAGAAGTGGACTGTGTTTACTATCCCCCTCAAGATACGACGACAATTCTCTTGGATGATGCCTCGAGAGTGTCATTCCCTCCCTCGTTCACGTTTGTAGTTTGTTTTTCTGTTTTTTCCATGTTTTCCTCGTTGTATTACCAATAATGAGTTCAACAAGCACAGAAAGGAAAAAAGTTCCAATCATAATCCATTCAAAATTAACTTTATCTATTGAATTTTCTAGGCAGCAACAACAGTATTAGGTTAGGAAAACAGAGTGCCTCATCATTCTTTCTCAACAAAAATCCTAAACAATAACATAAATTCGAAAGCATCAAAACATACACTAACTGTGACAAAACTTTGCCAATAGAACCCAATTTTAACTTAACAAAGCTATCCATGGATCAACCTTACAAGTTACAATACAACCTGCAGTTTGTAGAGGCAAATAATTACATTTCATTTGCCTACAATGAGTGGATTTTTGTTTTGATAAATGTGATAACTCATGCAAAATTTCTTTAAAGTTGCAACTGAATGCTGCATAGGATTTAACTTTATATCCATCATCATACTCTGCCAAAAAGAACGATATGAAAAATTAAGTAACCGAATGCATCAAAATTTACTAATCGCTGAAATTAAAAGAGCAATAGCACAAATAGTCGAACCTGAAAATCATCTCCGTATTTATCCACTAGTCGACTAATATGAACTCGTTGAATTGTAGTCAACGGTTGAGGCGGTGCACTTTTCCCATCTCTTCTCCTCTTTCCCAACGCCGATTTCAAATCTACGAAAACAAAACACAATGTTAACAGAATATCAAGTGTTGAAAGATCTAATAATAGTTTGAACTGTGAATAAAAGTTGAAAAAAGAAGAGAAGAGAAGAGAAGAGAAGAGACCGTCTTCTTCGAGATCGCTGCCGGAATCGATGAGGTCATCGGAATCAGGAGGTAGTTGAAGGGAATCGGTGATGGAGTTAGGGTTGTTGAGAACGCCGAAGGAGGAGTAGTTTTGGGTGACGGAGCCTTTGTCGTCCCATTTGGGCTCCTCCGCTAGGGATTGCAACAGTTTAAGAGGAACAGAGAAAGCGGGTTTCACAATCTTAGGGTTCTTCTTTGGAAGTCCCACTCTCACCTTCGTTCGAGATCGCTTGTATTTTCTTCGTGACCCTCCCATTTTTCTTCTCTCCCTGCGTCTTCAACAACAACACGAAGAAAGAAAGAAAGGGTTTATGAGAGATTTAGGGCATCGAATGTCGCCAACAGTTTCACGACGCCAACGCTGTCGTTTCGTCGTTAAATTATAATATCAAGCGGATATTTTACAAAATAATGGCGTTTGCTTTTTCCACGCCCCCTCCTACTCAAAACACACCCATAAAGGTGTGAAAAGACCAAAAGACCAGCCAAAACCTCTTTTTTTCACGAAATTTCACTGTTCGAACACGGCCCTCGAACGAGTTCGAACGAGAGTCGTTAGCGTGTGTTAAATATGGACACACACCTCTTTGGCGATTTTTAACTTTGTTCGAATGGGGATTAAATGCGAGCGAGCGTTCGCATGAGGGTGTTGAACCGCGCTGAGAATGAGCGAGATATTGGCGTCCCAGATTCCACCGACAATTTTAATCAACGGCTTAACATCAATCAAATGTGTTAGATAAAAGAGTGGATGTCATTCCCTTTGGAAAACGTGTTCGAAGCGGATAGAATATAAGCGCTTAGATTTGTGATCTAAAAAGAAATCAACTACCGACATTTAACCACGCCTATTATAAAAGGGGGTTCAGTTTCTTCACCACACCAAACCCTACTCTCCTTCTTCCCAGATTACTCTCCCTCTTGACAGATACAACCAACCTGAAATGGAATGGCAATTGTGCCCAACCCAGTACTCAAATGACAAATTCCTAACGGCCCTTCATCACCATGGGACTTTCACCACCGACGAACATGGTGTTGTGTTTCGTTGTCCTAACCATATCTTCTGCAGGATGAGTAAGGACATCACCTTCGCCAAAATGAAGGAAAAGGTTGAGAGGAAGATTCGTCCAGAGAGAGTGTGGCGTAAAGACGTGGATCGTATACGCTTCAGAAAGTACAATTGTAGAGATGATGGGACTGTCCATTATTCAGTCATGGAGATCCAAAGCGACGACGATGTCCGCGCAATGATGGAACATCTAACTAACGTTCCAATGGGACGTAGTATCTTGGAGATGTACGTGGACACAATACGCACTCCAGAAGAGGTCATTTATCTTCTGGAACAAGGACTACCGAAACATTAGTTTCTTAGTTAGTTGTTTGCTTATGTTGCTTTTAAGTCTTTCGTATATGTTGTATTTCGTATTTGTTGTCTTTCGTTTTTCATGTCTTTCGTATTTGATGTACGGTTCTGGTTTTTAATAATAAACTATTTGTCTAACTTAAACACCATTGTAACATAGATTAGTAATTAGTAAATAAGTCATAAATATTCATACCCAATTAGACTAAACCAATTTAATAAAATCAACCAACCAATTAAACTCCCAACAAAACACAGAAACTGTGTTGTCAAACAACGGTTTGAACAATACCATGTGAACCATGTTCGAACAGCCTCATGCGAACAGATACGCATGCTCTCGTTCGTACGCATGGAGGAATTTTATGTTTTTGAATTAGTGGTATTTTGGGGATTTAAGAAGTTAGGGGGTGTGTTTGAGTAGGAGGGGGTGTGGGAAAAGCAAAGTCCCAACCCGTCTCATTTGAATAGGCCTTGTATTTTGGATCATCGTTTGATTAATTTAAAGTCATTGTTTTTCCCACACCCCTCCCTACTCACCACACACCCCAAACCCCTAAATCCTTAAAATACCATTCAATTAAAAACATTTCATCTCTAACTCTCCCTCTCAAACAATCTCACACCCCCTTCACTTACTCTCAATCGAACTCTAACCCCTCCCCACCCCAAATTCGATTTCTCAATTCACTCTCATTCTCAATATCAACTCCATCATTTTTGAAGTTTCAATCTCTCTCCATCTCGCATTCTACGCACCATGTACTCTCTCCTTCACTCTCCCTCTTTCCATTCCAGTGTTTTAATGGTCTGTTACTGCATTTTCTTCTTTCTGTAATCTGCGACGCGTTTGGCTATTACCTCCTTGAACACATTCGGATAAGGGCAACTGAATCAGTTAAAATGTCTCCAACAAATACTCAAAAAAGGGGTGTGTGTCAACATATTACACATTCAGATGGGCCAGCCCATACCGAACCAACTCAAAATTCAAAAAAAAAATACACGGAAGCGCGAGCCTCAAATGAAATTCACAAAAAAATGAATAAGGAGGGTGTGAGAAAAACAATCATTAATCTAATCTGGTTCAGGAAATTACTAACCACACCCAGACAATTTTCAAACCACGCCCCTAGATTTTTTTTTTTGGGGGGGTAAATGCCATAAAAAAAAAGTAAAGGGAAAGCAGGACTAAAACCTAAGAAAATCAGCTGCTAACAAATCGTCAATGCCACTAGGAGGAGAGAATCCCAGAAGACAATACCCCTAAAGTGCTTGTTAGCATATTTTGCTAAATAATCAGCACTATTGTTGGCTTCTAGAGGCACATACATAAGCTCTAAACCAGGAAGCAAATCCCTTACAGAGGTAATCTTCAATAAGAGAGAGGCATAATGATACGAAACATGATTGGAATCAAACTCGCAGATAGCTCTAATCATCCCAATATGAACCAACATTGACAACCCATTGTGAATAGCAATACAATGGATTTTATGAACCAATTAAGGGAGAAACGTAATGGATTTTAGAGGTGTGGCTCTGGCTTCATTTGAGGTGGAGATGCAACTAATAACACGTTACTCATGAAAATATGCAGATTGAAGATTACGTAAACCCCATTGGGGCGCGATTAAACCACATTTTGATGGTAATAATGTTTTTAAAATCTAACTAGAGATCGAATCGGTGAGATTTACGAGTCATAGTTCAATTGGTTCATTCAGTTCTTGCTTGAACTAGATAGCAAATAAATAAATAAAAGTCTAGAAGGAGTATGAGGAAACTTCGGCTGTTGAAGAGATTTTATGCATCTAGAAATCGCGAGCTAAGTAGTTATGGTCGGGGATCGTAATACCAAATACTTGGACGCGATAACTACTATTAGTCGGAGGCATGAGCATTTTGAAATCTTTCTCAAGTAGTGAGCCCTGCACCTAGGTAGGGATGCAAAAAATAGCTGAACTCATGGATGCATGCCCACATGTATTGCAAACAATGGGTAGTTAATGGATATTTATTAGATGGGGTGGCGATCATAGTACACACCACATGGGTACGTACCTGCATATTAATAAACACTGTTTTTTATCAAACATAGAATTTATATTATCACTCTGACATCTGCAGCCATCAAACCCACCTAACCAAATCTCTGCCGTTGGATCTACCTACAAATTACAAACCAAATCCAATGGCAAAGATAGCTAGAGAGATTTGAGCTAATGCTTGCTGATCCACATACTTTTCCGGACACATGCTAAAACAGTAGTTCAGCTAAGAACACTAATGGACAATGGTGCATAATTCAATATAATGCAAAATCAATTGTGCAAAATTTATTAGTCATTACACTACACTTGGGGTGTAGTATTATTCAAATCAAATCCTACTATCGCTACATTTTGTATACTAACACTAGTTTAGCCAAATGTAATCAGAAGAATACACTGGATATGCTGCTCATCTTTGAATGATTTCCAATGGTGGCTGAACCTTTCTACAATAGTTAGCCATGTTGATCAAATGGTTTGGCCTTGAGAAAAATGCATTTTGTTTCTTGTTATTGTCTTCTTATAAATTTGTTATAGTCCACTGGAGCGGTTGGCATACTCTTGAACTAAAGCTCCAAAGAGTGATGTCCTATGGAGCAAGTTGGAGGGTGTGTCGAACTCTTTCGCCCGCCCTATTAAAGAATCAAAAAAAACATGAACATAACTTAGTATTATATATAAGCCTATAAGATCTTATAATAACAGAAATAGCAATAGAATATGAAAAAATGCTAGCAACATTCTCTTTGTCATACCTGCATCTACGACTAATACTCTATCACAGTCCATGACTGTTGGAATTCTATGAGCAATACTGATGATGGTACGGGCTGCAAAGTCCTCTCGGATGATCCTCTGAATTACAGCGTCGGTTTGAGAATCAACAGAAGCTGTTGCCTCATCCATAAATAACAGTCTGCTTTGCTTAAGCATGACTCGCCCTAAACAAAGCAACTGCCTCTGCCCCACACTCCAGTTATCTCCATTGTCAACCACTATAAAGTTCAAACAACAATGGCATTGGCATTAGTATAATGTACAAAAGAGATGAAAGTGAAATTCAAGAAACTCAATAAAAATGGTAGCAGCAATCTTTAATACCTAATGAGTCAAGTTTCTCAGGTTTAGAAGCCACTGCATCTTTTAGTTGACAACGTTCCAAACTCTACAACAATACAAAGCTATAATAAGACTACACCAATGATAACAAAAACTTAATTTCATCAAAGTTAGTTATGAAATATTTACCTTCCATATCTCTTCATCAGTATATTGTGAAATTGGATCAATGTTACTTCGGACAGTTCCTTCGAAAAGAACAGGCTCCTGAGGGATGATACCGAATCGAGATCTAAGATCATGAAGCCCTAAGGCGGATATGTCAATGCCATCAATGATTATTTTCCCTCCTGTAGGTTCCACCAGTCTGAAGAAAACTTGAATTAAAGTTGATTTTCCACTCCCAGTTCGACCAACAACACCAACCTTTTCTCCTCCATTAATGCTTAAAGTAATGCCTTTAAGAACCAAAGGAGTGTTTGGACGATATCTCACCTGTTTGTCAGAAAAGAACCAAAAATGTAGATTAATATAGCAATAACTTTTGAAAATATCTATTTTGTTATGTTCTAGATATACCTGCAAGTCTTTAATATCAACATGGCCTTGACCAGGCCAGTTTGGAGGAGGAGAACGATCCTTAATGTTCCATGCTGCTTCTGCTTGAATTTTTGAGAACTGCTTTATCCTTTCAACTGATACCATTTTGTTTTCAATGAAACAGCTCATGTATATAGCCCAAAACAGCACCGAATTTAATGACAATCCATAAGAGAGAGTTAAGCCAACATTTTCTACATCAACCAGAACAATACAACAGTTAGTTGATAAATTTATTGCAATATAAACGCCATTTCTCTATAAACAGGCAATCATATTTAGCAAGTTTACCTGGCTTTATGATATTACTGGGTAACAAGATCATGAACATGGCAGAAATGCATAAAACTAAGCTTCCAAGAAGTTCCAACCGGAAACCTAACCATGCATTGGAACTGTAGTTGTGGAAATCCATTCGCAGATTAGAATTCACCCGTTTAATGTTTTGTTCACAAAATTCCTTCTGCTTTTTGAATGCGCGAATTGTCATCACCCCGGAAATGCTTTCTGAGAAATGATGAATAACAGGTGCTTTTGTAATTGAATCCAGCCTAGTTAATTCGCGAGAAGTAGAGAGAAAATAACCCTGCAGCAAAACAAAAATTAAAAACAGGAACTGTTAGTAACAACTTTAAGGTTTTAGACATAGATATATCAGAATCATGACAGAACAATCATATTCATACCCGGTACCAGATGTTCAACCAAATAAGAGGAACTATCAAGAAAGCTGTTGGCCAAGAATTCTGACAAGTGATGATAATGATGCTGATCACTGTAATATACATGGCAATCACAAAGTTGAAAAACAAAGGGATGAAGATATCAACATTGGTCTGATCAGTAGATGCCTGTGGAAGTTCAAAAAAAAAATAATGTAAAAGTTTATATGTGACATTAAATAAATTAAATAGAGTATACTTGAGCCTTAAGTTCTTACCCTGCTTAGAATTCTTCCGGAGGGAGTAGTGTCAAAGAAAGACATTGGAGCATGCAAGATGCTGTAAAGAATTTGAGAGAAGAAAATCTGTGCTGTCTTTAACCCCAAGATGGTAACTGAGTATGATCTCAGCACTATGAAAACAACTGAAATTACAGCAATAATCGCGTAGACGGAAATAAACTCAGAAGGATTGAACAATTCAGCACGGTCTACTGAAGTTTCATATGCAAGCCAATAATCACTTATCATCATAGTTGCTTGCCACAACACAGAAAGAAGGAGAACTCCTGTAATACCCCACCATCCAAAAGCCTCAGTGCAGTAGAGTTTATAGATATTTAAGCTAACTTTTCCAGTCTCTCTCTCCTCTTCTTTTATGAGTTTAGAACTTCCCTTTGCAGATTTTGGTTGGTCAACAGAATTACTTTCATCATTGGTTTCTCTTTTATTAAAAGAAGCTGCCCTAGGAGATTTAATTGATTTGTTCGAATTTTCATTGGCATTTTCGCCAGCACCTTGTTCTACTAGTTCCATAGATGTCTCATGTGCAGCTACTAGAGCACCAAAATCCAATCCAGAATCGTGTAGTTCGTTGTACTTCCCTGATTGGACTATCATTCCCTCCCTCATCACCTTTTTGCAAGAAATTATATATATGTTAGAAATTAGAATCACTCACCAATTAAATTGAGGATTGCATGAGATAAAAGGCTACATGATTGAAAAAAAGAGATTTACCACTATAAGATCCACATTGTGTAAGAAGTCTACTTGATGTGTTACAAGAACAATGGTCTTTCCTTTTAGAGCCCCCCTCACACATTCCTGTATAAAAGGACTCAAAATTTAAAAAAATTCTAAATGCTAGCAAATAATAGTTATGTAAACAAAAAAAAATGCAGAGGATAATCACCTTAAATATTTCAGTGCCGGTATGCGCGTCAACAGCGCTGAAGACATCATCAAGAAGATAAACATCGCGGTCTTGGTAAACTGCTCTAGCAAGTTGTATACGCTGCTTCTGGCCCCCGCTTAGGTTGATGCCGCGCTCTCCAATCTCGGTCTGATCACCATACTCCATCATTTCCAAGTCTTTCTCTAAGCAACAAACCCGAACAACTTCATTGTACTTCTGTCTGTTCATTGGCAAACCAAAGAGAATGTTCTCTTCAATAGTCCCATTTTGAATCCAAGATGTTTGTGCAACATAAGCAGTACTCCCACAAACTTGAACCTGTTATATCCAATTATGGATGAAATTAGTAAATAAACTCGAGGTATAAGAAAGAAAATAACTCTGGTGTCAAAATTCTATACAATAAATTAAATTATCATACCTTTCCAGAAATTCTGTGCATTTCACCAAGAATTGATGCAAGAAGAGAAGACTTTCCTGACCCAACAGTACCAACAATAGCAGTGAGCTCCCCCTTATTAATCCTCAAATTAATATTCTTCAAGTCTTTCTCTTGGCCATCATCATCCCATCCAAAAGTTCCATCTATAACCTCCACAGCAATGTGTCCATCACACCCCTCCTCTCTCTCGACCGAATCGTCCGACAATTCCCTGCTAGACATGTACCTATCTAACCTTCCCAATGATACCAGTGCTTGTGAAAGTGATATCATTGACTGAGGAAAAGTCCTAATAGGCTCTTGCAAGATCTTAAACACAGTTGTTGTTGTGAAAACAGTTCCTGCATCCAGTTTAACTCCAAGCAAAAGCGCGGTACCAAACGTGAGAGTCGATATCAACAACGGTGTGCTCCACAACACAATAATATTGCCACAAATTGAGTACATAAACTTAGAAAGCCACCCAAACTCAGATTTACGGAAATCCAAGATTCTGTCATTGAAATGCTCTTCCCATGCTTGAAACTTGATAACACGCATGTAATTAAGCATCTCATTCACAGCTTTCATTCTCGAATCGCGATTTATCATCGCTTGAAATTGATAATTCTTGTTATTTCTAGTACTCACAACAATAAACACAATAATACAACTAAGCCCAATTAACGCGGTTATCGCTGGAGCACCTAAACAATTGTAAAGCAAGAACAAACCAATACCAACTTGAAATGGCATCATCCAAATAGCATGTAACTGAAGCATCATATCAGATAATTGCTGAGAATCAACTGCCATGTAATTCACAATAGGTCCAACACCATGATCTTGCCTAGCAGAACCTGTTAACCTCAACCCCTTCTTATACAAAGAAGTTATGAGTGTGCATCTTATAAGCATCCCAAGCTTCTGAGAATTGAAGTTAAAATGATGAGTTGTTAAAACTTCAACAAATTTAGCTAACAGAAGAATCAACACTAGGTAATATCCTTCATACACAGAAGTACGTTTCCCTGCTGTGAAATCAACAAAATCTTGAATAAGAACTGGTCCAACAAACATAACAGATAACCGAATAACAGCAAGGATAGCTGTAAAGATTATCTCCCTCCAGAAACATCGAAGCAACGTTGTTCTAACCGGGTGCTTCGATCTTTCATCTGATTTAGGCCATTTTGATTCAAATAAAACAGACATTCTCTCAGCACTATGCTGTGGAGAAAGAAAGGGAATATCATCAATATTAAGAGGTGATTTATACCCTTTACTCAACAAAGGGTTTAACCAAATCCAAAAGGCTTTGGAAACAGCAGAAGCTGAAGCAAACCCAGTAACATTGCCTTTATCATACAGTTTAATTTCTTCCTCAATAATCGGTTGAGTTTCTTCACTTGACTTAATAATCCCGGTGGATCCTTTAACTGCAACAAAGAGCAGAAAAAGTGACAGAGGAAGAGAAATGAAAGACACCACGTCATCAACAATAAAAGTGACAGACACCAAACGAATGACCCCAGAAGCTGTGAATAACGAAACAACAACGAAATTCGCAATCCAATATATGCGAAGCGACAATGGATGAACCACAGCTTCAAATTTTTTCTCATGGATTATTAAGATTACAAGGACTAATTGTGTTATAGCCTGAAGTAACCAAAATAATCCATTGACTTGGTTCGAACTGGTAAACGCAAGAACGCAAGCTACAGTGTACAATATTGTCAAAACAACCGTTACTGTTACCGTTAACTTGAACCATATAGTTGTTCTTGTTAAAGCTGTGTTGTTATTTCTGATAAGAGGTTTGTTGAGCTCAGAATTGAAGGTTCTTGCACCATTGGAAGTGAATCTAGAGTAGATTTTAACGGCGGCGAATAGAAAGAGAGTGAACAAGAGTAAAACATCAACGGCTGATAGAAGAGCTCTTTGTGGACATGGAGAAAGGAAAAGGAATCTCAACCATTGAGGTAGAGTTGAAGGCGATGAACATGAGAAGGAAGTGATCCAAGTTGTATCTGAAGAAGAGGACATATTTGCAAAGTTGCAATAACTTGTTGTATGTTGATAACTGAATCTTCTTTCTTTCTTTACATATCCAGAAAAGCTGAAAATGAAAGAATCATGATGAGAAAGTGAAAAGAGATCTAATTATTCCAGAAATGATAATGGTAATGAAGATGTATTAGCCAAAAAGTATTGAAGGATGTAAATGCAAAAAGGGAAATATAAAGGGACGAGTTGAACAAAAACAAAAGATGATGATGATGATAAATTAAAGCATGAAAGGCTCCAAGACCAACCTCCTAAAAGCACGTAACGTTTGGTCTTTCTGACAGACACAGCGCAAAAAATGAATAGCTATTCACAAAATCACAATCTTATAGTACCGCGCAACAACCTCAAAGTAAGGGAATCTTTGGAGTTGAAGCCAAAACAAAGTACGACTATGTGTCTTCGTTCTGGCCTCTGGTGCCTTTGAGGAGTAAGTTCCTCCAGCAACTGTATATTAATTTATGGACGACTATGGAGGCCTCATCTCTTCAAATAGCCTTAAATATGCAATTTTTTTAAAGAAAGTATTTAATATTTAATTATTCTCAATTTTAAATTTCTATATATATTTAATACAAATAATAAGTAATTAGTTTATTATTTGACCAAATATTAAATATAGAATATTAATAATATTAGAAGAAGAATATTTTTAATTTCTAATATTGACTTCTCTTATCTTCATTTTTAATATTTTAAACACAACTTTTACCTATTAAATAAATGGGAGTTGAGTCAACTATAACTTTATACAAAACAATCACTATCAAAATTATCAATCTATCCTTCTTTAAAACTCACTTTTTGAGGACAAATATGTCATTTCTAATTATTCTATTTCACTTTTTATTTTTTGTGGGTCCCACTTTCTCACATAATATCTTAACCTTTTAATCTCATATTTAAAACTCACTTTTCTCTTTCATCTTCAACTATCAACTATTGTCAAAAAAAATCTTCAACTATAAATTATTGCGTCAAAAAAAAAAACAAACTATAAACTATAACTTTAATCAATCTATAATAATTTTAATTAAAATACCTACTACTAATATCTTTATTTTTCTTTCTCCTATTTAACCTTAATAATCAATCAACTATATCTTAAATTAAAACAACAAATACCAAAAATACCAAATTAGCATTATCTAAAACCAATTTTAATTTTGAGGACAAATATGTCAATTTCTAATTATTTAATCTCACTATTTATATTTTGTGGGTCTCACTTTCTCACATTATCTCTTAACTTTTTTATCTCACATTTAAAACATATTTTTCTATTTCCTCTCCCATACTTATCTTTCCCAATGTTCTCTCTATCTCTCTCCCCTCTATTTCCCCTCTCACTCTCTTCAAATTTCTAATTTTATTATTCTACTTTTGAGTTCTAATGAGAGAAAAATGTTAGAGTCTTTGGTATAATTTTATTACTGATAAAATAAATTTCGTGTTATTCGTCATGGGGTTGCATTATTACTAAATGATTGGTAATTACCTAAAAATTAAAAATATCAATTGAAAAAAATATTCTAAAGTTACGAAACTTCACAATACATCTACTTTAATTTCATCTACACGTCTTCTTCTTTTTAATATTCCATTTTCTCTATCGATAAATTTTATTTAGTCTCTATGGGAATATTACAATTTGGAAAATTTGAAATTTTAATACAAATTTGTTTTCTAATATCTTCGAAAAATATTACATATTTGCTGGTAAATATTTACGAGTAATGTTAGAACTAACTCAATTACTATTTGAAATTTTTGTTTATCTACTTTAGTCTTGATTTTCAAGGGTAATGTTTGGACTAATTAAATTAGGTCTGAGTCTATTAATAAAAATAACACGACAACACCCGTGCGTATGCACGGGTATACTGCTAATAATAAATATATATCATCAACCCACCACCAAAATTACTATATTATCCATTTCACTTTTTTCTCTCACTCACTTTTATCATTAGTGGTTCCCACTCTTATATCATCTATATCTATATAAATCTCTAAAGGAATCTTTTTTCCAAGCTCTAGGATTCTCCACATCATCTTAATTTATTTTCCAATTATATTTTTAACTATATTAATATTTAATTATAATTTACACATAAAGGAAACTTAAATTGATGATTACATATTAAGACAAAATTATTAACGCCCTTTATATTCTTTGAGTTATTATATAATTAATAAAGACAAATGATATCCCTTGAAGAAAAATAAAAAATACACCAACCTCTTCAACTTCACTTTTAAATGTATAGAGTTAATAATCAATATAAATCTCTCTATCTATATTCTTCTTTTTTTACCAAATATATCTATCTATCTTCTAAATAATTAACCAAATATCTTAGTATCCCGTAAAACCTTAGCTCCACAAATATTATTATATTCCTTAACAAACTAATGGTGAGTAAAAACCTATTCATATTCCACCAACAAAAAATTTAAAAACTATTTATCAATTTATGATTGATTACTCTTAATTCATAACTTGATGTTTAGATTTTGGTTGCCTTTTGGTGTCTCTAAGTTATTATCATGATTAGTACTCATAATTATAATTGATTTTTAATAGAGAGTGGTTACAATCTTTTTATTTTCCACCACTTTAGGTCTTCTTTCTCATATACTATAAATACCTAAAAAATAAAGAAGAGGGGTCACAACTTTTCTTTTTCCTTTTTTACATAACTTTTGTTTGGTTGTTACATCATTATGTAATTTCTCCAGTTTTTACATCACTAATATTCAAGCTTGAAGAAAGTCATTGGAGTTCCTAAACTTTTGAATGTAAATTTGTCTTTTATTTATAAGCTTTCATTGATTGTTGATTAGGTATTGAAATTGTTATAGGTTTCAAGTTTCATGCATTCATCATAATTTTATGGTGTGTAAATAGAAGCAACTATCTCTTCTTGGATTTGAGTATGTCTTCAACTATATTATTCATAATCTTATACGTGGAACTGTAATTGAGAAGTTGGTGTGAATTTTATCTATCTCTAAAGGAAGTTCTAATGGAGCCTCTCTCTCTCTCTCTCTCTCTCTCTCTCTCTCTCTCTCTCTCTCTCTCTCTCTCTCTCTCTCTCTCTCTCTCTCTCTCTCTCTCTCTCTCTCTCTCTCTCTCTCTCTCTCTCTCTCTCTCTCTCTCTCTCTCTCTCTCTCTCTCTCTCTCTACACACACACACAAAGCTTAATTTTAGCTTCTCATTATCTTTGTCTATATTTCTATTTAATTATATTTTTACATAAATGATAAATGATCTTATTTTTAAATATACAATTAAATATTAAAACCAAAATTTTCTTTTAAATGTTAATTACTATTCATTTAAAATTTACGAGACTTATGAGATAAATTATCTATTCAATCTAAAATCAATTTATTTTTATATTAATAATTGTTTTTTTTTTTTATATTAATTACTACTTTTTCTCAACGTATTTATTGAAATTATATGTTTATTTAAAAAGGAATTATATTATTATTTGAATATCTAAAATTATATATTATTTAAACAAATATATTTACCAATTTTAATAGTTTAGATGAATTCAAATTATTACAATACACATGTATTTCCCTTTTTAATAAAAACTAATATATTTTTCAAATAAGAAATAACTTTTTGACCTTTAAAATTATTTTTATATAATAATTATGCATTGAAAGGAGGGGGGTTCACATTCATATAATTTATTCCTTTAATTTAGGTAGAGTTTTAGTCAATCTTGAAAAAAAATCATATCCTACTCGATGAAATACTTTTAAATTTAAAACACATGTAATACATTCACCCAAAAAAGAAAAGAACGATGAAATAATTAAAGAATGGAAAATTGATTAGGATAAAAATAGTAAAACTAAATAAAGAGCATAAATATGTGGAAATTGAAAATAAACATTAGTATTAGATTAAAATTTATAAACATTGTGGAGTTTCATTCAATGTTTGTTTTAAAAAATTAATAGTTATAGAGGATAGAAAAAGATGTTGGGTCATCTATGTAATGGAATATCAACTGCATTTCAATCCAATATTTATTTTATATAAAATTGATAGTTTTTAAACATAGACATTAATATACACTTCATCATGCCCAAAATTTCCCAAAATCACTTATAAAAATAAAACAAATAAATATAGTCAATTAAGAAATTCTACACATGAAAAATTCAAATTGCTACCCTGAAATAATATTTATTGTCTACGAAATATATTCACACTCAACAACACAACAAATAAATTAGAAAAAATAAGTGAATAATAAATTTCAACTTACAATTTATGTGGTTAAAATTTGTTTAAAAAAACCAAACATTGTTTAAATGACATTTATTTAAACCTTTAATTGACCTGAGACTTATGAAATTATTTTACAAATAAATTATATTACTATTAGTTATTACAAATTTTATATATATATATATATATATATATATATATATATATATAACTAAGAATTTATATATATAGTTATAACTATTTTTAAATAAATGTCAGAATAATTAGAAAATGTATGTTTAATAGAAAAACTAAGAATAAGCTTTTTTATATATATATATATATATATATATATATATATATTAACTCCATAAATTAAATAAAAATATTATAATAATAATCATGCAACGCACGGGCATTTCTCTAGTTATCACTATTCTCACTTTTTTCATCTCTCTCATTTTTTTCACTTTTCTTTACTATCAACATAATCAAATACTCACTACCCAATTTTTCTTAGAAAATTAATTTAACCACTCAAACTACTAAACCCAAATAATTTAACCACTCAAACTTTAAAATAGTAATTACATAAAATTAATATTAAATTATGTAGAATTTACTATTTAGTATAATCTACTCAAACTACTAAACCCAAATAATTTAACCACTACCATTTGTCAAAAAAAGCGATACCGCTTGCAAAAATTCTAAAATAATTTTTTCTAAAAAAATCAATAATTAAATTTCATCCACTTTTTTCGTGAGCCACAGAGGAGTAGCAACGACAATGTCAACGAAAGTGCCAATAGGAGTGCCAACGGGAGCACAAAAACGCAACAAAAGTTGTGTGTCGCCTGCCGTACTAACGAGCGCAGTCAATTTTTTTAAAAAACACACTTTAATATTAAATCATTTAAATTTTATTATTTACTTTAATCTACTCTAAACTACTATACTCAATTAATTTAATCACTACCGATAGTCAAAATAAGTGATACCGCTAGCAAAAATTCCAAATTTGTTTTTCCTAAAAAAATCAATAATTAAATCCATCCACTTTTTTCGTGAGCCGCACGGGAGCAGCAACGACAACATCAACGTGAGTGCCAATGGAAGCGCTAACAGAAGCGCAAGCAGGAGCGTCAATGAGAGCAACAACCAGAGTGCCAACAGTCGCACCAATAGGAGCGCCAACAGAAGCGCCAATGGGAGCGCCACTATTATAGAAAGATACAACCATTATTACATCTCATTTTCTTTTTTCCTCATTTTTACTCTATTATTAATATTATAAGATTATACCGACTTTTTTAAAAAACTTTTTGCAACACAACTATTTTAATAAATTTTAAATATCGTCTTTTGTGGAGTTTTCCCTCTTTCTTTTATTATATTTTGCAACTTTTAACGTGTTACTAATTTCATAGATAATTATAATAAATACACGGGTAAAATATTAGTCTCAACAAATATATGAAATAAACGTCAGGTGACCCTCCGTTTTACATTTTATCATTCCGCTTTTTGTTACTCACATTTATTACCATGGATTTAAAATCAATTAAAAAGATATGAGATTATCAACTATCAACTAAATCTTTTATCAAAACACCCACTACCAGAAATACCAAACTACCCTTCTATTAAACTAATATATTTCTTCCTCTAACTCTATCTCATTTTATTTTTCATAATATATATACTTTAATTTCATATTAATATATCTCTTTTCTCTATCAATAAGTTTTATTTAATCTCTACTTGGAAAATTTGAAATTTAATAAAAATTTGGTTTTCTAATCTCTACGGGAAATATTACATATTGCTGATAAATGTTCACAAAGTAGTGTTCGGACTAACTCAATTACAATTTGAAACATTTTGTTTATCTACTTTAAATTAGTTTTGATTTTCACGGAATAATGTTTAGACTAATTAAATTATGTCTAAATCAATTAATAAAAATAAAGCAAAAACACCCGTGCGTATGCACGGGTATACTGCTAGTTCAAAATAAGAAAAAATAACATTAGGATTCATTCTAGTTTTAGGAGCTCACCCAACAATACTTTGTTGGCTTTTTTTTTTCGCACCCCCTCTTTGTCTATCCCACCCCCATAATTACGCTAACGGACGAAAATGCCCTTGAAAACTTACAAAAATCAGATTTCATAATTAGAAAAAAAAAAGTAAGTAAATACGAGAGAGATTTTGGAATTACCTGTAATTGAAGAAAATTACAATTTTTTTTAAATTATTAATATTTTTGTTTACATTTTTTTAACGAGTGGCGAGTAGGCGACGACGAGCGGTGTAGCAGGCGGCGAAAGAGTCTTGGGGAGCAAAGCCCGCGGCTGACGACAACATCTTTGAGGAGGCCAGAGATGTGAGATTCTTCTCCGGACACTCTACGGAGGCTCTCAGAGAGGCTGGGACATGCTTTGGACATGCTTACGGCGCGAGCGCAGAGTGATAGAGTTGAGCACGAGCACGAGCCTCGGCCGGTGATAGCACCCACCGTGACCCGGTTACGAGTACCATATTCGGCACACAGCAGGAGCACCCGAGTTGTATCATGACATTCTTGCTCACGGTTGGGAGGCTTGGGAGGAGCGAGGAGGGTCGATCGGGAGGAGGAGGAGGTTCAGCGGCATTTTCGACACTTTGGGGAGGAGGAGGTTCAAGCGAGAGAGGAGGAGGTTCAAAAACAATTAGCCACATAATTTTGGATCAACCAAACAGTGCCAGTTTGAGAAACCGAAACAGTGTCAGAAAACACACAAAAACCATAAACAAGCAAGACTCATCATCAACCCCAATAAATTCAACAACACTTAAACACCATTTAATCCACTTGGTGTGGATCACCCACCATTATTGTAGTCTTACTCACATCCTCCCAACCTAATTAAAATATTCCCATCTAACTAAAATACTCACCATTTATTTCTGCGCCTCACTCCTTAAATTAATTACTTGCTCTATATTTATTTTAATATAGACAACTAAAATATTACTTAATTAAATTGGTCAAATAATCACTTAATTTAATTAGTTAAATAATCACCTAATTAAATTAGTTAAATACTCATCTAATTAATTTTGGGGTGTTACATGACCACCCAGATTACGAGTAGTACAGTTGGATACGACATCGCTCGGAGGAGGAGGAGGGTTCGGGAGGAGGAGGTTCAAGAGGAGGAGGTTCAGCCTGCCCCAGCTGTGGATCACCCACCATTATTGTTACACTGGGATACACACTACGCGTCCTAGATAGATAGAGGCGAGGTAATATTTTAATTAATTATTTTAATTTTACTTAACAACAATTAATTACTTATTTTTAATAACGTATGGTTTAATTTTAATTTTTTCAGCCTCGGAAACTAAAGGTTGTATCTCACGGCCAGAAGTTTCCTAAAATTAGACCTATCGAGCACCACCCACGGTGTAGCCCCAGTTGCGTGAGGCTAAGCTTTTGAAGTGAACATCACACCTCTGAGGCGATCAACCATGAGTTGATATACGCTTTTGTGGAGAGGTGGCATCCTGAGACACTGCTCATTCCACATGCCCTTGGGGGAGATGATCACCACCGACGATGTGGTCGTCTTTGCGCCCACTTGCATTTGGAGGGCACCCCATTGGACCCACGAGCTCGATTTTGATTCTGTTGAGGCTCTTCAGTTGGCTGTCGACTCTTTGGGCATGGATCATGCTAGTGTCATTGAGGAGCTTAGGGAAAACAGGGGGTAGTATTTGAGGATCGCCTTTGTAGATGACTCTTACAAGGAGAACATGGCACATGGTGCTTATGATCAGGCTGCACGCTGCTACATGCTCTTCTTGTTAGGCACCACCATTCTTGTAACGCCCCAAAAATAATCAAGTATTTATTTAATTAATTTATCTAGGTGTTATGTTGGTTGGTTATAATAAAAGAAATAAATAGTGTTTTAATTTAAATAAGGGGTGGTGTGTAGTAAATGAGGGAGTGGTAATTTAATTAAAAGAGGAGTAGTGTTAGTAATTGATTAGGTAGTAAAGAGAGCCCAAGACACTAGAACCCATAATATTTAAGCTCTAGGGTTAGTGTCTTAGACTCAATTGAAAGAAAAAGAAGAGAAGAGAAAGGAAAGAAGGGTGTGCGATGGCGTGAAGAGAGAAAGGAGAAAAGGGAGCAGCGCGAGAAGGAGAAGAAAAAGAGAGAAGAGATCGCAAGAGAGAGAGGAGAAGGAGAGGAAGCTAGTTGTGGTGGTTCTACTTGGAGTTCGTGGAAGAATCCTTTATTCGGCAATTCTTAAGGTAAGGGGAGTCTCATAGTATAAAGGGTTGTATGATGGGTAGTATATAGGAGGGTAGAAACTATGATGCCTATGAGATGTTTGATAAAATGTTTGAATGAATTATGAGTAGATATATGATGGGTATTATGTTGGAGTTAGACTCTATGTTCTTGTCTTGATTGCTTTGAATGTGTATTTGATGATTGATGAATGTATTAGGGTTGTTTGAAATTGTTGCGTGATGGTTGAACATGATGAGTTTCACTTGTTTACGATTTTGTGCACTTTCTGGACACTGTTCGGTTTTTTGAGAACTGGTACTGTTTGTTTGATCCAAAAATTATGTGGCTGATTGTTTTTGAAAATAGACTTAACACCGGTCGTTTTGGCGCTGGTTTCGTTAAATTTGGAGTTGTATAGCTCGAGTTATAGGCAATACAAGTTAGGTTAAAATTCTGGAAACATTTTGGGTATGGGTTCAGTATTTCGGTAACTGGAAACGTTGTATTGACTGAAAAATTATGTGGTTTACTTTTCTGGAAAATAGACTTAATGCTTGTTAATGTGACACTGGTTTGGTTGCATTTAGAGTTGTGTAGCTCGAGATATGAATTCCACAAGTTAAGGTAAGATTCGGAAACAATCGGACATAGTGGTCGAGTGTTTTGGCTCTGCGTTTTCAAAAGAACTCATTTTGAACGAATCCAATTTCTTTGAAAACTAAACAGAATTTGCTCCAGTTTATGCACAAGTTCATGCAATTTGATTTAGTTTTGGTCATTTTAGAAGCTGCTTGAATTTGAAGGGATGAGCGCGCCTCTTTTGAAACTAGTATGTGTATTTTTGAAAACTGTACCTATTGAACACTCTCCTTCAAAAACTGAACTTAGGGATAAGAAATAGACCCATAGGGCTTTCCAACGAGTATTTATTTGTCGAAATCCGATGTCGTTTACTATTTTAATTCGCGAAGTAGGTGCACCGTCTTTGTAGGAAATTCAGACCTTTGCGCGCCCGTGTGTTCTTGTCATCTTTGTTGTGCTTTTTTTATGTTGTTGTCATCTTTGTTGTGCTGTTTTTATGTTGTTGTCATCTTTGTTGTGCTGTTTTTATGTTGTTGTCATGTTGTTGTGCTGTTTTATGTTGGTGTCATGCTGTTGTGCTGTTTTTATGTTGTTGTCGTCGGCCGCTATTATCGTTTTTATGTCGTGATTTGCGCGCGTGGCTAAACAAATTCTTTGCCAGCGCCGATTATGGTCTTCGTTTGGCGCCAAGCGTGAATGTGTTGTTGTTGGTGTTATTGTAGGGCGCCATATAGTGCTGCCTAGTGTTGTGACGTCTTGCGATGTCCAATGTGTATAAATAATGATAAAAATAACGACGTGTCAATTGTGCTAAGTTACCTATGATGATGTGAATGTGTTGTATGTGGACTGTATAGTTAATAACGATGTGTCGGGTCAAATAAGACCATTTTGTCAAGTTGTTGTTGTGGGTCATTATGACCAAATGATGATGTTGATAAAGATGTTGCACACGATGTATGACCAAATGACGATGTTGATGAAGTTGTTGCACACGTTGTATTACCCTGTTGTTGAATGTTTTTACGATGAATTGTGCATGGAGTCTCGTGCATGGCATATTGCATTTATTACGACGATGTAGGCTTCGGCCTTGGAGCTATGCTCAAAGCGACGGTTGTGCCGAGAGGCTATTTTTACGACGATGGTACCTCATGCATATGCCCGGCGACGTGGGTTGCATTTCATATATACATTCATATCAAGGTGTTGTCGCTTATTGTTGTTGTCTTTGTTGTTGCTTATTGTGTTGCTCATTGGTGTTGCTACTTGGAAGTTGTAATGATGTTGAGTTGTAATGACGTTGGGGAGTATTTATGTTGAGGTGTAATTATGTTGTGGTGTAATGATGTGATTGCGTAGTGATGTTGTTGTGATGTGTTGTATTCCGTTGTTGATGTGTTGTGGTGGTTATAGTTGCCTATTCTCTAGTATATTATCTATCATATAAGCTTTTATGCTATTTGAGACTCACCCTCTTGCATTTAAAATGTTACCTCCATGTCGCTAACGTGCAGGTAATCACGAATGAAGATCAAAGTCTTTTATGAGTTGAGTCAGTGTCGTCTCTGATACGTAGCACCCGGGGGGATGAACACTGTCTTTTTATTTATTTATTTGTTGCATTTAATTATTTTGAACACGAGTTTGTGGTTTTGAAGTATGGAACAAATATTCGGGATGTAAACTAAATTGAATATTTTGTTTTCCATGTTTTATATATTTACACGTCGCTGGATTTTGAAAATGTCGAATGTGACGCTCCAATATCCGTTTTGAATTTAGTTTCCGCACTCTGATATTTTATAAAACGAACGGGTAGAATTGGGGTGTTACAATTTTGGCCGATAAGAGTCACCATTTCTTCGCCAAAGTGAGGTGGATGTATGCCGTAATCTTCAAAGATGTGGCGGTGGTCTTGAGGTGTAGCTGCTCTCACTTACCTCTACACTCAGTTGACGAAAGCGGTATTTTATTCGACCAAACAGTTCGGCGGATACGCGACACTGCTCCAGGTAATTAATTTTATTTTTTTAATTTAAAGCTTTTAATTAAATTACTCATATATTAATAACGGCTTATTTATTAATTTAATTATTTATTTTCAGTGTTGGATATTATACGAGCATTTTCCCACCATCGTTGGTCGGAAAGTGTTGGCTAGGACGCATCAACCACGTGCCACCAGCTGGGGGAACAAGAAGCTGGATTAAATAAAGTTGGTGGACTTTAGGGAGCTGATCGATAACTTGCAGCTGCAGGATGTCATTATCACCCCTTATCATGACCACATGCAGAGTGTTCCTTTGTCGAACATATCTATTTACAGAGGGTGGTTGATTTGGGGCGATGATCCGGTTCCCTACATGCCAGACAAGGTGCGTTGGCAGTTCGGGCAGGTACAAACGATCCCTTCTCCACCCATTTCGGGTAATGCTCCATCTCCGGACATGATCACACGGGGGTTGGTGATGTATCAGATTCGGGCGCAGACTTTTTGGCGGGGTGGTAGAGAGGCAGCCTACCACGGCGAGTGCGATCCTAATTACCTACCTTGAGTACGATCGGGTAACGAGTGCGTCTTACTCGGTGCGAGCCACGGCCCGAGCGGATCGGGAGCCATATCATCAGGAGCCCGTTGTCCCAGAGACTTTAGAGGAGAGGGTGCAGAGAGCAGTGTTCGCGCTTGTGTAGTAGTATAATTTTCGCAATTATAGTGCAAGTATACACATCGTACAAGTAATAAAGTGGAGTTAAGTAAGAGATCGTTCCCACGAGGATTGGTTGTATTTTCAAAGTTCAAGATCAAAACACAAGAGAATCAAGTAACAAATCGGCAATAAGAGTTGATGGTAAAGCTAAAGATGTAATTAAAACAAGGAAATTAAAGTTGGTTGTGAAAAAGGATGAGAAATGAGTTGAGTTGTTGTATGCAAATAAATCCTTCCTAGTCGGACGTCATAACGTGCAGGCGTTATGACGTTCAAATGCTAATCTGTGTGAGCGTGGCCACGCGTCGAACATTTGTTGTAAAAGAGCTATGCTTTTCAAAGATAAAACGTCGAGTTTCAAGTACAAGAAATCCTATATCTAGGTTCTAAATAGGCCCACTCCTGTATTTTAAGTACCCACAAGAATGTTCCATGAACTATTATCCATTCTATGTCTAGACTTAGATAAAGATGCCTAAATGTCTTTAGTGCATTGTTCATTCATGTAAATCTTTGATTTCTTTTCATAGACCATGTGCTGTACTATGAATCTACCTATTTTAAGAGGCCAACCTCAAAACAAGTTTGGAAATATTATTGCACAAAGATTTAAAGCAGGCAACGTAAACACTTCATGACATTAACTAGAAATTCATTAAAAAGCAAAACAACAACTCAACTACAAGGTGTTTAGCTCATGCCGAGCATCTTTCTGAGAATGAAGTGGATTTAGAATCCAAATACCATACATTACGAGAAAAGGAACTAAGTGCACAAGATGCAACTAAGTAGCTCTTAAGCAGCATGTACTTTGTATAGGCGTTACAACGCCCGAGCCTTACACTATCGCAGAAAATAAACTAAGTTCGTAAGTCCTGCTTTTCGGATCTTCTTTACAAAACAAATTTCGAGTTTAATGGTGGAGATGGTGAAGGGATGGAGACGAAGTGATTCGAAGTTGGTGGGAAGAGATGATGTTCGTGAGTGAGGTTGGTGATGCTCGAGAGAAGTCTTTGAACCTTCATTAAATAGCCACCTTGCTTACATGTGCCGATGTCACTTGCTCACCTACCACTGCTTTCTGTCTTTTTCACGATTAATCGTTCATCGCTACGATTGCTTCGCGTGTGTCATTTCGGGGAAAGCGAAGATCTTCGACTTTTATATCTTTGACTATCATTGCTCGGTAGCGCAAAATTAAGATCCTTCGCTTGCTCGCTTGCTTTTCTATTGTAGGCGTGGTGAGGACGTGGTAACGTTCAAAGATCGAATTTCTCGCACATGCACAAAAAGCATCAAAAGCGCTCTCGAGGGCACCAATTGGTGCCTAAATGCCTGATTTATCTTTATAACTCTTATTCACCTAAAACTCAGAAATCATTATAAAACTAATTAATTAAACCTTGTATTGCTCAAGAACTTGCGTGATTTATTCGTGAGTGAGTATAAATAACTCATATAAATACGAGTTATCACACCCCCAAACTTAAATCATTGCTTGTCCTCAAGCAATCAAGACAACAAAACAATTAAGAATATGCAATCAACTACACTAGCAGGTTCTGTGTTACTCAGCCAGCAGGTCAAAATTCATTCTCAATGGGCTATTTCTTCACATACTCACATACCAATGCATAATTAAATTCCAGATTCATTAAAGCTCAAAGTGAGTGTGTGACCTCTCAGATAATTCTTCCTCTAGTTAGTTCAGAAACTACCTTAGCTAATGAGAGAGTGGTTCCCAAATGGTGACAGCAAAATATTTTTCAAAACAAAGAATAGGCTAACATTTTCACATAAGAAATGGGGATTCATTTAAAGCATGACAAAGGGTCTTAATTGGGTGCTAGGACTAGGTTAGTGCTACTAATTTATTGACTCACACACAAAAAGGATCAGAACCCCTCATTCTTGAGCAACTCCTCTTTTTTTTGCTCCATTTTTGGTGTTTTTTTTTTTTTTTTTTTTTTTTTTTTTTTTTTTTTTTTTTTAGCTTTGGAGTGCTCAGCATTTGTTTCAGGGTATTACAGGGAACACATGTGGATTTTCCACTTATTTGTATCAACAGACTCTTTTTGGTGTTTTTGGGAATAGGCGTTACAACGTTTATGGGTGGACGTTGCAACGCGTCCGAATACAATACTCAACACACACGGCAGGCGTTATAACGTTACGGGTAGACGTTACAACGTTGCACTCACACTACACCCGCACTTAACCATCCTATAGTCTTTGCACCGGACCTTTTAGTACGACTTGATTTACCCCCAAACTTAGCTTCTCTATCGCTATTCTAGGTTTTTAATCAAGTTTTATTTTCACCAAAGTTCACCAAAACTAGCTTCAAAGACAAGATGTTCCCTAGCTAACTAGATTCTCTCTTAAAAACAGAGTTTGTGTAGGAGCAACAATCAATTCTTTACATCTAATCATGCATAGGTTACTCACACACACACATTTTCATTAACCTTAGCCCAAAGAGAATTATTTTCATGCTTGACATGAGTAAGAACAGAGACTACTTTTGTATTTCATTTCATGTACTGAGCTTAAAACATTGAGATTTTCCCCACACTTAAAGTTGAGCGGTGTCCTCTTTGCTCAAAAGCAAACAAAGAAAGTTTTTTTTTTTTTTTAGAAGGGGATTCTCATTCATGACATTGAAATTAAAAATTACTAAACTACACTACGCTTAAAACTAGAAAAATAAAACTAAAACTACTATTTGGATTAATAGGGACTTACTTGTTTTGACACTGACCTAAGCCTTCCGCTTTGTCCGGTGGATACTCACTGACTTTCACCTTTCTTCTTTTCCTTCTTCTCTTTCTTGACCTTCACTCCTCCTTGTTCGGTGGTGGTTGTTGTTGTTGTTTCAATTTGATTCTTTCTCTTTTGTACTTGCTCCAATACTTCCACCAAGTGATTGATGCTTGGCAATCCTTTTCTTGGCCTCCTCCCACATTCTCATAGCTAGATCGCGGGGTTAACTTGCATTGGTTCACCGGGGATCACCGGGCTTTTTCCACCTCAGTTCTTTAGGCGTCGCCACGTCGATGATGATACTCGGTTCCGCAAGAATCGTTCCTCGAGCTTGTTTCAACGGGTGCTCTGCGGCTTCTCGAGTGGCCTCCTCCATTGCTTCTTTGTCTAACTTTCTCCATGGCAGCTTCTCTTTCATTAGTGACTTGCATTTACGCAAGTTTGGCTGCGACCTCTTTTTCAGTGACGTTACGACGTCTGCGCAGCAATTCTTCGGCAATAGCAGGAAGTGGCTTCTCAGATACACTAGTGGCTACGAATGCAGCACTAGTAGCGATGTGAGTAGCAGGTTTCCCTGCAGCACCTTGAGTTTTTCTCTTTACTGGTAGCTTTGGCCTTAAGGTTGATGAGGCTGCAATTTCCTCTTTCTCTCCACTCCCTTGAGCTTGTTTTGACTCAGCAGCTAGTTCTTGCCTTTTCTTCCTACCAAATGGGTTGTATGCCAGTGCAGTTTTGACTCTGGTCTTTTTGGGTGGGGAAATGGGTTGGTATTCTAGGATTGTTGGTTCAGACGTTGCCACGTCTGTTTTACGAGGTGAAGGTTGTTTTTTGAGGTTGAGGTTGGGGTGGGGGTGGTTGTGGAATGGTTTGGTCCTCGCCTTTGGATTGTGGGGTCTTTGGTGTGTTTTGGTCATGGGTGGAGGTTTCTTTTGGTGATGGTGGTGGTTGTGTGGCTTGTGGGGATGATGGTTTGGGGCTAACTTCTTTGGATTTTGTTGGGGTTGGCTCTTTGTTTGTCTCCGATTGGTTGGAGACTCACTTACAGTCTTTTCACTAGAGCTCCCTTTTCCTCGTGGCTCTCCTCCTCTTCTTCTTCACTAATTGCTTCCATACTTGCTTTCTTTGTTTCCTCTGCATCAAAATCGAAATATCATCCAATTCATCGAGTTAAAATCTTCCTCACTACTTACCTTCTTTTGTCTCTTTCTTTTGGCTCGCTTCTTTGGTGGGCTTCTTGCTCTCTTTGCCCTTTCCTTCTTGGATGACTCTTCTTTGGATTGTGGATAGGGCACTTCATCGTCATCTTCTTCCCTGCATCCATTCGAGCAACACAGCTCTGCAATTGCTTTCTTCCTTATACACGGGCAAACACCTTCTTTTGCCATTCAAATTGCTCTTTGATAAACTTGGCGAGTGGAATTCTGTCTTTCCTCCGGACGCTGCAACGCCCGAGCATCAACGAACTTGCAAAGCACTGCGATCTTCACTCTAGGCTGAAATTTTGTTGAGAAGGGGCCTTGAGGTTGCTCCTAAGCTCTCAAGCTTCTATCTCCACTCCGCCTCCATGCATAAGTCGGTTATCAAACAAGGGAAGTATAAATAGCCGTCCTTCCTGTTCTTCCATTTGTTAAGCTCACGGTTGATTAGCTTCCCCACCTCCACTTTGTCTCTTGACATGATTGCATCAATCACAATCATTCTCTCCTTGTCAATCCGGGATGTGTGAGAGGTAGGAATCGAGACAATGCCTTATGAAATGGAACCAAGTGTTGGCTTCATCACACAGGTATTTCTTCATTATCTTGAATTCGCTCCCATGCTCGCGCCTCTTCTTTCCTGCACGGCACCTTCTACACATATCCTTTCTTTAATGGCATCCATTTCACCCAACCCATAACTCTTCTCGCTTGGTCTCTACCGCCTTGCCATAGTATCCAACCCAAAATAGTCATTAATGACCCTTACCCCAAATTTGACTTCCTCCTCGCACCTTTGAGACGATAGATGGCTCTCCTTCAGCCTCTCAACGATCCCCTTGTAGAAATCATGGACCGGAGTAGCTATGTATTCTTTTCTATGCACAACAAATTTACGCCAACCTAACGCGACTGCGGCGGTTGCGAGAAAATTAGGATTAGGGCTTTTCTAAGCTGAAACCCCTTTCGTAGAAGCGGGGGCTTTCTTTTGGATGGGTTGGGTGTTTCAGAATGGGGTCGAGGATGAACTCAGTCAAGCATGCTTGCCTTTCCTGGAGGATTTGGTGGTGATTGCTTCACTTTGGTCATGGTGTTTCTTGTGAGAAAATTGCTTGGAAGGTAAATGGGAATTTCGGAAATTTAGGTTTTTCCGAGGAAGAGAGGAAGATTTTGGTTCGAGAGAGAGGGATTAGAAATAAGTTGCAGGAGGTGGAATGATGGTGAATGGTGAGATTTTTATGGGGAAATGGTTATGGGGAGTTGAGAAATGGAAGAGTGAAGTAATGGAGAAAGTAACCATTGATTAGACTGTTAAGTGAGGGGGTGACGTGGTGGTCGGTTACCACGTTCGCTTTGCGAGAGGAAATCATTTCGCCACGTCATCACTTACGCCCCTTGACTTAATTTAAATTTTTGCTCGCGCGCCGCACGTGCCCACGCCCGTAATTACCGAGACGTTACAACGTCCGCCATTTTTCACTTTTCTTTCAACTCTTTATTCCCGCAAAACAAAAATTAAAAAGACACAAAAATTGTTAATTTAAAAATCATTGGGTTGCCTCCCAAGAGCGCTTGCTTTAAGAGTCTTCACCGGACTATTGTTTCTTTTATTCAAGAATTGTTGAAGGACATTTGGATCTTGTCCCTTTCCACATGCTCTCCATGGTATTGTTTCACACGTTGGCCATTAACTTTGAACATGGTGTTAGTCTTTTCATCAAATAAATCCACGGCACCATGAGGATAGATCTTCATTAATCTGAATGGACTCGACCACCTTGACTTCAATTTTCCCGAAACAACTTAAGTCTTGAATTGAATAGCAACACCTTTGCCCTTCACATTAGCTCTCTCCTTTGGATTCTCTCGATCATGCCACTTCTTGGTCTTTTCTTTATACATTCTTTGAGCTTTCATAGGCATGGTGTCTAAATTCTTCTAGCTCGAGTCAATTGTAACAATCTTGCTTCACCGACCTTTGCATGATCTAGATTCAATTGTTTTATTGCCCAATAAGCCTTGTGTTGGAGCTCAATTGGCAGGTGGCAAGCTTTACCATAAACTAGCTTGTAAGGAGACATACCCAATGGTGTTTTGTATGCTGTTCTATAGGCCCAAAGTGCATCATCTAGGTGTAATGACCACTCTTTTCTGTTGGGACCAACCATCTTTTCAAGTATTCTTTTGATCTCCCTGTTGGATATTTCTGCCTGGCCACTGGTTTGGGGGTGATAAGCTGTAGCAATTCTGTGTTTCACTCCATACTTAGCCAGGAGGTTCTCAATTAACTTATTGCGTAAATGAGAGCCTTCATCACCGATTATGGCTCTTGGAGTACCAAACCTTGTGAATATGTTCTTTTCGGGGAACTTGCTAAGCGATTTAGCTTCATTGTTTGGTAGTGCCACTGCTTCAACCCACTTTGATACGTAATCCACAGCTACCAGAATGTATAAATTCCCATGGGACATAGGAAATGGTCCCATGAAATCCATTCCCCAGACATCAAACAATTCAACTTCCAGAATGTTTGTGAGAGGCATCTCCTGCTTGCTTGATATATTCCCTGTTCTTTGGCACCTGTCACATCTCCTAACCAGCTCATGCGCATCTCTGAATAATGTTGGCATGAATTTGATTGTAGGACCTTTGCGGTGTCCGGTACCTCCAAAATGTCCACCATAAGGTCTTTGAATGACATTGTTGTAGCACATGGAGTTGTTCTTCCTCAGCTAAACACCTTCTTAGTAATTGATCTGGGCACATTTTGTACAAGTATGGCTCATCCCAGAAATATTGCTTTGTAGTGTGGAAGAATCTCTTCTTTTGTTGGTGGTTGAATCCTACAGGCACAATCTTGCTAACAAGGAAGTTAACTATGTCAGCATACCATGGTGTAGTAGTATCAGACGTTATGACGTTTGTGACGAGAGTGTCATAGACGTGGCCACGTCTTCAACTACCGAGGCTACCACCAATAGTCTCTCATCAGGGAATTTTTCTTTTATCTCTTCTTCTTCTGTACCTGCATCAACATTCTCAAGCCTAGAAAGATGATCAGCAACTTGGTTCTCCACCCCCTTTTTGTCACGGATTTCCAGGTCAAATTCTTGGAGGAGGAGAACCCATCTAATAAGCCTTGGCTTTGCATCTTTTTTAGAAATTAAGTACTTAATGGTCGAGTGATCGATAAAAACAATAACTTTTGCACCAACTAAGTATGATCTAAATTTATCAAATGCAAACACAATGACCAAGAGTTCTTTCTCGATCACAAGTATAATTTAATTGGGCATCATCTAAGGTTTTCTTGGCATAATAGATAGAATGAAAAATTTTTCCATACCTTTGCCCCAACACGGCTCCTACAAAGATAATCACTTGCATCACACATTAACTCAAATGGTTTGGACCAAAACTGGAGTGACTATTACAGAGCGATCACCAAGGCGATCTTGATTTGTTGAAAGCTTCATGACATTGCTCATCAAAGTTGAAGGCGTGGTCACGTTGCAACAACAGACACAAAGGTTTTGAAATTTTTGAGAAATCCTTGATGAATCTTTCTGTAAAACCCCGCATGTCCTAAGAAACTTCGACTCCTTTGATAGTTGTGGGTGGAGGTAGCTTGTCAATAACCTCAATCTTTGCTCTGTCCACCTCTAACCCTTTCTTTGATATTCTCGTGTCCCAATACTATTCCTTCTTGTACCATGAAATGGCATTTTTCCCAATTGAGCACTAGGTTGGTCTCTTCACACCTTATCGAACTCCTTCCAAATTATCCAAGCATGCTTTGTATGAATCTCCATAGATCGAGAAATCGTCCATAAAGACTTCCATGGAATTTTCAATGAAATCGAGAAAACAAGGCCATCATGCACCTCGAAATGTTGCGGGAGCATTACACGCCCCAAATGGCATCCTTACAAAGCAAAGGTACCATAGGGGCAAGTGAATGTTGTCTTCTCTTGATCTTCAGTGCTATGGCTATCGGGTTGTAGCTGAATAACCATCAAGGAAGCAAGAAAATCCTTTCCCCGCCAAAACTGTCTAGCATTTGATCAATGAATGGAAGAGGAAATGATCCTTCTTTGTTGCTTTGTTTAGCTTTACGTAGTCCATGCATATCCTCCATCCTCATTCATCGTCCTTGTTGGAATTAATTCATTTTTATCATTTGTTACCACAAAGTAACTCCACCCTTCTTTGGCACACATTGTCTTTGGACTTACCTGGGAGCTATCACTAATAGGGTAGATGATTCCTGCATCCAACCATTTGATGATTTCTTTCTTCACCACCTCCTTCATTATGGGGTTCAATCTCCTCCGCCTTCAATGCTATTCTTGGCATTCTCCTCCAAGACAATTCTGTGCATGCAGATTGTGGGATGATACCTTTAATGTCCGCCATTTGCCAACCAATTGCCTTTTTATGTCTCTTCGGGGTAGTAATGAGATCATCTTCCCGCTCTTGAGTGAGCTTGGAAGAAATGATCACCGGTAGGAATCATGTTCCCTAAAAAGACATACTTCAAATGATCGGTGTAACACCTTTAACTCCAAGGTAGGTGGCTCTTTAATGGATGGCACACTCTTTCTTCTTGATTTGAATCCTCTTGCCCTAGAGATTCATACCTTTTTGTCCACGACTTTGGTGCGGGGTCTCGGATGTGGCCACGTCTCGTGACAGACGTTACGACGTCTCAGAGGAATAACTTCTTCATTAACAACTCTTGTATTTCATTGTTGTCCAAATTATCTTTTCTAGATGATCATTATCTTTGTTGAACCGCTTTTGGACCATATGATCAATGGCAACTACATAAGAGCACTCCTCTGTACTTGGATCCGGATATTTGAGCGCATTGAGGGACGTTGAACTTGACTTCTTGGTCATTGACTCTCATGATTAACTCTCCTTTTTACGCACATCAATGATTGTCCTTCCAGTTGCTAAGAAAGGTCTCCCTGAATGATGGGAACTTCTTTATCTCGCATCAAAGTCTAAAATAACAAAATCCACTTGGAAACACAAACTTGTCAACTTTAATCAAAACATCTTCTAATATTCCTTCAGGATAAACCCTACTTTTATCAGCTAAAGTTAAACTTAAAGAAGTAGGTCTAGCAGTTCCTATACCAAGTTTATCATAAATGGACTTGGGCATCAAGTTGATACTTGCTCCCAAGTCACACAAAGCTTTTCCAATGTAAAAATCTCCAATGGAGCATGGTATAGTGGCGCCGGGATCCTTGAGTTTTCTAGGAAGCTTATTCTCGCATAATTAAACTACATTCTTTGATTAAGGCAACGATTTCAAACTCCCTAGCCTTCTTCTTTTGGTGATGATATCTTTCAAGAACTTGGCATAGTTAGGCATCTGTTGTAAGGCTTCAACCAAAGGGAGGTTGATGTGTAGTTGCTTTAGCATATCCATGAACTTACCGAATCGCTTGTCTTCATGAGCCTTTTTCAATCTTTGAGGAAATGGTGGAGGAGGATACTCGTGTACAATGCAGATGCGATTTTGATTTCTGGTTCAAAGTTAGACGTCGTAACGTCTGGGTTGGACATTACAATGTCCGGAGTATCCTTCTCACCACTGAGCTTGTCTCTTTTCCTTTCTTTTCTCTCGATATTTCTTTTTGCTTATCCTGCATTTCTTCATTCACGGTATAGGTGGTTCGGGATATTCAAGTACCACTTCTTAAAGAAATTGCATTTACTGTCCATTTCCCCATTATTACCATTAGGGGTTGATGATGATGGAGCTTGATTGTGGAAGGAAGAGTTCCATTCTGCTTTTTTGTGTGAGATTTGAAGGCTTATCTGTCCAATTTGATTTTCCGAGTCTTGATTGAAGACTCATGAGTTTGCAAAGTAGTCTTACTGATCACTTATGAAGCTCTTCATCATGGCCTCCAAGTTGCTATTGTTGTTATTCTCGCACATACCGCCTCTGTTGTTGAGGAGGAAATCACGGTGGTATTGCGGGAGAGCGATTGTTGGCATTCAATGCATTGTTGTTTCTCCAATGAAGTTTGGATGATTTCTCCAATTTGAATTGTAGGAGTTGGAATAGGGACCATTCCCTTATTCTCGAGATACAAAGTTCACCGACCGAGGGTTGTAGGGACACTCCTCATACACATGCCCTTCTTCACACAAGAAACACAAGCTACTCCACCGGAATGAGTAGAGTTCAATCGCTGCAAACAGATCGCTTACCGGGCCACGTTTGAAGTATTTAAAGTTTTGATCATGTTGGTCGGTGTAGCCACTTGAGCGAGAAAGAGCGATCCAACTTCACTTATCTCATGCACACCGCCTTCTTTCCAGGAGTAAATCTATCGATGGCCAATGAGAGTTATGGGTGGCTATGTCATCAATGAGCTTGCATGCCTCGAGAAGGACATGTTCGTAATGACACCACCGATGAAGCATCAAGTATCAACCTTGTGGGGTGATCTAGACCATTATAGAAAGTCTCCATTTGAATAACCACGGGAATGCCATGGTGTGGGCACATTCTTAGTAATTCCTTCCACCTTTCCCACGCTTCAAATAATGATTCCCCTTCCCTTTGTTTGAAGGAAGTGATATCATTTCTCAACTTAGCATTTTTGTTGGGAGGAAGTATTTTGCAAGGAATTTCTCACCTAGCTCATCCCAAGTGTGAATGGAATTTGGTTCTAAGGAGTTCAGCCAATTTTTAGCCTTATCCTTGAGTGAGTATGGGAAGAGCTTCAATCTAAAGGCGTCCTCTCGAAACTCCGGGGATGATAAAGTTGTTGCACACATCCGTAAATTGTCTCGGTGAGAGTATGGATCTTCTCGAGGAAACCTCCAAATTGGCTGCAGTTTGCGGCATTTGGAACATCATTGGCTTGAACTCAAAGTGACCCAGTATGAAGGGTTGGTCTTGCAATGCCTGTTTGTAGATGAGCAGGGTTGAGCACGCGCATAATCACGCATAGGCTGTCCCCTCGTCATTGACCATGTCTTGTGGTCTGCATTGATGAGTTCTGCGCCTTTGGTAGTGTTCATCATCTACAATGATTGTCTCGGTGTGAGTTTGTGGTCCACGACCATGTCCTCTACCTCCTCTTGGGGTGTGTCCACCTCTAGAACCGGTGTTATGCTCGGACATGGTTGGGTATTGTTCTTATTCTTTCGCCGCTTCTTCTTAACCTTTGTTGTCTCCTTAGTTGTCCGAAAGTCCTTTCGTGTTCGGATCGAACTCGGTTGATTCACTCGTGGTTGATTGAACTAGAGCTTGAGTTGGAACTAAGCATACGTTTGTAACGCTCTACTGTTCAAACACGAAACAAAGAACAACACAATAAAATTCCTTCAACTTGTGCTTTAATAATTTGAACAATAAAATCACTACAATCCTACAGACGCTGGCGCCAAAAACTTGTTCGCGCTTGTGTAGTAGTATAATTTTCGCAATTATAGTGCAAGTATACACATCGTACAAGTAATAAAGTGGAGTTAAGTAAGAGATCGTTCCCACGAGGATTGGTTGTATTTTCAAAGTTCAAGATCAAAACACAAGAGAATCAAGTAACAAATCGGCAATAAGAGTTGATGGTAAAGCTAAAGATGTAATTAAAACAAGGAAATTAAAGTTGGTTGTGAAAAAGGATGAGAAATGAGTTGAGTTGTTGTATGCAAATAAATCCTTCCTAGTCGGACGTCATAACGTCTCTAGGCGTTATGACGTTCAAATGCTAATGCGTGTGAACGTGGCCACGTCCCAACGTTGCAGAAAAGAGCTATGCTTTTCAAAGATAAAACGCCGAGTTTCAAGTACAAGAAATCCTATATCTAGGTTCTAAATAGGCCCACTCCTGTATTTTAAGTACCCACAAAGAATGTTCCATGAACTATTATCCATTCTATGTCTAGACTTAGATAAAGATGCCTAAATGTCTTTAGTGCATTGTTCATTCATGTAAATCTTTGATTTCTTTTCATAGACCATGTCTGCATTCTATGAATCTACCTATTTTAAGAGGCCAACCTCAAAACAAGTTTGGAAATATTATTGCACAAAGATTTAAAACGGCAACGTAAACACTTCATGACATTAACTAGAAATTCATTAAAAAGCAAAACAACAACTCAACTACAAGGTGTTTAGCTCATGCTTGAGCATCTTTACTGAGAATGAAGTGGATTTAGAATCCAAATACCATACATTACGAGAAAAGGAACTAAGTGCACAAGATGCAACTAAGTAGCTCTTAAGCATGTATGTTTGTATAGGCGTTACAACGCCCGAGCCTTACACTCTCGCAGAAAATAAACTAAGTTCGTAAGTCTGCATTTCCGGATCTTCTTTACAAAACAAATTACGAGTTTAATGGTGGAGATGGTGAAGGGATGGAGACGAAGTGATTCGAAGTTGGTGGAAGAGATGATGTTCGTGAGTGAGGTTGGTGATGCTCGAGAGAGTCTTTGAACCTTCATTAAATAGCCACCTTGCTTACATGTCTTTGATGTCACTTGCTCACCTACCGACCGCTTTCTGTCTTTTCCACGACATCGTTCATCGCTCTGATTGCTTCTGCGTGTCACCACGGGAAAACGAAGATCTTCCGACTTTTATATCTTTGACTATCATTGCTCGTAGCGCCAAAATTAAGATCCTTCGCTCTTGCTCTGCTTCGCTCTATTGTAGACGCGTGGTGAGGACGTGGTAACGTTCAAAGACCGAATTTCGCACATGCACAAAAAGCATCAAAACGCTCTCGAGGGCACCAATTGGTGCCTAAATGCACAGATTTATCTTTATAACTCTTATTCACCTAAAACTCAGAAATCATTATAAAACTAATTAATTAAACCTTGTATTGCTCAAGAACTTGCGTGATTTATTCGTGAGTGAGTATAAATAACTCATATAAATACGAGTTATCAAGCAGCTGCATTGGCCCGGGATGCCTTAGATGTCGCCCGTTCACCTACTTCATGTCGTTATTTTCAGTCATTTTTAGACATTTTGGACCCATAGTTGTATTTGTACTCCTATTTTATGTTGGACATTTTATATATTTTGACGTATTGTTATTTAAATCGTAAATCGTTCGTATCGTATTTTAAAAATAAAACGCGTTTAAATCTTAATTTAATATACAAACTTTTAAAAAAAAAATTAAAAATTTCGGAATTACCTCTAAAAAAGGTAATTCCGGTTCAAAAAGTAAATCCGAAATAGACCATTTTTTGAACGGGAATTACCTTTTTTAGAAGTAATTCGAAATTTTTAATTTTTTTTTAAAACAGGAGTATTTTGGGGTTTTATTGGATTATGGGGGTGTAGGAGAGAAGGAGGAGGTGCGAAAAAAACCCTACTTTGTTTGATATCTTCACTTTTAGTTGTTTCCGGAAAATTAAACCCTTCAAATCTAAAACTAAAAACACAACTTACGGATTTATCTTCACTTTTAGTTGTTTCCGGAAAATTAAACCCCCTCCTGCAAAACCTTTCGGATTTATCTAAACTCACACCTAAATTCGACACACAAATTGTGAACCGGATTTACCTAAATTCTTGGTAAATTTGGGAATCCCCAAAACACCCTAGATTTACCATAAGAAATTGAATTCCCGGATTTACCTAATTTGTATTTTATGAACCGAATTTACCCACCTATGAGGTAAATCCGAGAATCCCAAACGTATTTTATTTAAAAAAAATAAGAATCGAAAATACCATTTTGTGAGGTATTTTTGAAAAAAAAATTAAAAGTTTTTTTTTTAAAAAAATGGGGGGTAATTCTGGAATAAAATGAGTTATGGGGGTGGGAGGGAGGTGGTGGGGGTTAAAAAAAAATCCTTGAAAGTGAAAGGCAATCGCGTCATTTTCAACAGCACGAGTGTCGGTTACCAGTCAAACTAGTAAGCTACTAGCGCGGAACCCATCCCTGTTGAAAGCAAAAATGGCACAATTATTTTTTTGGACAAGAGTAGGTAAATGGTTCAATTATTATTACTCTCAGTCTAATATTGACTTCTCTTATCTTCATTTTTAATATTTTAAACACAACTTTTACCTATTAAATAAATGGGGGTGGTTGAGTTCAATTAAAATAAGAAAAAATAACATTAGGATTCATGATTCAAAAATCAATTAATAACACTTTAATCTTCAATCATGATTTCTTCAGAATCTGAAGTTGTTATAATCAGGATCCTTACTCCATTAAGTAGACCAATTAATTCCACCCACCCATACAACGCCCTAGTATTCAAATTAAAAAACCAAAAACTAATAATATAATAATAATTAATATTAATAGTCAACTTAAACTTTTTGTAACCAAAAGAATCACTTTGACTAAAGAAGCATTCATCTAATGAATTTGAAAGGGGGAAAAATGCGGCTTCGCATATTCTCTTGCTAGACAAAACACGTTGATTATGTCAAAAAAGAAAAGACAAAACACGATGGCATTTGAGAATTGATCTTTGAAATGATGTTGATTTTTTTTGGGTGTTTTTTTTAATACCCCCACCCCATCCCCTCCCACCCCCACCCATTATTGTTATTCCAATTTTACCCCGCCATAATTCCAATTTTGACTTTCATTAATTTCACTCTGACCGGACCACAAAGTTAACAAGATCGTATATCTCCAATGGAAGGTATATACGATTACGATAATTAATCAACGCCGACGCGGAAAATCGCTTTCATCGTATATATGTCCTTCAACATATATATACGATTGCATTATTAAATCTTCGTTGATTACCCATCGTATATATGTCCTTCAAGGCATATATACGATTGCATTATTAAATCGCCGTTGACTACCCATCATCGTATATAGGTTATATACGAGTGGGCTTTGAAGATCAATCGTATATACATCCGGGCCATGTATATCGACGATGTGAAAAAAAAATACCCATCGTATATACATGGTTGAGGAGGTATATACGACGGGCTATTTTTTTCGTTTTTCTTGAGTTGCTATCTGTTTTGTTGGAGCAGATATTGACCGCTCTACTGCGTGCCAGATGCCGACTCTCAGTTGGCTCCTGTTGATATTGATACTACATTGACTTTCACGACGGATACGGTATATTTTTGTTACTCAAGTTTGGTAAATAGAATTAAATTACTTAAGTACTTAGTAAATTATATATTTTGTAGATATTTTCTACACGACAGGCTGTGGAGGAGTGGGCCAAAGCTGTTGGTAGAACTATCGGTGTAGTTGTTGTTATTGTGAGATCTGAGAAAGCAGCTGGAAAGAGTGGAAGGCGAGATAAGATTATTTTTGGCTGCGAGAAACATGGCGAGTTTACTAATGATTCAAGGGTTTTCGGTTCTAGAAGGAGAGGCTGTCCTTTTAGATTGAAAGCTACTTGCACTCTTCGTCGTGGGGGTTGGTGTGTGAGAGTTAAATGTGGTAGACACACGCACGAGTTGCTCAAAACTTCCATTGGTACTTGTTTTTGGGCGTCTGTGCATGCGCAAAAAAGGATCTCAGTTAACCAAAGATGCGGATCTTGATGTGGGACCAAAAGCTACTATTCTTTGCTTTGAAGAAGCTAGATCGGAGAATGTGGTATTAGAGCTTCGCAAAGCTTTAACTATTAGGCAAGCTTTGATTCAGAAACAAAGGACAGCGGAAACCTTGTATTCGGACATGTTTGGGAAGAACCGATCGTTAGAGCTTCGCAAAGCTTTAACTATTGAGTCATACGGACGTCACCGAGTCAAAGTGGTTTGATTTGCTCGAGATGGGGTATATGGTTGCAACCGGTATAATGTTGCATTGGTTCTGGATTTTCTTTATCTATGAATTTCACTTATCCGCCTTTGAGAGGCACGCACAGTTCATCTAAGTTGAAAATCATATACATTACGAACGAGCAAAATGTACCTTTGGTTGAATCTTTCAATCTCTCCCACTTGTCCATTGCCTCCTATTGCCCCGCGGTGGTACAAAGACTACTTACCTACCGAGTCCGCTTCATGGTTGCATCCGTCTGACGGACGTTTTACCCTATGGCGATCTATGTGTCCTCCGTCGCGACCTCTCACTCACACCGATGCGTCTAGATGTATAGATTTAGACGATGATTCTATTGACGGCTTGTAGATAGATTCACACATTTTTGTATTACACGTGTATATATGATTATAGCGCGTTTTTGTAATTATACGCGTTTATTTTATCCAATATATATGCGCGTTTATTCAAATCACGAGATCGTAAATTATAACAGTTAATAAAATGTAATCGTTACCAAAAAAAAGCCCATCGTATATATCTCGTTTGGGGCATATATACGATGTGCATTTTTTACGCATCGTAAATAGGTTCCTCAGGTGTATATACGATTGACTTAAAACGCATCAATCGTATATACGCCCAATGAACATATATACGACGTCATAATTTTACCCATCGTATATAGGCCCCAAAAAAGATATATACGATGGGTGTAATTTTTGTGAAAAAGCAGATTTTTGAAGGGCATTTTGGGAATTACAGTGTGGGTGGGGGTGTTAGGGAATGGGTGGGGTACCAAAAAAAAAACCCTTTTTTTTTTTATCAATGATATGATGTTTATTAATTCTACTTGACAATGTTAATCCTTAATTTTTTTTTTTTGTTGAGGATGTTAATCCTTAATTTATAGTGGATAATTCGTAACGAATACAGTAATTTATTTGCAAATATTTAGTATTATTAATTTATAGTCTTTTTTATTAAACCATGTTTTTAACTTAAGCCATCTACATTAAGGCTTGAAACAAACAAAAAACAATATATTAAATAACCACCTTTGATTCACAATCTAAGAAACAAATGTGTTTTTTCGTTGGTCTAAAATATAAGAAGCGATACAATTTTGGAGTATAAATCATCATTTAACGAAAAAATAATTTTGAAAAAAGTTAAACTTTTAATATTATTAAATATGAATAATTGGTTTCAATGTCATTCATTAATATGTATAGGGTCGTCCCAAACAATTTGGAGGCTGTGCAAATTTTAATAATTGGGCCCTTAATTATACTTTTATCATAAACTAATTTTTTTCATGAATCATATACTAATTATTTTCATAAGTCAAATTTAAAGGTTTTTCTGAACGCCGCACTTTACGTATTTTGCCACAATATTATTATTTTTTAACCAAACCAGTTATTGATGAAGGAACTTTACGTATTTGAACACTTAAGATTTTTACTGAAATCTAAATTAAGTACCCCAAACACACTGCTGAGCATCACACTTTGCATATTTTGTTACAAAATTAAAAAAATTTCCACCAAACTTGTTATTCAGGAAGAAACTTTGCATATTTGAACACTTAATTTTTTTCTTGAATTCTAAAGTACATCAAAACACATTGCTCAATGTCATACTTTACATATTTTGTCACGAAATCAAATTTTATTTTCACCAAACTGGTTATTGTGTAACAAACTTAGCGTTTAAGCATCTAAATTTTTTCGTAAGCTAAAGTACTCTTTTGGAGACCCCTAAAAAATCGAATTAGATTGAGGCCTTGTGCGGTAGCACGCCTTGAACCCCTTAAGGGTCGGCCTTGAATATGTATAATGTAGGAATTATTATTTTTATATTGTGAACAAGATATGAGGTAGTAGTATTTTTTAAAGGCTAGTAGTATCCACACTTCACAGGTGTTGGTTTCTTCCGGGCGAGATGGAAAGTTGGTAGTGGTTTGGGTATCCACATTTGGAGGGATATGTGGCTTAAGGGGGTAGGGAATGCACATATTGGTTCACCGATAGTCCTAGGCAAGCATAGAGGATTGGCAGGGCTTGGAATCAGGATTTGGTGTGTTCTCTCTTCAATGAAAAAGAGGCAAGCAGGGTTCTTAACATGATTCTTCTCACTAACCATGGTGATGATGAACTGGTTTGAGATAGGAGTAGAAATGGCACATATTCAATGAAGTCTACTTACTACGAAATTATGAATGACCTTACTGATAACACAGAGTTGTGTGTGACCGAAAACTGGCAAGCTTCGCGGCGTCTTAAAATTTCACAAAATGTCAAGATTCAACATCGGAGAATGACTAGTGGGTGTCTTCCTTACAAGTATAATTTGCGCAGGGAACATGTACCATGCCCTGCGACTTGCTCTTCATGTGATTCAAGCGAAGAAACGAGTGGCATGTTTTCTTTGGGTGTAGAGTCGAAGTGGTTTGAAGGGAGACGGGTTTGTCAGTTTTAATGCGCCACCAAGTTGAGGAGGCAGAGGGGTTTAAACTGTGCTTCTTTGGTATCCTTCGTTCTTTGCAGGAAGGACCTCGAAAGATTTTTGCTATGATATTGTGGTGCATTTGGAAGAGGAGAAATGATAAGGTTTGAGAGGATGTTGTGAAACCGGTCAATATGTTTACTAGTAAGGCTATTTCTTATCTCGAGAAATGGGAGGGCGCAAGAAAGAGGAAGGCGAGGGAGTCTCATCACCAAGGACCTAGGAGCGTGGAGGGGTGGCGTAAACCAGAAAAGGATGAGTTTAAGTGCAGTGTTGACGTTGCGCTCTTTACAGAGGAGGGGTGTTTTTGGATTGGTATGTGCATCCGTAATTATCATGGTGAGTTTGTGAAGGTGCAAACCTATTACTACAAAATTGTTCCTGCTTCACAAGAGAGGCACATAACCAACATTATTCGGTATCTGTACTTCATTATTATCACGTTTAAAAGACTTTAAAGTTAGTCTCACTCGGAAGCAAGTAAACATGCAGTGTGATAGCTTATACGTTAGCTAGAGTTTCAAGGGACTATGTTAGCTCCACGTTTTTTATTTGAGTGCAACTTGTATTACGCTTTTGATTATTAATGAAAAGTTAAATTTTTGTTTGTAAAAAAAAAAATAAAGGCTAGTAGGACAATAAATGGTGAGTGTATTATTTTAGAGAGAGACCCAATTGTGTGCAACTACATTACAGTACTTATGTGGAAATATATGTACACTGAATATAAATATTTGTCCAATTCATTATTATTAATTGCGGGGTTGCTCTCGCCCATTCATGAATGGAGACCATCAAATTTTTTATTTTCTAGCCACGTCGTCTATTTTCTTTTTCTTTTTTTGGTGAGAACGTCGCTATTTTCTGGCGAGCAATCCGTGATAGTAACATTTTAAAATAGTAAGAAACGAGGTCAAATATAGAGTATTTTACATTCTATATAGTATATACAGCATATTATATTGTATAAATCAAAAATGCCTTGTCAAAAAAATTTAAAAAATGCTTTTAAAAATTAAGGTGAAATTTGACACTATATTTATTAATTAATAGGTAGACTGCTTTTAATCTTTCTTCTTTCTTATTAATACAATAACGTCGTTTTGGTGGGAAAACAAAATTTTCCCCACCATTTACCAATATACCCTCATTTCAGACTCCCATTTGTTTACCAATATACCCCACACTCTATATTTTTAGACCGACATACCCCCACTCTATATTTTGTGCCCCACCATTTACCAATATACCCTCATTTTGTCCCACATTTGTTTCACTTCGATATACCCTCACTATATATTTTTGAATCGACATACCCCTGACAAATTTTTTATTTGTCCAACACTATTTTTTTATCCACTTTTGGTGAAAAATTTTATTCCCACCATTTACCAATATACCCCTCATTTTGTACCCCACTCCAATATACTTTCACTCTATATTTTTGGGCCGACATACCTTGACAATTATTTTTTGTTCAACACTTTTTTTATCCACTTTTGGTGGAAAAATTTTATTCCCACCATTTACCAATATACCCCTCATTTGTACCCCACTGTTTACCAATATACCCCCACTCTATATTTTTGGACCGACATACCCACACTCTATATTTTGTACCCACCATTTACCAATATACCCTCATTTTGTACCTACTATATAATACACTAACGTCATTTTGGTGGAAAAAACTCTATATTTTTAACGACATACCCCACTCTATATTTTGTGCCCCACCATTTACCAATATACCCCTCATTTTGTACCCCACTGTTTACCAATATACCCCCACTATATATTTTTGGATCGACATACCCCTGACAAATTTTTTATTTGTCCAACACTATTTTTTTTATCCACTTTTGGTGGGAAAATTTTATTCCCACCATTTACCAAATATACCCTCATTTTGTACCCCACTCCAATATACCCCCACTCTATATTTTTTGACCGACATACCCCTGACAAATATTTTTTTTGTCCAACACTCTTTTTTTTTATCCACTTTTGGTGGGAAAATTTTATTCCCACCATTTACCAATATACCCCTCATTTGTACCTGTTTACCAATATACCCCCACTCTATATTTTGGACCGACATACCCCACTCTATATTTTGTACCCCACCATTTACCAATATACCCCTCATTTTGTACCTCACTATTTACCAATATATCCCCACTCTATATTTTTGGACCGACATACCCCTGACAATTTTTTTTGTCCAACACTTTTTTTATTATCAAAATGTACCCCTCATTTTGTACCCCACTGTTTACCAATATCCCCACTCTATATTTTTGGACCGACATTGTTGCCTCATCCCACAGAGGGCTATTGTTGCCTCTTCGCCTTATATATATGTGTTGCGTATTTTTATACCCCCTTACAAATGTTGATGCTTTTTGAAACTACATCCGTAGGCGTGTTAATCACCTTCCCCGTGCATCATTTGAGTAATCCCTATATATTAATACACTAACGTGATTTCTCACGTTTTGAGCGCAAAAATTTTTTCCTTTTTTTAGTCCCTTTATGTACTTTTTTAAATCCCTTTATATATACGACTTAGTATTTTGGAAGCACGAGAGAGGAATCGTATCTAGATAAATAAGATGCGAAATTTGCTAGAATTCGTATCTATCTCCTGGAAGGTAAATCGACGAGCTCTAAAATATTTACGATCAAATCGTATGTAAGTAAAAATGGTAAATATATCTTGCGTATTTTTGTACTCCCAATTGTTTACCAATATACCCCCACTCTATATTTTTAGGCGGACATACTCGACATAAATTGAACCAACCAGATTTATGTTTGTAATAGTTAAATACGATTTATGTTTTTCAAGTCGTATTTACTATATATATGATTTCACGACAAAAAACAAAAAAATTTAAAAAAATGAATCCTATTTATCTCGGAATAAGGTAAATACGATGCAATTTTTAAGGAAATTTGATTTATATTTGATGAAGGTAAATACGACCTACTATTTTGAAGCCTTACGGGAGGAATCGTATCAGATAAATACAATGCGAAATTTCTTTGGAATTCGTGATTATCTATCTCTGGAAGGTAAATACAACAAGCTCTAAATTATATATAACATGCTTAGTTGGTTAGTTAATATCTACAACGAAATTTCAATGCCATTTTTTTAACCAATAGTTGACATCCATTTTTTTGAACTATCTTGCCTCATTATTGTTAAAGAGTGTTTTTATTACATTTCTCATGATCTAAATCACCATCATGCATTGGTTCGTATCTTCGCAAATATATCATATATAAAGACAACCACGTTAACATAAAAATTCTCTTCTATGTTTAGTTGTAAATTATCAATTCGTATCAACCACTAAGTTTGTAATACATAATTTTTTAATTTTTTTCACAACTTATAACCACGCCCCTGTGCATCGCATGCAGTGTAGAATGAGTCATCTATATAATGAGCTTTTGGACACGCTTAGACTTCATCCCACCAAATTTATTGTTGTCTCTTCGTCTTATATATATGTGTCGCGTATTTTTACGCCCCTAATAAATGTTCAGTGTTTTTGAAACTACATCTGTGAAGCGCAGTGTCAGCACTCGCCCTCATCGCATAAGCAAGGCGTGTAATGTCCTAGTTGTATTAAATTGCGTGAGTTATATACTCACTCAAAACTGATTTTATTTAACACAAAAGTTTGGGACTGCGGTTAAGTGAGTCATTATATCACGTCCCAATCTAATCCCCTTCTAGAAGTTCTCTCAAGTAAGTATCTTTGAGATGGACATACGTTATGTGGAATATATATTGACATATTAGTAGTTCCAAATAGTAGCATATATAAAAACTGTTACAATCACTTAAATTCGACTTTATGGGCCGTGATTTTATAATTAGATGCCTTTAGTTACCATCGATTTCAATTAGTATATTACACTTATTTTTCATCCTTGAATTAATTCTAACTTTTTCAGAATCTCAATAAAAGGGATACAATGTCATTAACCTCAACTGCTTTCTATTTTAGTTATTTAATAAGTTAACGGAGGTTGATGTATTTGGTCTAAATTTTGGACTAGATATATCAATCTATATCGAACATTTTTTGCTTATAAAAGAACTGAAAGGAATACTATTTATTTATTTATTTTTATTTTTGAAAAAATATATGAAAAAGTAATATAAATTGTAGAGATTGATAGGCATGAGTCAATAATAATAATAATAATAGTACTAAATTACTAATATCACGGGAGTTAGTTTAGGTCGCGATCAATCAAATAAATAGTCAAGCAAGGAATTCTTCCACGAAACTAACGGGTAGTATTGCATTTTGCAAGTTCGTCAGCCATGACATCAGCATTTTCAAACGTCGATATTTCCTCCCAATAATATATGGCAATATCAATGACCGCAATAAGCCAATAACATTCTTCTATGATGATGACGCAAGAGTAATCTTCTTAGATAAACAAGTCACACTGTTTTTGAGATGTATAGAAAATATTTGAGAAAAATGGGATATGGGAATTTAACTTTACCGATGCGCGAGTCACACTGTATTGTTAGGTGCGTTTGATTCACTATGCACTGAGGGACTGAATTGGACAACTTTAATTGGACTCTGTTTAATTTGAAAATTGTTCACAGTACGGGACAAAAATGAGAGTAAAAGGACTGTAAAAAGCACCAGGATTCCTATAATTTTCAAAACCACAGTCTGATTTTTGTCATGAAGACAACTTCGATCACTCCAAAAAATACCAAAATATTATTTTTATTTCCTATTCAATAATTTTTTCTCTTTCATCTATTCTCCCCCTCTCTCTCTCCTATCTCATTCTTCTCTCTCTCTCTCTCTATCTCATTCTTTTCTCTCTCCCTATCTCTCTCTCTCTCTCTCTCCCATATCTCATTCTTCTCTATTATTTTCTATACATCTCAAATATTTTCTCATCTCGGGACCTATCTCATTCATCTCTCTTTCTCTCCCCCTTTCCATCGCTTATCTCTCTTGTATCTTCTCATCTCATGACATCTCTCTCTCTCTCTCTCTCACTCTTCCATATTCTCCTTCGTATGTTTTTCATTATAATTTTTTAATTACATTATAATATATGTTATATAAAATCATTATAATAAAATTTACATTTTTTTCTTGTGTTGTCCATGATTCAACCAAACATGGTACCGGACAAAAGTTTGTCCAGTTTTGTACTGTCCAGTCCAGTCTTGTCCTGTTTGCAAATCAAACGGACCCTTAGTATATTATAGGGTGTTTTTTTTCAACCCCAATCATCACTCACTATACCCTCACCCCTAAGTTTCTTTTTCCAAATTTACCCCTTTAAAAAACCCAAAACAGATTTATCTTTTAAATAGATAAATTCGGTGTTGAAAAAAAAAGGCAACAAATTTATCTATTTGACAGATAAATTGTAGTTAAAAATACAAAACGGATTTATCTTTCAAATAGATAAATCCATTGTCTATTTTTTCAACAACAGATCGATTTATCTATTTAAAAGATAAATTCGTAGCTAATAAGCCAAAACGGATTTATCTTTCAAATAGATAAATCCGTTGTTGAAAAAATTGAAAACAGATTTATCTATTGTAAAGATAAATCCATTTTGGCTTTTAAATAGTAACTGCAACAATTCAACATATAAAACACTCTTAAACACTATATAACTAGGTTTTAAGCACATATTTATCAAAAAATATATCGTTGTATTACCCACAATATCGTTTTATACAAAAAAATTAACCGTAGAATAATACATCAAATAGGATCTGAATCAGCTGTCAAGTCTTCAACTAAAGGTGGATGAATTGTTGGTTTTGGCATTGGAGCTAAAGTCCCCCATAGTAGGAGACGCCTAGATGAGGATCCAACCATGTAGTAGTCTCAAGAGCTGCATAAGGCTCCCATTGAGAAGCAAGTGTAGGCAGTGGACAGTTAGGTGTTAGTGCAACATGCACCCAATGAAGATTGTTCACGTTAAGAATACAAATAAATCTCCAACTCTTTGTTTTAGAAAAAGAACCTCTCAATGGGAAATATGTATATGACACCAACAAAGATAATGAGACTAGGGCCACATTATATTTGGTAGATATAATGTACCGCATCTCAGACCTCGAGAGCCACACTTGTCTGCATCCTGGGGCCTTATCCCTAACACCCTATTTGGTATAAATTTATGATTTGTTTTAATATTATTTTTAGTCCCTACAAATATAGTGAGTATCTATTTTAGTTCTTGTAAATTATTTTTTCTACAACAGTTTGATCAAAAATTATAAAAGTCTTCATTTTAATTCCTAAGATAATCTTAGAACTGATGTATCACATTTTAATCATACTGACATCAGGTGACATGACCAGTTTCCCTAAATGGAATGCGAAAGTGAATGAGAGGGATTGAAATCCCTAATTCTATTGTCCCCAAATGAAACCCCTAATTTCATTTGCAAGAAAATAGTGCAGAAGAAAGAGGCAGACATTTGGAGAAAAAGCTTCTTTGATTTGAAGAAGATATTAAAACTTTGACATTGCAGAGATTCTAAAGAACCGACGAGAGCATGAATCAAAGGTCCATCTTTCTTTTTTAACTCGTGCTTTGTATGAATTAGGTATCAGCTGAATCTGGAAAGTAATTTGTCAAACATTACACGATTACTGATACGAGCCTTGAATCAGTGACTTGTCATCTCAACGATGCTCTCTTGGGGTCAAGGGCTGAACATTTTTCTGATGAAAACTGTCGCTCATGGGAGGCTAATAATATATATGTAATCTACGAATGATGGAGATTGTGATTTGGGGTTCTGGAAAATGAAAATAGTTACACTGATCATGTGGCATTGCCGACTCATCAATGATGCAGCACCATATATACTGCATTGTAATCGAATGAATCCAATCAGAAAGTTAGTTCACCTTCAGTTATGAAATCTTAAACAGAATTTCACGTTTAATTTAGCAACATCAGCTCTAAAATCATCTTAGGGCTCGTAACGGGCTCATTTTTCGGAATGAGGAAACTACTATCGATTCTATTGTGGTTCGCATCAAGAGCTTATATTGGAGTTGGTTTGTATATAGAGGGGGTAGTAGTTCTAATTTATCTATATCTACGTGGTGGAATAGCCCTCTTGTTTACCTAGACAATATGTAACTCATCTTGTTCTTTGGGCTTGAGCACCCCTTGTACTCATTGAATGAAATTTTTGATTATCTAAAAAAAACCATCTTAGGGACTAAAATGCATAATCTCATAAATTGCATGAGATATTTTTAAAAAATAATATTATAGAGACTAAAATGGATATCCATTCTATTTGCGATGATCAAAATGATATTTACATATTTCTTGGGGCGTTTTTCGAGTGCGATGTGAGAAGTGATAATATGCTCTGGATGTAGTTTCGAAAAAACATCAACATTTTATAAGGGGGGTATAAAAATACGCAACACATATATATAAGACAGAGAGGCAACAATAGCCCTTGGTGGGATGAGGCAACAATGTCGGTCCAAAAATATAGAGTGGGGGTATATTGGTAAACAGTGGGGTACAAAATGAGGGGTACATTTTGATAATTAAAAGAAGTGTTGGACAAAAAAATTTATCGAGGTATGTCGGTCAAAAATATAGAGTGGGGGTATATTGGTAAATGCAGTGTGAGTACAAAATGAGGGTATATTGGTAAATGGTGGGGTACAAAATATAGAGTGAGGGTATGTCGGTTCAAAAATATAGGGGTACAAATGAGGGGTATATTGGTAAATGGTGAGAATAAATTTTTCCCACCAAAAGTGGATAAAAAAGTGTTGGACAAAAAAAAAAATTTATCGAGGTATGTCGGTCCAAAAATATATAGAGTGGGGTATATTGGTAAACAATGAGTACAAAAAAAAGGGTATATTGGTAAATGGTGGGGTACAAAAAATATAGAGTGAGAGTATGTCATCCAAAAATATAGAGTGGGGGTATATTGGTAAGCAATGTGGGGTACAAATGAGGGTATATTGGTAAATGGTGGGAATAAAAGTTTCCCACCAAAAGTGGATAAAAAAGAGTGTTGGACAAAAAAAAAAAATTTGTCGGGGTATGTCGGTCCAAAATTATAGAGTGGGGTATATTGGAGTGGGGTACAAAATGAGGGTATATTGGTAAATGGTGGGAATAAAATTTTACCACCAAAAGTGGATAAAAAAGAGTGTTGGACAAATAAAAAGTTTTTTGAGGGTATGTCGATCCAAAAATATAGAAATGGTATATTGGTAAACAAATGAGAGTACAAAATGAGGGTATATTGGTAAATGGTGGGGTACAAAATATAGAGTGGGGGTATGTCGATCCAAAAATATAAAGTGGGGGTATATTGGTAAACAGTGAGGTACAAAATGAGGGGTATATTGGTAAATGGTGGGAAAAAAAATTTCCCACCAAAATGTTGAAAGATGCGATCCTCTATTAATGTATGTTGATAATTGTATTAAATAATAATTTAATAATGGATTTAGTTTATACATACATCTTTAGGGCAAAAAATTCGCGTTACATTTTTATAATCTCCAAATATAGCTTAAGTCAAAAGTTTTACGAGATTATTTCCTATGGATAATCTCATAACAGGTATATTATGCATTTTAGTACATCTTTATGATAATCTCCAAATATTCGCGTTACATTTTAGTCGCGTTACATTTTTATAATCTCCCAATATAGCTTTAGGAAACTAATATCCTGTGGAATTTCGTGCGGGTTTTGTGTCGCTGATAGTACGTTCGTGGGTAATTATTTTCTGCAGATTTTTCTAAAAATCTTGTAGAAAATTTTCCTACGAATTTTTATGAGGTAGTCGCAGGAAATACATGCGAAAAATTCCGCAGGAAATATCGCAAGTAATACCAAGAATTCTATATAAATAATTTTACACCAACCATACATTAAAATTAAACTGTTTAATAATTATAAATTAATTATATGACTAAATATAATTATTATTTTTTTGACAAACAACTAGATATAATTATATTAGGCATAGTATCTAATTAGTAACTAGTTTTGTAAGTTAATATATAATAAAACATATCCCAGACCCTACATGATGTTAAAAATCTATTACGAAAGGACACATGATGTGTTTAATAAGTGTTCAAGGATCCGAAAATTTCTCACCATGAGCAGCATATCCCAGACCCTATAATCCTTTTTAAAAAAATTATATATTTATATTATGAAGATATATATAGTTGTGTAATCGTTAGTATTTTAAATGAACACAATCATCATCATAATTTTAACAGGAAACGTCGAAGGTCCATGCACGTGCACGACATTCATTCAACACCTTTCATTAGATAAGATATTTTTTTTGAGGAATTGACAAGAACTATTAATTCTTTTTTGAAAAGTAGACAACAGTTATTATAGTAGTACGTATATATCTAATAAAGAATATAGTGTACAAGTTGTATAGAATTTGTAACAAAGCGATGCGTGACAAACAATTATGTACAAAATATATAAAGACAATTTTGTTTTCAGAAAAGAATTTGTATTCATGTTAATCACTCACACATTGCATGCAAATACAATGAATGAATGTATAAATGAGCAATCACGATTTGAAACTAAACATTCTTTCACATTCTCGCGTGGCGTGCGTGGACCTTTTTATAATACTAAGATTCTTAAACAAACAAAACAAGCTCTGGTAGCCAACTTCCAACTTGAGCAATACTTGTGTTCTGTTTTTCAAAATAAAAATGATTGATTGAGACCCGTTTTATTGCTCATTTTTTCTCTATTATTTCCCTCCATTTCAAAATTAGTGCTAGTATCATTTTAGTATTGTTTTTTCAAAATGACTACTTTTGTATCATTTTTTCATTTCTTTCTATTTCTCCTTTAATTTTTTTTTATTCAAATTGAGGAAACCAATAAGTTTTAGGCTAAAGTGCACCTTCACTTATTTATTTGTTCCGCTTTGGTTCTTTAAAAAGATTAAGGTCCGGTTGTATTGATTTTTGCTTGGACTGATGATGACAATTTTGGGGAGGGACTAAGATGATCTAACAAGAAACTATAACGAGTTAGCAGGTGTTAGAGCACTCTTTTTCCTGTCGGAGTCTTATTTCCAACGGAATTCTGATCTCGGTAGGTTTTAACGAGACCCATGTATCAACCTGTGTAATGAGTTGAAGCACCCCTTGTACCTATTAATTAATAAATAATTTACCTGTTTTTTCTTTCTTGAAAATGATCTATAGATCAATAATGGGCAAAATGATACTCCCGGAGCAATTAGAGTTTTTTATTTATAAGTAATTAAAAATTATATTTGGTCATCATGTTTCTCCCTTAGTAGTTAGTACTAGTAAATTGGTCTTTTGTCTTAAAAAACGCGCCAACGACTTTGTCATGTGGCTATTAATTTTGCTGAAATAAATTACAATGGGGACCAATAACTTTGATGCAAAGAGACAAACAATGGGGACCCAATGACTTAATTTTTTTGCTGCAAAAAAAGAACATAAGTTTGTTTAAATGGAGCAAAAAATTTAGATGTTGAAAATGTCAATTGTTGTTAAAAAATAGTGGCCAGTAACAAAAGATAAATGATATAAAAAAAAAATAGATGGCGTGCGGCTAACTTTTTTTATTCTTATCAGTGTTACTTGAATGTTTTAAATTAAATATGGCAAGTTCAACTGTTTCATTTTTTTTAAGCAAATATTAGTGATTAGTAATTTGTAAAGGGCGGTGGAAATTGAACTCTAGACTTCCTTCATCAAACTCCTTTCGATTACTTCATTTAAGTCCTTGAGTTTGCTTCCTTAGGGTTGTACCTACACCATGTTTGAAGAGAAAGAGGTTGATCCAATTGTCTCTTCAGTCTCATTTGTGAATATTGAAACTTTTTCCTTCATCTTTACAATTTGTTTCTTGGACAGTACTCTTCCTCTCCACTCTCACTGCTACGTACTCTCAGTACTTCTCCTTCTGCTATTATTCTTTTTTTTGAAATCCTTTGTATTACCCCCAAAATTCTTGAATAAGCCTAAGAAAGACAAAATCAACCATATTATAGTAGTTTTTTTACAAGCAAATGTTTGAATTCAGAATTTGAACCCTGAACCTCTTACATGTACTCTCATTCGGTGTCTCTTAGCTCACTATCTGAACTACCTTCTTGGAAACCATATCATAACTAGATAATCCACCCTACTCCATCAATTTTCTCTACAAGATCAACACCACACAAACCCATTTCAATACAATTGGTGCTAAGATAAACTAAGTCGTCCATTAAAAGGACCCCAGTAGCCCGATCCACCTTGCCCAATAAACCCAATCTAGCCAATAAGGAACCAACCCACCCACGACAGAGGTTCGAAGTCGTCCTCCTAAGAAGAGCTTAACCTAGGCGATTTTCAAGAGCACACACCAATCACTACCATGTTGGTCGCTCTTGAAAATTGCCTAGTGATTGGTGTGTGCTCTTGAAACCCTAACTTGCTAGAGGAGTCGAATCTTCCACTTTTACACAAGAACAATAGCATATTTCATAAGGTGCAATTTTACTGTTTGTTGTCATTGCTTCTACGGGCATTAAGTTTTGCTTAAGAATTTGAGAGAAGAGATTTTAAGTAGAGTACTAAAGAGGTTGGTTGAACACATAAAAACGGCAATAATGAACTACAGAATGTTATGACACACAATGTGAATAAGTGTGTCGATGATACAATACAATGAGTAGACTACCCCTCTTTTGATGATATTTGCATTTGTATAATGGAAAAAACGTGAACATATAAAGTTTAATTAAACAAAACTAATCATTTGGAACACACTTGAGAAAAATATAGTAAAGTGTTTCCAGTTCCAATTAAAAGCTACTAAAAACGAGAAATGTTTTGGTCACTCAAATTTTTAAGTGTCATTTTCAAAGAGAGAAAATAATGTTCTTATAACTGAAGGATAGCAACTTTGTTGAGGTCTATAATTATCACCGTTTTCGGGACTATAAGTACAAAATAATTGGTAACCTAAATTCCATTAATAAACAGGAAATATAAAAAGTAAATATTCAGGATGGGCACTAATGCCTCTAAAAGCAGCAACTGGCCCATTTGATGTACTTCCATTTCACTTTTTCAAATCAACCTCTGCCTCTCCCTGCACCTACCACGAGAAAAAACATTGGATATTATTCAATGAACCACAATATCCAACCTATTTAATTATGTTCAATAAGGGGTCTCTGAGGACCCAAATTGGAGGTGACACAGGGACCATTTGTTATGTTCAATTAAATATTTATTAAATTACAAGTAATACTCATAGGTCTGCGATATTTAAACTTCCTTCAATAATCATTTACATTTTACATTGAAAAAACTTCTGGCCCATCAGGAGATCACTTAGGTGAAAATCAAATCAAAGTATAATACAGTAAGCAGTGTTGTCGATGGCAGATCGCGGCTTACGGCAGCGGGCCAAAAATCTGCTATTTTAAGCCACCATAAAATGCCATGGGGCTGCCATCCTTCACAAATTGATCACAGAGGTTGTCAAAAAATCTGCCACTGCAATCCGCCATGGCCGATATTTGACAACACAGGCAGTAAGTAGCCTATTTCAGGGTCAATTTAAATAAAATTAACAGCTGGTATGCATGCAGTACTCGCATTTTGGAATGATATATAAAGAGGGAGGACCATTTACCTCTATTTCCACCAGGCTTTCCACCTGGGCCACTCCTGCCTCGTCCTCCTCCTGGCCCTCTAGCCCCACCTTCATCAAAGCCACGCCCAATTCCTTTTGGTTGACGCCCACCAGGACCTTCGTCCCTACCTCTTCCTCTTCCGCGTCCCACACCAGGTGGCTTGCGATCTGAAAAATGTAACATTAATCAAATATCACTCTAGTTTTTTGTAACTAGAGAAGACTACATAAGTAGCACTTCATGAACATAAGAATAACTCCTGGTGATGAAACTGTTACTTAATTTTTTGCTGATCCCGAAAAATAACAAGTTGTCTCTTAAATTGTTAGGTTCAAGAAGAACAAAACAGAATGCATCTGTGTTTACTTTTACCTTTTGTTTAGGCTCAAGAATAATAACAAAACAGAAGACGAAAACCAGCTCGATGTCAAAATTGCTTACCAGTGCGACTCTTGGTTTCTTCTTGGACTTTATCAATAACCTAAATCAGCAGGCAGTAAAGCTAAATTAGTGGAAAAATACAAATATGTCTAACATCTTAAAAGTAATCAATCAATCTATTATTATTCACTGAAAGAGAAAACAAAAAAGACTTCACACCACTACACACCTCATCAGGAACGCGAAGGTATTTAATGGTATTACCGCGAATGTAGCATTCAGGCATTCGCCAAAACCTATCTCCATCCTACATTGCCAATTTCAATCAAACACTCTAAGTTGTAACAAAAAAAACAAATGATAAATACAAGAATGAAAGCAAGAAGGGCTATCAAAAAGAACATTACTTTAGAGGTACAGATGACTTCTCTGAGATGGATATTCATCCATGTATCACAATTAACCAAATGGCCGTTATAAGTCTCCCCATTTTTCAGTTCAACCAACTGTGACAAAAATTAAATTATAACCCAAAAATTTATAAGTTACAAATCAATTCCCTCAAAAAAAAAAAACAGTAGTAATATATTATATGAATAAGGTAATATAAAGCAAAAGGCTTCACTCACCATGGGGTGCCCTTGGGCAGTTTTGAGAAGCGAAAGCGGCAACTGCGAAGAAAGAATGAACGATCAGAGAATTGGGGTAAAAATAGCGGTGAATGTAATCCTAACCCTAACCCTAACCCTAGTTGAAACATAATGGGTATTGAGGTTTGGGGGTAAAAAATCAAATATTTGACAAAAAGGAATGAATTTGATGCGATCTAGGTATCTGTTCCATGTCCAATCATTGTTTGTGCTGAAAAAAAAAACAGAGGACTTACCATGTTGTCGTGAATAGATGGTTGTGTATTGTCCCTGATTTAAGGAAAAGAAGCGAGCACTCGAGCAGAGAAAAAGGAAGAGGATGAGTGAGATTGTTAGCTTTACAACTCTACACTACACTGTTCAGATTCAGAGTCAACTGTCAAAAGGAGCGCTCAACTTCACTTTCTATTTCTTTTCCTTTTATTCATTGCCGGTGTTTTGATATTTGAACTTTTTTTTTGGTAGATTGAAACCAACCTAGAATTCAATTCTACTCTCTCCGTCTCAAAATAATGGTCGTTTTAACTCATTTAACGAATATTAAGATAAGAACATAAAAGGAGGAGAGAGAATAGTATATTTTTACAAATTATTATTATCAAACATTAAAGTGATGAATATTACTTTAATTAGAGGATACAATTGGAAAAAAGCCATTAATATTGTATTGAAAATCGTAAACAACAATTATTTTAGGACAAATTTTTTGCTAAAGTGACTATTATTATGAGATGGAGGGAGAACATCGTAAACTCAAAACCAATTTATATTAACTCATGATAATTTTTTAATTTTTGAAGTGCAAGATGTTATTTAGTTCAATACCAATATCAAATTTTATTTAGTTCAAGTTTTAAAGAAAAGAATGTAAAGTCCGAACCACCAAAAACCGAATGATGCACAATGAGCAATGATGCACTATTAGAGTTTAGAACGTGAGTTTCTTAGCCTTAACTTATCATCCGCTAATTTAGTTCATGCTGAGTCCAGAAATATTGGGAGAACATTGTAACTTGCATTCATTCTTACACAACCATACTAGTGTCCTCTATAGCTTGATGTCATGTGTATACACAACATATTATGATTTGATTTACAAGCTTTGAGATAGGCTTATTTTCCATTCTATTTATACAGGCACTTCCATTTAACCTTTTTTTTTCACGAAAGCAGTGACCTCTAAAAAAAAACTTTCCCAAGCAAAGAAAAAACAATATCAACGAAGGCCTATATAAGATCCAAAGCAAGAGTGCAACTATAGAATTTTGCAGAGACCATCAGCGAAGTAATGCAATGTCAGGCAGGAATAATGTCCAATAAGAGAAGCTCAGCACATCAAGCACACTTGCCAACGACACTCCATTAAATTTGAACATCTGAACAAATGTTTTGTCCATGGTATTTGTACAAAATAATTTACGTAGTCCCTTAACTTTTTTTTTTTGGTGACTGGGCGAACCGACGAAGACATAAGCTCGAACCCCGCGCAAAGATCCCAACGTGGACAACGGCGACTAATCTGCAGTCGGACCGTCATCGACAACCCTGGCCAACGGAAATTTGCTCCAACCGGGAATCGAACTGGGGAGCATACCCAGCCGACCCCCAGCGGGACTCAATGGGGGACAAACCCACCAATTGAGCCAACCCCGTTGGTTACGTAGTCCCTTAACTTACAACATAAAAATGACGATTGGAGTAAAAAGCCTATGATTAATTACATCTGCATTGTTAGTTCTGACCGCTTATGAATTTTTGTCAAGTCAACTAAATGGCGCATGGTTGGCCTGCCATGGGGACAATTCCACGGGGACTTCAGCGCAGCCAAATGCTCAAGTATCTGAAACAATTAGAGTAAGCTAAAAAGTCAGTCTATAAGGGTGAAAAGTTCAAACTTCGATTTCCACTCGACCAGATAGTTAGTAAATGTGTGTTTTTATGAAGGGGAGGGGCGGTGCTAAAAATTGTGTTTTACTACCTTCTGCATTTCATTTCTTCCAAGTGCATCACCAATCATAATTGATGATCGACAAGCACGTGATGCCAACATTGCACGAACTCTTGAAGGGCAAATGGAATCTGAGGAATCGTGTCTATAACTACCGATAATGGAGCATTCCCCATGACCATCACCATCAGACAGGGTAGAGATCAGCTCCTTAACATCTGTCATGAAAAAAATGGCGATCATATTCATCGCTCAATACAATTTTATTTCTTAGTGATAGTCTTCTTCAATACATCATTCTATAAACAAGTGATTCACAATGATTAAACAGAATCTCTTAAAGATTGTTTCAGCAACAAGAAAAAGTTCCCTTGATGTTCACAGGATTCAAATACGTATATGGGCAATCTTTAGATCCAAGCTTTAGCTTAGGCACATAGGTTTATTTGGAGAAAAAATACAAAATCTCGGTATCATGGAATGGACAAAACATCAATTAAATGAAAGGTCGCTTGTAAGAGCATTGTAATGAGTTTTAAGGCGAAGAAAACCAGGCACCACTGACTCTCACAGGGGAGAGGGCTTTACTAAAGTTTTGCCACAGTGCGAGTGTTGTATATGCATCCTAAAGCATGTTCATGCAGAACATGGTGGATCTAACATTTAGCATAAGTTAGTTGAACATGTTACCAATCCTTCAATCACTGTTTTAAAGGGGGAAAGTGTTAGACCTCTCATTAGAAAGGTATATGAGAGGAGGATAGACACCAAGGTTGCTGTCCAGGGCACCAGGGGCGCCACTGATGTGGCCCAAGAAGGCTGATTGAGTGCAGTACAGGGCACCAGGCGCCAGTGTTGCTTGTGCATTTTATTATATTTAAAGTTATAGACAGTTATTTGGGTAGTTATTTGTTGTACTAAATAAAGGGAAACTGTTTTAGGAACAGTTATCTTGTGTATTTTGCGTGGTTTGGTGTAAGGAAGAGACTAGAGATTCTCAAATTCTTAGTGTGTGTGAGATTGTTCTTTGTAATTGCTGTGTGAAATTCATCAATGTAATTCTGTTTGTATCAATATACATACCAGAAAATTGCCCCAACATTCTTTACTTTGGTGCTAGTTCTATCGGAAAGATCCTCTCCATTTCTCAAGGAAAATGAGAGCTCAATTATTTTTTTTTGACAATTGAGAGCTCAATTATTATGATCTTAGATACATAAATGCATACATTTTTAAAATTGGTGACACAAATTACACATTTATTGGCATTTATACACTCAAAATCATAGTAATGGAGCTCTCCATTTCTTTCAAGAAAAAGAGACGATCACTACTCGTTTTGATCCAATGCACATGGGATGTATGTCCTTGATCTATCCTGATTATATGAACTGACAAAATTATTGAATTAATCACATATAAAGTCCACGAAATTCAAAGCTTTTACCATCAATTCCAAACATAGTGTTTTTACTGTAGGGGACAGATTTTAATTTATAACGGCATCCAGGTGGTGCATTTGGATCCTCTACCAAAGTAAATCCATTCTTCCTGAAAATGGAGACAATGCAAATCCATGTTAGACTGTTAGTAGCTACAATAGAACTTAAAGATGCAAAAGTTAACACAAAAGTAAACCACGGAATATCATAGAAAATTGAATTCAACTTCTATGATAACTGCCATAGAAAAAAGTAACTCATTGTAAGAGTAACTGGACCAAACATAATGGTGTATCAGCATTTCATAAATTATGCAGAAGTGTGAATTTCTAATGTGCGTGTAGCAATTATAGCAGACACACCAGACAACACAACCATAGTTAAAGACATTATTAGCCTACACGAAACAAAGTTAAATAATTTGGGGGCTCTCAAGTTCACAGCTTTGACTTTTGTTTCCAGCTCAAGCTTTGCCAACTTGTCAATTTTAAGAAGACACTTTCTTTTTCTCAGAACGTCAAAAATGTAACTTGAGATTAACGGGTATCATACTTTTCAAATATATGATATGAAATCACTTCATATACTATATCTGTAATGGCTATAGCAAACAATAAACATAAACAGTCTGATTGATGTCGGATTGATATTAGAAATTTAGAATCCTGCTCATTAAATCTAGTTTCTGACAAAAACTCAAAATAAGGAAAATCAACATATCACACTTAATCAAACATGGCTCTAGTTATACCTGATAATATCCATGTGCATTGAAGCAACTATTTCGTCTTCAGGGGATAACTCCATACTTATTGGCCTACATATGCAAATTTTATTGGTAGAATTTAGATCATGAACAAATAAAGAGAAGACCCAATATTACTTCGTTATGTGCCATCTGGGCAATGCAGAAAATTTATCATCCGTTTACACAACAGTAAGTGATTGTGCTTTGACAAGTCCTTTACTTTCTCCACAAGTTTGCATCATAATAAGTAATTTCCTTTTACTACCATGTTATTGAGTATTGACGGCGGTCCCCTCCATTCCAGAGAAAAAAAGTAATACTAATGTATAAAGATTGTAAGAGAACAAAATGATGTAAACTCCTCACCTAAGCAGAGGCTGTTGATTCAAGATGGTTGATTGGGACAGACACTCAAAATTGTATTTCTCATCAGCAGCATGCTGAAAATAGATTACTCTCCATCACAAATTATGTTTTGCAAAAAATAATGACATGTGAAATTCAGTAAAAGAATGCATTTATATGGATTAATTATTGAAGGGGGTGGTGGAAGAAACTGCAGAATCTGTAGTTCCAAAAGTATATTGGAAATTACCTGATCCACGATGAATAAATCTTGATCCAATTTACCAATGATAAATCCGAGATTGAATTGCCCAATCACCTGTTAAAGCATAATATCTAAGTAATCAGCCAACAATTACATGATATATATAACCAGAAAATGCAGGTATAATCGAACAGCTAAAGGTTCAAATATAAATTAGGCATGAGAGATTAGATATGTAGATTTTGTATTCTGAAAACAAAATATTTGGGTGTTACAGTGGGGAAAAAAACTTACAAAGGCCTAAACAGCTTAGTCACTACAATTTTAAAAAATTACAATATAAATCATACTAACAACCTTCATTCTGCTGAAGTCTTCCTTCTTGAACAATCTTTCCAGTTCAGTAGCTGCTGCTGCTAAAACTGTTTCTTTCTGCTGTTCAATTGCTGGTTGGGAAAGCTCCAGTGTTGCATCCATATAGTGACTAGAATAATTATGAGAATGAGTTAGCCTATATATGATTTTCCGATTTTATACAAAGGATACTGAAATAAAGACCTTTTGCCTTTAGCTTTTCCGCAACTATATTTACTTGATTGCATCAAAGAAAGCCTCTTCGCTCTCCTATTCTTAAGGTCTTGAAAACAAAATTGCATGCTGGAGAATATCTTCTGACCAGAAGACTTAGGCGAATCTAACCGTGCAGGCGATAATGGAGGGTGCTCTGAAGTATTGATCTGATCATTGCTAGATGGTGTAATTGATGCTGTATCAGCTAGACATGCTTTATTCTCTTGATGTAGTTTCTGCAAAGCATTACATGAACATATGAAAACTAAGAGAAAGAGCAAGTATTATTATTTAATTATTCTCCCTTTCTATTTGGATAAAAGAAGAAATTTTCTTGAAAAGGAAGAAGTACAAAGGAGAGGGAGATTGGTCTTCTCCTTTTGACAAAACAATATAAAAATGCTCAATGAATAAGGTAAGACATTAAGACTGTGTTGAGTTATTTTATGTATTAGTATCTGGTTTCCTGCTTGAAACTTCGGGTTAAATGATCCGAAATACAAAAACTTCAAAATGTAAATTTTAATGAAAGAATATCAAATGAATCTATAAATCAATATATAATACGACCACATACAATACTATGCTGTGAGAACTATAAGTTTATATTAATGGAATTTTAGCAATTCAAACAAATCTTTGGAATGCTTGACTGTAAATTGAACATACCATTTTGGGTTCTCTGTCAGTAGAGTCACCTCCAAAAAAAACTGAATTTCTATTTTTGTGGATGATTCTATCAGGATTAAGTTCCTGAAAAAATTTAATCTCACCCGGCTTAGTAGATTCTTTAATTTGGTCAAAACGAAGTGATGATCTCGTTATCAACTTATTTGTTTCAGTATTTGCAGTATTCGATTCACAACGAGAAACTTGATTTCTGAGGACAGGCACTTCAGATAAGGCTGTAATGATGTCATCACGCTTTCTTTTATTCACAACAACAAATTTGTTAAGAGTTGACTGAACGTGTCTCGAATGATTAGATGAATATTTTTCAGAAGAGCCACCACTCTCAACTGTCCTTGAGACCAAAGTAGCTTGATTACGCATAACACGATCAATACTTGACGACTGTCTTCCACTCTTATCACCCTTTAAAGTGCTGTGTGCTCTGAGAGTGAACTCCCGGCCCATCAAACTCCCATCATTGTCACAAATTAACCCTTCTTCATCATGTGGGGATTGATCATCGTTAACAGACATAGAAGCACTTTTGGAATCAGTAACATGTTTCTCCTTGGGCTCATCATGAGATATACTATCACCGTTGCAGTCAGTATTATTCTCATCCTCAGAAATACTACCAATGTTGCACTCGGTATAATGCTCTTCCTGAGGAAGACTGCCTTCAGGGGGCGATGGTTTCGGAGATTTTGTATTAGAAGAACATAACTCAGCACAGTCTTCTTTATCAGCAGGCTGCATAATTTCGTTAACAGAGTAACAGACATTACTGGGTGAATAAATTTGTTGTAAGCCCTCTCTCAGAGCTTGCAATATGGAAATTTCGTCAGAAACAAATATCTTTCTCTTATCAGGAGTCACATTGACATCATACGCTCTAGTGGGAACATTAAAGCTCAAAATTGCAATGGGATATTGTTTAGAGTTTGCACTTCTATACAACTCATTCACAAGTTTGTTGACTCTAGGCATATCCACGGGTCTACCGTTTACAAAAAAATACTGCCTATCCCCCGAATTCCGTCCGTTACCCTGTCCAGATTTGGAAACAAAACCATCAACTTTGCAACTCTCTGATATACATAACGCTATGGGCTCTAAGCAGTTGAAAGTGTTCACGCCAAGCACTGTTATGATGTTATCCTTTAGAGAATCACTTCCTTGGGTATTAAGTACCACAGACCTTACGTTTCTGCCAGTTGTGTTGCTGCAAACAAAACGAACTCCTTTTGCTATAAGAGCATATGCCTGAAGAGTATTCCATAGAAGAATATATCACTATTAAAAAACTCACTGAAACATGATAAAGATATGCAAGAATTACATGATAAAAATAAGAGTTTAATTGCTAAGCACTATCAAGGCAAACCTTTTTACAACCACAACCAATAACAATTGATGTATGGTTGACATAAAAGATGGTTACTAATTGACTAACTTCTTCTTAATGACGTATCAACTTGTAATTGGTAGATGGTGTAAAACACTTATACACCTATTATGTATATAAATTAAATCCTAAAAATAATCAATAAAGAAATCCCAAAAGCATGAATAGAACATCAGAAATTAATACACAATTACTCACAAAAAAAAAAAAGAGACTCACATTCAAGAGAGTAATCAACTTGCCATATTCCTTGCGTATGTTACGATGAAACTCTTTGCTCCGTACAGGCAGATTGGAGAACAATTTCTTAACAGTAACAGTGGTTCCAATTTGTCTCGCGGTTTTCCTTTCGGCCGCTACAACACCGGAATGGTCATATGTTAGGTGCGTGGCGACAGGCTCACTCGCCGTTCTCGTTTCAACGGTCAAGTTTCCCAGCGCACAAAGGGAACTCAACGCCTCTCCTCTGAAGCCAAAAGTAGTCAGAGACTGAAGATCATGAAACTCCGATAACTTTGAAGTATGATACTTGAGTCCAAGAACCTAAATTCACTTCCCCAAAGAAACATTAATAAATTTAACTCTAATACTAATTTTTAGGGTTTTGAAGTTTCGGTAAAGACTAAAGAGTATACCTTGAAATTGTTAGGGGAAATGCCGCATCCGTTATCGATGACCTGAAACGATTCTTCGCCGAAATCTTTGAGAGAGATTTCGATGCTGGTGGCGCCGGCGTCTAAGCTGTTTTCGACGAGTTCCTTAACTGCGGAGGGGAGGTCGAGGATCACTTGACCAGCGCAGATTCTGTGAACGATTCCCTTAGCGATGGGTTTGATAATTTGCGATTCAGCTGGCATTGCTGCTTCCCTATGCTTGATTCACTGTTGGAGTGTTTCTTCTGTGATTTGAGCCACAGAAACTGCATACAAAGTTTGCCGCCAAAATTGATGCGAGAACGAAACCCAAACGAGGGAGAAAGAGGAATAAAATAACGTTCGGCGCTTGAGCTTGGTTAACTTCTTTCTAATGCGGCATAAGGTTATCCGTTTTCGATTTACCTCCTATTTTAGGCTCTCTTTGGAAAATTAAAGCGGATACGAATAAAATAACATATACAGGATAAACAGTTTATAGTAGATGAGTTGATAGTGAATAAACAAGCGGATATTAGATAAATTAGTTTATAGGGAAAGAGTTGATAATAATTAAATTTTAAGTGTTTGATAAAATTAGCGGTTGAATTAGTTTATAAATATAAAATGATATAAATTTTATTTTATCTTTCAATTTTACCCTTGTAGTTAAATTCGTCTTTAAAGAAACTATGATAAATAATAGATTGAGAATCTGAGATGGTTCCTTAGTAATTGGGTATGTGCTTTTGTCAAATTTCATGCTAGATATCCTCATGTGAAAGAGAATCCTTCTCTTGTAGTAAAATTTGACCATCATAATTACACCAACGGTAAACCTTAGTTTACCAATCGCCTTGTTATAATACAAGATCGACTTTTCGATCACCAAGGCGGGAATTCATCCTAAATGGAAAACGCGTTTTGGGCTACTATACAATGCAACAAGATTAGTATGGAACCTAATGTTAGCATAGCTTATTTAATGCTGCTATGGAAGTACAAATGAGATGAGATCAAGCATAGATAGGTAGTAGGAGTTGATAATGGAATAGAATAAGGTCGATGCCATTTAATGCGTAGATTTTGTGGATCACAGTTCCCAGTGTTGTAGCTCATGAAGTGTGTGCCACAGTAGCATGGAGTGAGGGACTTTCTGAATTTAGTAATGTAGAAATAGAAACACTGTCTAATTAGATTTTATTAAAAAAATTATATCAAAAAATTTTAGTTCGCACCTACCCTTAAATGTAGATAACACATAGTTTTTTTGACCTCTACTATCACCATTTATATCCCCGCCCAACAATTTTCTTCCAATTTTACTCTTCAAAATTGTCCAAAACAGATTTACTTACTAAATAGATAAATCTGTTGTGTTAATTTTAGGCGATAGATTTATCTATTTGTTAGATAAATCCGTAGTGAAATATCCAAAACGAATTTACCTAACAAATAGATATATCTGTTGTCTAAAATTAACACAACAGATTTATCTATTTACTCTCTTCCTCTCATAATAATTTTCGTTTTAGTTCATTTCACGCATATTAAGAAAATACTATAAAAGAATGAGAGAGAATAGTGTTTTTACCAAATTATCCTATCAAACATTGGGAGCGATGAATATAATAACTTGAGAGTGATGAATATTATTTTAATTAGATGGTGTAATTAAAAAAAATTAATATTGCAATGAAAATTTGAAGTGACAATTATTTTGAGACAAATTTTCTATGGTAACTTGACTATTATTGTGAGACAGAGAGAGTATCATATAATATTAACCCTGTGCATTGCACGGGCGTATTGTCTAGTTTGAGAAGAAACCTCGAGTTGCAAAACATTATCAGACACCAAACTATCTCCCCAAAAAGTGTACAAAATAGAAAAATGGGTTTGGACTTGATTTCAAAAATGGCGAAGGGTTGTTGGAGATTTTCAAAACTTGAGAAATCAAATAACACAAAATAAGAGACTCGAATAAGGATGGAAACAGTATTAAGTTACCCATGTGCTAGATAGATATGTCCAAGCGCATCGCTCAAGTGCATTTCCTATTGCTTGATTATGTGGTAAATGTACCCAGACAAATATGATATGCCTATGTGCATGGTTGATGTACTCATAGTGTGTCTGGTTGCACGGTTGGGTTGAAAAAACCGCATCCCGAGGCTGCATTGTGTGAGACGCTATGATTTGTAGAGTCTGTCTCAACGTGCGTTTATGTCATTCCCATCAAGAAAATAAACAGACGCTCAGTCGCATTTTATATATGCTCGAGCACATTTTTCGTTGTCAGGTTTTGTGCAATGTGCGTCCAAGCACATAAGCATGCACTCAAGCATCCATAAACACACTACTTTCATAGGGGTTATAACTCCCTATATATGAAAGGTTGTTTCTCTTCACTAAGAGGCACTAGATGTTCTATACACAAATATTATGGCACCCAAAAAAACACAATTTATTACTATTTTATCAATCCAATTTGTTCCTAATTTCTTATGCACAGGGGAATTTAGAGGCTATTTTTGTCATTTACCATTATTGATAAGCATGAATAAAAAATGCAAGCCAATTCAAGAAACTATTATTATATCCTAAAAGGAATTTGTTGGTTATCCAATTTCATCCAACCTAAAGTAATTGTTTCACATATGCAAGTTTTTCCTAGCTTTCATCTTACTCCTCTATATAGCATTTTCACCAAAAAGGTATGAAGTCATAATGGAGATAGAATTAAACCTACTATAAGAATGTGATTGAATGAAGTATTTTTTGGGAGGAATTAAAATATTTTACCTTAATATTTTAAACTAGAATATTTCACCTCTCCCAAAAAATACTCTATCCAAACACTCCCCAAAAATATAATCAATAATCCTTAAACTATTCTAATCTCATCAAGTTATTCCATGAACTATCAACCTCTCTCCTATTTAAAAAGTAATTGAGAAGCTAAATTGATGAAATTATAATACTTTAGAGACTCTTACAGAAATACATTACACAAAACTGCAGGTAACTCTAAATCAAATTAAACAATGACAGGCCATTGTCAACATATTCACCTCCTATATGGATTTGCAGAAGGCAACACATCAAACACACAATTACTGTGTCTGATTTATTTCCAGGGGGAATTACGCCACAAATCACAAATACAATGCCATAAAATTAACTTATGAAATTAGCAAAATAAGAACTAGTTTATTTTGTATATAAAAAACTGGGTATTTACAAGGAGAAATCCAAGAATTTGAAGGGCACTCCACAATGCCAGGGGGAGGGGAGAAATAGTTGGATTATCAAGGTCACTAAAAATAAACTTTATCTCCGGTAAGTTAACTATGAAAAATTTGGATGTAAAAGGAAAAAAAGGGAAAACCTATGATATGATATTGTACAATAATAAAAGGCATGACCAATGATACTATTTTCATATCGATTGGTCGTTGACCTTGTGAGACTGACTATTTAGATGATAAATTAAAAATAATATCCTAAGCAAGAAATGCTATGCTTTACATGAAATAGCTCAATGATGTCTTCTTTCTGGATCCACCTTCTCCATAGAGGTCATTCCATTGAAGTAGCTCATTCATATTTGTTGATTCTGATGACACACTTGCGCACACCTGCATAAATACACGTGACACGTTAGTTTTAGGCTTTCACATCCATGACAATAAAAAGTGATAGTGCTAAAGCAGATGTAAAAAAAGGGATGAAATGAAAGTACCTGCTCATGTGCATATCTAAAATCATCCATCTTTAAAGGCCGAATGTCGGCACTGCTACACAATTCAGGTAATGGTTTGTTCTCAGCTAATGCAGAGCTTCTATCCTGAAAGACATTTCATGTAAAAGTGAGGAAGAGATCATTGGGCACTGAACTGTTATGGGCACACATTTGTCTTTCTATATTAAAAAGGAGGAATTCCACATTGCAATTTACAACTTCAACACTAAAATGAATTGACTCATGCATCAGTACTGTTGGAAATATATCTAAGCTTTCTCCCAATAATTTTCATTGCATTTACATTATAATTTGATCAGCACTCAACAGAATTTCAACTTCAAGCACTGTCTATTTCTAAAGGTTTTACAAGGCATGTCATACAACGGGTAGTGAAACTTTATGCAATCCCTAAGCACAACCAAAATAATACATGGAAGACAAAACATGATGAATTCAACAAAGGAAATTATATATATATGAACTAACCCTCTTTTCCTTGTCCAAGATCTCTTTTATTGGACAGTGAGCTGCTGTGACACACAGATTCTGCAATCAAAAGATAACAATAAGAACCTTTTATCTAGAATTATATGCTACCTTCTCAAGCAAGCAAGATTGGATGATTGATAGAAAGATAACCTTTAGGTCACTTCCGGAGTACCCATCACTCATATTTGCTATTGCTTCTAAATCAACATCAGGCGCCAAATCTTCTTTTGCTAAAATGACTCGCACAATTTTTTGTCTGTTTGTTGCATCTGGCAGACTAACCATCAATCTACAATTGTTTTTAATAAAGACCACCAGTTAGAATAAATCCCGTTTACAAATCATAAAATACAATAAATCGAATATCTTAGAATTTTGACATGGACCTAACTCAACAGATAATAGCTCATGAGATGACTGTTTCCCCCAATCCTTTAAATACTACTCAGGTCATTTCATTATACAATACGAAACTTACGACACACGCACACCCCCTATGCCCAAGACCCCTCATTAGACATTTTGCAAGTGACCCAATAAATCTAACATAGGCCCATATATCATATTAGAATTTAGGCTTTTAAGACGAACTCTAACCCAAAGTTAGCTCATGACGTGAGGATTAGTCTCCAGTTAAACATATACTCTCAACAAAATCAAACATAGTATATTTACCTTCGCGGAAGCCTCCTAATAACAGCCTCATCAAGATCAAAAGGCCTATTTGTAGCAGCAAGAACAAGTACACGTTCTCTATCTTTTGTACGCAAACCATCCCAATTAACCATAAATTCATTCTTCATTTTGCGCATAGCCTCATGCTCACCAGGATTTTCACGTCTCCCTAACATACTATCAACCTGCAACAAGTACCACAGCTATAAAAACGGATAACTGAAACTAAGAAAACAATAGTAGCTACAATAGGAACAGAGAAGAGATTCAATTTTGTATATGCATTTATTTCAGCCACTTTTTGGTTGGATTATGATTTTGGAATTTTAATTGAACATTTTCAGTAAATAGTGCAAATAAATTGGAAATTCAGAACTGAGGTGTTCAGTAACTAAATTTTGAACTTTCGGATGAAATCACTTAAAGAAAATTCACATATTCACGTAAAATGTTGGACGTAAAACAGCCACTGTCTTGCAGTTTCAAGACTCCCAAAGTGGCTTAGCCTTTCTCTTGACCCAAAATCTATTGACCAATTACCAGATACACCTATCCCCAACCACCAATTTGATGCACATAGATATCATGCCAAACTTAAACCAATCCAGAAATGGCTCAACTGACCTAACTTTCTTGATTTCATCCCTCAGTGGCTTGAAAAACATTGTAAAATTAAATCTATTTGGATTCGGAAGTTAATACCTCACGTTTGAAAGGTCAAGGAAACTTGACATCGTTTCAGGACTTTGAGGTATTATTAAAACATACGAAGAACAGTGAGTTTCTTCAGATTTTGGTAAAACATTTTTTTTAACTACGAACTTCAAGCAGTTACACATTTGTTAACTAACAACACTAATCCCAGTTGATTTCACAATCAAGAATTCACAATTGGTTTCTACACCAAGATATATTGTATGGTAAGGTAAGTAAGCTACCCTTTTTAAAAGGCACAATCAAGAAGGCAATCAAATAGAGGGAAACTGCAAAAAGGGGGTACACATCATCATGTAAACCACTGAGCCACAGCTGTTATATGTTTCCATGTCACATGAGCATGGCATGTCAATAACCATAATTAAACGAGCATAACACCGTCCTCTAAAGGGTAAGAATTGTTAAACTAAAAAATTAGAATTAAGGACACAAATGAACATTCATTTGGGATAAATGGACAGACTAAGGAAATATAAATGTTCAAGACGATATGAAAAGAAAACATCACAGGAAAATATAAATATGACATGCTATACCAACCTCATCGACAAAAATAACACTCGGAGCAATTTTGCTAGCCAGAGAAAAGACTGCTTTGACATACTTTTCTCCTTCACCAAACCACTGCAGCAGTCAAAACAATATCTGCCTGTTATTTGAAGTATAAAAAGGAAAAAGAAAATAAAAGTGCTTCAAATTGCAACATTAATACCTTTGAAGTAATGCTGGACATTGATATGTTAATAAAATTTGCTCCAGCTTCAGTTGCTACGGCCTTTGCAAGCATTGTTTTTCCCGTGCCAGGGGGGCCAAAAAGCAATATTCCCTTGCAAGGCTATATAAGAAATTAAGAAGTAATTGCAATGAGATCTACTTAAAAAAGTGCTCCACAAATCATTTAAAGTAATTACATAAATCATCTTAAATAACCAGGATGAAAATCTTTTCACCTTAGACAACTGTCCTTTGGAAAACAACTCGGGCCTTTGGAGAGGAAGCATAACCAATTCCTTTAATGTGCCCTTTACATTTTCTAAAGCTCCAATATCATCAAATGAGACCCCAATATCAGATGGTGGAATAACATCGCCAAGTAGTTTTTTCTCAAACTCATTTTCTGTCACCACGTCCTGGATAAGAAATTAATAGATATGAGTATTTAACCCAGTAGCTCAAACCATGACAGTGTAAAAGAAGCAGATGGAAACCAGTACAGCAAGATGCATAAATAGGATATGAAAATATATTAATTTGTAGCTGTCCAAGTTAAATTACCTTCAGTGATTTTTTTAAGTTCTTGTTCTCATTTTGAATGCCTTGTAGAATGTTAAACCCATAATTAATGCTGCACAAGTGACAAGTAAAATAGTGTTAAAAAAATTAGAAAACTTTGTTTCACTTTTTTGCTCAATTTATTAGACTAAATTTATGAAAATGACCAAAAACGATGTGAACAACCTTTCAGCAGATATCACAAGCTTTCTTTCTTTCATAGAAGCTTCAGATGAATGCATAAAATGGTAACTTACAGCCCAGCCAATGATCTTCTCCACATCTAGTAAAAAGAGTTGACAAAATACTATCAGTATTATGGTACCGAATCTGAAAATTTTCACATTTAGCGGGAAAAATAATACCAAAAATAAAAACAAAAACTGACTTTCAGTTGTTAGAGTTTGATCTTTGATGCAAAGAGTCTCAAGGTCAGGGCAATCCAGTCCATATCTGTTGAGAACCTAAACCATTACAAGAATCTCATTAGAAGTTTGTCAAATGGCTAGGCAAACAAATAAATTTTAATATTGAATAAACCTAAAGCTAAGACAGAGGAGCTCTTTGAATTATTTGAAAAACCAACATCAAGTGGAACATTTTATTGTTTGCAGAAAAGATTTTTTGTATATCTGATTCAAAACTAAGGAGTGTCGGAAGAGCTATTAAGTACTTGTGTAAGTGTTTGGAAGAACTTAAAAAAATTGCTTATGATATATCTGTCAACTGTTTTCTAACTTATTTTTGTATGCTCCTTTTGTTAAGCCTGCTAGGGTAAATTTCACAAAAGCAAATGAATGTGACGCCACATACTCCAAAGACACTCAATAACTGATCGCACTGTTGTCCAAGAACAAGCACACAAATTTACAACATATAGGAAAAAAGCAGCAACAAGAAGATAAAATGATAAAAGGAAAAAGGAAGTTGAAAATTATCAGGAGATATCACAAGACTAAGACTTACTAAGCGAATGCTGACAATGTTGGATTGAGCTTTCATAGTTTCTATGTCACGTTCTAACTGCTGCTTCCAATCAGAAAGTAATGCCTCATCCTGTAAAAGTTTGTAAACAAAACTGATATGTGAAATGTACACAACAAAATCATAAATTGTACAATAAAATTAATCTAACAAGATACCTGAGGCAGCTGTATTGTGACTCTGTTTGGGAAAAGGCGATTAAGCTGTTTCATTGCTTTGGAGGTTTCTTTGTTCCTATCATGCAGTCTAGTAAAGTTATCCTAAACAAACCAAATTGAGTATAGATTGATAATTAATTCCTGAAAGAACCAGAAACAACCCATCCACAATATTGCATATTGATATTAAAAAAATACTCAGAAGTCAATCTATCTCAAAGTCATAAAAAAAGGGCACAGACAAAAACAAGCACTCTGACTTCCATGCTAGAACTACACTGTGCTTTAAATCAAGGTATAAAGAGAAATTCATAAGATTATTATACCGGAAAAGCAAGATCAAGTAGTGCGGTTTGATTGCCTCCAAATTTTGTAAACAGAAGGCTGCCAGGATGGGTCTAGAAGCATAAAGATACAGTCATCAGATCCAACAGCGAAAACTTCCCTCTAATCATGAGAGCATTACAATCAAATGCTTGCTAACAAATATAATCAAACAGTACCTTCTCTTTTCGATTGTCTGGCTGGATATGTGAGCCAATTACTATAACATTAGGTGGCAAGCTTTCGAGTTTACTTTTCAAAACGTCTGAGTTCCCAACCACACTCTTCTCTATATCTTTAATGAACAACACTAGAGTTCCACTTTTACTCAGAATAGAGGCAGTCTATGTTATGTTCACAACAGCAAAAAGGGAGTTAACTACACTAATTCAGGAACATATAAGTTTTTGGACAAGTATAGAACTAGGGTCACCTCAAAGACTTCATTAATAGCAACTTTGCCAAAGTCGTCTCCTCCACATCCATCTAAGGGTAGTAAAAGATTGGCTGCAGTACGAATCATTAAATTTTTAACGCATCCAAAACTATACCATATGATATACTAATATGCAGCTAACAGTTCAGTAGCTAAGTCAAATACGGTGAATTACCAGAACAAAAGAAACCTCGATCACCTTCGCAAAGGCCTCCAAGATCATTGCCATCTGGAATTGATTTATCAAATCTAACCCCAATTTTTGAAGACCCATCTCCAAAAGCAAGGATAACTTTTCCCCGGGAGCCGTAACTTGGTCCCCTACTCAATACAGAAGAAAAACAATAATTTCCAACAAGAACAAAAATAAACAAAAGGTAGATAGAAATTAAATAAGCTTTAATAAGAGAAAATAGCTGAAAAGTTCAACTATCAGCACAATAAAGTATTCACCAAAAAAGAAAATAAAAAAATGTGAAAATGACCTCAGGCACAGAGTTCATATCCCCAGGGACAGTTGTAAAATGACTATTAGTGCCACCTTAATATTAATTTCCCCCTTTCCCAATTTTGAAAAACTAAAAATAAATAATAATAATAATAATTAAACAGCAATCAGCTCCAAAGTAAATCTAAACCATAAATCATACACAATCAGCTCCAAATAAATTAATTGGAAAAGAACCACACAATGATAAAACATCTGATGAGCCAAACAAGGGAACTTATAACCTCTGTAGATGAGGGACTTCTGCCACTAAAACCTTATTATTCTTCATGAAAAAATTTCCAATGTTTTTCAAAGTCATAATAAACCACCAAAAATATCACATCTCTTTACAACCAACTCAACCTCAGCTATTTTTAACTGTAAAAATGTTACGAAGTATATAATTCTCCCATAAAAAAAATTACCTTGAAGGAAAACATTGTGGCGATGAGACAGCAGATGGGAAGTTACCAACAAATTTTACCCGGGCACCTGCAAATTATGCAAGCATCATATTATTAGAGGCTTCAAAATGTGATCTAGCATAAATGATAAAATAAGATAATAAGAAGTTAATTTGCAAATAGGTACTAATTCTTTAGTAAACAACATCATACCTGTTTTAAGAGCACTGCCTTTTGATGATGCAGTAGAAACTTCTTGCTTCAGTGCCTGTGAATTTAATGTGGACCCACCTATAACTTGGGCATCAACACTAGAAGCTGGTTTCTTATGTTGTATTGTGGCAGCGTGTGTACTTCTCTTGGTAATCACAATTGGTGGTCTTTCAGGCTTTGAACTTTCTTTAGTAGAATCAATTTCCTTTAATGGTTCTCCCTGAAAAATCAATTGCACAATAAAATATTTTTGTATATTAACTCTGGCTGATTTAACAAGAAACAATCCCAGCAAAAAAAATCAGATAAAGCCAAGAAAAACTGGGAAATAATCATATAAAATTATTAGACTAGAATGGAATAATAATAATAATAATAATAATAATAATTAGTATTATTATTATTATAATAATAATCCTACAAAAGCTCCATAAACATAACAAAAGAAGAATATCATAGAAAACATACACCAAGAAGTGAAAAAGAATCCACAATTAGTAGCTTGGAACCAAAATGCTTTGCAAGTGCCTTGGACAAAGTCTCCTGATATATCTCTGAACCTACACATGAGTCATATAGAATGACATCACTTCTAACTTATGGGGAAAAAGAATTAAAAATCATACAAACGAGAATGATGTATCTACCTGCAGGACCAGATAACAATATCCGTGGGGACAGCGTCGGAAGGTCTGGGACATATTTTGCATTGTCATTGCACTTTAAATGAATATATGCAGAAGCAATCAAAACATCCTTTGTAGTGTCACTGTAATAATGTGAAACATCATAACCAGGTAGAATAAATAATCTTTTATCTATCTCAAAGCAGTAACTACAAGCCATCCAACCCGGCATTTTAGCAGCAAAGAATATGAAGTGGTAGCTTACATCTAACCGTGACCACACTATAGGTATTTATAGTTAAGGTAGCATAAAATAGGAAATCAAGTAAGAAAGATTAAACAAAAAGAAGCAAGTATTTGTACCTTAGATAATATGGGAAACTTTCCAATGAGACATCAATATTCTCAGCATTGAGAATTCTCTCTTGTAAACTATCCTTAAAAGCTTGTCGCCTGGTTGATGCCAATAGTGTTGGGGTATCAACATCTTTAAGGAGTTCTCTTAACTCCTTTCGTTCTTCCAATACTTTGGCTATGCTGCCACTTAAATCAAATTCAGGATATGATCCGGCAAGCATGTGCAATAATGGCCTCAATTTGCAGGTAGCAGCAGTCACTTTCCCAACATCTGCATCCACACTGGTATCGACTTCTATGGCATCGAGTTTGGGATCTTCATTAATGGTGGTAGAGGATGCAAGACCAGTTTTCTTAACAGAAAAAACTCCAGCCGGTTCATAATTATCATGCTTCATTTCAATGTCTGGAATATCATTCCCATTGCCAGAAGGTAGGGATGAGACGTCAGTGTTCTGTTGCATATTCTTGGCAGTGCTAGCAGGAGGTGGAGTGAGAGATAAATCTTCTTCGAGCTTAGATAGAGAGGCCAATATGGATGCTCCAGCAACAGCCGACAGGTCTCCAGATCTTGCTTCAACTTGTATTCCATTTATTGGAGCACCCTGGGCTTCTAAAATGCTCACAGGAGAGGGTATATTGGCAGTACTGACATTATTATTGAGCTGCTGAAAGATCTAAATCCATGCTAAGGAATCCATTAAATATCAATAAAGGAGATTTAAGAATGAAAAACACAAAAGTTTATAATGCAAATACATATAACACATGACTAACTGCTTCTTTGTAAAGGTGACCATGGACACATATGAAGAAAGAGAGAGGAGCAAACAGAAACTAAAAGAATGAACAGATAAATTCTTCTCAGGGAACAATGTCTAAAGGATACATAAGCATGCTTGCCGGAAGAACCGAAGACAACCTCATCACCTCCACTTAATATCAGACGCGCTTTCTTTCTATGAGTCTTTCCATTGACTTGTACAGAACCTTTACCACCTGTGATTTCCAGTAATCCAACAGATGAACCTCCATGCTGTGCAGAATTACAAATAACAACTGTGGTCAGTAATCTACCAGAACAGAGAGGTGCTTACAGTAATTTTTTAAAGTAGGGAAAATTTTAGGAACTACCTAGCATAAAAGAAATAAATTTGATTCTTTTCAGTGCTATCTTTCATCAAATATATAAAGGAAATCTTATATTTTTCCGAGAAATGACTTATTTGTCCTAGCAAAGCTATAAATCAGATGAATCTTAGAAACTCAGTTGGTTGTCTTAAATTTCAAAACATAAAAAAGGAAACCCAACCTCTATGTGGCTCAATTTGCACAAAACATTGCTAAGAGCGGGATCTTTAAGCCACAAATTACATTGACGACCTTGACCAACTGTGTAGATAGGATCGCAAATGGACAGGTGAGGATTCTGGAGAAGAATAAAAACAACAAAAATTAGTTCCAAACCAACAACACAATCAAAAATGAAAGATTAAATGAAAATACAGAAGTATAAACTAGCTAATAGTTTCTCCCGTTTTAAGCTTATAATAAACTGGCAAATCTTCAAAGTAAATGTGAATAAGTTTCATGTCCACCATCAGCGCTGTGTTTCTTTTTTCCAATAAAACCCATGAAAATGTTTGTGTTCAACGAGCATCACTAACCAACTTCTATTGGTTCAAGTGGCATAGAGTTTGGTTCCCCTTTAAAAGGGTCCATCTGATCGTGACTTCTCGATACTGAGAGTTCCAAACCAAAGAAAGAAAACATCACTGAATCTTCTATGCATAGATGATGGCACATCCTATAGTTCGAAATAGTAACTAGTTTCTATATGTGATATAGTACAAAGGAATACAAGAAAAGACCTTTGGTAAATATGACTTCACAGGATACAAGTTTGTTGGTGCCGAGGTGCAAGGAATACAAGAAAAGACCTTTGGTACTTAAAATGACAAGTCATGACAAGTGTGAGTAGTGGTAGCAAAAGAGAAAAGAAGGTATAAAACCATCCAACACCATAGAAGTTCAGAAATTTTAATTGAATGAGGAAAAGTTGGGAACATAGTTACTAAGTTCCCAATTCTCTTCTGCACGTTACAGGTACAGGTAACTGTACAATACCTACTAAGTATTGGGTACGTGGAGTGGAGGGTATACATAGTTCAAACACTTGGGTTCGTGATACTTCTGATATACAAATAAGTGTGCTACCAATAAGTTTTATCTAATTTAAAACCATAAACTACATGTTGTAATATAAAATTTCATTAATAAAAACCATAAACTACATTCTGTAATATAAAATTTCATTAATAAAAATAGATAGATTGGACATCATTTCAGTTTTTTCACATGTTATGAAAAAATTACATAAAAAGGAAATGGGAAGAGCTATATATTTAAATCCATTTAAATTCCTTGTGTATCAAAAGAATAGCTCGTCCACAGAAAGGAATTTAATAGAATAGCACGTCCATCCGGTCACACCAAGCCAAAATAATAGCATGTCATGTACACCTATTTAAATCAATTTAATTTTGCACAGCTTTCCTTATCTTCCCTACACTACGTGAGTGGTCACTTTCCCTCGAATCATTGTTCTCTCTCTCTCTCTCTCTCTCTCTCTCACACACACACACACATTTTGGTCTCTTTTTAAAACACTTCATCTTCCTTTAACTTCTTTGTTCAAGAAAAGGCTCACTTCTATAAATTACTGTCAGAATTGGCCGAGAACGGTTCGCAAAAGTATTGCAAATTGGTACCCAAGTACCAGCTCGCAGTTCCAGGGGACCCAATTATGTGACTATGGTTGGGAATAGTAGTTGAAAACTCCAAACAAAGTAAATTAAAAGGGAGAATTATTGGAGTTGTCCAAAATCGGCGCTTCTCCTGCATTGAAAATTGCTACTCGGAATTCATTACATTCATCATTGGAATAAGGAGACTTCGAGTTTGAAAGGCCTTGAGAACGTGAGAAACAATTAATTGACACTTGTACATTTTAGGAAAAAGCCACTCATCAGTCATCACCACTATACAGAGGGAGTTTTGTGAAAAGAGTGATGGCATCCCAAGTCCTAGATAAGTAAGTGAATCCCACAAAAAATGTGAGAGATCACTTGTACAGTGAGAGTGTTACTTACGAATGAATATTATTTCTTGTATGTCTAGAGTGGGATATGCTACTTTGTGAGATTTTTTGTTAAGCTTGCTATGTGTGAAATGATGAAGAGAGAACTCGAGGCAAAAGAGATAACGGGGTGAGAGAGAACTTCTGCCATTTGGAATTAAAGAGAGCACGCGCGAGAGACTAAAAAAGTAAATCCGTACAAGCTTTTCATTTCCTCGTGCATGTGCAGAGAAACAGTAGGGAGATGACATATTTTGACAATATCATTTTTTACGTTTTGAACACCGATGCAACATTGGTTTTTTTAATTAAGGACTTTTTGTCTTTTCAAAGATATTCTCCATTTCTCTCTGGTTGCTTCTCTTCTCTTTCCCTTATTCCAAAGAATACCCCAAACCTACGCTATTTTTCTCTCATCTATTTCTCTCTTTACAATTTCTCTTTACAAGCAAACACACTCATTTTGTTTGGTTGGAGGGTAATGGAGGGGTGGGAGAGATTATTTTAAAATTTGGTTGATCAGTTCGATTTTTTGAAGGGGAGGGTTGAAAAATCCTTCCTAACTCAAAATTTTAACTCTTCTCCAATATTGGGGTTTTTTTGGAGGAGAGAGGAGCTAAAATCATTTAAAATAAAACCTATATAGCACGAGACATGTGCCAAGCGATATAAAATAAATTAATCTATCCCCTCCATTAAAATCCCTACCCTCTCATTCCCTCATCTGAACCAAACAGAGTGTTCACAAAACTTATAATCTAGCACGAGACACGTGCCGATCGAAGAGATACAAATGTCTTTGATTGGCCAACCACCTCATGTATTCAGTCAAACTCGGGCAGAATCATATCTCTTGGTTTATCTAAAACTAAACTACAACCACACTACAAACAGAGTGTTCACAAAACTTATAATCTAGCACGAGACACGTGCCGATCGAAGAGATACAAATGTCTTTGATTGGCCAACCACCTCATGTATTCCGTCAAACTCGGGCAGAATCATATCTCTCGGTTTATCTAAAACTACACTACAACCACACTACGATGCGTGTCATTCCTGCCCATTTTCTTTCGAGCCAAATGGCACTACTCTTGTTAAGATGTTTATTTAGATTCAGACAATTTGTGTTGAACCACATAAGCTTTGTGCTTTTTATTCAAATGTGTTTTGTGTGTCCTCAGCATCTATTTAATCAATTTATGGTGTGTGTGACTTTTCCCAACACAAATGATTTACACCAAGTTTAGACTGTAAATATAATTAACCAGCACTCTCAACAACACAACACAAGGCATAAGGCAAAATCTAAGTCAGCTTGGAGGAATTCAAAGCCCTAAACGCAGAAAGCATCATGTATCTATCACTATGGTTGATCAAAATCCCATGTCTCAGATCAAAATTAAAATCCAAGCATTAAATTGAACATGCATCCTCTGCCAAAACACAAAGAGAAACAACCAAACAAACAAACAGTACACAAATACTCAACTAAGTGTAGAAGTAAACCTGAGAACATTGAGAAATGAGCTTCCCCCAAGCAACCTTAGGACTTGATTTCACGGACAGTTTCTTCTTCGGCCGACCTGGTGGTGGAGGCGGTGGCGCAGCCACCTTCAATTTCTCCGCAGTTTCACCTTAAATTGTAACAAAATCCATAAATCTCACCAACAAAAGAACCACATGCATGCATAAAGGCTGTGACTTTCAGACCTAAACACTGAGAAAAAAACCAAAGCCTCACTCACCTTCGATTTGCACAGAAGGTGACTTATCAGCATCACCATCACAAACATCAACAGCTTTCAACGACGCCGTTTGTGGCAGATCGGGAAGCTGTTTCTCTTGGTCTCCAGATTCGTTGACCGGAGAGGAAGATACATCCTCAGAAACCTGTATCATCAGAAACAATTAATCAATAATTGAAACCGAAATTTGATATTAATTAAGGGAATTATTGATCAGAGAAGAGAGGTAGGTAGCTGAGAAATTCACCTTAGATCGTTTGTTGTTAGAAGGAGGAGATGAAGAGGAAGGAGAAGAAAGAGCGCGCTTTGAAGAAGAGGAACTGCGTCTGGTTTCAACCATGATTATGGTTCCTCGTTGTTGAGAGAGAGATGATTGAGAGAGATCACGTAAATGTTAAGGTTTGTGTGTTGGTGTTTTTATGCTGGGGGAGAAAGAGGAAAAGAATGAATGAAGAAAAGAATAATAAAATATTTATGATTATTATTTATTTATTTTTACCAAATTTATTATTATTATTATTATTATTATTATTATTATACATTTGTTAGTAAATGATAACGTGATAGTTTCGAGTTTTTTATTTAAGGATAATAAAAAAGAATGTGTAGAAAGAAAAGAAGAGAGGGAGGAAAAGGGGTGGTAGGAGTTTTGGACCACATGAGATAGATTGTGAAGAGGTGAGGAGAGAAGGTGGTGAAGTGGAGAATGGGAAAGGGAAAGGGAAAGGGAAAGGGAAGGAAAGGTTTTTGTTTTGATTTGTTTTATGGGTTTGGGGTGAAGCCGATGTGCAAGTAGGAAATTAGGAGGAATTAAGATAGTATTGCCTACCAATAACAAGTGGTTAGATTAGATTAGATGGTGAGAGAGAGAGAGAGAGGAGAAGAAAGAGAGTAATGCAATTGCAAGTTGTTTAGAGAGAGAGAGAGAATGTGTTTGTGTTAATGTGTTTGTGTTTATGTTTATGTGTGTCTGAACGGAAATGTAGTACTAAGAAATACATGCAACCAACCAGACTGAGCGCCGTTTCTAGTATAGTCTTGTCTGGTCAACAGCAATACTAGCCTTTTAAAAAATCAACTTAATATTTGACCAAAAAAAAAAAAATCAACTTAATACTTAAACTTTAAACTATTTAAAAAAAAGTAATTATTCGTTCAAAAAAAAGTAATTCTTTTTCTTGGACATGAATTTTTTTTAAAAAAAAATAATTCTAAAACTCTCATTCATTTGCTTCTACTTTATTCATTTTATTTACTCATTTTTTTGACCAGAACATTTTATTTAATCATTAAATAATTGTAATAATATTGTATTTTGATGATAAAAGGCAATGAATAAAGTAGTAGATTTGACTTTTTGTCAAAAAATGTACTAGTAGTATTTTTCATTAAATACTAATGTTTATCCTGACCTACCAAAAATGAAATACTAACAATTTTTCAAAATAATAAATTGTATTAAATACTTTTATTTTTCATTAAATTGTTTCCTTTTATAACGATATCTTAAATAAAAATCTTATATTTATAACAATTGTTTTTCATATTTTTTTTAACTTTACTCTAAAGTGAGTCAAAAAGACTTTACTTCATAATAATATTTATAGAGTAAAATATTAATATATATATATATATATATATATATATATATATATTGATAAATATTACAAATATAAAAAGGAACATTAGAAATATAATCTGATTAATTTTGAAAATTTAGTAATAGCCAAATGTAATTATACCAAAAATAATATATATTACTTAATTTATTTATGCAATAGTATCACATAGTCTATGTGTTAATAATATGCTAGAAAAATTTAAATCTTTTTGTGAGATTAAATGTTGAAAATATTGTAAGAGAAAAGGTAACTTGTTTTGAGAAAGCTCATAAAATATTAAATATAGTAGAAATTTTTTAATAAGTTTTAATGATGGATTATTTTTTCAAATTGTACTTGTATTTCTAATTCTATTTTAATAATAATAATGATGATGATAATATTTTTCGTCTTTTCTTTTTCTTTTTTAATAATATTTTTGGTTAAACAATAATAATTAATTATAAAAATTAAATCAAAAATAAGAATTTCCAATCTTTGATATTGCATGTTATGTGATATATATATATATATATATATATATATATATATATATATATATATATATATATATATATATATATATATTATACATTAGATCTAGCTATAACATCCTAGCATCAATTATATATTACTCACACTAGCATCACACATTAAATTAAAGTATAGTTTTAATCTCTGTGGGGGTATCGACATTTGTTAATAACATTAAACATAAAAGAATGTCAGTAAATCTTATTTTTTAAAAATGTCTACACATCTCTATATAAATATCGGGTTATTCTTTCAGTGTAATTACGCTGTACAATACCAAAATTTCAATGGAACTCATTTTTTCTCAACTTATTACCTAATATTAATTTTATTCTGTTGGATGCATAATTAGTGTTATCGTATACTACTATTTAAATAAAACTGAAAGACCTGATCAGTAAAGCGCGGCTGATACTAAATCTTATAATGTTTTCAAAACTATTACGACAATATCATAATGTTTTTTTCATGACAAAATGTTTACCCGTGCTGGCACGAGTGTTGCAAACTAGTTCAATAAATCCTAAATATATAAAATCCATATTTTTGTTGGTATCAAACATATACTATTCTACTTTAAAATGAATATAGCAAACATGCAGATCAATAAAGTCGAGTGAGTATTTGGCCAGCTAGGCTTCTTAGTAAAGATTAGTCCTCTAACAAAGTCAATAAATATTGCACCAATAACATGACCCACTTAAAGTTGAATAATCTTATAAATGTATTCAAATTTAAAATTTAATAAGTCTTGCACATACACTCCAATCTCTATCATTGAATGGATGAAAATTTGTCTCATGCTCATTGGATACTTAAAAAAATAATTCATGATAGATGGGTAGTTACCACATAGTTACTAATAATGATTTTATCCATCAAAAGTTATACCTAAATATTAATATTTTGAATATTTTTATTTCGTTAATCATTTGTAGTATTCGATAGGTAGATATGAAATAAAAATCATTTTTTAATTTAATTATGATAGTCTTTATGTTACTTATTGAAATTTTGTAGTTAAAGTGCAGGCAACTAGCATGAGAATGGGCACTTGGGCACTTAGAGGATATGAGAACACGCAGTAAAGTTTCTCCTCGCACGGGTACAGACTTAAGTATGAATATATACTTTTTTAAATGCGGATATGAGTATGACACTATAATATTCTGCTTAGAGGATACCGATATAACCCCTACATTCTCTATCACTCCAATTCTCTCTTTTGAGTAGGTGAAATTCAAATATATTGATTTGTGGAGAAAGGGAATGGGCAAATATTTGTTATAGTACATCGATAACCAAAAAAATACAACTTCATCAAAATATAGTGATACATATAGGTCAAATGTAAATAAGGGTGTTCAATAGTTGGAACAAATCCATACCAATCCATAATCCTTCCAAACTGTTATATGTTTGATACAGTCATTTTTATACTCAAGGCCAAACTCGAACCAACTCACATCAAGTCATAGTAGTTTGATTCAAGAAGTGGATTTTAAAAAACAAACTCGCAAACTCAAACTAACTCATAGTAGTTTTGTAATTTTAAAAGCACAAGATATTATTTACATTCTATCTTAATAATATGTAATTAAATTGTAAGATTTCAATAATATAGTTTGAAAGAATATTAATGGGCTTGAGTTTGATTCAGTGCAATTCTTAAACTTTTAATTTTTTTTGGTTATTTAAAAGTGTTGGCGTATTAAAAAAAAGTGGTTTTTTATATTATAAAAAATAACATTTTGGTACATGACCCGTAAGCCAAATCCAAATCAACTCATTCAATATCGAATTGGTTTGGTTCAGATTTTGGAGAGATAAAACATAAAATTCAAACCAATACAGATTGAGTAATTGTAATGATTCGAACAATGAATTTAGGCGTATCTGATCTAAACTGAATCATGAACACCACTAAAAGTAAATTGTAATAAGATATATGTATTTTGAGTTTTTTCATCATTAGGTATTTATTTTGTAATGAGAACTTTTAAAATAAAATATATGCAAAATTACACCAGAATACCTTTAAGCTATTTATTTGTAACAAGTTGGCATTTTAAGTTTTTTTTTTTTTTAGTAACAAATAAACCCTTTTAGTGATTACTCTAATATATTGTGATTACTCCAGCTTATGTATTTTGATACAACCAAGCATATTTTGTTGTATTTTAATGTAATCGACGATATGAAATTTTACTAAAAGGGCCAACGGTGTCAACGTTAGGTAACTTAAATGACCTATTTGTCACAAAAAAAAACTTAAAGGTCCAACTTGTTACAAAAAAAAACTTAAAAGTTCTCTGATGTAATTTTGCCTAAAATATAATACAATAAAAAACACGGGTCTAACAAAAATAAATAAAAAGTATAATGATGGCACATACTCCTCGCTCCAAATTTTGTAAAGGAGATTGCAAAATGAGATAGGCCTCATATCTTTAATTATTATGGAAAATTGTCAAATTTAGTTGTCAAGAGAATGATTAATTGTGTCATCTAAACATGTAGGGAAAAAATTATTAGGACTTCTTAAATAGAAAATTGCAAGACAAAAATGCAGATTGTACAGGGAGAGGATCCTATGCAGTTTTGGCGCGAACTGCAGAGTGCAGTTAGTGCAAAACTTGACATTTAACATCGGTTGAACAACCGAACCGATGTTAAATGTATGTGTGTCAGAGATATTTAACATCAGTTTGCAAACGAACCGATATTAAATGTCAATTTTGCATTACTATCGCACTCTGCGATTCGCGCTAAAATCGCAGAGAGATCCTCTCCGGATTGTATAGGCCTTAGGTTGTTGGACTAAATGTCAGGAGATCTACTTCCAGATTCTCCTGTTTAATGCAATATCCAGAAGAATCGGTGTGAAGACAGAATATAAAAGCTTGCAAACAATAGATTTTGTTTTCGATTTTGAAAGTTCAAAATCCACGTGGAGAATTGAGTGAAAAAAATTAATAAAAAAGGTAGTTTTTTTTTTAGTTAATAAGTAAAAAAGGTAGCTTTAATGTTCCGAGATTTTAATGCATTGGAATTTAGAAAGAGATATTTTAAATTTTGACGTCAAAAAAATCTAAACCAAATACACTTACGTCTACCTTCGTAATTCACCGCATATCATGTGCAACCTCTTAATGTGAGCATTAGGTTTTGCATTCTAGAACCAAATAGATACTATATCAATATCTATTTATACAAATAAATTTCTTATGAAATTACTAACTTAGATCTCTTATTAACATGACACATATGTAATTTAAGGGTAAAAGTGTCATTACTCACTTTTTTTCTATTTTTCTTCTTACACTTTCTTTCTTATTTTTTTCTCTTTCTTCTTACACCCTCTTTCTTCCTTTTCACTTTTCTCTTACACTTCTTTCTTTTTACACTCTATTTCCTCCTTTTCACTTTTCTCCTACACTCTTTTTCTTCCTTTTTTCATTTTACTTTTCCCATAATTATCACTTCACACTAAAAAAATTATCACCTTAAAATTTTAATTTTTCTCTCCAAAATCGGTTTACACTCTTATTGAAAATCTACTATCACCTCTTATTGATAAACTACTATCTATCTTTTACTATCTGTTATAATCTACTAATTAACTAAAATAGTCAATTGAAACTATGAGATAACTGCAATAATATATAAAAAAACACGGGAAAGTTGCACTAATATATAAAAAAACACACGATTAATATTTATCATTGATAATTAAATTTTTTTGAAGACTACTACTAAAAACCTACTATCTAAAAAATATGAAGACTTAATGATTATTTAAACTACTAATTAATATTTAAAATAAATATTTCTTATTAGTAATCTACTATCTAAGTTTTACTATCTACTATAATCTAATCAACTAAAATAATCAAATGAAAATGAGAAACGATATATATATATATATATATATATATATATATATATATATATATATATATATATATATATATATATATATATATATATATATATAATACGGGATATATATATATATATATATATATATAACTGGGATAATCTAAGAGTGATATATAAAAAGCACAGGATTAATATTTGCCATTGATAATTATAATTTTTGAAGACTACTATAAACTTACTATCTAAAAAATAAGATGACTTAATGACTATTTAAACTGATTAATATTTAAAACACACGTGACAAATAATTTTCACTAATACCTAAAATATGACAATTGTCACTAATATATAAAAAACACGAGATAAATATTTCTTATTGATAATCTACTATTCATCGTTTACTATCTACTAAAATCTACTAATTCACTAAAATAATCAATTGAAACTACGAGATAACTATAATGATATATAAAAAACCTGAGCTAACTGCACTAATATAAAAACATAGGATTAATATTTGTCATTAATAATTAAAATTTGCGAAGACTACTATAAACGTAGCTACTATCTCAAAAACAAGAAGAGTTAATGACTATTCAAACTACTGATTAATATTTAAAACAAATATTTCTTATTGATAATCTACTCTTTCTCTCTCTTTTACTATCTACTATAATCTACTAATCAACTAAAATAACAATTGAAACTACGGGATAACTGCACTGATATATAAAAAATACAATATTAACATTTGTCATTGATAATTAAAAATGACAAATAATTGTCACTAATACCTAAGAAATTATTGCACTGATAATTTAAACACGGGATAACTAGATTGATGATTTAAAGCACACGTGACAAATATTTGTCACTAATACCTAAAACATGACAAATAACTGTCACTGATATATAAAAAAACACGTGATAAATATTTCTTATTGATAATCTAATATCTATCTTTTACTATCTACTATAATCTATCTACTAATAAACTCAAATAATCAATTGAGACTATGAAATAATTGCACTAATACATAAAAAACACGGGATAACTTTACTAATATATATAAAAAAATACGGGAAATACAATTATATATATATATATATATATATATATATATATATATATATATATATATATATATATATATATATATATAGTTGTATTGATATATAAAAAACACGGGATAACAACACTAATATATAAAAAGACACTGCACTGATATATAAAAAAACACGGATAAATGGATAGATTGTTTTTAAATGATACTTTTACATTTTTAGATTTTAATATTAATCTATCTTTTATTTGAAACTCTTTTTTTATCTACTTTAATTTTGTCTTTATTTTCACGGGGTAATGTTCAGACTATTTAAATACTGTCTAAGTTCATTAATAGAAAGAACACGACAGCACCCCATGCGTATGCACGGGTATCCTACTAGTTAGATATATTTTTCAAAAAGGAGAAAGTTCCAAGAGGTTATCTTCTCCCAGATTTATTCTCTGAGTCCGTGTGATTTGCTAAAAAGCTGATGACTGAACTGGACAATTTTTGTTATACTTTATATGATATGAAAACTGTTCATGGTACTGAACAAAATTGGGGACAAGAGACTACAAGAGACTGTACAAAAACTCAAATTTTTGTCTCTCACAAAACCACAGTACAACTTTCTGTCTCCTAATACGACTTTCTGATCTTCCTAAAAAAAATACCAGAATGTTATTTTTATTTTCTACTCAATTTTCTCTCTCTCCCCCCCCCCCCTCCCCTCTTCTCTCTCTCTCTCTCTCTCCCTCTCCCTCTCTTTACCCCTCTCTCATATCATAATCTCTCTCCTCATCTACCTCTTTGTCTCTCCCTCTCTCTACCAACATCATCTCTCTAATATCTTCTCATCTCATAAACTCACCCCCTCTCTCTCTCCTATTTTTTTATCGTGCATTTTTCTTTATGATTTAATTATATTATATAAACATTAACAATTGTAAGAGAATTAAAGTAAGCTAACACCAAGCTTGGATGCAAGTGATTAATGCACTCCAAAGGGGTCACTCAATTAGTACTCGGGTTTGATCCCCAGCGATGGAACAAATTGAAGCTAGAGTTTACTTACCTCCTAGCCAAACTCCAAATTATTTAGGGTTTTTTTCCCAGTCCTTATTTCTCATATTTTTGTGCTGTTACACATAATTATTTGTCCATTTCTTGTTAACTAACAATTTCATCTCTAATATTTTGATGTCTGTAAATATAGAGACTTGAATCAAAGATTTTTCTTTCCTCTGAAAAAAATAAAAACACTCAGCCTTATCTTTTTTTAATACCTATTTTTTTTTTGCATACTTTTTAAAAATGCAAATTATAGACAGCTTTGTCAAAAAAAAAAAAAGCAAATTATAGACATAAAACTACTAAAATAGTAAAGTAATCGTCAAACAAAAAATATAACGGAAAACATATAACACCGAATGAAATGGTAGAGAATTTGTGTGACCAAAGTTGCCTCCTAATTTTCCGTGAGGACTACAGTACATACCAAGTTACATGCAAACATATTTAGGGGCAAGAGAAGGTTGCTGCAAATCACAAATCAACGCCATACAAATGATTTATAGAAGTATGAGCGGAATCAAAGACCTCTAAAAAAACACTCAGTTTTTAAACCTTTGCAACAACAAATATGAATGATTTTATTAATCGTTTTTATTTAGACCAAAAAAGAACTAGGTATTTTATACAAATGATTTATGAAGTTAGCAACAACAACAAATATGAATGATTTTATTATTTTTTATTTAGAAAAAAGAACTAGGTATTTACAAGCAGAAGCCTCACAAAGGGGGAAGAATATGGGGAAGAGTCGGATCATCTGGGGCCTAGAATATTATCCCCAGAACAACTGTTAAACTCTACTAAGTATGAAAAAATATGGAGAGGAAGAAAAGGGAGAAAATCTAAGATATAAAAAATACAGTAAGGGATGAACCAATTATGGAATTCCCATATTAACTGGTAGCTCACCTTGTTACACCATATGGGTGATAGAAGAAGAATAGCCTAAGCAAGAAATGCTATACAATGAGCTTTACATGAAGTAGCTTAAAGATTTGGTTTTTCTTGATCCACCTTCTCCATAGAGGTCATTCCATTGGTGTAGCTCGTTCATATTTCTCGACTCCGATGACACGCTCGCACACACCTGAATAATGAAACATTAAATAAGTATATACTATATTGCAACCACATAAAAGACACTCACTGAAGAATTTTAGTCCCTACAAATGTAGTTTATATACCTGCTCATGTGCATATCTAAAATCTTCCATTCTTAAAGGGCGAATATCTGCACTGCTACACAATCCAGGTAAAGGTTTGTTCTCAGCCAGTGCTAAGCTTCTCTCCTGAAAGAAATTTCATTTCAACATGAGGAAGCTGAAACCGAGCCCTCGATGTTATGCAGACACAATACAATGAAAAAAGTCCTATTTAGCATTGAACAAAGATCACTAACCTTTTTCTCCTTCTCCAAGATCTCTCTTATTGGGCAGTGAGCTGCTGTGACACACAAATTCTGCAATCACAGCAAAAATATTTTTATTGAATCAAATTACCTTTTCTAGCAACCAACCAATGAACCAAGGAAGTTAATGTCTTCAGGATATATAAAATAACAACCTTTAGGTCACTCCCTGAGTATCCATCAGTCATATTTGCTATTGCTTCCAAATCAACATCAGGTGCTAAATCTTCTTTTGCTAAAATGACTCTCATAATTTTTTCTCTATTTGTAGCATCCGGTAAATCAACCATCAGTCTACAAAAAAAATTATGAAAGAGTGAATTAGAATAGTCCTCATTTGTAAAACATGCAATAAAAGAAGTTGACTTGACAATAACCATAATTTGTTTACCTCCGAGGAAGCCTCCTAATAACAGCCTCATCAAGATCAAAAGGCCTGTTTGTAGCAGCAAGAACAAGTATGCGTTCTTTTTCTTTTGTGCGCAGACCATCCCAATTAACCATAAACTCATTCTTCATTTTACGCATAGCCTCATGCTCACCAGGATTTTCACGTCTCCCTAACATACTATCAACCTGCCACAGATAATTGGAAAAAAAATATCCATATTAGCCAAAGATGCCACAGAGAAAGACAAGATTCAAAATTTCAAAAATGTTCACAATAATCAAAGTTGCATATTCATGACCCAGGTTGGTTTCAGCACCAAAATATCTCGTACGACAAACTAGCCAGCCTTGACAACAAATAAATCAGTCAAATAAAGGAAAATTCAGGTCATGTGAACATCAGTAAACCAATCAACCTCCTAAACCAAAATATCTAAGTACACTCATGCCACATGCCAACAAGTCATGTCAATAATCATGATACTCCCTCCGGTCTCTTTTATAAGCAAAATTTGGTCAACGCAAGTTGATGTATCTAGTTCATAATATAGACCAGATACATCAACTTGTGTTGACCAATTTTTGCTTATAAAAGAGACCGGAGGGAGTACATAGCAATAAAAACACCCTTTAAATGGTGGATTCATTATAAAATAAAAATGTTGACTGAAGGATCGAAAAGAACATCATTTTCAGATAAAATGGTCAATATTTGAAGGACTTCAAATTTAAAATTTTAGAACAAAAGAAAAAAAACTACATAGAAGGCATTATACGAACCTCATCAACAAAAATAACACTTGGAGCAATTTTGCTAGCTAGGGAGAAGACTGCTTTGACATACTTTTCTCCTTCACCAAACCACTGAAACAAAATTTATCATGTCTCTAAAATATACAAGGTCACAGAAAACAGAAGAAAAAAAAACTTAAAATTTGCAAAATCAAAACCTTCGAAGTAATGCTGGACATTGAAATGTTGATGAAATTTGCTCCAGCTTCTGTTGCTACGGCCTTCGCAAGCATTGTTTTTCCGGTGCCGGGGGGCCCAAAAAGCAATATTCCCTTGCAAGGCTACATCCAAATAAACTAAACAGTAAGGCACTGCACATGTTGTGTCATCTACTTAAAAATGTGTTTCCAAAGTCATTTTAAGTAACTAAAAGTACTTCCACCTTAGTCAGCTGTCCTTTACAAAACAATTCAGGCCTTTTAAGAGGAAGCATGACCAATTCCTTCAAGGTGTCCTTCACATTTTCTAAAGCTCCAATGTCATCGAATGTGACCCCAATATCAGTCGGTGGAATAACATCCCCGAGGAGTTTTTTCTCAAACTCATTCTCAGTAACCACATCCTGGAGAAACGATTCAATAAATGTGTAAAGAACTAGATGGAAACAAGTACCACAACTACATACTGCAAAAAATAGGGTGGAAAAGGGTACACGTTTGTAATACTTTGTTAAATTACCTTCAACGATTTTTTCACGTTTTTGTTCTCATTTTGAATACCCTGGAAAATGTTAATCCCATACCTAATGCTGCACACATGAAATGTAGAATGGTGTAAGAATTAAAATTGAACGTTAGAAGGCTTCGTTTAATTTTTTTGCTCAATCTATCACGTTGACAGTATGAAAATAACCAAAAATGATGGAAACAACCTTTCAGCACCTATCACAAGCTTAGAATCCTTGGTAATAGCTTCAGATGAATTCATAAAATTATGGCTAATAGCCCAGCCGATGATCTTCTCGGCATCTAGCAAAAGGAGTTGACAAGATATTATCAGTAAAATTGAAGTAAATCTCAATATTTCATATATAGCAGGAAACAATTTTCAAAAAAACCGACTTTCAGTAGTTAGGGATTGATCTTTGATACAAATAGTCTCGATGTCAGGGCAATCAAATCCAGTTCTGTTGAGAACCTGAATCATTAGAAAAATCTCATCAGAAGTTTGACATATGGCAAAACAAAAAAAATAGTATGGAATAAATCTAAGTTAGAGACAGGACAAATGGAATTAACATTAATGCATTCCAAGCAACAATGATATGGATGGCTATGATGGATAGTTTTGAAAAAAGAATCAAAAAAATCAGATAAACAACTTGTGAAAAGACGTTAAGCAAGGTTAAGCCCAATGGGAAAATTTTCAGAAAGCAAAGGCATGAGATGCCAATACTCCAAAGGCTCACAGTAACTAATACAATCCAAAAACAAGCACAAACATTCAAAATATTAAAAAAAATGACTTCAGAAGCAGAAGAAACATAGAATAATGTAAGCGAATAAGGAACAACACTCACCGAACAAATGTTTACAATATTGGACTGAGCTTTCATAGTTTCAATGTCGCGGTCAAGCTGCTGCTTCCAATCAGAAAGTAAAGCCTCATCCTGAACAAATTCAAAAGTAAAACAGGTATGTAGTTGTAACTAAAAAACGCAAATTGCAAAATTAAATTAATTAATCTAGCATTATACCTGAGGCAGCTGTATCGTCACTCTGTTTGGGAAAAGGCGACCGAGTTGCTTCATTACTTTGGGGGTTTCTTTGCTCCTATCATGTAGTTTACTAAAGTTATCCTAAAGAGAAAGGCCAAATTATAGTAGGTTGACAATTAATTCCTGAAGGAACCAGTGTTTATATAATTGTATTAAGCATTTACAATATTCAGAAATCTGTCTCAAAAACGTGATGAAGTAAAGGGATACACACAGACAATCGCTGAAACTCTTTCCTAGAACTACACATTGTTTAAAATCAAGGCATTAAGAGAAAGGAAATGGCTATCATTATTTATACCGGAAAAGCGAGATCAAGCAGTGCTGTCTGATTGCCCCCAAACTTCGTAAATAGAAGGCTCCCAGGATGGGTCTGGAAGCATAAAGAGGCCATTATCAGACACAGATACAATCTTTCTACTAATTAATCATGAGAACACAACCATTTAATGCTAGCTAGCAAAAATAATAATCAAATGGCACCTTCTCCTTACGACTGTCCAGCTGAGTATTTGAGCCAATCACCACAACATTATGTGGCAGGCTTTCAAATTTACTTTTCAAAACATCTGAGTTCCCAACTACTGCCTTCTCTATATCTTTAATGAACAACAGAAGCGCACCATTTTTACTTTGATTAGCTACAACCTATGTACACAAGAAAGTAGAAGGGTGTCAAATACATTTCTTCAGGGCTAGAGACTAGTTATGGAGAAGTATAGAACTATCACAACCTCAAAAATTTCATTAATTGCAACTTTGTCGACGTCATCCCCTCCCGACCCATCTAACCGTTGTAAATGGTTTGCTGCAGTATAAACCATCAATGAATTAAACATGACAAAATTATAGCAAACTATATGCTAATATGCAGCTGAGGAAACAGAGGTTCAATTAAAATAAGAGAAATACCAGAACAAAAGAACCCGTGATCAACTTCGCAAAGGCCTCCAAGATCATTACCATCTGGAATTGATTTATCAAACCTGACTCCAACTTTTGAAGACCCGTTATCTTCAAACGCAAGGAAAACTTTGCCCCGAGAGCCATAGCTAGGTCCCCTGCCAGATATAAAAGGTTTTCTTAAGAGAACAGAGGAAAAGAAAGACTGCTGGAGGGATAAAATATGCACCACATAAAGAGTAAATAAAGTGAAAATGAAAACCAAATAACAGCAAAGCTATGTAGTTTCTCTGCATAACAAACTGATGTCAAACAAAACTTAAAGAGATTAAATTATGTGCTTTCAGCCCCAAGATAATTGAAAAGAAAAAATCACAAAAGGAAAATGTGAAAAAAATCATGAGAAACTGTTCCAATATTAAGGGCTTGTTTCTTTTAGAAGACAATTTCCCCTAATGTTAAGGTTTCGCTTTTTCTTGTTTTAGAAAACATTTTCACCTTGTTATTTTCTTTTACATTTTCAAAGATTTCTACAAGAAGGTGAAGAAACAATGAAAATAAGGTTTCCAAAGGAAACAACGTGAAAGTAAGGCAACAGTTTTGTAACATGAAAACAGAAAATGTTCTCTCGCACATAATAGGTCCAAAATTTCCAAAAACTAACTTCTAAAAATTGAAAACGCTTCAGCCACTAAAATTACTCTTCATAAAAGATTCACAATGCTTTTTCAAGCCATATTTGAACAACTTTCGCGCATAACCTTATTGATACGAAATACTAGAAAAATGATTACATCTTTATATCAACCTCTACTAATTATGAACCATAAAAATACAGTGAAATCTAATTCTTCCGTAACACAAAATTACCTTGAAGGATAATTTTGTATGGATGAGCCAGCAGACGGAAAGTTGCCTATAAATTTTACCCGATCGCCTACAAATTATGCAACATTATTGCAAAGCCTTCAAAATGCCAACTGGCATCAAGAATAGAACAAGATAATAGGAAGTGAATTTGCAGATCGGTGCTGATATTTTGGGACATAACAGCACACCTTTTTTAAGAGTGGTTCCTTTTGATGATGCAGTAGAAACCTCTTGCTTCAACATAGCCTGAGAACTTATTGTAGATCCACCAATAATTTCAGCATCAACACTAGAAGCTGGTTTCTTATGATGTAATGTAGCAGCCTGAGTACTTCTCTTAGCAAGCACGGATGGCCTTTCAGGCTTTGAACTATCTTTAGCGGAATCAACCTCCTTTGATGGTGTTCCCTAAAAAATCAATTGCACAATAAGAACAATAAGATGTGCACCAATAATGATTTTACAAGAAAATATACACTAGGCAGCGAACAATGAAGCAAAAAAAGTCATAAAATTCTTAAAATAGAAAAGCACAATCATGCAAAAACTTAAATATAACAAAAGAAGGTCATCTAAGAAAACATACACCAGGCAGTGATAGAGAATCCACAATTAGTAGCTTGGCACCAAAATGCTTTGCAAGTGCCTTGGACAAAGTCTCCTGATATATTTCCGAACCTACACAAGTATCATATGGAATTAGTAAAAAACATATTTTACATGTGTTAGAATTACATGTCATACTTAGCTGTAATAAGGATTACAATCATATCAATTAAGATTAGGATTATCCATTAGCATTTATCGTGATCCTATAATAAACACAACTTATGTCTTATTTAGACACACGGAAATCATACAATCTGATTTTCTACATGGTATCAGAGTTGTTCTGATTCTGTGACTAGTAAAGTTTCTCACAATAGTCGCCATGCTAGCCAGCTAGTGGGCTGACAGCCTCCACCAGAGCAGTTTTTCTGGCAAGTGTCAATACTTGTCCAACATGTTTCTGCAGCCATTCCAGTGTCTCTGCATCCATTTTTCTGCTACTTGGCTCTGTTCTGGCGCCAAAACTGCAACTAGATCACCACTGGCAGCCACAAGCTCCAGCGACTCATTCAGTTTGTTGTAGGCCTCTCCCTCTCTAGTGCTCATCTACTTCTGCTACCACGACTATTGAACTCATCATGTCACTGTGAGTCTAACTGAGTGGTCTGCAGGCACAGCAGCCGTAATTGGCCGCCGTGCCAGAGAATTTTCTGCCAGGTTATCCAACAAAGAATCCCCTGTCTACCCTGCTGCTAAAATTTTCTGGCAAAGTTTTCCGCCAACTCCTCCTAGTCTACCTGCTGCAAAAATTTCAACTTGTGAGTCACGCTTTTGAAGGCTGTTTTCGGGACTTCTTCGAATATGTTACTGCAATTTTCTTCTATTCAATATTGTTTCGTACTGTTGCATGTGGGTGTTGTTCTGACTTCAGTAGCCATTGTTCAGTGACTATTCAAGTTTTCGTTCATCGTTTCCATTTTGCTGTGTGCATTCACTATGCTTCATTCAATGCTTCTCTTTCCCGTCAGTGTGTTTCTCTCCCCAACTAGCTGCAATTCAACCACCCAAACCTTCTTTCGGTGAGATCCATTCCCTACAGCCTCTACAGCCACTTTCGAAATCCTTCATTAGGCCAAATCGTCTTTGCAGTACTTTCACCCATTTGTAACAAGCTTAAAGCAGTAAACTTAACTGCTTAAGCTTGAAGCGGAGTGTTAGAAAACATATTTTACATGTGCTGCAACTTACAACTACATGTCATCCATAACTATGATAATACAATCATATCATGTAGGATGGATTACCAATTAGCATTCATTGTGATCCTATACAATTTATTGTGGTTAATTTAGAGACAAATCATACAAATCTGATTGATTTTCTACATAGCTCTATCACTTATTCATAATAAATTAACAGAAGCATAAGCAAGAACGATAGAATTACCCGCAGGACCAGATAGCAATATTCTTGGAGACAACGACGACGGGAGTTCTGAACCATATTTTCCATACCCATTGCACTTCAAATGAATATATGTGGAGGTAATCAAGACATCCTTTGTTATATCACTGTAATGATGTAATGATGCCACATGTCATAACCAAGTAGCCATAAGTTATTCGGTATCTATCCCGACAATAGTAGTAACTACAAACAGTTAAACCCGACAATAGAGCAATAACTAATATTAAGGTAGCTGTAGCTAATAGATTACATCTAAATTTGACCACACTAGAGGTACTAAGGGGGGAATATACTAGCAAATCAAATAAAAGATCAATTAATAACAACAAGCAATTTTTGGCACCTTAGATAATATGGGAAACTTTCAAAGGTGACATCAATATCCTCAGCATTGAGAATTCTCTGTTGTAGACTATCCTTAAATGCTTGCCGTCTGGTGGATGCCAAAATTGCTGGGGTATCAACATCTTTGAGGAGTTCTTTTAATTCTCTTCGATCTTCTATTATCTTGGAAATGGTATCATTAAAATCAAATTCACTACATGAGCCAGCAAACATGCACAGTAATGGCCTCAATTCGCAATTAGCAGCAGTCATCTTCCCAATATCAGCATCAACATCGGCATCAGCATCGACCTCCATGCTGTCGAGGCTAGGATTTTCATTAATGGTGGTAGACGCAGGAACAGATTTTGCAGGAGAAGAAACTCCAGCTGGTTCATCATTATTGGTGGTATCCTTCATTTCACTGTCTGGAGTATTATCCTCGTGGTCGGAAGGCAGTGATGAAATATCAGTGTTTTGTTTTTCATTCTTGCAAGTTTTAGCAGGAGCAGAATCGAGAGATAAATCTTTATGAATATTTGATAAAGAGGCCAATATTGATGCTCCGGCAACGGCCGTAGGGTCTCCAGATCTAGCCTCAACCTGCATCCCATTTACTGGAGCACTCTGGGATTCTAAAATACTCACAGAAGAAGGTATACCAGAAGTAGCAATGTTATTACTTTTGAGCTGCTGAAATATCTGAATTTCCTGCTAAGGAACCCATAAAATATCAAAAAAAAAAAGGATGAAAAGATGCAGCAATTCATAATGTAAATACGTAGAAACATGACTGCCCGGTTTCCTTGTGAAACAGACCACAGATGCATGCAGAGAAAGAAAGGAAAGAGTAAGAAGGAGCTAAAGGAAAACGATAAATTCTTCCCATGGAACCAAATCTAAAGGATACATAAGCATGCTTGCCAGAAGAACCAAAGACCACCTCGTCACCTCCATTTAAAATCAACCGGGTATTCCTTTTGTAAGTCTTGCCATTGACTTGAACAGCTCCCTTACCTCCTGTGATTTCCAGTAAGGCAACTGACGAACCTCCTTGCTACAGATTTCAAATGACAGCTGTGGTCAGTTATGCAAAAAAAACATAAAGAAGCTTGACAGTAATTTTCTACAGCTATCCTCTTCTATAACTAAACAAGCATTCAGTATTTTCATTAATGTCTTGTAAAGCAGATGGATGTTTCGTAATTCAGCCAGGTGTTTTAAGTTTAAAAAGATAAAAGAAGAAATTCTACCTCCATGTGACTCAACTTGCACAAAACATTGCCAACAGTAGGATCTTTAAGCGGCAAGTTACACTGACGACCTTGACCAACAGTGAAGATTGGATAACTCAGGGATAAGTGAGGATTCTGGAAAAGCATGAATAACAAAAAGATTAATTCCAAACCTACAACAGTAGAGTCAGAATGCAAGAGTCAAAAAGACAAATGCATAAATTAGCTCACAGTTCTCCCTATCTTATGCTAATGTGACATATAGAAGATTCTTAAAAGGACATATGAAAACTACTAGTGTCAACTATCGTTTTTTTAACAAATAATAAAATCAAAAGATAATACTAGATTTCACTAACCAACATCAGATCACATGCGGCCTGCAGACAGTTGATGATGCATCCTATAACAAGATAGTAATTGCTATGTGTGATATAAGATAAAGTTAACCGCACTATGCCTATCAATATGGACAAACAGTGGAGTGGAATTTAAGTAAACCGTTATTTTTGGCAATCCAACTGCATCACCCGCCCCTGTACTTGGTAAACCTACTTCCACTCCCCTACCCTATCTAACTCTCGCTATCCATTCACACTTATAACTAACAAAGGAATCAAGTGTAATTTTTTAAAACCTGAGAAAACTGAGAAAGGAGTTTTCCCCACACAGCCTTAGTACACGGTCTAAGTGACCGTTTCTTCGAACGACCGGGCGCCTCCGTAGCATCCAAAGCCACCTTCGACTTATCAGCAGTTTCACCTAAGATTACAACAAAATCCATAAATCTCACTAATCAAAAAAGCTCATGCATGCGACAAACAACCTATGAAAGAAATGATGTAAAAAAGTCGATGACTAACACTGAGGAGGGGACCCCAAAGTGTCATGCGAAGAAGGAGATTTATCACCATCACAAACATCTCCGGCTTTCAACGACGCCGTTTCTGGTAGATCAGGCGGATGTAATTGAGGTTCTTCAGATTCGTTGACTGGAGGAGAGGGAAGAGAAGTTGATGGAACATCTTTTGAAACCTATGTTATAATCAGAACAAAATTCATCAATAATTGAGCGTGAATTTGCATATATCGATAATTGGAATAAGAGAATTGGCATCTAAAGATGAAAATACCTTGGATCGTTTGGTTTTGGAAGGAGGAGGTGAAGAACGGGGACGCTTGGAAGAAGAAGAGCCGCTTCTGGTTTCAACCATGATGATGGTGATGAAGGGTTCTGTTTTGTTCGGCGAGACGATACGAGATGAGAAAGAAAGAAAGAAAGAAAATAAACAACTTATGACTAAGATTGAATGATTGAGTCACGTAAATGTTATCAAGGCTTATTTTCTGCTTGCCGTTTTTATACGAGGAGTAGATTATCGAAGAGCGAATGAATGCCAAATGCAAAAATTGTGATAATCAAATATTTTTACGATTAAATAATTTGTAACGACTTTTTTCTTTTGATGAATTGTAAATTGTAGCGTTTTTTATTGTTTACGGGGAACTTGCACACTTATCTCTACCTAAATAACGTGAACAACGCATTTTTTTTCATGGCTTACACCGACTTCAAATATAAGAGTAAATAACGTCAAGTCAATAATTTTTTTATAGATTTAATTTATGGGTTTGTTTTAAAAAAATTATTATTGTTTAATTGTTATGTATGAACTATTGGTGTAAACTTTTTACATTCACGACAACTAATAATAATTCATGATATGTGTGACATATAAGGTGATTATTAATTAATTCACATCTTTTTAATGATATATATTAACGTGTAATTGGTTGATGGTTAAAACATTTATATAATAATAGTGTATATAAATTTAAATATTTAAGTTTTATACACCATCGTTGTACAATATCTTTTACAACATCGGCTGATCACAAAACGACGTGTCAAAAATGTTTGACTTTTATCTTAAATACCTTAAAAGTCAATCATACCGTGATTTTTTATTGGTCGATGGTGTAACAAAATTTGTAATGTATATGCCAATTAAACCTTCAGTTAAATTCTAAATTTATATACATTATCTTTGTAAAATATTTGTACATTATTTTTTTTGACGGAATTTGTACATTATTAATCATTCACAAATTGACATGTAATTAAATATGTAAAACCTTCTTATATCTATCCAAAAAGTTATTCGTAATGTGATATGTTATTAGTTGTTGGTGTAAAAAAAACTTGCATGGACAATGCACAAAAATTAAATCTTTTTATTTGGTTTTGTTTTGAAAAAATATTACTTGATTCTTAAACTATAAAGAAATTAATAAGTTTCTAAAGTTTATGAAATTTATTTAGTTAGACTAAATATTTGCGTAATGCATCAGAGTATTTCTTGTATTGTACTTTTAGTGATACACACGTGCATACTGATAACTCTTATTTATAAGAGTTATTTATACGCTCTAGACTTAAATCAATTTGATTACTAAAGTAATTATGTTGTTGAATATGTAAGTATATGTTATTTAATGTCAAAAAAGATTAGCAACTGATCAGTGATCATCTGACACTTTGGTGCCCCTTGTTGTATTTTAATTTGTTTATTCAGTATGTTGCATCAACAGATGCTATATCATTGTGTTTTGCAGCAAATAAGAGAGAAAACGCTAAAGCATTAAGAACATGTTTTGTTTTATGTCAAATTAGCTAAAATCAAGTGGACAATTTAGCTAGTTCGACCACCAACCAAGTTGCTTTTATAGGGACAGTTGTCCACTTAAGAGTGGAAGATCACTTTAGTTGGTGGCATGTCACATCACACCTTTTTGAAGACAAATGGATAAAAAAAGAGAAAGGGAACACCTTCTTCTTCATCACTCCAACATTCCACACTTGCACTCCAAACTGATTAGTTCAAATAGAGAGGATTTTTGACACACTCTTCTCTTCATTTTTATCATTTATCACAAAAGCAAGCTTCATCTTCAAAGTAAAAAATACAAATGACCAGACTGGCGAGGAATAAGGTGAAGGTGGCGTATCTTGGTATGTTGATTCATTTGGACCAAGCTGGCAGTTACACATGGGGGGTGGCCCTTGCGAATCTATATGACCAACTAGGGGACATCAACAAACCCAAAAATAGGCAGATGGTTGGCTACGCTGCACTGCTTCAGGAATGTATTATGATTAATTTATTTATCAATTTATGATGTTACTGTAGGATTCCTAACTTGATTCCTATGTTCATTACAGACATGGATTTTTGAGCATTTATAGGGTGCCAACTTTGGTATCAAGCACGTGGACCCAAAGTATGTTGAGGCACTGCCACGTGCAAAGCGGTGGGTGGCTACTTCCATCGGGGACATGAAGGCAGTTGAAGTAGCGCTGGATAGGCTTCACCCAAATGAGGTCACCTGGGACCCATGTGCAGCTCACAAACATGTCATGCAGTTCGACCCGTTGTCATTGTTCAAAGGGTTTATACGTCATGCTTGGTGCATGGTGCCTTATCTGCTAGATCGTGTCGTCAGATAGTTTGGTTATGTACAGGGATGCCAAATGACCCAAAACCTCGTACTCGACGGACCGTAACTTTAGAGGATGTTGACGGCATGTGGGCGGAGTTTCACCGGCATGTGATAGAGTGTGGCCCGACTATCAGGCCGGGTCACGGAGACACCACACCAGAGTACTTTGCTTGGTTTAGGAGGGTCTCACACCCATTAATACTTCCGGCTAGTTACCAGACACTAGAGGATGAGCTTGAGCCTAGAGATGTACGTCTTTTACATGTTTTCATTTATTAATTTATTAAACATGTACTTATTTAATACTTTTGTTTTCTGTCTCACAGATAATGCCCGAGATTATTGAGTTGGTCGAAGATTTTGAGTGTACGATTGATGGGAGAGTTCTACGGGGGACACATACATGGAGCATACTGGACAGGATGAAGAGCCTCGTGAGGCCATTCAATATACTTAGGAGGATTTTTGGTTGTGCCTAATAGGAGAGAGCGGCAGGCACAATAGGCTTTTTGTTAGTGTATGATGTACGTACTACTTTGTTTTTAACTTTGTAACTCATTTGTGTTGAATTTGTTTACTACTAATTAATTTATATTTTTGTGGTATTTATATTTAACTAGGATTTTATTTATAAAAAGCATAATCATACAATTGTTTTTCCCTGCTCTAAACCCTAGCTGTCTCTCCCAACATTCTTTCTACTCATCTCTTCTTTCTTGCTCACCCAATAAAGGGGTGTTTTTGGGTCATCTTTTGGCCTCAAATCACCCATGTATATCAATTTCATGTTTTTTTTTTGTTTATCTAAATAAGTGGTTTACTACACAAATCTAGCTTTTATTTTATTTTCATCGTCTGAGTGCGGTGTTATTGGCGTTCGTAGTCTTGGTGCGGCGCTTTTGATTTTCCATCTTGTTGCGGTGTTTGTTTGATTCTGATTGACAAAACAACTTAGATTGATTGTAGACTCGACCAATGACTAGGGTCTCAAAGCTACAGATTCGGAAGCATAGGTATTTCGGTGACTATTATTTTGTCAAATTTGTAGGCATTTTGTCGTTTTATACTATTAACTTGGATACTATCAGTTTGTTCAGAGATTCATCCTTTTCGTTTTCAGCGATGCTTAATTTATGTTATCTTCGATGTAACTTATGTGTTTGAATGAATGAATATATTGTTTTAGTGAAAAAACATAACTTTACATCAAACACAAAACTAATTAACTGAATACACTAATTTCAAACTCCCCGTCGCAACAGAAAAATAACCCCATCCGTAGTCCACATAGTTTTGACAAAATAGCTCCAGTGAATGTTTTGGAAAATGACCATGTGTTTCCATCATTATGTGTATGTCGTCATTACTCTGAATCTCCATAGTTGAATAGCAAATAGTGTCGTCGGGTCCATAACTGCGCTTGCAGTAAGTAATACTACTTACCTATTTAGGCCACTCCCCCTCTTGAACCTTCATTTCTGCTTTTTCCTTCAACTATGTGAATGTGACGCCTTCTTCATCCTACAGAAGATAGGTTTGGGACATTTAAACCAAACACCATCTTCCTTGGATGTGATACTACCACAGTGATGAAGGACAGTCAGGAATGTGTCATCTGAGTTATAGGTTAATGTCAACTCCCACTCCTTTTCAGAGGGTCAGGGTGTTTGTGAAGAACCAAAGATGTTGGTGGAGGCTGGTGTGAAAGAAATAGGTAAAACTGAGACCCTATTTATTTATAATGGGTGTTGTCGAACGTGAGCCGTTGATTTCAATTTTAGATCACAAATTTGAGCCGTTTAAATTCTACCCGTTGCGACACATTTTCAAAGAAAATGTCATCCACTCCTGTTTCTGCCACATTTGACTGAATCAAAGCCGTTGATGCAAAGTGTCGGTGGAATCTGAGACGTTGAAAGATTTAAAATATTTGATATAAGTACGAAAACCATAGAATGAACAGGTTCGACAACCTTTGAACGGACTAGTTCAACAGATGACAACCAGACCTGATAAAATTTCAAAATATGGGAGTGTCACAAGACATATATGCCACAACGCCTTACCATTATACCTTGTTCAGTTACGAGGTGTCGTACCCATGAATCACCAAAAAAAATAAGGGAACACTTGGAACTTTTTTCATTAAGGATATTTTGAACTTTTCACTGTGTTTGTTTGGGGGAGTGTGGTGAGGAGGGAAGACAGTGAGAAAAGCATGGGCCAAACAAAATGGCTCGAGGCCCTTTAGTTCAAAACTCTTGGCTATTATTTTCCCTACTCCCCCTTCTACTCTTTCACACCCCTTAACAAAGTTTCAAAAATAACCTCGCGTGAAACGCGGTGGAGAACACATTTATTGACGGTTCGAACGACCTTATTCGAACACGTTCGAACAACAACATACGAACACAATAAAATTGGTGAATGTGGTGTGAGGGTTCATTATTGTTGCTTCGGTTAACAACATACGAACGAAATAAAATAGGGTGTTCGAACAAGGTTATGCGAACATGTTCGAGTGACCCCAGTCGAATAGGTGAAATTACACACAAGAGGGTGTGAAGTCAATATTTAACTCATGCGAACGATGTCGTTCGAACGGGTTAGAAGACCCGTATTCGAACACGTGAATTTTTTTGAAAAAAGACTCTTTGACTGCCTTTTGGTCATTTCTAGGGGTGTTCGCGGTGCGGTTTGGTTCGGTTTTGAGACAAAAAGTGAACCGAATCGCAAGGTAAAATTACATGCGGTTTGGTTCGGTTGGCTTCCTAAAATAAAACCGAACCAAACCAAACCAAACAAATGCGGTTTGGATTGGTTCGGTTGGTTCGGTTTTTTCCAAGACAAAAACAATTTAAACGGAGTTAAAATTAACTAACATAAAAAAGGCTAACATAAATCTTTAAGAAAAAATCTACTCAAATATATGTAGTATATAAATCACTCTCTTTTAATTTTTTTCAAATAGCTAAGACAATGTTTAAAAGAATTTGAATTAAATATTTTGATGTAATTTTTAAATATAGCATAACAATATGAATTGTTTGTAAGTGAGTCAAAGAATTAATTGGATTTGGGCTAGTAAGTGAGTGAGAGTTGGGTTCTAGTTGCATTTGGGTTAGTAAGTTAGTAAGGAAGGTTGTAATTCAACAAGCCTTAGTGTTACATGCGGTTTGGTTTGGTTTGGTTCGGTTTCAGAAATCAAAACCGCGAACCGAACCGAACCGCGCGGTGCAATGAAAAAAAGAACCGAACAAAACCGATCAAAAGCGGTTTTTGCGGTTTTCGGTTTGATTTGGTTCGGTTTGCGGTTTCTCTATTGGTTTGGTTCGATTTTGAACACCCCTAATCATTTCACACCTTTATGGGGTGTGTTGAGTAGGAGGGGGAGTGAGAAAAGCAAAAACCAAACTCTTTGAAGTGAAATGGCGCTGAATGGAGGAGACAGGCGGAGGCTACAAGTTGTTGAACGACAACGACCTTGAAAAGATGGAATGGCAATTTTGTAATTAACCAACACCAATTAAATAAAGATAAATAGAAGTTTAAAATTTAAACGGTTCTCCTCAATCTCATTTGCATTTCCATTTATTTTCATTTCGAAAATCCGCGGAGCTAAGCAAATAGCAACTGCATCGAAATCGATCATCTCATTCTCATTCTCATTCTCATTCTCATGGTCAGATTTCCTTTTCCTATTCATCTTCTTCATCTTATCACTGAATCTTGTTATCTTCTTAATTTCGTCGCTTTATCAACTGCAATGTGTTCTCTTATACGTATCCCAGTCTGCGTATTTAGGATTTAGGGTTTTCCAAATTTGGGATCTCTTATACATCCACAACCATTTCATTCTCTCATTCGTTTCCTTTGTGATTGCAGGACGGACACGATTCTCAAGATCCAAAGCAAAGCCCTGCTGATATGACAGCTTTTGTAAGTTGTTTCATCGTTTTCATGAATCTCTTCGTTTCCATTAATTAATTCCGATCTTCAATTTCACTGGCTCTTTTAATGTTATGAATTTTGCTACTTCATAGAGTACTACAATTTCAATATTTTCAAAGCCTATCGCTCTAGTTATATAGTTTCGTTGTGATTAATTGATGTAAATCAGTTTCTGATATTTGTTTATCCAACTATTGCTCTTTTCAGGTGCAGAATCTTCTTCATCAGATGGTGAGTTGTAGGGTTTAGATTCCTTGAGCTGCTTTCTGACTTTCAGTATTTAGCTGCTGCTAACTAGAATTTCTTTTTTCTCTCAGCAAAGTAGGTTCCAGACGATGTCTGACTCCATTGTTACAAAGAATATCCTTTTTTGCTGTAATGATTCACCGATTCATGCTTGTGATAGTTTTTTTTTACTCTGAAATTTAGATTTGGTTCAAAGCTGCTTGTCTGGTCAGATGGTGTTAGATCTTTATTAGGTTAAGCTATATTTTTTACATAACAATCTTGCAAGGCATGACTTTTTATGTTGAAGGATTTAATGGAGCCTTTAAAGTTTGGTTATCTGATGCCTAAATCATAGTCTTAATTGGCTGCAATTTGCATCGTTTTATCCAAAATAAATCTGTTTCTGTTTGTTATTCAAAGGTGAGTCCACAATACCCACTAATAAGGGTGTATCAATACTCAAATCACTGACATGGTCCATGCATACACCACAGAGATTTAATATAACCATTCTGTGCTTTCACCTAACAGCTTAAGGTGTTGGGATACCTGGATCTTGACATGTGTGGTAATTTCCAACTATAAACATCTGCATCATGCCATTCTTTTTGTAAACCCAGTGTGCAATGGCAATTGTGCTTGTGCATAATTTGTGACCCATAATTTAGTGCAGTTTGTACATGATTTGTGTGTTGTGTATATGTGGTGTCATGTCATTGGCTAAGCCATGATGGGCTGTGTTACCAGTTTTATTTGATGAGCACTATAAACTTGGGAAGTAATGTTTTTCTTGACTCCAAAGCACTTGATGATATGGGAAGCCGTATAAATGAGTTGGAGCAGAGCATCAATGACCTGAGAGCAGAGATGGGGGTAGAGAGCTCTCCATCACCTGTGGCCCCTGCTAAGTCAAAGGAAGAAGAGTTGGACAAAGAAGATGGTTCCACTTAAAGTGATGTTTTAATTTCAATTTCTCATGGTTCTTGTCTCGCATTGCACAATGATTGGTATGGTGCGTCCCAGATCTTTGTCTCAGTAGTAATTCAAAAAAGTAAATGTTTGTGTTGCTGTATGCAGCTTATCATTTTGTAGCTATATCACCTTACTGTTTTTATGATTGAATGATACTCCTTTTTTTTTTTTTTTTTACTATAATCACTCTGTTGCCATCCTGACCTCTATTACTCCATCATGCTCTGGGTCAATGAACACATGGCCCCAAATCCTTGGGCTGTTGTACTGATACCTAATTTTTTTAACTTTATTTCAACATCTCGATATTCCCCACATTTATTGTTTATTTTTGAACTTTTGAAAGAAAAGTCGCATAACTAGTATTGTTCTGCAGTAAGTAGCAAGAAACGCCTCTGTCTGTCTATGCAATTTCTTACCGAGGCGTTCTTCGGAAAATATACAATTTGATTATTATTTTTTGGGCAAACCTCTCTAAACCTGCCTCCACCATTCCTCATTATCCTCCCTAATGCTCCATGTCTACGCTTATACTACGTTCCCTACCAGTCCAGCCCCCTCCTCCTTAGCCCAACATTTGACCAACTGGATGGTTCAGGTTTACAGATCAAAGTAATATTCCATAAACAAAATTCACAAATAGAAACACAAACCAAGAATGAACTCACATCGACTGCAAGAAGCGAATTGAGAATGCAATATATCTCAAATTGTGAAGAGTGGTTTCTCCTCAATGCAGTCACATTGCCACTGACACATGATTGTAATATTTTTGCCGCAGAAGTAAGAAGCACTACTCTTTCTTTGTAGCTTCTGGTTTGACATGGATCTGTAACGTGAAAACAGGTGATGCTCAAACACACATTTAGTATTTACAAGATTTAAAACGGGCTCGATGCCCGATTCCTTTCTGCACAATATGGCACAATATGTAGTAAGCTTAATTACTAGAATTACCTCTTTCAAGTGGCTGAGGAATGCTAAGACTTAATGCAGGTTAGACTAAACATCAGACTACTAGTACTAACTGACCCGTTCCACCCCTCCCCTATATTTGGATACATGTAAAACTCACTAGTCAATTTTACTATCAATTTTATGAGTGTCTCGGTCTTTGTTCACCATATATGCAAGGAAAGTTGAGTTCACATACGTTGAAGACACATCACGGTAGCAATTTTTTGTCTTACCAACAATATGAGACACCTTCCGTGATGGAGCAATGGGTAAACATATATTTATCATATAACATTACGGCTGCGACTGTCTACCCACCACCATTCACCATTGATTTTCCACATAAGCTAATTTAAAAATAAATAAAATTTTAAAAGACAAAGTTGCACCTAAGTCTTTAATACACCTTCACACCTCTTTCTCCATTATCTCTACATCTCTCTATTCTCTCTTAATCTCTCACAAAAGGGGTGTGTGACAATATCACACCCAATATTTCGCATGCAGCTTTTAATTCGTGTGTGCTGCTACAACAGGAAGTAGGAGTCTTCCTCCAATACAAGACCTGGAGTGATAAGTTACAGTTTTTATCAAGAGTGTAATATTTTGGACCAATAACACACTAATACCACTGGGGTTTAGTAACTTCGCCCTAATTTCTCCTAATCACGTGGACTCAACCACGAACCTACTTTTTGAGACTCTTACCATAGGAGTTCATATAACAATACCATTGGAAGTAACACGAACTCAGCTGTGAAATGGAAGAAACAGACAAGAGCAAAACATAAAAAACAGAAAGAACTCAGCTGTGAAATGGAAGAAACAGACAAGAGCAAAACATAAAAAACAGAAAGACACCACGTTGAGTATTAATTCTCTAGAGGACTCGAACTTAGACATCCAAGAAGCAAGGTAAACATGGGAAATGGGTAGGCAATTGAGCTCATATGCAGAAGTGGAGGAGAAAGTAATCCGTAACTTAACGAGTCTTCATAGAAGTTCTAGGAAAATGACCTCACCAAGGCATTGTAAATGATGTTTTTAGAAATTCTTTTTGCCCAGGTTTCCAGTTTGGCCATATTCAGTAGATGGTCAAGAGGGTTGGCTTGAGTAGCGAGCAACATGAGTTCTTACAATAGATCTAAGGCGGGTTTGCCTTGAAAGGTCTTTTGTCGGCATGACATCTTCAATATCGTATCATAGTGTCAAATAGGTTAGCTATGTTTGGTGTGGTTGATATTGTTCCATTGGGGCCAGATGAGATTCGTTAGGTTCAGCGAAAATTACATGTGTTTTTTTGAATTTTTCCTCTGAGATTTAGACAATGTTAGTACCTGGTGTACTCATGGACTACGAAATGCTTGTATTTTGCTCTCTGGCTAGCCTTTTGGTTAAATCATATCAACAATTCCCAATTATAAAAAAGGTTTGCAGGCGAAATCATCATTTAAAGTTGAAGAAAATCATCAATATATGCTCGATTGTTGCCTATTGTACTAATTAGTAATCACTTTCTTTGTCCGACACTCTCTTTTGTTACCTTGGTTGAACCCTTGTATTTCAACTAAAGGTGATTCCAAAATCTCCTTTACAATGTCTTTCTTCGAGATCGTTTCCAAGAGGTTTCTATCAATGGCTTAAAACAAATAATTATTGGCCTTGAGGTCTTTTAACTTGCTCTCCACCAATTTTATCTGCTTCGGCGTTGCGATAGTCGGCGCCTCCGGCAAGCTTGCGATTCCGTTCTCAACTACATTCCAAAATTCCTTCGATTGAAGGAGATTTTTCATTAGCATAGCCTAATGGTCATAGTGACAGTCAAATTTGGGAATCACAACTTGAACAAAATTGGAGTTGTTCTTGTCCATCGTTCTCTCTCGTTGTGAATCACACTTTCAATCGCCTCACAGTACTCTCGTGTTTGCACTATGTATCAGGCCTCGTGTGGAGCTCTAGTACCAATTATTAAAGTGAGAAAACAGAATTGCCAAAACTATTCATCATTCATTTAATTGGGCATTTATATCCAGAGGCTTTACATCGAGGTTCAGCTGAACTAAATGCGTGAAATGCAATAGAAAACTAGTTATTCTAACAAACTCTTAACAACTAATTAACTAACAAAAACTGACTTAACAAACAATGAATTAAAGCTATATTAGTATATTACATCAACAACTTTACCCTAGATCCAAATTTACTACATGTCAAGTTGGATTTGGGTTTAGTACATACAGCCAATAAAATGTGTGTTAAGATTTCGGCAAGTGTACCGAATCGTTGCAAGTAATATTAAAACGGTAAGACCGAGTGTCGAACTCAGGGATTGCGATCAATTATCAATTTATTTAATTAATTACTAAAATGTCGAAACTAATGAGTGATAGATAGTAACCGAAAAAGATTAAATGTGAGAATAAAATGCGAGAGTAAAAGTGGTTAGGAGTCGAATCCTCTCCCCTACACTATCATGTACTATTGATCAATTCCAATTTAATTACCCCAATTAACACTACAAGAAAATCGTTGATTTGCCACGGACATTTCCGTGGCAAATGTACAAATTTCCGTGGCAAAACAACATTTGCCACGGATTTGCCACGGACCAAAAATGGTGGCAAAAACGCTCGTCGCAAATCGTTTGCCACGGACTTTTCCGTGGCAAATTTTTCCGTCGCAAACCCGTGGCAAATCCGTCGCAAATTTTCGTCGCAAAGTCGTGGCAAACTCTGACACCATCCGTCGCAAATCCGTCGCAAATTTTATTAAAAAAAATTAAAAAAAATAAATAAATCCAACAATTTGTTAGTATTCACATTAACGACTAAATCATACTTTCATAACTCAAACCAAAGTCTAATACAAAATACAATGAGAAATATACAGATACATACATGTAATGTAACACTATTAATCTAAAATTTTACATCTATAACCTACAAAGTCTACTTCTTTCCATGATTCTTAACTTGGCCTTATTCTTGCGAGCTTGGCAGCACCTACACTTGGCCTTATTCTTTCCATGATAGTACTTACAGAATCTGAGGCTGCAATGTTTATTAGCAGCACCTACACCTGAACCTGAGCAGCATCTAATATTTCTCATTTCTCAACCTCGATTACTTTATTCACTGTCACAAAATGGTTTGCTACCAACAAATGCCTATCATAGAAGGATGAAACATGAGTTCAACAACACATTGTCCAATTGTGATCAACATTAGTACCAAGTAGATGCTATGTCATTAATACTGTACAATTATGCAAATGCTACAAAAGTAACCAAAATAACAAAACATCATCTAGTAAAACAACACAAGGAAAGGGTTGACTGAAAATAAATTGGCCCAAAAAACTTAGAAGGAAGGAACCTGTCTCTTAAACAATGTTACTAAAGAAAAAGAAGGTGATCTGAAAGTTAAGGTTCCTGTATACGGATATGTAACCATCGAGAGCAGTCGGATATGCCCCGCAAGTGGTTAATCACTAATTACTTATATGCCAATAAGAAAAAATAATTGCTCCATAAAAACATCTAGATCAGTTGACGAAGGAAGATTGTTACTTTGTGTGCTTTCTCAAACTTTCAATGATAGGAGCCCCAAGAGTTAAATTAGGGACAAAGTGCCTGCACGAAATAGAAGGAAATGAGGGAAACAAAGGAAACATGTCAATAACTTAATGGTCACACACATGCACCCCTAAAGAGAGCATAGTAGTGTTTATTAATAAGGAAGTTTAAGCACCACCATGAGGTCACTCCAAATCATCCATAGCAGCCAACTCATGTTGATGGACAAATTTCCTCCCCATTATTATGGAATTAATCACAAATATTGAGTACAACTAGCACCAAAACAAAAGCTTTAACCTTTGGTTTTACGCTTCATAACTTTGCAAGTATGAAGCTTGAAAGATAAATATTGCTCTTTGGAGTACTTTAATTTGTGATCCACTCAATTTGATAAAGTGAAACTAAGCGATGGAGTGAGAAATTAAGAAGTCTCAATTGTAAAGAATGCGGTATTCGGTATGGACAGCCACCCCAACACAGAAACTCCAATTACCCCTGCATCAAGTATAGACATAAAATCCTATTACAACCCATTAAAGTGTATTATATGAATTTATTACCTGAAAAAACATGTGTTATCACTGCAAAGCTAACAAAATAAGCTATAATTGAATAATTGCAAAAATCAGAACCTGTCGAAAAATGAAGACAGATCAAGATCAAAACAATTCCTTACACTAACTGCTGCACCATCTATAAGTTCATGATCCTAAACCTGCAATTACGACAAGCATTGCTGAAATCAGCAAGATTTTTCTAGTACAAACAAAAATTGGCTTGCAGCAGAATGATAGGTACCAGAATCCATCTTCGTCAAACACAAACAATTAATTTGTATATTATTGGAATTGAAGGATAAAATCAGTGAATATTGTGCAAAACTGCAAGATAAGTAACATGTAACAGGAATAAATGAATTTAAAATGACAAAATAGGAAAGGAAAAGAAGGAAATCAAAATTTGGTTAACTCATAAATGTATTAGTAATTAATGGCTTCCAATCCAATGCAGGTTTTCAATTACGCCTAAAAGGATGAAATTCGTTGAGATGGAAATTTGAAAGTTAATGCAAAATCACCTGGACCAACAAATTTATGCAGAACACCCAAGAGTTTAATTGAAGCATTTACGTAGCAATTTGCACTTGATTGCGGCCCGCTTTCTTTAAGAAAATCAATTAAATCCGCAAAATAAGAGTTGCATCAAAACTAAGAAACTTGAAAAAGAATTATGCATAACCAAAAATATAAATTTATATGTATTTGAAAAACATTTAATTCTGAGATAACATACCTTGAGCTTTAGATGTGATACACCAAAATCCTCAACAAAGAGAAACCATCCACAAAATTCCTCGCTAAGGACCTTGGGATTCTTATGCTCCTTCATAATCTTGTACACCTACAATGATAAAATAAGAGAGCAAAAGTAAAATAAATAGAACTTAAAATTACCATTCAACTTCCAAATACTTAAATAGATTCAAATTCATAGTTCAAAACATAACATGAACAACTAAATTAGTTAAAACAAATCTGTCTAAAGCAAAACAGATGAAATAACCTAATCGAAAATAGCAACAAATTAGGGTTTAACAATAAGCGAAATTGGGATTTAGGGTTCAAAAAATTGGGATTTACTGGGTTCAACAAAATTGGGATTTAGGGTTAAAAAATTGGGATTTAGGGTTTAACAATAATCGAAATTAGCAACAAATTAATGATAATGGCAAGTCTTACTGTAGTACGTAAGACGTCGGCGGAAGAGATCGGTGGAGAACCGGAGAAGCGGCGCCAACGGAACAAAATCAACGAGGAAGCTACCGGGAGAGGAGAGGAGGAGAAAGAGAGGGCACGATAGAGAGAGGTTGTGAAGGACGGAGGAGGACCGTGGAGGACGGAGGAGGACAGTGGAGGACGGGGAGGACTGTGGAGGACGGAGGTCGTGGGACGGTGAAGGAAAACTGTTCTCTGAGATTTGGTGAAATAATTTCGAGGTCGTGGAAGGAGTCTTCGTTTTATTTGGAATTTGTTTTTGCCCACGGGTTTTGCGACGACTTGTCTGGTCGCAAATTAGCGACCAAAATCATTTTCCGTGGCAAATTTGAGCGGGATTTTTAGCGCCTAGTCCATAAAATCCTTTCCGTCGCAAATCCGTGGCAAATTAGCGACGGCCAATCCTCCGTGGCAAACTTTCGTGGCAATGCAAGCTTATTCTTGTAGTGTAAAAGATTCAATTCAACTCTTAAAAATTTAGGACAATGCCTTGCCTCAAAACCCCTTTTATCCCATGGGAAACCTTAATTCCTTAAGTATATCACCACTAAGCAAAGCATTAAACTCAGAGAATTAACGGAATTCATGGTAGTAATGTCATATTCCTATAATCATCACACTCATGACCTAAAACCCCAATATCCGGATAACATAACCCATCTCCCAATGGTGAAAGTAAACCCTAACTCAATACAACAACAACAATGATGGTAAAGCAATAAGAACGGAGGTAAAGACAAATTTAAAAGGATAACTAAATTGCATTGATCATAACAATGGAATCACATGATAGTTTTGGAGAGATTCATCTCTTCCTAACCATAAGAAAATTAACTATTCATGTTCAAAGTATTGAAAAACAAGATAAAAGAGAAGTTACAAGAAGAAGAGTACATTGGATCCTTCAATTCTTTGTTCCCAAGTGTAGAGAAGCTCCCACTCTTGCTCTTTTTCGCAGCTCCAAACCCTATTTTCGCCTCCAAGCAGAATGCCCCAAAAAATTTGATTTTTCACTTAAATTGCTGTCAAATCTGCAGACCATCGCGACGCGATGACAATTTTTTTAGCCTGGGTCGCGACGCGGTGGCATCTGGTCGCGACGTGAAACTGCACAGATTTTTCTCTTCTTTTCTCTATTGTGTCACTAGGCAAGCTGTCTGGTTCGCTAGTTGACGAAACATCATATTGAAGGTTTTCTCTTACGGTTAGCACTAGAGAAGAGGATAATAACTTACAATGCAATCCTAATGACATCAATTGAAATCTATGTTATTTCCCCGTGATAATTGACCAAAACACAAATAAAGACTAGCATTCTGGCTTTAAACTGAACAACAATATACATATGACGATGAGTCAACAATGTGCAGTCAAGTGTAACTAGTGTACTAGAGAAGAGGATAATAACTTACAATGCAATCCTAATGACATCAATTGAAATCTATGTTATTTCCCCGTGATAATTGACCAAAACACAAATAAAGACTAACATTATGGCTTTAAACTGAACAACAATATACATATGACGATGAGTCAACAATGTGCAGTCAAGTGTAACTAGTGTACTGGTGAATATTTTATAGTTAAGTAAAATAAAACTGACATGATAGTTTGTGGATTTTATTCAAGAGGGTGCTTAGTGTTTGTGGGGAATGGATTCTCTCATATGACATTATGGTGAAGTGAAATCTCAACCTTTGATTACAAACCAAGAGAGAGAAACTTTAACACATTAAATAAGAGAAAATGAGTAATGAGTGATTAAGATTTAACACTTGACACCCTCAAGTGAAATCTTCAATGGAGAGAATCCACTCCCGTGTTTGAGTGCATTGGCTTCACCAAAACTTGACTGCATTGGATCTAAATCCACGACAAGTTGCATTTCTATAGTGGATGTAACTTTCGTACAAAAGACCAGTGAAGTGCACTTCTTCAATATAACGTCACATGCACCCAAAAAATCCATAGCAAAAGATGCTTACTTTGCTCTCATACTCCATATTTGGCACATGTCTCCTTTCCATGGCTCTGTCTAAACGTTACATCCACTAAGCTAGTTGCGGACAAGAATGCTAATCCATTCATTAGGGTACGTTCTGTTTCGTTTTGTATAGAAACATTGTCAAAGAGAATGTATTTCCAAAAAGCTTTTGTAGGACTAGGGGATACGCAAATCCTGAGTGATGCTAAGCTATGTGCTCACCTAGTCATGCAACTCAAACGATCACTTTCACCTACATATTTTTTACAAATAAGTTATTATTGTTTCAATTGTGATTTCTCACTCTTTTAATTAAATTTATTAATTCTAGATTTCTTTCTATCTTTCTCTATTATTGTTCTAGATCGAGATCGAACTCAGCAGCGCTAGAACCATTGGTCGACCGAGATACGAGGAACCGTCCTACCACCTAAAGCGCGGATCACGATCTCTGTGATACCGGTATCGAGGGCCAAGATCGTCCATTTGGATCCAACAGCGCACAACAACACGAGGACACTTACTGCTTCTATAAATACTCCAATACCTCACACCTATTTCGCTCTACTGACGTAAGCGTCAGAGTGTGTATAAGTACCCCACCCACGTCTGTCCACCACGTGGAGACACAACTCAGAGGACACGTCGACAGCAAACCGGCTACAACTCAGGTCCAACTTCTGGACACTTATAATTTCAATTTCTGTTGTTTTCTTTCTATTTTTCTTCTTTACCTTATACCATCTATACACTGATCATGTATAAAGCATAAATTAAAAAGCACGTTGAAAGAGGCGTTTTTGCATTGCAATACTTTTACGTTGCTGACATCTTGACAGTGACACTAGTTGTTCTCCTTCCTTCTGTTCTGGATAAGGATATATGCGTACACTACACATGAGTCTGCTAGTTTTCGTTTTTACATTTTACATTTTCGATATATACAGGTGTTATCACGGAGGAGTACTTCTTTTCTTTAATCAAAGCTAATATTTTCTTTTTTGGCAAATGTTTATGTTTCTAAATTCTAAGTTTTTTTTCTAAGTATTTGTTACTAAATCACTATTAACCAACCGCTGAAATAAATCACATTATTATCCTTTTAGTAACAAATAATACTAAACAAATTGCTTAGTATCATAAATCACACTCGTTATTTTTAGCTTTTTAGAATATACAAAAATTTCATTTTTAATATTCAATAAATTTATTTTCAATATTTATTTTTGATATTAAAGAGGGCTGAAAAGCCCAATTTATTTTCAATTTTGATTCTCACTTATATTTGTCTTTGTACTTTTAGTCCTCGACTTAAAGTTGATTTTCTATTGCCTAAACAGATTGCCACGTTAGCACCTATCATATCATATTTTTAGTGACTAGGATATAAAATAATTTGTTTTATTTAATTTTTAGTGGTTAGTACTAGTTATTTTTTATTTTTACACTTAACTTTTAATATTTATTAGGGTTAATTATGTGGTTGAACTCTATAAAATTTGAAATTTTGGTTTCTAGTCCCTATAAAATTTTTCATTCACTTTTAGCTCCACATTTTCCCTCTTCAATGCTTTTAGTCCTTCATAACTTTTAACAGCGCTTAGAAGCAATATTAAAAGACCTAAAAAACTATTAAAAATCATGAGGAACTATAAAAGCATTGATGAAGAAAAATGTGGGGTCTAAAAAGAGTAAAAAATTTATAGGGACTACAAACAAAATTCGCAAATTTTGTGGGATGCAAAAACATATTAAACCCTATTTATTATTAAAAAGCGTGACATTTTTTATTGGATAGTCATTAAAAAATATGATGTAATATGTAGTTTGACAATTCGTTAATTAGCTAAGCACCGATACAAAAACCCTCATTTTCCAAATAACCATTGTTAACAAATTATATATCAACCAAGTACCAAACCTTGATCTTTAAAGGAATGGAGTTGTTCTTTTCTCTTTTCAGAAGCTGCCTTCTCTAGGGCAGGCTTGTCACCTTGTTTTTTAAAACCATTTTTAGGGTTTTTATCAAGTAATTTAATTGTTGATTAATTAAAAATTCTAATTTAGTTATTTAATAATTAAAAAGTAATGATACAAGTAATTTAATTGAAAGCATAATCTCAATCAATAAAAAATATAGAAATTATTCGCATTAAATAAAATTAAATTAAAAGTATAATACTAAAGAAGTACAATTGATACACATTTTTTAGCGTTTCACAAAAGACTCCTGAATGATAAGGGTGTCTATGCTTGTCATGACCCTCATTCTAACATAGTTCATATCTCCTTGGGTGACAAATTCTTTCCTTCTAATCCATCTATTTAAGTATGAATGCGAGTAGACTATGGACAATCTCTCTGCAAGGATGGATTGCGGCACGCCTTAGGTCCAACATATTATATATGACTAAATCATTGGTTCTTCACCACACTAAGCTCTCCCGACTAAACATTGAAGTCATATTGTAACATGTACTTGGGAGATACATATATGTCACGTAGTTGCGATGAAACATGAACTAAATTACAGTTTTGGTCCTTTATCTTTGCTCTAGGTTTCACTTTGGTCATTTATCTTTTTTTGGTCCGTTTTGGTCCCTCATCTTTCATTTTCATTTCATTTTGGTCTCTGCCATTAGTTTTTCTAAACGGATGCCACGATGCCAGTTAACTGCTGACGTGGCATCTTGCGTGTCACTGTTGACTTGGAATTTGTATATGATGTGGCATAGAAGGGATCAAAATGAAACTTAAGTAACACCACCGCATTCTGCCTTGCGTACAATATCCACTAAGAATTGCATTGTATGTCATGAGATCTGGCAGTACCCTTTGTTCTTCCATATTACTAATCAAGAGAAAAGCTCTGTTAAAGCTCGATCTGGCAGTAGCCTTCGTTCTTCAGCTTTGATTTGGAACTTGAAAAGAGATAATTTATGATTGTGATTAGGATTTTATTTTGGTGTTGTGGTGGTAGTGTGGCTGTGTAGGAGAGGGTGGCAGTGGATTGAGGAGGAGAGGGTGGTGGTGGCTCGCCGGAGATGAAGAAGATGAAGATTGAGGGTGATTTTTCATATTTGTGTTTTTGTCAATTTGATCCCTCATGTTTTTGTTAAGTTTCATTTTGATCATTTTATGCCACATCATATAAAAATTCCAAGTCAGCAGTGACACGTTAGACACCACGTTAGCCGTTAACTATCAGCGTGACGTCTGTTAAATAAAAACTAACGGTAGGGACCAAAATGAAACGAAAATGAAAGATGAGGGACCAAAACAGACCAAAAAAAAGCTAAAGGACCAAAGTGAAACCTAGAGCAAAGATAAATGACCAAAAATATAATTTAGCCTATTATATATTTATAGTTTAGAGACCAAATAAGAGAGTGGTAATTTATGGACCAAATTGAGGGCTTCTTCTTTAATGGAAGCTATATGTATGAATGACCTTTTGATTCTAGCAAATTATTTGCCTAGTGAGATTTTAAGGACAGGCATCAAATTATATATGTTCGGGCTTAGTCAATGAAAAAAATTTGACTTGATGGTTCAACTTGACAGGCTGAGAGAACAAGAATATAAAATTTTAAAAAGCATATTAATAATTTCTTAATGATCTACTTATTCCCATGCTTTAAGAAAGTGCAGAAAAGAATATATATGTACATGGTAATGAAGAACTAGAACCAGATACTTTGAATTATATTATAGCTGTAAAAAAACATCATAATTATATATTTTTTAATTACCGTGTTATTGATACGCAATATTCACCGATTTTGCTGGTGAGTAATTTGTATTGAGAAATCTAATTGGCTACAAGTATCCAACTTTATTGTTCCGTTTGGTCATGCCCTCTTAAAATAGTCATCATAACTATATTGTACAGACATTACTGATATTTGATTTGCCCAACCATAAAATTTGAGGAATATAGACATAATAACTTCCTTGTTTCAACCACCAATTCGATCCATCCATTACTAAAGATACAAAATCTAACCTCACATCCTCGTCCATTAGTTCGATCGGACATAAGAATATTGGTTCATTTTGCTAGTACTTTGCATTAGAGTGGTCTAGATGTTTCCTCTTCTAGGTTTTGGAAGCACTTACGGCGCTTCAAGCTCCTAGCCAATCTAACCTCACATCCTCGTCCATTAGTACCCTGCCACGAAGACATGTCATTTTCCAAATTTGTAATAATACATACCCCCACACTAAATTTTCCTTCTTGCTAAAAGAAGGCAGCATCCACATTACATTTAACACCCATTCTTGGGTTTACATCATCCGAGCTCTGTCGCTAGACTCCTAGAAATATATGAATAATGATTAGTAATTAGTGTGTTCGCTGTTAGAGGGAGGAAGTGGGGTTCGAACCCCGTACACTGATTATTTACCAACAATATCATTTTCACACTTTTTTTTTGCAAATGTGACGTTTGGTATACCCGTATAGGACAAATAAAATATATTTTTAATGAAACATTAATTTTTTTTCCATTCAAGAAATCAAAACGACAAAGTTCGCTGTTAGAGGGAGAAGTGGAGTTCAAACCTCGTACACTGATGTTTCACCAACAATATCATTTTCACTCATTTTTTTTTACAAATGTGACGCTTGATATAGCCATATAGGACAAATAATTTTTTTTTAATGAAACATTAATTTTTTTTTCCATTCTAGAAATCAAAACGACAAATACCATTAATGACATCAACATTAATTGTTTCATATCCAGTTGTACTCATGCGGTGATTCGTGAAAAAAGTAAATCCTCAATAGTCATAGACTCGGTTTAGTACAGTCATATAACTAACGTTTAGCGGATAAGCTCGTAGTAAATGTTTAGTACTACTAGATTATAACATTTTTTTACTAGTTTCTAGCGTTTTTCCAGACGCTCTCAGAAGTAGCATTTGAGGTTATAGCTTATAGTGGTTTCTCTCGTTTTTATATGATGTAATGCCATATATCCTAAGTTATGCCCTATATTTATCAGTTTATACAATCCATCCAATTGACGGGCCTACATGTTAAATTAATTACACATTCCCTATTTTAAGTAGGTAGCTTAATTGGCGAGTTAATGAATATCAAAGGAGTATACCAAATGAATGTAAGAATGAGGTCTTGGGTTTAAACCCGGACATTTCCCCCTCCCCCACTAACATTGTTATAAAAAAAGTTACACATCCCTTCATTTCTTTTTTTCTTTTTGGCTAATAAACTCACCTCTGTCATTTCTAATAATATATATCCCCACACCAAACTTTCCTTCTTGCTTAAATAAGGCAGCATCTGCATTACACTTAACACCCATTCGTTGGGTTTACACCATCTGAGCTCTGTCGCTAGACTCTTAAAACAATGAAAAATGGTTAGTAATTATTGTGTTCGTTGTTAGAAGGGAGAGCGGGAAGGGTTCAAACCCCCCAAACATCGATGTTTCACCAACAATATTATTTTTACTCATCTTTTTTGTTTTTTTACAGATATGACGCTTGGGATAGGACAAATAAAATATTTTTTAATGAAACAATTAATTTTTTCCATTCTAGAAATAAAAACGACAAAGACCATTAATGACATCAACATTATTTGTTTCATATCCAGTTGTACTCATGCGGTGATTCGTGAAAAAAGTAAATCCTCAATAGCCATAGGCTCGGTTTAGTACAGTCATATAACTAACGTTTAGCGGATAAGCTCGTAGTAAGTGTTTAGTACTACTAGATTATAACATTTTTTTACGAGTTTCTAGCGTTTTTCCAGACGCTCTCAGAAGTAACATTTGAGGTTATAGCTTATAGTGTTTTCTCTCGTTTTTACCGTTATTACTTTAACTAAATTCCTCACTTATTCTTCATTAAATGATTTCTCTCTCATTTTTATTATTTTACAAATGTTGATTATGTCATTTTATATTTATAATTTTTTTATAACTTTAACAGTCCTACCATTAAGTCGGTGTAGGTGGAAACAAAAGAAATAACTTGTTGTTCATTGTATTTGGTATATCTAAAAGGGATAAAAATCCTCTCCACTAACTCTACACCTCCAGTTGGAGAGAGAAAGGCACGCATAATAGAATAATATTATTATAAAATAATATTATTTTATTTTTTGTGTCTTTCTTTCTTCAACTAAAAGTATCCCATTATAATAGAGATGATTCTGTTCCATCTAAAAGTAAAGCCATCCAAATCATTTATTATAAATAGAATAGATTGAATTCAATCCACCTATCTAGTTTTTAAGAATAATTTATGATCCATATCTATCTAGTTCTCTAAATTTACGACCAAGCAATGAGACCAGTTATCATAGAAGTTTTCCCGACGCCGATGTTCTCCAAGCCATCATCCAATACGCCCTTTGTCGTCGTACCGGAATCTCAATCCTCAGCGGTTCCGGCACTATTAGTAAAGCTACTATTCGTTACCCTTTTTCTCATTCTCCTGCTTTAACTTTTTATGGTCCTTTCTCTTTGATAACTCTCACTGGTACCTCTATGTACCTACCTTCACCATCTCCTTCACTCGCTTCTTCTTCATCAAACCCTAACCCACCACCAGATTCTAATACCTTTGGAATAACTCTTGCTAGTGCTCTAGGTCATATTTTTGGTGGGGTTATTGGTGGGAATGTTGTTGCTGGTGGTGATGGCGTTAAGGTTATGTGTACTATTTTTAAGGATCCTGAAATTCATAGAGTTGGTAGTGTTAACGATGTTGTTGAAGAAGGAGATGATTATGGTGATGAAGATGATGGTGGTGATGGTGATGGCGATGGTGGTGGTGATGGTGATAACCCTAATGTAGGTGGTGAGGGGGGTGTAGGTAGTAGTTCTGGTGGTGCTGGTGGAAATGAAAGTATACTCGGCTTCAATCCAGCCCCCTTGAATTTAGCCCCTTCTGATCCTAGCTGCATGCCATGGACGCATCCTCGCCCTCCTACTTTCTGATGATCACTGTAGCACTGACACATCAGCTTGAAGACGTGTTCGATTTCCAACATGTGTCATGTTAGACACTTGACAATTCAATTACTCTTCTTTTTTGAATTAAAAACAATGTTAGTATTGTGTCTAGCGTCTCTATCTATGCCGCTGTTGGATAACTGCTGATGTGAAAAATAATTAAATAAGTGATCGAATTTAAACTTTTTTTGTCTCTAGATTTTTGGTGCTATTTAAACTTTTTTCCTTGTGGAAAAACATCGATCTATACGTTCTCTTCAATTTTTCTACCAACTTGTGTAGGAAAATGGTTGGTCTCTATCTTTCTTCGGTGTTCTTTTAGTATGGTTGTTAATTTTTTTTATTTATAAGAAAAAAAATTTGTTAAGAGTTTGTTAAGATTTTGGGTAGCCCATAACTAATTTTGGAGAAAAATAATGTCAATATAATTAAAAATCATTATGTATTTTAATGACAAAATCGAAGTAGATAAAATTGATTTTTGAGATGAGGAGAATTGTTTCTGGAGGGAGCAAAAACTAAGAGAATAAAACAACAAATGTAATGACCTAAGATAATATATAGATCATATTATATGATGTAATGGCATATATCCTAAGCTATGCCCGATATTTATCGGTTTATACAATCCATCCAATTGACGGGCCTACATGTTAAATTAATTACACATTCCCTATTTTAAGTAGACAACTTAATTGGCGAGTTAATGAATATCAAAGGAGTATACCAAATAAATGTAAGAATGAAGTCTTGGGTTTAAACCCGGACATTTCCCCCTCCCCCACTAACATTGTTATAAAAAAATTACACATCCCTTCATTTATTTTTTTCTTTTTGGCTAATAAACTCACCTCTGTCATTTCTAATAATATATATCCCCACACCAAACTTTCCTTCTTGCTTAAATAAGGCAGCATCTGCATTACACTTAACACCCCTTCGTTGGGTTTACACCATCTGAGCTCTGTCGCTAGACTCTTAAAACAATGAAAAATGGTTAATAATTATTGTGTTCGTTGTTAGAAGGGAGAGCGGGAAGGGTTCAAACCCCCCAAACATCGATGTTTCACCAACAATATTATTTTTACTCAACTTTTTTGTTTTTTACAGATATGACGCTTGGGATAGGACAAATAAAATATTTTTTAATGAAACAATTAATTTTTTCCATTCTAGAAATCAAACCGACAAAGACCATTAATGACATCAACATTAATTGTTTGATATTATTGGGTTGTACTTATGCGGTCGTGAAAAAAGTAAATCCTATCCACATTACATTTAACACTATTTCTTTGGGTTCACACCACCTGAGCTCTGTGGCTAGACTCCTAGATAAATGAAAAATGATTAGTAATTAGTGTGTTTGCTGTTAGAGGGAAGGGGAGGCGGGGTTCCAACTCTGTACACCGATGTTTCACCAACAATATATATCATTTTCGCCCAACTTTATTTTACAAATATGACACTTGGTATAGGATAAGTAAATTTTTTTTTAATTAAACAATTATTATTTTTTCATTCTAGAAATCAAAACAACAAAGACCATTAATGACATCAACATTAATTGTTTCATATTGGGTTGTACTTATGCGGTGAGTCGTGAAAAAAGTATATCCTATCCACATTACATTTAACACTCCTTCGTTGGGTTCACACCACTTGAGCTCTGTCGCTAGACTCCTAAAAAAAATAAAAGATTGTTAGTAATTAGTGTGTTCGCTATTAGAGGGGAGGGGAGGTGGGGTTCGAACCGGGAGGCGGGGTTCGAACCCCGTACACCGATGTTTCACCAACAATATCATTTTCGCTCAACTTTTTTTACAAATATGACGCTCGGTATAGGATAAGTAAAATATTTTTTTAATGAAACATTAATGTTTTTTCATTCTAGAAATCAAACCGACAAAGACCAGACCATTAATGACATCAACATTAATTGTTTCATATCAGGTTGTACTTATGTGGTGACTCGTGTAAAAAGCAAATCCTCAATAGTCATAGCTCGGTTTAGTATGGTCATATAACTAGCGTTTAGCGGATAAGATCATATAGTAAGTGTTTGGTACTATTAGATTATAATATATTTTTTACTAGTTTTTAGCATTTTTCCAGATGCTATCTGAAGTAGCAGTTGATGTTATAGCTTATAGTGTTTTCTCTCATTTTTACCGTTATTACTTTAGCTAAATTCCTCACTTAATTTTCATTAAATGTTTTTTTCGCTCATTTTAAGTATTTTACAAATGTTGATTGTGTCTTTTATATTTTTAAACTAGTTTAAACACTAAATTTACCAAAATTTTTAAATTCCACCGAAGTGATTAAATTTGAATGTAGTACATATCCCCCAATTTTTTTAATACGCATATACTATAAGCGGGGCGGGGCGAGTTGGCCTTCGGCCTGCTAAAAGCGGGGCGGGGCGAGTTGGCCCGCCAAAAAATGCGAGTTCAAAAAGACGCGCCCGCCCGCTAAGTAAGGATTTGGCGGGTTGGTGATCCGCCGTCTGAATTTTTTTTTTCAATGTTTTTTAACAAAAAACTTATATGTTTTTAACATTTCAATTTTGATAAGATTTTTCAACTGCTTTTTAAAATAGATTTTTTATAAAGTATTGTGGCCTAGCAGGTGTCATGCTGAAAATTCAAACTTAACCGTGCCTACAAACTAAATAAGGACAAACTTGCAATATAATCATTAGAGTAAAGGTTCATTAATTCTCTATAGTCTATTACTACTTCTATAAAGAACAAAAAAATAATACACAATAGATAAAACGTGTATGGTTTTCATTTTCAAAATTTATGATATATAGATTGATGTTTAAAACGTGTAGAGATAGATAATATTGTTACAGAAGAGGAAGAAGGGATGAATTAAGTGAATGCATGAATTATGGCAATGACAGAGAGGAAGAAGGGTCAAGAAGGCAACAAACAAAGGAACGTGGTGATTGGATTCTTTTTAAAGCTTCCCCGCTGGATAACTTGTTTTTTTAATAAAATGGGCTCCCTGATTGGATTCTTTTTAAAGTTTTTTTAAAAAAAAAAACGGGTTGGCGTACTGACCCGCCCCGTTATTGCTTTTTAGCTCGCGGTTTTTTTCTTTTTGGCGGGGCGGGCTCAGCGGTCCCAATATTCCAGCCCGACCCGCCTTTTTTGGCGGGTCAGCGGTCTGGCCCGGCGGGCCAAACCCGTATTGCCATCCCCCAATACTATAGTCTTATTTTATATTCAATATTAAATATATGAAAAAACTGTAAAAATCACAAAGATCAACGAGCATACTAAATGCTATAAAATTGAAATCTAATCACAAATATACCCTAGTATTAAATATTTTACAGTCACTAAGTGAATTTTATAATCATACATCTCACGTTTTTTTAACATCATGCATCTCACATTTAATCAGTGTAAAAAGAGCTTCCGCAAACAAAAAAGCATCTAGACAGAGTGACAAACATCACTTATAATGAAATTGTGCTAGGCCTTAATATATAGACTCACTAGTAGGCCTAAAAATCACTATCAAAGACAATACATCCTGTTGAGTCTCCACGTCAGCTTTGCCATGTCATTCCCGCCAAAAACGCCAGCCACTCACTAGCTACCATGTGTGCCACATAAGCTCCATGTTTGATTTGGCTTCCTTCCCACCCTTCCCCATGTGAACTTGTCAGGTACTTCTGTTACCCCATGTGAGCAAACGTGTAGCAGTAGAAAATGTGACCAAAAAAGCTGTAGCCTTGCATCACTCTCTCTCTCTCTTTCTCTCTCGGCAACCTCTCTTCCTTCCCTCATCACCTTTCTCTCTGAAAAACCAAAAACCATTCCAGATGAACCCCTAAAACTCATTCTCTTCCAACCATGGCTCCTTGTCTTTCCTTCTCCTCTCATCATCCGATTGTTCAATACTGAATGTGCCATCTTCTTCCTCTCTTCATCTTCCTCTTTTTTCTTTTTCATTTTCGGAATCTAGGGTTTCAAATTTGGAAACCCATTTCATTCTTTCTTTCTTCTTCTTCTTTGTCTTCTTCATTTAGGAACCCATATTGAAAATTTCAAAACCCAGGTGTAGCACATATTTCCTCTTCCTGTGACCTTCTTCATCTTCTTATTTTGATTTTGATTCAGAATTTGATTTTTGCTTCAAATTTTGTAGAGAATAGCGAGAGATGAGGGAAAAGAAAGGGAACCGATGGTGGTGGACTGGTATTCGTATATTGAATCTTGATCCTTTAATATATATGTTGTTTTAGTATATGTTTATCAAGCTTCTAATATTTGTGTTTATAGGGATTTGAATATTAGTTTCTAATATCATATATACATCCTCTTTTATAATTTTTTGGTTTCCCCTTTTTTCATGCTTCTCTATTGTTGTTCTAAGTTGATTATATATATTTCCCTAGAAGAAGGTTTGAAAGCAAAATACTAATTTATGCTATTTGTTATGTGACAGGTCTATTTTTGACAATTTTTGCTTGAAGGTTAATTGAGTATCTTCAGATGCATAACTTTTTTGAAAGGTATGATTGTGTAAAGGTATAGCTTTTGTTATATTTCAATTCAGCATCGCCGCCACTTCTTTGTGCCCACGTCTGGTTTCCCAGGTGGCTCAATTTCTCTTATTCTCTTACATTCATACTCTCCTTTCACTCTCTCTGTCTGTAAGCATCTGAAACCACCTCCACTTTCCCATGCTCTTTAGTTTACTTCATCAAGCTAACATGATTTCCCCCTTCCCGTCAATTCCATCATTGTGGTTGCTTCAATGGCTTGCCATTCATACGGTTCAACTTTTACAGGTTTTTAAACATTTCCTTTTCATCATATGCATGTTTAAGCATTTCTCCTTGATTGAGTCTTCCATTTTTCAAATCTGGTCCCCATGTGTTTTTATATGCATGTGTAAGCAATTCTCTCTTAATAGATTACTGCTACTTCATCTTTTTTTTGTCATGATTTCCTTATTTAATTTACACTCTGATTTGTAGGTTCTAAGAAAACAAGGTACATGGATGTGCTTTGAAGACTAAAACTCCCATTGGTTTTTTCATTTGGTAAGTAGTGCAAGAAGGTCTATGAATTAATACCGATAATTCATGGTATTGGTTCTGATGTTTTTTATTCTCCCCCTAAATTATTAGTTTGTTCATTAATTTGCAGAATATAAAATTGTTTCTGGAGTTGTTGGACCATTGGTAATACTTGAAAAAGTTAAGGTATTGATGATCACGCTTTGCGATATTACGATTAAGTACTACGATTAGTTAATTTTCTCTATGCAAATGTCCTGGTTTCTGCATGGGGTGACTAAATTTTGTATTCATCAACTGCATCAGGGACCCAAATATCAAGAGATTGTCAATATTAGTTTAGGTGGCGGAACTATTCGACTTGGATAAGTTCTGGAGGTTGATGGTGAAAAGGTAATTGTTCAAGTGAGAGTTAATAGAATTCATAAACATCCTTTGTACTTGTCTGTTATCTTCAAGTTGATTAAGATTGATGTGTTTGTTTTTATTGCATAATAACTACAATGTTATGAGTTTGTGAGTAGTATTCTTAGTAGAAATGCCTTCTCTGTGTACTTTGTTCATGTAGCTATATTGATTTTAACAGCGTGCCATTTCCTCATTTGTCTAACTTGCTATTCTATTCATTTTTAACTATATCAAGTATTTGAAGGCACATCTGGGATTGACAATAAATCCACAACAGTGCAATTTATGACATTTATTTTAATAGATTAGTGAGATCAATGTAAGAAAGGTGCAATTTGATGTTTATGACATTTATTTTAATAGATTAGTGGCATGCCTACACTGTCTTATGACAGGTATGAGGTATGGTAAACTAACAATTGTTCTTCTGACTCTTTCTCTGTGCACATAAATTTTGTTATTCATTTATGTTCTTTCTTCAACAGCATGTTCTTAGCTAAAGTTGTGGATAAATTCCCCACGTATACACCAGAAGGGGCTCATGTGAACTTTATACATTCAATTGATTGTATACTCAATTGAGTTGCTTCTAATTCCAACTCTCTGTTCCCTTAACATGCATTTGGTAATTGGTACCTCCCCTTTTGCTTTGAAGCCTATTCCAGTTTTTAAATCATTGGTTCAGTCAAAAATTGGTGGATGTAAAAAACTAACTAATCTAAACTCAGATAACTATTATTGTAATGAAATGCTTCTCTAAGTATTATTGAAAAATTCAAAGTAATAATGAATTCTTCTCCTGATTTTAGATATCACTCATCAATTATAAGATAAATTTGAGAATGAGGATGATGTTTTGTGGACCATCAAGAACCAGATTTGAGGTTATATAAGATTTATTCTCCAATGGATTGTTTTGAATTGGTGTTTGTTTCTTTGATATCTCTCTCCACGTTGCTCTCTTTGTTGAAATTTATTTTTATATTACTAATGCAGTAACTGTGTTTGTAACCCTCAGGTGCATGTTGGGGTATGTATTTATTCTTTTTTCAATTTCTGGTGCTTTGTGTTTGTTTTAGGTGTAAATTTGCAGAGTGGAGAAGAAATATCTGCTAAGTTGGAGAGTAAGGTTATCCACTCTCACGGTGCATGTTTTGTAACTTCTATTCTTTATGTTACTGTTGATTTATTTTTTCATGGTGAATGGATGCATTGTGTTGCCATTAGAATGGAGTGACTTGAAGAAGTTCATTTTGATGTCATCAATTTGTTGTTGATTGGAGTAAATGTTGGTGTTCCTTTGTATTGTAGATTGATGTCAATGTTATTGTCAAGCAACTTCAGAAGAGGTGTTTAACCTGTATGGATCAAAGAAGAAATGGTTTTCAAAAATTTATTCCCAACTCAAGCGAAGAAGTTTGGATCTCAAAGAGTTTAAGAGAAAACTAAATGGCATTTCGAGGGAGTTAACATTTTACTTTCTGGTTTCACTGAGGAACGTTTCAATAGTTTTATTTGTTTTTATGTACCTTAAGGTTTGGCCAATAATTATCGATTTCGAACTCCATAACCTGTTTCTATTACAGTTTTGGCACCTGTTAGATCAAAATCTCACTCAATTTGTTTATTCTAAATTTCCATTTTTTGGAATTTTGACTTCAATTACTATTAATCTAATCTTTCTCTATAATTTTTCCGTAGACCCTAAAACTTTGGCCCCGTGCATCGCACGGGTCACGGCGCTAGTATTTTATAATTGTTAACAAGTTTTCAGAAGACAATTTTTTAACATTTATCTATATCTAGTAGCTTCTCTATGAGAGCAACTAGTCCTATGTCCCGTGCGGAGCACGAGGCTTTCCTCATTTTCATTTGTTAAACTTAGAGAAAATCATAATAATTATAAATTACACCCGAATCAAGAAATGGTTAAACAGTAGGGTTGGATGAAAATCACCAGAAAAATAGAGGCGTCCATACTAAGTTGACAGAAGATGATATGAGTTCTATTGTAAATGTGGCCGAAGTTCCCGTGGTAGTAAATACTTGAAGATAAGTGATTCATATTTCTTGGAATGTGGTCACCAATTGAGTTGTCAGGAAATGTGGTTGCATGACTGTACAAGCATCAATAGATAGTTGAAAGAATATGATGAGGGGTTCTTTTGTAAATGTGATTGAATTTTCCGTGAATAAAAATTACATTATGATTATCAATTAAATAAGAAGACTATAAAATTCAAAAAAATATATTGAAATTGAACATCCATAGATAATAAGAAGAATATTAATAACATAATTCACATTTATCAAACGTAAATACAAAAATTAACACTTATTTAGAAATAAAAGAAAACAACACAATTAGAATGTGAAATAATATGATAAGGGTTCTTTTGTAAATATGACTGAAATTCTCGTGAAATGCATGGGTGACATGCATGGTTGAATGATAACCACCAATAAAATAGAAACATCCATAGAGAGTTGAAAGAATATGATGAGGCGATCTTTTGTAAATGTGGTTGAAGTTTCCGTGAATAAAAATTACATTATGACTATCAATTAAATAAAAAGCATTCATAAATAGTTCAAAGAATATGATGGAACTTATATTGTAAATATGGCTGAAGTTCCCGCGGGTAAACCCATAATTAGAAAAGAAAAGAAGATAACATAATTAGAAAATGAAACACATGGATATCATGCAGAGTTGGATAAAAACCACAATTAAAATAGAAACATCTATACAAAGTTGAAAGAACATGATTGGGGGGTTATATTGTAAATATGTTGAAGTTTCCGCGAGAGTCAATACTGCAACACAATATGCAAAAATAAAAGCAAGATAATAAACTTGCGGGTGTCATGCAAATTTGATGCAAAGCAACTAATAAAATAAAAGCAACTATACAAAGTTGAAAAAAATGACGAGGTTTCTATTCGTGGGAGTTAATTTTGCAATGTGGGTATTTGAATAGTTAATTTTTTTTCCAAACACTAAAATAACCCAAGACACATCGCTCAGCATCACACTTTACTTATTTCGTCTCAAAATTATTATTATTTTCATCAAACGGTTATTGAAGACCAAATTACACGTATTTTTACAATTACATTTTTTTTTTTCTGAACACACCTCAAATATGAAAAAGAAAATAAAAATTTAAATGGATCCTGGAAGTACCATGAACAGTTTATAAATGAAACACGATACAAATTATAATTGAAATCGTCGAGTCCAACTCTTATTTTTTAGCAAATCAAATGCACCATATAAGAATTTTACTCTAATGGCATATTCTCAAAAAATCTATATTGGATCCTTAAAATAATTAGACTTTTAATATTTATTTTCTTAAAAAACCATTATTTTAAGGTAGCTTTTAGGACGAGTGATCAAATAATTCCTTCACGGTACTCACATATAATATAGACACTAATTTAAGTTTGCTTTTAATACGAGCTAATCCAAAGTAATCAAATAAAAGTCATAAAGAAAAAAAATGGCTGTTAGTAAATCAATACTACACTAACTTAAAAGGAAAACAAATTGGTGCAAAAAATAAATATTTTTTATCAAAGACATTAAAATATGAATAAATAAGGAAAAAACAAAAAAAAAAGGAATGAAGTTGGCGCTATTTCAGTTTGATGTCACAATGCAACTCATTTAGCACATCAGTATAATAAGTGGAGCCAATATAATATAGCAAGTTGATATAGTGGGACCCGTGAAGAATTCCGGCTTACTGCCTTCGGATCTATTTAAAAGTAAAAAAATCATTTTTTTTGGTTAATTGGAAAACTAATATATTTAGACTATATTATAGTCTAGATACATTAGTTTTCCAATGAAACTAAAAAGTGTTTTTTTGCTTATAAATAGGTCTGTTGGAGTATTTTATAACTCCATAGTCATGTGCAAGTATTCTGGAACATATTGGAAATGTAAATACTCTCACCGGTCCTTATTATAAGAAGAAAATACATATATATCAATGAGCTTATTTAATTCTTGTTTTTTTTAAGTTAAGTGTCTAAAATACTCTCCACTCAACTCATTAGATTTTCGTGCACTACTCCCAGTCACCTTGAAAATTGAAAAGACAAAACATTCAGTGAGGTTAAAATTAGTATTTAAGCAATAAATATACACTAAAATTTAGAATATTTCTTATATTTGGAACCAAAATTAACTCCAAAAATCTTCTTATAATAGGGACCGGAGGGAGTATATAATAAAAAATTAAAAAAGTTGGACACATATGATTTGAAGAATGGAAGGAAAGTAGTCAACTATATAAATTATGTTAAGGTGTTTGTTTTCGTACCCCCCTCATTCCCTACCACACCCCCATTTTTCCATAAATGCCAATAATACCCCTGTGTTTTTAAAAAAAAAAAAAATTTAAAATTTTCGGAATTACCTCAAAATAAGGTAATTCGGTTCAAAAAATTTAAAATTTTGAATTACCTCTAAAAAGGTAATTCGGTTCAAAATTAAAAATTTTGAATTACCTCTAAAAAGGTAATTCCGAAATTTGTAATTTTTTTTTTAAAAGTTTGTATTTTGGTCTTAAGATTTAAACGCGTTTTATTGGAAATATGATACGAACGATTTACGATTTAATAACAATACGTCAAAATATATAAAATGACCAACATAAAATAGGAGTACAAATACAACTATGGGTCCAAAATGTCTAAAAATGACTGAAAATAAGCACGTGAAGTAGGTGAATGGCGACATCTAGGAGCATCGGGCCAATCCGGGGCCTTGATGCGTATATATACGATTTGTTTTAATTTTTATTACTAAAAGGCTACTAAAAATAGTCAAAACTACTCTAAAAAAATAAAAACACCACTAAAAATCTAACAAAACCAAAATAGGCTATACAAATTTTTAAGATTTTTGGAGACTATGAAAATTAAAAAAATCGTAAAAATAGTAAACTTGATGGAATTTGGGATTTTGAAATTTGTTGTCCCGTAGAAGTCCCTTCTAAGGAGTCTTGATTCTTGATTTATTTCGCTTCTAATGGTCATGTGAGTATGTTGTCCGAAAACCGATTTTTAGCCTAAATTATTCGCTCGAAATAAAAAAATTGTAATTTTTAGAGTCTTGATTCTTGATTTATTTCGCTTTAATAATGTTTGTGGTTTCATTACGATCCGAGTATATTGTGTCAAAACCGATTTTTTAGCCTAAATTATTCGTTGAAATAAAAAAATTGTAATTTTCTGAATTTACAGGTAAACCAAATTCCATTATTTTTGAGGTAGTAATTCCAAATTTTTAGAGGTAATTCAAATTTTTAATTTTTAATTTTTTTAACAAAACCATGTAATTTTGGTAAATTTTCAGGGGTATTTTTGTCCGTTTGGGATATTATGGGGGTGTGGGTGATGTTGAGGGGGGTACGAAAAATAACACCCATTATGTTATTACCCGTATTCCTTTATTCTTGCCATTCGACGCATTGAACGTAAATGGAAGCAAAGTTTTTCTTTAAATACTAACTATTCAACATATTCTAATAGTCTTCAATCAGGGAGTAAAAATGAATTTAATAGAATAGAACGAAAACATTGACCCTACCACAAGGGAGAATAAAACAAAGGTATGGACCCTACCGCACGAGAGAAGAAGGAACAATCCGATATATTGCACGTATTGAATGGAAATATTAACTGCAGGAAGACCAAGGAATAGGGGTAAAGATAAATAAACGATGAAGTGGTTGAAAAATACTCCGGCTAAATGTGTCATAATATTTTTTGACACCCGCTAATTGTTCATAATAGGTTATTTCACATACATTTTAAAAAATGTAGTAAATAAAAGAAAGAAAATAATAATTTCACTAACTTAACTTCATATTATTGAAAATGATGCAACACAGCATCATAATTCTAACTAATATTAAAAAACGTTAATATTTTGCATTAAAAAATAAATAACATCAATTTTGAGACTATTTTTTTAATTGTAAATAACATAAATAATTGATATATTATTAATTTTTTTTTAAAGTAGTTGAGTTAAAGTCAAATAATTTTTATAATATATTATTTCGTGATTGGCTAACAGTGAAAAAATAATGTGCTACACATGATGGGTGCATCTAAATTAAAATCCTTATGTTATATGAGATTTATCCTTAATAATATACACATACCTATCTATATCTATATATAGACACAAATGCATTTCAAACCATGTCAACAATAACTACCATACTCTATAGTCAGGTGAGTTGTGCTACAACTGACTAGTACTCTTTTGTACTTCTCTTCCTTCCTATTCTATGGGCATGGACGGAAAGAAACTAGAGTACAAAGGTGAAGAAGCACTGAAGGAGATAGATAAGCTGACAAAGAATGCTGGTGAAGTTCAAGAAAGCCTCTTGAAACTGATCTTAACTCGCAATAGAGAAACTGAGTATTTGAACAAGTATATGATGGGAGAAACATACATAACAGACAAAGCAGAGTTTAAGAAACGTGTTCCTGTCATTAGTTATGATGGAATCTTCCCTTATATACAGAGAATTGCTAATGGTGAAGACTCTTCTCTCATCACTGGTCACCCTATAACAGAAATGTTATGCAGGTATTATATTTAACCTCTGCTACTGTTACTAGTTGCTCATCACTTAAGTTTAAGTTTCTGGTTATGTTAAGTGTTGATTAATTAAGAATCTAATTAATCATATGTATATATATATATGCATGCAGTTCAGGGACATCAGCTGGAAAGCCTAAAATGATGCCATCAATTGCTGAAGATCTTGATCGCCGTACCTTTTTGTATAATCTTATCATGCCAATCATAAATCAGTTAATATACTAACATCTTAGCTTTGATTATATATCTATGACTTGACTCTACACCTATATTAATCATATCCTTTCCTTATGCTATTCAGTAAGACAAGGAGTGCTAATAACACACTATTAATTTAACACTAGTTTTTCGATACACTCTTTTGTATTGGTTGAAATTCAAACAAGTTTCACTAAATCATGTAGGTAATTCAGTTGGTGAACTAAGAGATACCGAAAGAGCGCAAATAGGAGATCTAGAGTTCAAATTCTGGAAACTAACATTTGCCTGTAATGAAAAATCATGTTAGTTCCACGTAAATTTGGTGGAACTCAAATGAAGTTTAACCAATATATATATCGAAAAGAGTACGTAAGAGAGAGTGACACTTGATTCTAGCTAGCTAAGACCTACTTTTCCTGCTTAATAACTTGATCCATTATTATGTTTAATATAATCAGTATTCAGTCGTACTAACTAGATGGCCAAAGAAGAGGATAAGATGTGAATAAGAGTAGGAAAGTGGAGGGCCCCATTGCCATGCATTTGTTACGTTTATGCTTGTAACATTTTGCACTACACAAAAGAATCATGATGCATGCTGGCTAGTGCGACTTGACAAAAGCATCATATTTTCACTATACATTTAGATCATGCTTTCAGATTCCTCATCTGTTTTACTATAGCATAATTCCTACCATTTATAATATAATATTAGAAAATATAACTGTAATGAAAAGTTGAAAAGTTGAAAAGTTGAAACCATTGCTTAAATAAAGATAAGAACATGTGCTAGATAACTGATGTGCAAAGCAAAGTGCATGCTGAGTATTTGATCACTGTAACCAATTTTCCCAACCATATATAATATAATTCAATTATTATTTTAGGTATGTTCCTGATCTAGATGAGGGAAAGGCCATGTTTCTCTACTTTGTAAAAGCAGAAATGTCCACTCCATGTGGTTTACCAGCTAGAACTGTATTAACAAGCTACTACAAAAGCAAACACTTCAAGTGCCGTACACATGATCCTTGGAACGATTTCACAAGTCCTGATCAAACCGTTCTCTGCAATGACATAAACCAAAGCATGCATTGTCAACTACTTGCTGGTTTAGTTCACCGCAAACAAGTTCTAAGACTAGGTGCTGTGTTTGCTTCAGCACTTCTCAGAGCAATTTCATTTCTTGAAAGGAATTGGAGGAATCTATGTGATGACATAAGAAGTGGTGAACTAAGTTCTTTTATAACAGATCAAGGATGTGTTTCAAGTATGTCTACAATACTTTCATTTCCTGATCCACGTCTTGCTGATGAGATAAGTAAAATATGTTGCCAAAAGTCATGGAAAGGGATTTTGTGTAAGCTTTGGCCTAAAGCTAAGTATATAGAAGCAGTGGTTACTGGTTCTATGGCTCAATATGTTCCTGCTTTGGAGTATTACAGTGAAGGGAAATTGCCTTTGGTTTGTACTATGTATGCTTCTTCTGAGTGTTACTTTGGAGTTAACTTGAAACCTTTATGTGACCCTCAAGATGTTGCTTTTACTCTTTTACCTAATATGGGTTACTTTGAATTCTTACCTCTTGGACATAATGGAACACTGTTGATGGATTTTGATGAAAAGGAACAAGTACCTGGTGATAAGCTTGTGGATTTAGTGCATGTTAAGCTTGGTTGCTTTTATGAGCTTGTGGTTACTACCTTCGCTGGTAAGTTCCATATATATCAGTTATTCAATAAACCTAAAACTGCATTAATTGTCTCTTATAAAGTAGGACCAGAGATAGTATATTATCCTTATATTTTTCTTACTTTTATGATAATATGATCCAAATTTACAGGGCTGTATAGATATCGCATTGGTGATGTGCTTCAAGTGGTTGGATTTTACAACAAGGCACCACAATTCCGATTCATATGTAGGAGAAATGTGGTGTTAAGCATTGACAGTGAAAAGACAAATGAAGAGGACTTGCACAGAAGTGTGACTATGGCCAAAAAGTTGTTAGAACCATATGATGCACTCTTAGTGGAGTACACAAGTTATGCTGATACTTCATCAGTACCAGGACACTACGTATTATACTGGGAAATTCTGCACTATGGTTCAAAAATGGAATCAAAAGGAACCCCACTACTAGACACAAACGTGCTTCAGGAATGTTGCATTGCAGTTGAAGAGGAACTGGACTATGTATATAGAAGATGCCGCACAAATGATAAATCTATAGGAGCACTAGAAATACGTGTGGTGGAGGCAGGAACATTTGATGCATTGATGGATTTGTTTATTAGTCAAGGAGCTTCAATTAATCAGTATAAAACACCAAGATGCATTGAGTCTAAGAAAGCACTTAAGTTACTTAAGTCTAAAGTTACGGCTTCTTTCTTTAGTCCTAGAAATCCTAAATGGGGGACCTAACATCACATGTGCTCAGGAATCAGACTCAGACTCATGACTCTTATTTGTTTATGACTCTTATATTTGCTGCCTTTAACCATAGGTTGGTAACTGTTTGCTAAAGAATTTGGCTATGATCAACACATTTGTACTCATCTGTGTTTTTTTAAATAAATGTACTTATCTTTTATGTAAAACATATAGCAACTATATATATAGGTAGAGGATTAACTCCTATCCATACAACTGAGACCACTATAACAAACAGGGGGACTTGTCCTTCGTCAAGAACCTCCTCCAAACAAAGGGGCTTAATACGATCCAAATCTAGTACTCGGTATGTTGGGGTTTGAGAGGGAGACTTCTTTTTCAATTCTAAATTAAAGAAACTATAAAATATTTCTATGAAGTGTGATTAAAAATGTTATAATATTATCTATCATGTTATTGTTAACTTTTAAAATCTCAAATATATATTAAAATGACAAATTTTTCTCAAGCCCTCCCCTCCCTCCCCTCCCAAAGAAACCCTTAAAGAAAATGAAAGTGCTCTCAAACACACCCTTAGAGAAAATGAAAGCGCTCTGGAGGTCCAGGATGACCCACAAGGCTATATGCAAACCTAGTGCCAGTCCTTTCCGACTGCATGAGTCCTCCACAACCTAACCGATCAATAACCCGATACCATATCCTCAAGGAAGAGGCACATCTATCGAAGAGGCGTAATTTCGACTCCTAATGAAGACTGCAAAAGATACACATAAAAGTCTTAGAGTCCATGATTACCCCCTCCTAACAAGTTTGTATGAGTTGAAACTTTGTCCAAAATTAACTGCAAGAAAAAATGTAATTTCTATTAGAGTAGTGAAACTCTCCGAAAGCTTACTAAGAATTAAAATGCACTACTCCAGAAGCGACGATAGCCGATAAGAGGACTCAACAAAAAAAAGATAAGCAAAGGAGACATAATACGATTCCAAAGGGGGCCTAATGCAAACCTAAGTGTTCAACCTATTGGAGATAAGCTAAGATGTTAAGAGTCTCACATTGAATAGATAAGAATGTTTAATGTGGTACTTAAGCCATGAGGCTTTCCCACTTAATGGACTAGTCTTTTGGATTGGACTCTCATCATGGGCTTAAGTCCTATCAATTGGTACTCTTAATGAGAGTTGTCTGCGAAAATGGCTAGCTATAGGCTGGATTAAGTTACTCCACTGAATACTGATAGGCGAGTGAAACCACTAAAAAGGAAAGGGCTGCCATCAGTTGCTGATACACTGAAAGTCGTCGTGGACGTTGGCCCTTAAAGAGGGTGACAATATTAGGAGTCTCGCATTGAATAGATAAGAAGACTCAATGTGGTACTTAAGTCATAAGACTCTTCCACCTAATGGACTAGTCTTTGAGATGGGCTCTCAGGGACTTAAGTCCAATAAAGTGAAAGCTGCCGTGGACGTTGACCCTTAAAGGGGGTGGCAATGTTAAGAGTGACACATTGTGTAGATAAGCCGACTCAACATGGTACTTAAGTCAGACTCTCCCACTTAATGGACTAGTAATAATTTGAGTTGGACTCTCCTCATAGTTTTAGGGTTTTGTTTTTCCCACTCCCCCTCCTACTCAAAACCCACCCCATAAGGGTGTGAAATGACCAAAAGGCCAGCCACTACGTCTTTTTTTCAAGAAATTTCACGTGTTCGAACACGAGCCTTCGAACCCGTTCGAACGACATCGTTCGCGTGAGTTAAATATTGACTTCACACTCTCTTGTGCGTAATTTCACCTGTTCAAATGGGGTCACTCGAACATGTTCGCATAACCTTGTTTGAACTCCCTATTTTATTTCGCTCGTATGATGTTAACCGAGGCAACAATAATGAACCCTCACACCACATTCACCAATTTTATTGCGTTCGTATGTTGTTGTTCGAACGTGTTCGAACAAGGCCGTTCGAACCGTCACTTCCTCCACAGCGTTTCACGCGAGGTTATTTTTGGAATAAAATTTGTTAAGGGGTGTGAAAGAGTAGGAGGAGGAGTGGGGAAAACAATATCCTAGTTTTATGTCCTAACATAACTCGTGAGTTCAGTTAAAAGACGAGGGGATTATTATCTAGAGGAAGGAATAAGGTCCTCCAATAACCTAACACAAGAGTTTGGGTAACATAATGGTTAATATAAACAGGACACTACTTTCGCAGCATCCATAACATTAGGCGCACTAGGAAAAGAATGACTTAAGTTGCACACAAGCCAAATACCCAAAGCTAATAATTAAAATACGACATTTGTTCCTAAAATCTTAATGAATAAATTAATGGATATAGTCTTTATTTTATTAGCGATGTGAGATTATCTCACACTTGTATACGCAACAAGCCACAACACAATTGTGTAGAAATTTTGCAGACTATGCAGCAAAATCGACAGCAGAGGCGCAAAAACAAAGAGAATGATAGAGAAATATACACACATATATTTATTTATGAATGAAATGACTTTTCCGGTTCATCTCATAACACTTAAACATTGCATCTTTTAATTACTTCTCTCTTTTGAAGCCGCTTATGAAATGGCTTATCAGGTTACAAGTTAAATAAATGCTTATCAACCATGGATCCAATATGAGACACTAACTATTACGTACACAAGTACCACTAGAGTGTACGCTAATTAAATGAGGGCACATTTCATATAATAGACTAGACTAGACTAGACAAGAAGAGAGCACATTCAAAAAAGCATCACTAAACATTGTAGATTCTAAGATAGAGTGGCCAATGGGCCATTACTATCACTCAGCTTTTTATGGCATTGTCCTCTTGAAAATTTTCCACTCACAATCTTTTGTCTTCACCCAACCACTTGATTAGTGCTATGCATAATATGCAATGCGTCATACCCACTTTTTTGTACTCTTTCAATTGCCAAAATAATAGAAAACAAAAGTAAAGGAAGAATGCCACACAGGCTGGGGTGGGAACCAACTTTCCAGAGAGGAAAAAACTTTAAATTCTTTTTGAAAATGATTAAAGCCAAAGTTCGTGGTAAGAGAAAGCGATGTGATAGCAGAGATAAATGAAAAAGAATGTAATTGTGATTTATTAGAGACTAAATAGTGTACTTTACTGATTAATTATGTTACATTGTAAAGTTAAGCAGAAACAGTTAGAGCTTAGAAAGAGAGAAGTAATTATGCTACATTGTAAAGTTAAGCAGAAACATTGTAAACTTTACTGATTAATTATGTTACATAGTGTTAACACCCAAAAATTGCAGCCTGTAATGCCGTCACACAGTGTGGACAGCTGGGTATGGTTACCGGATTCGATGCGTGGCTTCACGGTAAAAAAATGCTATGAGTCGTTGTTGGTTTTTTCTGCAGGAGTTGCTGCCCAACAGCAGGCAGATGATGCTGCACATTATAAAATGATATGGAAAAACGATGTGCCGTCCAAGATACAAGTCTTTGCGTGGAGAGTCTTATTGCAACGGGTTGCCACAAGGGTGGCATTGCATAGAAGGGGTATACTCAGATCACAAAATGATTTAAGTTGCGTCATGTGCTTTCGGGATGAGGAAACGGTGGAACATTTGTTTGTGTCCTGTGGAGTTGCTAGAAGCTTATGGAACAACGTTTTTGCTTGGATGGGGACTTCGGTGGGTGACACGGAGAATTGTTACTCATTTTATGGAATTTGGGGATTTGGTGAAAGGAAAGAAACAAAGAGGGGTTAAACACCTTATATGGATGGCGGTAATTTGGAACATTTGGTTGGCTCGGAACAAGGTAATTTTCAAAGGAGAGGTTGCTTCCGTTCCTTTAATACTAGCGGGAATCAAGGACTCGGCTTGGAGCTGGTTTAAGGCAAGGAGGGGGAGACATTGCAGGGTGACTTGGTCGGATTGGTATAACTGTCTGATGGGCTGTTTTTCATTGTTGTAACATTCCTATGTATAATTTTTGAAACTCATGCTATTTCAAAGGGGGAGAAACAATGGGTCAATTTGTCTTTTCCCACTGTTGTACAATCCTTGTGCGGGGTACTCTTTTTCCTGCCCGAGTTTTTTCTCAATGAGTTTTGGCTCTGGTAGGTTTTGAGGAGGTCCTCCCCCTTTAATGATTTCCTTTGTAAGGGTTGGGCACCCCTTGTGCTCCCTTCAATGATATCGTTGCTTATCTAAAAAAAAGGCTCAGTCAAGTTCATATGGGTCGAGTTGCTCAAGCATGAAGCAGGCTATGAATTGCCTATACTTACATCATTCTTTCTACTCTCTCTACCGCTCAACTACTGTTTTCATGAGGAGCAACAACATGGGAAGAGTTGGTAGCCTCAGCTAAGTATGGCCGAGTTAGGAAGGGTATGTGCTATCAATTTGGAGAAAGTTTTGCCCACGAGGGAGCTAGCTAGGAGTTTCAACGAAGAAGTGCTTGCTGAGGCGGCAAGAGATGAATATCATCAAGGGAACATGGTAGAGGAGCATAAATACTATGGGAAGAGGAGCAACCACATGGGAAGAGTTGGTAGCCTCAACTAAGTATGGCTGAGTTGGGAAGGGTATGTGCTATCAAGGGAACATGGTAGAGGAGCATAAATACTATGCTTAAGGACAACTTACAGGCTAAAAATACCAAGGAAATGACATTGCTTCTTGAGGACAGGTAGCTCGGCTAAGGAATGGTTCAGTTGAGGAGGCACAAACCGAGTGCACAATGTATTATGCAGCTGAGGTTGTCTTGGCCGAGGCAAATGAGCTTGTTTTGGAAGCAAGTAAATAATGCACGTGGACAATTAGAGCATAGGAGCTGTTGAGAAAAACGTGGAGAAGCGTTGTTGAAATAGAGCGAAGATATTTCACCCCACTTTTTGTGCTAGTTATGGAGCGCCACTCCTTGTTTTAGGGCGCGTATGCATCAATGTATGTTGATCTTAGCCGATCCAACGGTGGTTAGCTGTAGGTTAGTGTTACTGGCTAATAGAGACCATGTATAAATATGTAGCTCGTACATTTATAAAAAACACACGGCCAATCAATCAAACTACATTTTTTTAAGTCTTTTACTTTCTTTACTCGCTTTCTTTATTCTTTTATGTCAGTCATTATAACACGACCCTCTCACCTAATCTAACACTCTTTGGAGTAGTTAGAGAACCTATAAGATAGGAACAAAGTTCTTTCCTCAATGTCATCGCTTGAAGAAAAAAGGATCAAATGTTCAAGCTTTTAGCCGATCCTTGGCTGAACCTAAAGTTTGACAACAAATAGTATAGCAGTTAAACAGTTATGTTGATTGTTGTAGTTAGTTAAGTCACTTTGCTCAATAACTTCACTTCAATACTCGGATTATAGCTAAATTTGGCTTGTTAATGAAGCTAATTGGAATCATTTATGATTGGTTATTTCATCAACAAGTCTCTCTCCCTCATCTATTGCTCACAGCTGCAAATATTGTTTTGGATAAGGTTGTTACTTGTCTGTCAAGCCTACTATAAGTGAAAATTCGTACATGAAGTAGTCATGTACATATATACTTTTCATTTACAAAAGGCATAAATGTGGTGAAAATGAAATCATTTATAATTGCAAGCTAGCTAGTGCTGCTTCTAGTTGCTGCATTACAATTCGATGTTAGGGAATCTTGATATGCTGTGCGCATGTTTTGGTTCTTTGATACAAACCACATGTGACGCACTATTGTTCTTTTGGATATCTTAAGAAATGCTACTTATCAGCATTGTTTCTGCTTTTCTGGTTATAACTCGCTGTCAATTTGGTCCCTGAATCAAGCAAAAATGCAAAATGGTCCTTGAAAGTGTATTCGTCTGTCACGTTAGTCCCTCCCGTCAATGTGCGTTGTTAACTCTGTTAATCCATCCGTTACTGTCAGTTTAGTCCCTAAAAGATGTCACTTACTGTCAGTTTGGTCCCTAAAACATATACGTGAAATCGTTTTAGTCCCTCGAATCTTAAGTTACTTTAGCAAAATTTTAAAATGGCTGATTAAGGACGCCAATAGACTCAAGGATTACACGGATCTATTGTAATTGGAAAATTGATGGTTAAGGGTGACCTTATTTGCTCTAAGAAAATCAATCAACATATATAACTTTGTATAATCATTGATCTATATTGAAATTAGATAGCAATTGTAATTTTTCATGTTAATTCGAAAGCTTCCACTGCTGCAGAACTTAATAAATTACAGTTATTAATTTAATTCCTCTTTGTTTACAATGAATTTTATTTTATTTATTTCATAGATTAAAATAATATTTTTAAAATATAAAAACTATGTGGCATTCCAATGTGGCTTGCCACATAAGTTAATAGAATTCCACATCATATTTAATTTTGACAAATTAGGGAGGGACTTTGATTTTAGAAATTGATTTTAGGATATTCAAAACATGAAGTGATTTGAGTCGGATTGAATCAATAAACACTCCTAATGATTAATGATGGTAACAAATCAAAGTAAAAGAGAATATGATACAGCTGCAAGGTGTTAACTAGCCTAGCAAAGCCAAGACACAAATTGAGCCAAGACTAGTAAATTCTGGTTTAAAATTTTGCTGAAGTAACTTAAGATTCGAGGGACTAAAATGAATTCACGTATATGTTTCAAGGACCAAACTAATAGTAAGTGACATCTTTCAGGGACTAAACTGACAGTAACGGATGGATTAACGGAGTTAACAACGCGCATTAACGGGAGGGACTAACGTGACAGACAAATTACACTTTCAGGGACCATTTTGCATTTTCACTCGATTCAGGGACCAAATTGACAGCGAGTTACACTTTCAGCGACCAAAATGACTATTTACCATCGGATCAGCTTTGAAACTTTTAAAATAAAGCAGAAAAGCTTTACACACATCATTTTGTCGTCTCACTCTCCATCATTTAGTAGTCGAGCACACAAATAACCCATCAAATTTGTTATTCATCTCAAATATGTTGAAATTAGTACTTCCAATTTTTTAAAAAATGGACTAACATTGTCATCGATTTGATGATGCTTAAGCCTCCTACTTAGTTAAGGGATCGATTACTAATAATGGCCTCTTTTTTTCTTTTCGTGGTTTATTACTACTAATGGCCTTTGGACACTAATCAAGTGGGAAACAATGTAGGTCAAGCAACTGGGCCTGTGATAAGAGGTGTCTAGCTACGATTAATAAATAGTGAAGCCAGGTCCCGTTTGGACCCGGATCTACTCCGATTAACTTTATCTCAAGTCGCAATCTCAACCGTAGAATTATGATATGATGGCGTATATTTAAAGTTGTATTTTATATCTATTTTTTAGAAGTTAAATTATAACCATTAGATCTATATCCAATGGTTAATATTTAGTGACAGTAGTGACTGGACCATAACTTTACTCGAGGGGAGAGTCTGCCTATTTTATTGTCACATCATTCAATTGTTTGCTTTTAATTTGTCCATTGGAAACAAAGATCCCGAGGGTGTGATCGAGCAAATGAGGACTTGGCCACCTGTTTCGAAGAGCTCGACGAGCAGGGACAGAGGCAGGTCTCCGAGCGGGCGCTTACGATGACTAATAAATTCTTCGTAACAAAATATAAGTAAGTGGATGTGTTTAGCCGATATTTAGATCAAATACATTTTTTTTTCTTATATTTTGCTATAGAAAGACCAAATAAATCTACTCTCTCTGTTTTTTATCTTTGGTACTTGGGTATTATTTTTTGGACCCCCACACCTAAACCAAATATCTCCTAAGTAATCTGGTCTTTTCACAGGGGTTGTGGGGGTCAAAAAAATAAGACCCTTTTATTTTTTTAAAATAATTTTCTATTAATATGTAATCAACTTTTCATAATATATAATATATATAAATGGTAACTTTATTGCTTAGATTTAACTTACGATGACTAATAAATTCTTCGTAACAAAATATAAGTAAGTGGATGACCATTGATTATTTATCCTTCACCGATATTACGTCAAAAAAATAGATCAAATACATAAATAATTTTTTTTTTTCTTATATTTTGCTAAATTATAGAAAGACCAAATATTAATTGTTCGATTATGAATTAGTTGGTACTGATTCATCCCAATGGCCAAATGCAAGATGGCTTCTATTGAAATATTATTTGACGGCTATTCTTTTATGGGGCAAGACAGAATCACAACAAGGTAAATCCATTTACAAAAAAAGAAAGTAAATTCGTGCTTTTGTAAGCCATTCTTTTTCTTTTTATAAGTTTAATGGGAATTCTTTTGTTTTTCACCATCGAGTCTATTGAAATTCTACATCGGGAGGCAAAGAGAGGAAGAGTGATGAGTTCAGAGGAAGAGTGTTAGGAGATGATGGACAAAGATCTTCATGTGACTTTGTAGAGATGATGTATCATTTGCTTCCAACCTATATGAGTCTCAACTTTTCACTCTGCTACTTTGCCACTTGACATCCACAACGCCTCCACAAAGTAAACTATCATCCTCCAATGCTTTTAATCATTCTTTCATTCATTCTTGATTTTTATTGCAATTGTTTATGACCTCAAGATTGAGAAGGAAGTTGTTGCAAATTGGGTTTTTTTGTCTTTGGGTTCGCCTGAAACAATGTCGATCCCATATATGAAAAATAAGACAAATCTCTATTAGTTTTGTTATTATTATGTCAGATAATACATGTTTCTTTTTAAAAATCAAGTTCGAACTATTTTTTTATTTCTCGCAATCGTCTTCGACCTACACAAAAAATGTGAGACTCATAAATAATTGGTTATGCACCCCCAAAACCGATTTCCTCTTTCACGTTGGACTTTTTCATCACGTTTAATTTTTCCGATGTAATTCCAAACCACGCCTCATCACCACTAAGCAAATTATATATTCAAATAAAAATTGAACGCATAAAATATACCGAGTAGACTTTTCAATCGAATCTTTGAAAATACACACATTTACAATCATCATTTTAACATATTGACTAAATTACATCCAATTCATCAATTTGAGGGAAAGCAAGTCAGAGATATTGTTGCGTCTTTTTGGGAGTTCAAAAATTTAAGGAAGCCTAGTTTGAGGGAAAGCAAGTCGGAGATGTTATCATGGGTTAGAATAGTAGATGAGTGGTTTAGTGGGGGACCTTGCTTTTCCCAACCCCCCTGATCCTACTCATCACACACCCCTTAACACAGCAAAACTGTCAAAATACCCTTAATAGGTTCGGAGACGAGCAACCGAACCAGTTCGGAGGTTCACTGTCGCACCGGTTAAAATCACAATTTTTGCCAAACACCCCCTTTAACAGGTATGGTGCATCACAATCGTATCTTTTCAGTTGATGTCTGCCGAACAAAGGGTCGATTGATCAAATCAAACGACACACTCCTTCATCTCTCACCCTCTTCTCCTTCTGCACTCTTCTTCACACGGCACACTCCTTCTCTCACCCTCTTCCACCACTCTTAAATCCAAAATCAATTTCCATCTCACTATCAACTCTCAATCCCTTTGTAAACCCCTCCCTCATCCCCTTCTCCCTCAGCACACAACAAACACGGATCCTTCTAATTTTGGATGTGATTCCACTGAATGTTTAAAATGCTACCCACTGAATGTGATTCCTAGGATATTTGGGTCCGACTTATTTGTTGGCCACAGGAGTTGCAAACCATCACAATGAGACTCATAAACCATAATTCATATGAATTATTAAACATTCGGTAACTACCAACCGAACCAATTCGGAGATTGACACCCGAACTAGTTCGGAGGTTTATTGTCGTACCATTTGGTGGGGGTGTGTGGGCCTTAGTATAGTAGGTGAGGGTTGGGAAAAACATGAGCCTTAGTAGGACGTATTGTTGGGCTCAAATTAAAATGTCCAATTTCAAATCCTCTTCACCCCACTAAAATAACAAATACCACCACGCACAATAACATTTGCCATTAAATAAACTCCAAATCGATGTCTATACAAGACTGTCAACCGAGCTTGAAGCATAACAAAACCACAAGCAGAATCCTCATACATAAATCAAAAGGAAAATTCAACTCTATTTTTTTGGAGGACACTGCTTGTGTTGATTCACTTGGAAGTTGGAGGTTCTTTTTAAATCACACAGTTACAAGAACTAAATGTGAAGGAGCTGTAACAGTTTATATAGAGACGAGATTTCAGTCTCGGAAGATGTTTAAGAAAGAAGAGATCAAATTAACAATAATCTAATTATAATACTGCGTTATACATATAATTATAATTCAACACTTAATATATAATTATAACAGATCTTATTTAAGTACATGCATAGATCCATATGCAGATGAGTTTTTATTTTCTGGTTGCTGCTATGTGGTTCTAGTAAGAAATTAAATCATCAAGCTACGAAGAGCCCTTACGATTTTTACATGACTGCAACTTGTATTAACATAGTACTAACTAATTAGTATATCTGAACATGTGATTGATAAATAAAATCTCATTAATTTTCACCTATTTTTTATAGGAGTTATAACACAAGGCAAGGTCCAATTATGTCATGTGTGATTCGAGGACCCCAAGAACATCAAGGTTCTGATGGGGTCTTCGGCATGGTGGTTCCATCTCCGTCTCTCCTTTTGAGGACACCTTTTAGGAGCAACGCGATCCGTGGTGATTGAAACCCTCGTAGCTGCCTCGTTAACTCGATGGAGCTTTTCTCTTACACATTTTCTGGATTCATTTGCTTGAGAGCTTTCGCCAGACACATGGTGTTTCATCCTAGCTAGCCTTTGTGTTACAATTGTAATGTGTGAGGCTAAGATAATATTAGAACTTAAGAGGGGAAGGTACTGTGGCTTTATATAGAAATTAAATTAAAAGCCCCATGCATATGAAATTATTGAATTATTGTGTTTTTGGTATAGTTAATTATTTAATTGTAAAGAAGATGCTGCATATATTTCAAATGAGATTTGATTCCTAAAGTAAGCAACACGAAAACTATGTCTAGCGAATGCCAACTAAGATGCCCTACACTATAGTAAGGTAAAAATATCAACTTGTCTTTTGTCAAGAATAATAAAAAGCAAATAAAATCTTTAGATAAGATGCCAAAATGTTATGAAACAAATTATCATGCTCCGTAGGAAAATGAAAATTTATAGAGCTTATCGTTCCACGCACACAAATAAATTGGGGGAAAAGCAAAAAGTAAATTGCGTGAATATATGCTATGTTTTTCTTTTTTGATAGAGAGAATATATGTTATGCTGAAAAGATATAGCTTGAGGTACTTTTTATATATTACATGCTACTAAAGTGTATTACATAATGTTTATCCTATTCTTTTTTTTATTGCAAAAGTTTTTACCTACTTTTTATATATATTTATTATCTATTTTTATACATATATATATATATATATTCTTTATTATATATTACATTTATATATTATATTTATTTGACATCTAATATTTTGTTTCACATTCCATAGATTTTATTCTATATATTTACTATCTAGAATGTTATTAAATATGAGTAATTTTATTCAGCTCAACTTTTTTTAATTCTCATCTTATAAATAATGTTATATATTAAAAATGGTTGTCACATATATTTGTATTCAGCTTGATGCACATACAATTAGAATCAATATACAACTTTGACCAATTAGTATATTTGTAGTTTACAACGTTTGTGCTTAATATTCTTCTATTCACTACGCTGCACTTAGAAAACAAGTAGAGAGAATAAACAAGATGACAGATAACATTGATCCTGCGGTTGTCAACGTCAATCACCTTAGTTAAAAGCAAGCTAAATATCCTTATGCAAAGGTATATTTGCTATATATTTGTAAGTTACTATTTACTATTACTATTTTGGACCGTATAATACTTATAATTAATTCCTGTTGTAATAACATCTCAATATGAAAATACCCCTGAAATTATATACCCTGCGGTTGCCAATACTAAATTTTAGAATACTATTATGGCAAAAACATTGATCATGTGGGTCTATCCTAATATACTGTGGTACTCTTGCTATTTAGAATTTTGAACTTAGTGGTACAAAAGAAAAGACCATCTTCTCCACTAGCTACTCTTGCTATTTACATGTTAAAAGAGTGGTATCACAAAAAGTATAGATTTTGTATTCTTTAGAGTCTCTCTTCTCTTTCCATTCGTTCCCTTCCCCAATTTTTACTTTTGAATCTATTCAAACTACTAACATAACCATGTTTTTTTTTAATTTGTTTTTGTCCTCCAATATAATTTTCCATCTTTAGGTATAAATATTATTCCTTTGTTTGACCAAAAAAAAAATATTATTCCTTTGGGGTATGGTCATGTGTCAAAGTCAAGGACACCTATGTTATTCGTTTCATGCATGATAAGACTGAACCCAGTTATACAATCTTATAAATATTTAATTAAATCATATGCAGCAAACAATTGTATTTTCTTTCGAAGCAACAAGCAATTGTTTGGATAGCAGAGATCACTATATATAAACACTATTTTATGTTGTTGGGTTCCGTCTATAATTGAGAAATCGGACTACATGAATGTGTTCTGTCCTACCATTTTTAATCTAAAGTATGCAACATGAGTCATTTTCGCAAAGAAATATACGATAATCTTTTCAAATTGCAACACACATATTTCCTGATAGATTTTTGGTGGATTCTTTTTTGATAGATTGTAAGCCATATATACAATGTAGTATAACCCTTTGAGGTATTGTATTGTGACTGATGGATTTTTTTTAATGAGCAAAGTTATATTATAGCGGGTATACGAGTAGTCAAACCCTTTTATTAGATATCATGCTAAATTAGAGTTTATTATAGCGGGGATAGAAATACAATAGAGTTTCGCACTGCTATTTCAAAGTAGTGTGAGGAAGTATTGAATCTTTTGATTGTTTGTTTTTCATAAATCAAAATAAAGGAGGGTACAAAATCCCTTAATGGGAAACTAACACCGTTAGATTCAACGACATAATCTACCATTAGAGAGAGGGGTCGTCCTGATCCTCTCAAGGGTCAGGGGAAATGATGTCAAACCTATCATATTATTTTTTCTTAAATTAATTATTAAAATGCATTTTTAAACAAAATAAATGTGGACACAAATATTTTATAAATTCTTAAAAAATAGATTTGTCATTCTTAATATGTTATATGAAAATATATTTTTAAAAGTAATGCCCAAATGTCTATTTAAGAATATGGAATCAAAAATAAGATTAAAATAATTTATTGGGCATTTTTAAGGTATGACAAAAAAAAGTGACTTGTGATTTTATACATACAATGCCTACTTTTATCAATCATTAGTATTGTCACAGGTCATGCGGGCTAACTAATGACGCATCGGTCCAGCCATTAACCCAGTGACCCAATGATCTGATCGGGTCGATCATCGGGTCAGTTTTAATAACATTGATAAAAAATATAGAATTGTATTATTTGTTTGTTCCAAATTACCTTATGGATTTCAAATATTTATTGTCATATCAGTTACTTGGCCAATATTTTTGCAAGCACATGATCGTGTTGGATTTCAACATATTTGTATCATATGTTTGCATAGTGTATCCAAGCTATATGTATTAACATCAGAGTCATGAATAAATAATACCTATTAACAGTTATCTCCTTGAAATTAAGGTCCGTATGCAACATCTCTAAATTTACATTAGCTCTTAATTCTGGGAAGTACTATGCTGAGGCACGAGTACAGGCTTAATATGAAGTTGCAAGCATCATTATTTTTGTTTTCCATGTGGGTCTTTTCCTCGAAAATCTATTAATACAATTCAAGAAAATGATATTTATATATATATGTGTGTGTGTGTGTGTGTGTGTGTGTGTGTGTGTGTGTGTGTGTGTGTGTTTTGACAAATAATTTAATATACAAATTTGTATAAAATCTTTATAAATATATGTTGATAATATATTTTGCTAAAATTATTATACAACATAATAACTAAATTTTAGATAGTGTCCAGAGTATTTAATATCTGACACAATGCACTTAAATATACAACTTATGTTTTTCTAATTCCTAAAAAAATTGTCAATAATTTTAAGTTACAAGTGAATGTCGACCCGTGCTGGCACGGGTGAATCATACTAGTGTGTGTGTGTGTGTGTATATATATATCTATATCATAAGTAATTTAAATCACGAATGTTACCACCTAAGCATCCAAGTCAGAAAGGCCACGTAGACCACAGTTAATACGTGGCTTTACACATCATTTCCATCTGGAACCCATATATCCACGCTGGCATTCTTTGCTATTTTAACAAAAATATATTTTTTCGGCCTCAGTGAGTCTCGAACACGGAACCGTCGAATGCTGAGCCAAACGTTTAACCACTGCGCCGTATTTACCGTATCTGTCAATGATGTCGCAACGACTACTCAAATCACTAGCCAAAGGAACGAGCGCGTTTTGCACCGGTATTCCAAAGATATAATCGCAACTTTGTATACAACTTTGTCTAATCGCATTAAAGCAGTGAGATATTCCCTCAAAATTAATTAATGTCATATAAAAGCTGTAACTGTCACAGTTTTCCACTTAAATGCAATAATCAATTTACTTTTAATGATAGAAATGAATGGGCATAACACTCACAACAGATTTATTCGCTGTGTACATTTGAGGGACTAAAATCACGCCAAGATTTCTAAATTTTAAGACAGCACAAAATCAAAAAATATTTAGGTGGTCATTCTATTGTACCAGTCAACCCCATTTGACTTTGACATTAATACCATAAACCTAAACAAATTCACACGCAAACAGCACGGGTGAAAATAAATATCGCAGTTCCTTAGTTCGACGTGGAGTTACACAAAGATCAGCACCCAATTCTCAGCCGAAATGGCTTCCAGAAAGAACAACATGATTGTTCCCCATATGCCAATGGTCAGCGTCGCTAATCTCTCCCCAGACAAAGAGCCATGTACCGTTGTAGTGAGGGTCTTGAGAAAGTGGGACGTCTACACGGCGAGAGGTGGTGACAAACCTGTGGCAGTAGATTTAGTATTTGTCGACAAAGAGGTATTAAAATCTCTGATTTCAAATACTGTAACAATTTGAATAGTTTTTATATATAAAAAATTCCTACATGTAAATACTTACTGCACATAGATCACATAGATTAGTTTTAATCTAAATTATATCTTTTAACATGTTATGCACATACATTCGACTATATGCCACACTAGATCTATATACTTTCATGCCATAATCTGAACATGTTCTTATTTGGCATTAACATCAGTAATATATTGTTATGTGCAATACTAAATCATAATGAAATATTCGACAATTGATATTATCCAATTATGGCATCTCAGATTTAAATTGTCAATCAATTTTTAATGTTAATGTTGTTGAATAAAGTTTTACTTATTGAGTTCATTACTTCGTCCAGAGATCGAAGATCCAAGCCCACATTGATAAGTCGTTCATCTACAAACACAGCGGGTGTCTCGGTGAGGGTTTTGTCTACAAGATGTCGAAGTTTTCTTTAGCAACTAACTATGGGGAGTACCGTGCTGCCAACCACCCATATAGGATGAACATTAAATACAATACTGAAATCACTCGTGTCTCACCCGATGAAGTTGAGACACCGCCCTACCAATTTACACCTCCTGCGGAGTGTCTCGATAAGGATTTCAACAAAAACTTTTTAGTTGGTAAGCCATATTTCTGTTCTTTCCGGAATATTAAAATTTTACAGTCCATTTATTTCAGTCAAACTTACCACTTTCCCAATCGTTTTTTTGGAAATTAGATGTTGCTAGAGTGCTTACTGGGATCGGGCGGGAATCCGAATTTCAGTCAACGACTGGAAAAAGCACAAGACTACCAATCAACCTTGAAAATCGAGGGTACGTTTATAATAGTTATTATGTATAAATTGTGTACGTACGCTTACTACCATGTGTTAGGTTTTTATTAATAGAACACATTCAGTTTACCATTGATTATTACAATTATATCTTTCTTTTTATACAGTTACCGTTTTAGCGTTAATCTCTTCGGAGAAAATGCAGTTGTTATGAAAGATTTCTTGCAGTCGGGGGGTGCATCTGGAGATGTTTTTATTGTCCTGTTCTGCAAAGTCAACACTTGGCCGGGTAAATACGTTGCAACAATACATTTCATCAGTATATATATGTTACAATTTATGCAAGACTCACAAATTATATTCATATATGTCTCACACATATAAGCGGTACCACCCTTCAAACAGCAGGAAGGACTACCAAGCTACTGTTTAATCCTGAGATTCCGGAGACAGTTATGCTGCGGGAAACGTAAAACCAACGCCCCAGATACACATGTTTCATTTATGATTCATGAAATGTATGTGTTTAAGTGTTTTACAGTTAGTTTATGTCTTTTTCGAAATTGATATCTTTGTAGAGTAAGTCAGACGATCATCCCCACTCCATTGACAATCACCAATCCACCAAATCTGATTCATCCAAAGAGAGCTTCTTGGACATAGACCGAAAGTATACACTAGCAGATATCAAGAATAATGTGGAGGTAGTTGGCTATTATTACGATCCAGTCAGAGCTGTTGAATCGAACTTGCAGTTGTCATTCCCCATTGTAATGGTACTGAAAGAAACTGTAAATGACAATATTATTGTCGTGTATTCGCAGGTCAACGAATTTGTTTCCACTGCCAGTATCAATCACATTTTTGAAGACTTCAATTGGTGGTACTTCGCATGTCGCACATGCAATAGGAAGTGTAAAGCCGATGAGGATGTACCAAATTTGTACTACTGCCCCGGATGTGACACACATGTTGAAAGAGTGTTGCGGAAGTAAGTGAACGCACGTTCTTTGTTAAGTCTATATGTTTTACAGTTTTATTATAGCTTATTCGCGAATTCTAATACTTATGATTATTTTTCTAGGTTCTTACTTAAGTTGTTGTTAATCGACGAGACCGACTCTCTTACTGTTGTTATTTTCGATAATATTGTTCGTGCACTAATTGGTAGACCAGCGGAAGATGTCTACCGACAATGGAATGCGGTCAGATCTTATTGTTACGACAACACCATATAATTAATAACTTTCTATAACATACTATTTTGTTTGTGACACATTCATTATTTAAATTTTGTGTTAATTTTAAGTGGCTATATGGGTATATAGTTATTGACTTCCTCTGAAATCATAATTTGATCCAGGACCCTACCATAGGAAATCTTCCAACTGAGGTTGCTGCCCTTCAAGGCAGGGAGGCATTGTGGAGAATCAAAGCTGAGCAAAATAATGACGATAGGTATCCGCGGTCATACCATGTACGGTCCGTTTCTGAGGACGAGGTTATCAGGGTCGTTAAGGACAAGTGGCGATCCGAGGTATGTGTGTTTAGCAACGTATATCTGCTTACGTAAACATTATCAGCTCATCAGTTAACTAACCAAATTGATTTGAGCAATTTTTTACACCTACGTGTACATAGGTTATGATTGACGGAGTATCAGATGTTCTCCTCCTAGAAGATACCCCATCAAGTGATGTTGCCCGTGTAGGAAAGAGCGCTGTTGTGGTCTCTCAAGTAAGTTCTCTATATTTTTGTAAGTAAGACTGCTGTTTTTTTTAGGGAGCGTTAAAAATTATATAGATTACCAATAACTTGCTCATATGCTTATGTTAATTACAGTTTGTTGGAAAACACACTAAAAATGGGAGTAGATAAAATTTTGTGAACTCATGTCAGGGTGAGAGGATCCACGTAGGTAGTCTACATACTTGGGAGTGATAAACTCATGGTAAACACTACTGTTGAAAGATAAAAATTAAATACTCTCTAATACTAATGTGTCAATTATGTATAGATTTTGTTGATTTCATGTTACATTTTTCACCGATGCCTTCGAATGTGTTTTTTACGTTTTATCGTCTTTCATAGGATTTGAGCCAAAAGTTTGAACATACATCATCAACTTCATCCCATGCCTCTGCATCCACCAACGTTGTGGACATAACTCGGGACAGTGAGGAGACCCCCCTGCCAAAAGAAAGGCCTCGGCGGCGGACCAAAGATCGGCATCATCAAAAGTTACTATCAAGAACATCAAGGTTGAGAAGTAAAGAACCACATCACACGCTTTATTCGAATCCCAGTCACTTGGAATTTGATACAGCACCACTTTTCTAAGCCTATACATTCAATCGCTGAACTTCAGCCTCAACCTGCAAAAATGTAAATAATGAAGCATCTTAAACTCAAATTATGCAAGTGAAATTGCAAGATAAGTTCATGTCAATTAACGTTCCACTGGTCAATGACATCCATGAAAGGCACCGCGCGGCCGCCACTTCGTCGGCGGATCTTTGAAATTAATCTAATAACATGGCTAAAGGGCTTTTGCTCATCAATCGGCGTCTCCATAAGATCCCATAACTCGACTAGGAATTTAGCGAATTCTTGATCAAATAGTAAGAAACCGCGAATCCAAGACCAATAGTAATGGCGATCGGATGATGGTGATGACAAGTTCTCGAGCGGCGATGGCGATGGAGGATTAGGAAAGTAGGGATTTAACCCTCAATTTCGTTTCGCATTAAGAGCAAGTTGAGTTATCTTTGTCAAGCAAATGACCAAAATACCCCGGATTAAATTTTAGAATTTCTTTATCGCCCATCACATTTATCACCAGGTTTAGTCAAACTCTCATTTTAATACTACTAAAAAAAAAACTCTCATTGTATATGACGATTTTTTTGAAGCAATTGTATAATTTGTTATTCAATACACAGTAACAAAATACCTCATGATTTGTAGTCGATTGTATCATTATGTATATATTATATATATATATATATATATATATATATATATATATATATATATATATATATATATATATATATATATATTATATCTTTATGTGAACCAAAATTGTATATTTTGGATAATAAGTTTATCTACGAGTTTAAGATTGAATATTATTAAACTTGCACAACTTCACAATTTTGCTAAATTAAACAAATTAGTTCAGCGTAACGTTAAATTATTATAAATTATGTTTAAAATAAATGTATACCCGTGCTGGCACGGGTCATACATACTAGTTATATATAACCATGAATCTGACACCTAGGCATCCACCTAATCAGCCACGTCAATAAATATGTCAGCACCAATTAAATCCACCTCAGCATGTTATTTCGAAATATATCAAAAAAAGTAGGAGGTGGGGATCGAACCCATTCCCCCACACTATCACCTCCTAATGCAAACCATTTGAGCTACCACAATTTCATGTTACTAAAGCATATTACATAATATTTATCCTATTATTTCTTTTATTGCAAAACTTTTTACCTACTTTTTATATATATTTATTATTTATTTTGATACATGTATATTTGTTATTATATATTACATTTATATATTATATTTATTTACCATCTAATAATTTGTATCACATTCCATAGATTTTATTCAATATGTTTACTAACTAGAATATTATTAAATATGAGTATTTTTTTTTAACAAACGGACAGATTGCCCGAATTTATTAATAAAAAAGGAAAAAACAGAGAAAAGCGAAGGGGACTAGACCAAAATCTTTGCCAATGTGAAAAGATCAATATTAAATATGAGTAATTTTATCCATTTCAACCTTTTTTAATTCTCATCTTATAAATAATGTTATATATTAAAAATGTTTGTCACATATTTTTGTATTCAGCTTGATGCACATACAATTAGAATCAATATACAACTTTGATCGATTAGTATATTTGTAGTTTATAACGTTTGTGCTTAATATTTTTCTATTCACTACTTTGCACTTAGAAAACAAGTAGAGAGAATAAACAAGATGACAGAGAACATTGATCCTACGGTTGTCAACGTCAATCAGCTTAGTCAAAAGCAAGCTACATGTCCGTATGCAAAGGTATATTTGCTATATATTTGTAAGTTACTATTTACTAATACTATTTTAGACCGTATAATATTTATCAAGAATTTCTGTTGTAATAACATCTCAATATGAAAATATTTCGAAATTATATACATCTGCGGTTGTCACTACTAAAGTATTATTTGATTAGTACTTATGTAGTTTTTAAAGTATTTTTATTTATGGGTTGTCACTACTAAAGTATTATTTGATTTCACGGGATCTCAAAATTATATATATATATATATATATATATATATATATATATATATAAATCTAAATTTAATTTCCTACTATTATACAAATATTTAAAATAGTTGAAGTAATTATCTTCTTGTGTCTTTTTTTGGTATAAATCAGGTATCCTCTCTGCGTGCAATTGCAGAGACTAATCCCCTCGAGCAGCAGTAGGACCACAATTGGCGCAAAGCTCTCCTCAAGAGATTTAACACCATTTGCATGCCCAAGGTGGATTCGATCCTAGGACCTTGGTTAAGCTGGAAGAGACCCTTATCATCTCATCCAAGTGCTCTTGGGTATTATCTTACGGTGTCGAAACAAATGAATTTCGACCCGTGCTGGCACGGGTTAATTATACTAGTATATATATATATATATATAAGTGGGGATCAACTTACTCCAAGAGTAATTCTTGTAGAGTTACTCCACTTAATTAATAACTCTTTCTAGACATTAAACTTTACCGATCAAACCGTTGAATAGTTTTATATTATTTTAATGATCATCCATACAAAAAATTATATAAATTGAAAATACATAGCTATTGAATCTTATACACTACAAAAAAACGAGGATTAGCGACGGAATTAGCGAGGGAAATTTTGTCCCTCGCAAAAAACAGACATTTGCGAAGGAATTGCAAGTCCCTCGCTAATGTGACCATTAGCGAGGGAATTAGCGACGAAAATGAGATGTTCTGGCTGATTTGACTGAGTAGCACGTTTTTTTAGGCAGTTAGCGACGGAAATTTCAAGTCCCTCGCTAATTGACTGACATTTTGCAGGATTCTGACCCATGGCAGTGGCTTGGGAAACGCGAGGATTAGCGAGGGCAGTCCCTCGCTAATTCCTCGCAAACCATCATATATATTTTTTATAATAATCCGAACCACCTCTTCTCTCTCTCATTTACACTCTTCTTCTCCCTTCTTCTCTTCCACTCTCTTCTTCTATTTTCTTCTCTTCCACCACCACCACCAACCACCACAACCACCACTCTCTTCTTCTCTTTTCACTCCACTCTCTCTCATTTACTCTCTTCTTCTCTCTTCTTCTCTTCCACTCTCTTCTTCCCTTTTCTTCTCTTCCACCACCACACCACACCACCACCACCGACCACCACCACCACCACTCTCTTTCCTTCTCTTCCACCACCACACCACCACCAACCACACTACCACCACCACCACCACATAGATCTCACGACCACACCACTACCACCACCACCACACAACCACCACCACCACACACCACCACCACCACATACATCTCACTCTCTTTCTCCCTTACTCTTCTCCTTCTCCTTCTCTCTCTACGACACCACCACCACCACACCACCACCACTCTCACTCCTCTCTCTCTTTGGATATATTGGTTATAATAATAATAATAATAATAATAATAATAATAATAATAATAATAATAATAATAACAATAATAATAATACTAATAATAATAACAACAGTAATAATAATAATAATAATACTAATAATAATAATAATAATGAATAAAAAAAAACTGATCAGATTGAGAAGCGTGCGGTCGATTTGGGAGGCGTCTTTGTCAAGATTAGCGAGGAATTAGCGAGGATCCCTCGCTAATTAGCGACTGACACAAATTCCCTCGCTAAATGTGTTAGCGAGGAGGATATTAGCGACCGAACTGGTCCCTCGCTAATTCCCTCACTAATGGCAATTAGCGACGGAATTGGGCCTTTTAGCCACTGATATTTCCCTCGCTAAACCCAATGTTTTTTGTAGTGATAGTCCATATTTTGCATGTATTTTGAATAGTATAATATCCGCTGAATTGAACCTATTTGATGAAAGATCAATTTTTTTAAAAAAAAAAACCTACGTAAACTTGCATGTTTGATGTACTCAATTAAAACTATTAATTTGACGGTTGGATCGGTAAAATTTAATGTCTATAAAGAGATATTAGGTACAAAAGTTATTCTTGGAGTAAGTTGATCCCCACTCTATCTATATATATTTATATACAAACTCGTATCAACCTTACTTCTTTTTGATTTAATCCGAACGGAAAAAAATCATTGTTGCAAAGTGGTTTTTATTTTTACTACAAAAAAAAGCGGGTTTTTTTGGTCCAAAGTGGTTTTTCTTTTAAACATTTCAGGGTCGTACTTGCTTATTGCCCAATAATACTATTCTGTCTGAGAAATCAGGCCCATGCTGAATGAAAGGTGTAGGGGTTACTATTAACATTGCCTGTGTTGCTGCTCGCCCCCTCCCTAAACCTCTTGATCCTCCAGATCCACTAGATCTATCTTCTTTGCTACTGTCTCTTGCCATTTTCCTTGCTATTAAACTGACGCCTCCCCTCTCAGCTCTCCCTTCACTACTATTGTCTGTTACCAGGGGCTATGCAACATCTTGCCCTTTTACAAGTGCTCGCCGGATCTTCTTTAGCTCTCAGCATCTGAATTTTTGTCCCCGGGGCGGGGTTGGCCTTCAAATACGGGGTAATTCAAGACTTTTCTGTCTTACCTCCTGTACCAACTTCGTGGGACTCATGTTTTGGCGTTGGGGAACATCCTATTATGCTTTGCTAATGGTACCGGTAAATTGGTCGCTATTCGTTTGGAATCTTGTTCGATCTTGGTGGTGAAGTCTGTATCAGGAGCTGGTTGTTGTGGTTTTCAGCAGAGCCTTCGCCTCTCTGCCTTAGTGTGTTTCTCTATTTTGCGTGGCTGCCATCTCCCAAGGAAGTAGTGTACCCTTAGCCGTTACGGGGAAGACTCAGGTATTTTCGATTATTCCCCTACTTCTTCTCTGTGGTTACTGTTCCTTGGTGGTGGTGGTGGTGGCTTGCAATATGTGGTGGAAAATGGCTTCGGCCGGCTTGCTGTGTAGTTGGCTCTATATATGCTTTGTTTGCTTGTTGGGTTATTTTGGCGGCCTTGCTCGTGTTCAATTAAATATTACATATTTGACCAAAAAGAAATATTACTTTTTTAAAAAAGTATGGAGGTTAACTTTCGAAATATATCTACTCAGTTCAGTGGTGAATTTCCTTCTGAATGTTAATTTAAAAATAAATAACATTTTAACGTTTTGAGCACTAAATTTCGAAATATATGTATCCACTTCATATAAGCACTTTTTAAGATAGCCATTCAGTCGTAAATACCTTAATGAATATAAGCTCTTATAACATAAACTCTCATCTAGTCACACGAGGTATCAACTCAGTGGTAAAAGTTTGACTTGTAACCTCAAAGAATAGGCGGACCTAAGTTGTGTTCAGGGGTGCACTTGCATCTCCTGAAAAATAAAAACGCCCATTTAATCACTATATAATTTTTGTTTTGACCCCTCTGAATTAAAATTTTTGCATTTAGATCTCTTAAATAAAATTGAACTTCTCAAGTTACAAAAGTTTGTGTCAAAAAAAAAAAGTAGTACTAAAGTTTGTGAAATCTATCAAATGAAACTCTAAAATTTGCAATATTACTCTCTAAAGTTGAACTCTTACCTCGATCATTCACCTATATAATAAATAATCTTTAAATTTGTGAAATCTGTCTACTCAGTTTCAAAATTTTTAAAAAAATCTATTTTAATACTCTCTGACTGTTAGGGACTACAATTATAAGTTTAGGACACAAACTTCAGGGATTATTTATTTGGCAAAATTACACTAGATTATTTGGCAAAATTACACTAGAGGACATTTAAGTTATTTATTTGTAATAAGTTGGCCTTTTAAGTTTTTTGTAACAAATAGACCCTTTTAGTGATTACTTTAGCTTATATATTTTGATGTAATACTACTTTATATATTGTGATTACTCTAGCTTATGTATTTTGATGCAACGAAACATATTTTGGTGTATTTTGATGTAATAAATGACATGTCATTTTACTAAAAGGGCCAACAGTGTCAATGTTAGGTAACTTAAAGGGCCTATTTGTTACTAAAAAAACTTAAAGGGCCAACTTGTTACAAATAAATAACTTAAAGGTCATCTTGTGTAATTTTTCCTATTTATTATTTTTATATATTTTAGAGACTAAGTAGGAGAAGGATCCACGGTCGTACGCGTGTCAAGATGATTATAAAGATATAAAATATAGTACAAGAACCTCTAAATTAACCTTGGTCGTCTCACACGAACCTCTAAATTAACCTTGGTCGTCTCACACGAACCTCTAAATTAAAGAATACCAGAATCAAGAACAAAACAAAAAATAAATGGGGTATTTTTGGAAAAGAGTTTGATGTTTAACGAAGAAAATCAATGAAAGATAGACAATCAATTCATTGGTTTCGGGTGCGTTTCTTGGATTTTTCATCGGTTCTAAAATAAAGATTCGTGCAAGGTTTGATAATTCTTGACTGATCATAACTAAGTGAACAAGGGTCAGGCAGTTTATACAAATATGCATTGTTTTAAAGCAAGCGTCAAAACAATGTGTTCAAATATTTAAAATATAGTACAAGGAAGTTAACTTTGGTCGTCCCACGAGGACCTCTAAATTAAAGACTACCAAAATGAAGAACGAAACTAAAAATAAAAGGGAGTTTTTTTTTTAGGAAGAGACTTATATTTAATGAAGAATATCAATTAAAAATAGACAATGAATCCATTGGTTTCTTGTGCATTTTCTTGCATTTATCGGTTCTAAAATAAAGATTCGTGCAAGGTTTGATAATTCTTGATTGATCATAAATTAACTAAACAAGCATTGGCCAGTTCATACAAATCTGCACCGTTGTAAACAAGCGTCAAAACAATGTGTTCAATCAATCATGATATAGTGAACAAGCGCAAATAACACAATCAATGTCATAACAGAATTATATCAATCCTATAAACAAGCGTCATAGACTCTATCAATTTTTATCGAAACTAAATTAAACAAGCGATAAAATAGTTTGAATAATAAAAGTTGTGAAAAAGAATCATGATTAAGTGATTAAGCAAAACCAAATCATAAAATGAATCACACAAGCAAATCACAGGGTTTCAGTAATTAAACAAAACACAAACTGAATTTGCAGCAAGAATTACGAAGATGAAATTGATAGAGAAAGAATTAAAACCATAAAAATGAAATAAACATTAACACTGAACCTCAAAATCCTTACAAGTAGCTCCATTCACCAATAACAATAAATTGATCTAGGGCCTTATGCTTCCATGACGGTGGCAAACCTATATAGTAATAGGTGGTTCAGTTGAACCCCCCAAAAAAATTCCATTAGTCTCTTATATGAAAATATTTTTATCCATTTTTCCTATATAAAAATATTGTGAGCCCCCGAAATTAAAAATTTGTATTAGAACCCCTAATTTTGCACCCAAATACCTCACAAAACACATCACTAGACCAATTATGATTTGTATAATTTATTTATTCATTTTTCACAAAAATGATTTATATATCTAAATATATTAAATTGTTTTTTATTATATTTTTTAGCAATTCATGTTTTTAAAAATTTTGAACCCCTGACTTCGGGTCCTCGATCAACCACTGAGAAGGGATCTAACCATGGAGACTAATTAGAGGATTTATTCTAAATAAATATCATGTTAAATAATTTGATTTCTTAATTTTTTTATGAGCGAAAACATATTTTGATGATATTTGGTTTCTTAATTTAAGTGAATAAAGTCAGGATATTTGTAGATTAATTAATTTTGAACAATTTTGCGAACCAATAATTTTTTGATAATGAAATAAATTGCACCTCCCGACCTAAGGTCTTGTATCCACCACTTACTCAAATGACATAGTTCAAATCCTCTTTTTATTAATGGACTCGACAAAATTTAATTAGTCCAAATGTTAACTCGGGAAAAGAATAAATTTAATTAATCCGAAAGTGCTAGAATCTGAAAACTAAAAGAAATGGGAAATTACACCACTACCACTAAAAATAATTTCAACTTCTTCCTAGTCTTGGGAAACAGATCAATGTTTAACAACACAATGTTGTAGAATTGAGATTTGAGCCAAAAAAATATCTCATTCGATATATGAAAGAATTTTTTAAATAAACTCCCATACAATAAGTTTTTATGGCATTGCTTAAAAGAAAATTAGAGATGCCTCACTCAAGGTCTATTTAAAAGGAATTCGGCAAGTGAAAGAAGTAAAAAATTATGATGAAGAATAATTTTGACCTTCAAACTTTTCTCCCTCAACAAGCTTGATACTTTTTCGAAAAGTTGGTAATAGATTTAAATTGAAATTCAATTTTTTTCATTGTTCGTTGTTTGAGGCAACAAGATTTGAATTTGAATTTAATAGATTTAAATTGAAATTCTATTTTATTTTTGGGCAATATTTTCTTGAGTTATCAAGGCTTTGGTTTATAAGGATTTATAAGGGTAAATAAATGTTGACTTGTTGAAAATTGATTGGAGGGTAGTTTGGTAAATTTGCTAGTAGGTTCGGCAAGTGAAAGAAAAGTGTAAAAAAATTAAACTGACATGATGAAGACGAAATGGAAGTAGTGTTCCATGTTTGTAAGCTAAAATCGAAGTTAAAAGGTTATTGTTTTGGATACAAATCGACTGTTATGCAGTTGACAGCTGAAAAGGAATGAGTAATGGTGCCATAAAAAAAGCTTAACGCTTGTAAGAGTGAAGGTAGAAGAAGAATGAAGGAGCAAAATATATACTTCAACTTGTGTTTTGATGTCAAGGCTTTGGTTTGTTGTGGGTTGCTAGAGAGGAGAGGGTTTGTTCGTTGTTTGAGAGAGAAGAGATTATGAAGAAAAGTGAAGCACTTTTCTGCAACAACACAGTATACTTTTCTGAAAAGTTGGTAATAGATTTAAATTGAAATTCAATTTTTTCATTGCGGCGCCAGATTTGAATTTGAGTTATTTTTGGGCAATATTTTGCTGAGTTGTCAGATTTATAAGGGTAAATAAATGTTGACTTGTTGAAAATTGATTGGAGGGTAGTTTGTAAATTTGCTAGTAGGTTAATGATTTAAATGGAAGTAGTATTCTATCAATTTATATTGTTTTCAATACAATACTACTAGCGAACACACACAAACACAATAAACTTACCTATCCAATAGCCGCATCTTAAAGAGTCTTAATATTAATATTCGGACAAACCATCGCAGCGCGCATCTAGTGTAGTGGTATCATAGTACCCTCCCACGGTACTGACCGGGGTTCGATTCCCCGGATGCGCATTTTATTATTCCGTCCAATAAACAGTTTTAACTTTTACTACTTGTTTTTCTTTCTTATTCTAGAATAAAACATGTTTCAAGAACACCCATTACCTTTTTTTTTTTATAAACCAACAAAAAGATTTTATTGAAACAAGCAGCATACAAGAATACAAGAACACCCAATATTGAGTGTCAAAATTTGAACCAACCTTACAATTAAAACTCTTATCATCATGTCTCTTTATGATCACCAAATGTCATACCTCCCACAACTTTTTGAAAAGCAGGCCTAGAAGAGATATCTTCCCACCAAGCCTTAACATGAGGAAGGTCATTGATCAATGAAGCACAAGGTGTCTGCATTAAATAGTGAGTCTCAGATATATGACTAAGATCAGCTAGGCTATAAAAGTCACCAGCAAGGTACTTAGTGATGCTCAGCTTAGCCTCGTACACATCAAGCACACTCTTCAGCTTCTCAATGTTGGTGTCAATCACTGATTTGTTGGGTTCTTTTCCTTGAAATGGAGCAACGAAGTATTCGTAGATAATGGGTGATACTACTGGTTCGTAATGGTGAGACTCTACTTCTGTCCACATTTTCACTAATGCACCTTCTTTTGTGTCGTTTTGCCTTATTAAATCAGGTCCAGCTTCCTTGAATTTTTCAGCTACATATGCGGTTATTGCTCTTGATTCTGATGTGTTAATTAATTGTGCATAGCCACATCAATAATTATTACAGTATTATGTTAATGTCATCAAAGGGGGGTAAAAAATGAAAATAAATTATAGGACACACACACACACACATATATGAAGTATACCCACACATGGGCACCAGATATGACAGAGACCTAGACACTTAGACACAAACATTGAACACAACACAACACAGATACATACTAATAATAATTTTAGAAAATGAAAGTGTCTATGCTACGTAGTGCAGAATGCATATTCATGCAGGGGTCATGCTGAAGAGTGAAAAGTAAGTGAAAAAGAAAAATGAAAGCATACCAAAGAGGGTGAGATCATCATCTTCAAGTACTGGAATCAAACCAAAGGGCTGCATGTAAAATGAAAAAGAAGTTGATGTGAGAACAACTAAAGGAGAAAGATATATAGTGACTAATATATATAACTAGGCTAGAAGTGCTATATATATACTCACGTTTTTGGAGAGAAAAGGAGGCTGTTTATGCTCAGCAGCGAACACATTGACTGGAACAAACTCAAAATCAACTTCTTTTTCATGGAGACAGATCATGGCACGGGTGGTGTTTGTGGACATGGCGAGACCGTAAAGCTTTAGAGCCATGTTAACTAGTATTTTATCACTCTCTCTCACAGTCACAGATTATGGGATGCTTTGAGTATTAGTAAGACAGTGATGAGGGAAGCATTTATGACTTATGAGTACTGTTCTGTGGCCTTGGGACACCAAACCTATGATTTGACCGTGAAGAGGTTTGAATTTGAATTTGTCGTTTAGCCATTGTACTACCATGACAAAATTTGACCTCTACCTGCTCGCATCGCATGAAATCAAGGTGAAAACTTGAGTCTCAGATACTTGTCAGACTCAGATGCTTTCAATGTCACTGCAATAAATAAAATAGTGTTACTATAGTACATTTTTGTATTCATACTATAAATAAATGTATGTTTAACCATTCAAATTATTATTGTAATGGAAGGTCCCCTATTTTACAATGATTTTACAAAAAAACACAAATTTAGTCCCCTATTTTTGCAAATTTACGATTTTAGTCCTCTATTTTTCTAATTTTTAAAATCAAAGTCTCTCTAGGAAAAATAGGGGACTAAAATCGTGAGTTTATAAAAAATAGACTAAAATCGTGAGTTGGTGAAAAAATAGGGGACTAAATTTGTGAGAAAAAATCTTGGGGATCAAATCGTGAGTTCTCGAAAATAGGACTAAATTCGTGAAAAAAATTCTTGGGGGATCAAAATCGTGAGTTTGTGAAAATAGGGGGACCAAAACTGTAATTAAGCCTTCAAATTGTTATTGTAATGGAAGTTTACAACAACAAAAAAACAAGTTTTAAGTTTTTATCCTTTAAGTTTTGCATTTAGGTCTTAGTTATTTCGACTTTAATAGTTAAATAAAAATTAAATTCTTAATTGGATCCTCCATTGGAGGTAGTACATACTACAATGAAACCTGTTCATATTGTATCCTCAAGATAAACTTTCTATTGTTTTCCTTAACCAAATACTAGTAGGAGTAGGTTTTTAGGGTACTAGAGAGAACGTTAGAAAATAGGCAACTTGTGATGATGTAAATGGGTTACTTTTTTCCCTTCCCAACTCATACAGGTCCAAGCTTTCATCGAAAACTTGAAATTAGTCGAGCTAGCATATTTTATGGCATTGGAAAAATAAATCTAGGATTTTATAGACGTACACAACAAATAAAATAGGGGATCATACACATGATATTGCAGATTCAGAGAAAATAATCCATAAAATATCACTCATGCTATCCAATAAAACACACTTTTCAGAGCATAATCTTCCTCGGAAGTAGTAGGACTCTTTAAACAATTTTGTATGATTATTATTTTTTTGGTACATTTTGTATGTATAATTTTAATATTATACAGTTTGATACAACTAGGGATAAAAATTGCTGAAAGTTATGAATCTAAACTGTAAATTTGTTTTTTAAATCGTGGGTATCAACCACAACTTCATATAGGATAGATACAAAATTGATATTAATTTTTTTAACGTCCTTATATAGGTCCTACAAGAAAATTCATAGTCCATAGTTATTAGATATTAAATTTGAGTCTTTCATTTTAAATCTTATAAAATCATAGCATATTCACTTTTTAAAAAGTCACATTTTTTTTTTACAAATTAAAATGTGTGTTTTGCAGCTTTCATACTAAATCAAAATCAAATAACTTGTTAATTATGCTTTAAAATTTTATTCAATAAAATAGTACTAATTTATTTATTCTACACTTATAATTTTTCAATCAATGTAAAGTGAACTAAATGAGAGAAATTTACAAAATTTTCATTTAAAGGAAATCAATAGGCCAAAATTACACACAGGGCCGGGACGGATCCACCTCAAACAATAATAGTAATACTAGGTAAATTCTTATATAGCTTTGAAAAAATGTGGGTAATTTATCCAATGTGTTGTGAAATAAAATCAACATTTTTTTTTTTGTGAAATCCACTACTTTATCAATTAAAATATATTTGTGTTTTCACACAAAGTTCATATTAAATTATTTGAATACATGTGACAAATTTTGAATGAATGCAAGTGAACTTAAGTAACCCATATTTTTTCAAAAGTAATCCACAACTCACCTAAAAAGTAAATTTCACCTAACCACCTGATTGATTTGTATATTTGTATCTTTAGATTACATTGATATTAAATTAATGGCATGTATGTGTCAAAATTTGAGAAATACAAGCAAATATGGGTAAATTACCCACATTTGCTTGTATTTCTAATATAATAACAAAAATGGACTTAATGACAATGGTACTCTGCATACATCTACAAGACCAACACGAATCCTGCATGGAGCAGCGGGATGCAACACTGATAGATATAGAAAAAGACTATTAGCCACGACATCTCTAAGATACAACAGATCAATGGAAACTGTTACAAAAGATCACAGCGCAGTGAAATTTGCTCTAGAAATACATCCTAATATTATGGCATGAAAACCACTCTTATTTATAAAGAAATGAAATTGGAGCGAGATAAGAGAAGAAAACTCGTTCCTGCTTGAGTTTTCGGTGCAGTTTGCAAATTGAGTGAAGTGCCCTATTTATTTATAGGATAATGTTAGCGACTTGGTGAGCAAGGTTCAAGCAAAAAATCAGCCGTTAATACCAAAAAAAATACAACAGTTACTTGACTTGGTCAAATCTTGTGAGAGAAGTAAGGAATTTGACGGTTCAACGACGGTTGGCAGTTTGGTGATCAATTCACATGTTAAATATGTGCTTTAATTGCCAAACGTACAAAAATAAAAAAACGGTTTAATTTTTTCGGATAGAAATAATTCATCCACTTAGCCCATGCCTAAACCCCAGGCTCAACCCAATCGAGCTAAGCCAGTTCGACAACAGCAGTGCACATGTGGTGGAGCCAGTTCGACAACAGCGACATGCATGTAATGGTCAATTTTGTGTGCGTCATCTTTCTTTCACAAATTTGGGTACCTTTTGGATGTCGCTCAAAGTTATCAATCTCCACATATAAACGCTTCTAAAATGTCTATTCTTTTCAAAGTAGAACTTCCCAATTTGTTCAATTCACCAACAAGTTTCAACCCAGTCTTAATTACAGTACTATATAACAAAAACTAAAGATTGAAAAGCCAAAGCCAGCGAGCGATGATATATCATTGCAGACTCATCTAATCTACCATCTCACGAGAGGCAGTTTCTGGTTTTAAAAAGTTATAATGTTCAAGTTGAGTCATCTCTCCACCATGCTCTGGGTCAAACCGACATCGATGTAAGCTGCACAAACAATTAACTAGGTCATTAACAACCGTCGTCAAAAAATTACATTTAGTCATTTTCTCAAATATTAATTACCTTCCGTCCATGCCAAGTATTGTGATTGTATTTTTTTCGTCACCAAATGCAACGGTATAACGAGGGCCCTCGTGCAAGCGAAACTGAGCAACTGACCACTCTGAATTAAAATACTTTGGCAACACTCCTGCAAGTGCAAAGTCAACACAACATTAACAAGGGAAACATGGGTCAGCCAAATATCATGAAATTAAAGACCTTCAATTCATCATCGAGTTATTGGAAACCAAGATACTATGGAGAAACACAAACATATGGGGGAACAGAAAAATAATAAGTTCGAAACTAGCCTCTTATGCTTTTTACGAGTGGCATGGTCCTATACTTGTCTTTATTACGAGTGGCATATCGCTCCCTTATTGTGTATTAGCCTCTTATGCTTTTTTTCTTTCTGTGTGGTAGCACCATGTATTGGGTTATGACACTCCTAGTATCCTAGTTTTGGATATATATCTACATACGACCTTTTGCCTTTAAAAAAAAAAGCTAATACAACATCTTAGTTATTCTAAAACTACATGTTCATACATAATAATAATAATAACAACAAATGAAAACACATACTCAAGAAACTTTACCTTTAAATCTAATGAATGAGAGAGATGATCTGCACGGTGCAATGGAAGCCTCAGAATTAGATGAAGTTTGTGACATTCCATTCTCCATCATGTTGCTAAGTTTAACTCTAAGGCAGAAAACATGTATGGTACCCTTATCACTAGAGACTGCTAACCACTGAGCAGTAGAAGAAAATGCCAAACTGTAGATTTCCGCTGCAATCGCACCCCTTCTTACCTATATTTGATTCCAAAAATTTATTTTTCATCAGTAGGGGATTAAAAGCTTGAATTATCCATTTTACACAAAGCTATTTAATATATGAGGATTCATATGCATGCCTATTTATGGTTTTCCTTAAAGCTACTTTGTTTTGAAGTAACTAGTCTTTAACCACAACAGCAAAGCTAAAGGAACACAACAAAGCATCAGAGTTCTAAAAAACGGTATTTTACACCAATTAAAAGCAGTCACGACAAAATTGTCTCGATCGTGACTATTACCGCGATAAAACGGCCGCAACGACGGCAACTTGTAACACAACAGTCAAAACCGCTAAAATCGCTAACAAAACAACCGCGACCGCTATTTAAAACCTTGCATAGCATAGCAACAAACCCTAGCGTCTAAAAAATTACAAGCAAAGCAAAGATAAAGGAAGACAACATACTTCTTGAAGCAGATCACCATTGGCTGTATCGAAAACTCGAATGAGCGTTCCTTTAGTGCTGGCGGTGGCGAGGAACTTGCCATCAAGCGTGAGAGCTAAGCACGCCAAATTTGAATCATGAGCAGAAACATAATTTATCTTCTTCTTCGCCAAGTGATCCACACGTACTTGACCCTTACGCAAGCCCGGATATGCAAGCACCATTGAATCAGCAACCTGAGAAACTGCACAAAGTCCTTTCGGGTTCCCAAAGGTCATAACCTGAAAACGAAGCTTTAAGTCTGCGAAACTGTAAACGAAAATCTTCAACTCAAGTGCAACAACGATCAAATCCCGTCGGAGACGGACGCCGCAAACGGCGGTTTTGAAGGAAAGGTTGCCGAAGCACGTCCCACGGTAGTCGTCCCAGAGCATGACCTTGTTGGGAGGGAATTGAGTGTGGGAGCCATTCCCAACGAGAGCGAGTATGTTCGACCGGAAAAGCATCTCGACGTGTTGGAAACCACCGTCGGGTATGTCTTGTTGAAAAAGTTTACGGAATGGATCGCAGCTGAAGACGCGGAAGCCGGTGGTGGTGGCGGCGGCAAAGCATGTTTGGTCTTGGTTGAAGGAGAGTTGAAGGAGTGAGGTGGAGCAAGATTCTTGAGAAGAGAGTTGAGATTGGGGTAGCATTGTGAATAGTATTTGATTGGAAAGGGAGAAAGATGAGTTAGGTTAGGGAATGAGAGTGAAGAAGAAAAAGAAGAAAAGAAGAAAATTTGCATCCGAATATAACAAGAATCAACGAGAATATCTCGTCTTTGTAGCGGCTTCAAATTTATACTCTGTTACAAAACTACTTCCATAATGAGAATATCACGGCATTTAATATGAGTTTCTCATTTTTTAGTCGGGCTAAATTATATAGTTTTAAATCTCAAAAAAAAAAAAATTATATAGTTTTAAACTTTTAATCCTCTTACTTTCATAAATTCAGATGCTTAGCTTGGATAGACCGACTCGTGACTTTATTTGGAAAGGGAATTAAGGCTATGGTGTTAATCTGGTTGCTTGGGACAATATTACTAGGGAGCGCTCGGATGGTGGCCTCTCAATTCGAATTGCTAGACATGCTAATACGACAATGCTTGGTAAGCTCGTATGGGCGCTCCACACGAATACTGATAAGCTGCGGGTGTCTGTGGTCCGCAATAAATATATGGGGACAACCATAATTCTTGATATAGCGCATAAGAATGGATCTCCGGTTTGGAATTCCATTATGAAGGCGAGAGGTGTGCTTAAGGAGGGCTTTACATTTCGGGTTGGTAATGGTTTATCTTCTTGGTGGTTTTCTAACTGGTTGGGTACGGGCCCCCTGGCCCGGGTGGTTCCATTTATTGATATTCATGACTCTCAGCTCCGCATATATCAGATGTTTATTATGACAGGTCTTTGCACTTGGAGATGCTATATTCTTTCCTTCCACCTCCCACTATTGATCAGACTCTTTCTCTTCATCTTGATATTAACCATGTTGTTGCGGATGTTATTATTTGGAATTGGAATATTGATGGGATCTATACAGCTAGTGCGGGCTACAAGTGGCTTATGTCTCAAAGGAATCCGATAAACTTACCTACCGCTACTCTTTCTTGGAGCTGGATTTGGAAGGTTTCGGCGCCAGAAAAGATAAAGATGTTGATTTCGCTGGCCTTCCACGACGCTCTCCCAACTTCCTTGTTACTCTGCCATTGAGGTATGATGAACTCCCCCGTGTGCCAACGTTGTGGTCATGGTGATGAATCGGTGTTGCACTGCTTGCGGGACTGTCCGAAGGCGCACAACACTTGGTTGGGCCTCGGTTTTCACTAGCCAGTTTCTTTGCAGATTCTTCGGTTTTTGATTGGCTTCGGCTCCAGAGCAGAGCTGATGAAAGTCACATATTTCTGGCTTCTCTTTGGTGGATCTGGCGCTCCCGCAACCTTGAGTGCATCGCTAAAGAAGTTATTCCTGACTATGTACTCCGGTTGTCTATTCAGAATATGGCTTCTCTTATTGCTAAGGGATTTGATTCGACTATGTCTGGTACTAATGCCTCTCGCCTGGTGTCGTGGAATCCTCCCCTCCAGTTTGACGTAGTGCTTAATGTGGATGGTAGCAGCCTTGGGAACCCGGGAATCTCTGGTTTTGGCGGTCTATTGCGTGGCACTGATGGGCATTGGATTGCTGGCTTCATAGGCCATATCTGTATCTCCAACAACCTGCATGCCGAGTTACTGGCTTTGGAGCAAGGTCTTATGCTTGCTTGGGATAAAGGATTCAGATCGCTTATCTGTTATTCTGATTCCTTAAATGTGATCAATCTTATTAATGCTCCCCTGAATGTTTGGAATCGGTACGTGTCATCTATTCAATCCATCAAGGACCTTCTCCGTAGGGATTGGTTGGTAACTTTGACTCACACGCTCCGGGAAGGCAACTTTTGTGCTGACTTTTTGGCTAAATTGGGCGTTGTTGGCACGACTTTCTACTCGGTTTTATATGTTACCCCTGCTGGTCTCACTCCCCACCTCCTTGCTGATGCATCGGGTGTGGAGTTTGTGAGGATATAAATTTTCTTGTTTTTTCTTTTTGGCTCGCTTTCAAGCTTCACTCTACCAAAAAAATTCAGATGCTTAGCTTGTAAATATTAAAAATTCAGACATTAGTCCAAATGAGATATTTTCGTTTTTTTTAGATAAGTTGAGAAATTTTCGTTTTATTTTGCTGACGTGAAGGCGTGTCAAAAAAAAAGTGGATCAATTAATGACTCATATCAACAAATCATGTCATTTATCTCGAGTAGGTAGCTCAGTTGGTGAGCTAATGGATATCGAAGGAGTGCACCAAATGAGTGCAAGAAGGAGGTCCCGTGTTCAAGTCTCAGAAACTAACATTTCCCCTAGGGCTGGAAATGAGTTGAGATGAGTCGACCTTGGTTCAGCTCGACTCGATAAGAATCGGCCCGGCTCGTAGCTCAGCTCGAGTTCGACATGAACCATTTTTTTTAGCAAGACTCGACTCAAATCAAGCTCGCGAGCAACTCAGTTCAGCTCGTTAGCTCGGCTCGCGGGATCAAAAAGTTAAAAAAATATATTATTTTTTTTGTAAAAAAACCAAAAAATTCTAGATTTTTGACATTTCAAAAGAACAATTTATCAGTAGCTTTGAATGAAATAATTACCTAGATGAAAATATAAATATAATTTTAATTTTTTGTTTACGTATCTCGTGAGTTTAATAAAAAATATAAACAAGTATAATATAAAATAATTTGAGAATTGTATAACGATATAAGAGTTAGTACTAAAAAAACTGCAGCAACTAATAACCAAAAAACCTTGCTTTAGAAACACAAAATGCATAACAAAGTTCATATTGAAATAAAAATGGTGGAGTAATATATATATATATATAGGGAGTGTATCAGGTGAAAATTAGTTCTTAACGTGATAAATGAGAACTAATCATTATAACCATTAGATTAAAATCAACGATTGAGATTAATTCCACAATTATAGGATATTGTGTGGTTGTTTCCTTAATTATAGGTTCCCATGTGATTTGTTACTAAAAACAAAATCATCCGTCGTTGTGTCTTTCACTCATTGATTTCTTGCATATTTCATTGGTTGTCTTTGTCCTTCTTCCTTTATGTTTTCTACAAGTTACTAATCATTTGTGTAACTGCGTGTATCTGAATTAGTAGCAGTACTTACTATAAGAGTGTGCTTTGTGAAAATGTAAGCTTGATACATGTTTTGTGAAAATTCAAATTATTGTGTTCCCCATTTTCCTTTCCTTATCTACTTAACTTTAACTTTCAAATGTGTATATTTAATTGTGGGAATTGATGAGCTTATGATGTTATTAGATGTTTATGCTATTTGTTGGTTCATTCCTTCATTTACAACTTTCAATTTTATGTTACATCTATACCTTGACATAGTCATGCTTTTGATTTTGTTTATCTTATTGGGGATTCTGTATATTGAGTATTTAGGCCTAATTGGCACTCCATCAATCTTGGTCACTACATGGTGGTGGTTTTGAAGTGCATGTGTAAGCACTTTAATCTGATTGATTATATCTCCAGGTTTCCTGTATATCATTCTTTGGTTGTTTTCAATCTTGAGCTTAACCCCATCTATTAAGAACCCTATCATAATTCAGTTTGTTGAATTGTTTTGGTGGGTTGCTGGATTTTGCTATTAGTTTATCTTTGGGGAAGTGACTTGAAAGAAACTACATTCTTAAAATTTGAGGATAATTCTTTCAGCGATTATTTAAGGTTTTGTTCTTCTTTTTTATTTTATTTTTCTCTTTAATTATTTTTATGTGTTGGGGTTTTGATTTCTCAATCAAGCATTTAATGTTTCTTGCCTTAGTTGCCTAAGAATATGGGGTTTTGGCTTTTACATCCTTCCTATTTTGAAAGTTTCCTAGCCTCTATAAAAGTGGTACTTCTTTTTATATGTAAACTCAATTGCATTCAATTCACTTGCTGCGATGGGCAAGAGTTATTTATTAGTTATTTTGGAAGTTTCCTAGCCTCTATAAAAGTGGTAGTTCTTTGATTGGGTTCCCTTCACATGATTAACACTTAATTGCTTTACTAGAAAAATACCACAAATATCATATATCTCTTTTTGTAATTCTTTGTTACTGCCATGTATTTGTGATAATTGTTTTGATTTTTATCAAGATGAGAGAATGATTTTGAATTTTTTCTAGGTGAAAAGCAAGTAATGAGAAATGTGTTTGTTAGTTTGTCGTATTGATTCTTGATAAAGCCAATACCAGATGCAATGATAGTCTTATGGAATTGTATTTCTTTACATTACTATGCAAATTGATAAATTCCTAGGTATAATGCTTATTATGTTATTTAGCTGCTAGTAAAATCCTTGAGTCCCAATCCTTTACTCCCATTATTATTTAGTTTATGTCTTTCTGGTAGCAGAAGCAATGTAATTTTTGGTTAGGCTTAGGTTACAACATAACTGGTATGTTGGTTTTAGAGTATGAATACAACTTATTATTTCCCAGCTTATCCATTCTTATGCAATTCAAAATTTTCTTGCCAAGAATTGAGAAAGACGCATCAGTGAGTCTTTTTTATCCCTTAATGATTCATTTTATTTTTATCTACATTGTTTATGATTTCATTGACAAAATATGTTTTCATTGACAAAATATGTTTGGTTCCTTCTATAATTAGTGGTCTCTCTTGAACTTGAAAATGGACTAAAACTCAACTATTTTGGTGAATTTGTCTGGCTAGGTGAATATGTGATGTAAATGAGTGACTTTCCTTATCATAAAAAAAAGGAGTGACTTTCCTTTAAAATATCCATTTTCGATTTTTCATCCAGAGTTAAAGATACAATTATGTTATTAATTTCATATATTGCTACAATACTCTCATTCAGCTTTACATTATTCCTTAACATGTATAAACTTTATAAAGCTTATATTTTTTGTTTGAACTTTTGTTTATCTTTTAATGTAATTATGAAAGTTGTGATAAATCTAAATTGTAGGAAGTGTCTAGGTGTTGGAAAGGTCCTAACTATGCCCTTTTAACACTTGGTTACTATTTATGCCTTTATTTCCAGAATCTTTTGGTTCTTAATCTCTCTTTTTATATTATATGATATACGTTTTTTTGTATACATCAGTTGCTAGAACAGATTCGTTAATAATGATGTCTTATTTGTTAACTCAATTTAGTAAATAATAAAGACATGAGTAGTGTAAAAGATGTATATGTTTGTCTTCATGTTATGTTACTCATTGATATGTTTGTACTATGTTTGTACTGTAAAATAAGATGCATTTTTTCCATACAACAAATATTCCTGAACTTGACTATGTTTTCTTTTATGTAGTGCTTAGAAATCTTGAAATTTATTCAAATCTTTTATCTATGATGTAGCTTCTTTGGGAATGAAAGGATGTGTTTATAAAAGAGCAACTATGGTGAAAGTGTAAATTGTTGAAGATACTCCAATGATTTGTTTTAGATGTTGAGGGAAATTCAAATATCTGTGTGTAAATTATGCTTTCATGTTTTAATGTTTTTGGATTATGATGGTGTTATTTGGATTATGTTCCTGTTTTGTCCATATTTAAACAAGCTATTTTTTCCTCTATTATCCTTCCGTAGAACCTAAAGCTTTCAGTTACTGTTAATCTAATTTTGTCAAAGAACATAATGTGAAGATAGGCGACATTCTCAAGATGCAAATTGGCGGCGCGCCGCTTACTATCTATGTTAATGTTGTTAGGGTTTAATTTGTAGTTTGATAACCCAATTATTATTATGTAATTGTTGTTAGGTTGCAAACAACTATAGTCACTTTTGCTGTATCTTCTGGTTTTGTAATCTCTAAACAAACTTTGGCACTTAAACTTTGTCTTCACTCATTATTAACTATTTTTCGCTCCATTATCCTTTCGTAGAACCTGAAGCTTTGCCCCTGTCCATCGGACGGGTCAACGCACTAGTAAAAGAATAAAAAGAGAAGAGAGTGAGGGCAGAAGAAGAAGTGAGATCGAAGAGGATTTATTTTATTTTTTTTGACCAAAAAAATGAGGATTTATTTTATATTGGTTGTTAAATATTAAAAAAAAATACTACTGATTATTATTTTACTTAAATATAAATTATCATAATTTTTCAAAAAAAAAAACTACTATACTTAAATATACTTCATAACTTATCTATCTGGTCTATAATATATACTAGATGCAGATGAATTTTAAAAAAAGTCTTTTGCTTATAAATTAGACCGAAGGGAGTAGTAACGTTAAAAATAAAAGTTTGATAAAAAAAACATTAAAAAAAGAATGAATAACTTAAAATGCAAAAGTTGTAGAAACAATTTGTTTCAAGATTATATGTAGTAAATGTCTAAATGATATATAGTAACTAGTAACACTAAATTAAAAACAAAACTGCAATACAATTTTTTTTTTGATAGGCAAAATGGTATGTAATTGGTGTGTTAGTTTTTAGAGGGGAGGGGTGAGTAGGGTTCGAACCCCATACACCTTTTTTGTAATTTAAATTTTCGATGTGTGTGACTCTGTGGGGAAAATAAACCGAACTGAACTGATCAGTGATTAAAAAAGTGACCCAGACACATCCAAATTAAAATGGTATTTTGTGGTTTTCTGCTTGGATCAATACACAATTTTTGTTTGAGTTGGTTTGGACTTAAAAACCCACATAACTTCACCAGTATTAATAACGTGGGGAAATAAATTAGATTATCCTACAATTTTAAGCATCAAATTGACAATTTGCTCCATGAAATTTTCCACTACCTCTCTCTTTCCTAGTATCCTCGAAATGGACTCAATTTGAGTCAATCCCTATTTTCTTCACTCTGTTTTCTAGTTTGACGTTAAACATTAAAGGGTTTTTTTTTTTGACCCCCACCCCATCCCCATAAACCCCTACCCAATTTTAAATCCCCAAAATGCCCTTTGAAAATTAATTTTTTTTAAAAAAAATAAAGAAATTGTATATACCCCTTGAGTATGTATATACGATGGTTATTTTATGTCAAATCGTATATACGTACTCAAAAGGGTATATACGATGAGTTTTTTATTTTTTTTAATAATTTGTTTTAATTTTTATTACTATACTAAAAATTCGTTAAATAGTCAAAACTACTCCAAAAAATTATAAAAACACCACTAAAAATCTAACAAAACCAAAATAAGGCTATACAAATTTTTTTAGATTTTTTGGAGACTATGAAAAATTAAAAAAAATCGTAAAAAATAGTAAACGATGAAATTTGGGATTTGAGGCCGTAGTCCCGTAAGAAGTCCCTTCTAGGGGTGTCTTGATTCTTGATTTTTTTGGGATTTAATAGCTGTGGTTTCATTACGATCGGAGTATGTTGCCCGAAAACCGATTTTTTAGCCTAAATTATTCGTTCGACGTATAACATCGTCACGTTTTAACGAACTACACACAAAACCTATTTTCAGAACTTAATAATTTTTATTTGACTTAAAAAAATTAAAAAAAAATACAATGGGGATCGTATATACACCTGAGGGGGGTATATATACGACCCTATTTTTAGCACATCGTATATACACCCCCCAAGGCGTATATACGATTAAGGTGGGGGTTTGCCAATCGTATATACGCCTTGGGGGGTGTATATACGATTACGATGCCCAAATGTAAGGGTCATATATACACCCCCCCAGGTGTATATACGATTGGCCAAAAATTTTAAAAAAAAAAAACGTTTTCAGAAGGGCATTTTGGGGTTTTCAGTGTGAGTGGGGATTTATGGGGATGGGGTGGGGGTCCAAAAAAAAACCCAACATTAAAATGGCACCTCTATTGGAGTGGAGTAGTTGAGCCCATTAATTAGTTGTGAGCATCACATTGAACCCATGAATTTCATTCTACCTATTATTGTGCGTCTGACCTTTTTATCTTATCAACTCACCTTTTCGCTTACTCAAAAAGGCTTCTCTCTTGTTGAAATATAAATAGCAAGGCTCGTTAGTTAGTTTACATATAGATAGTAAGGCCTTCAGCATGATATCAGAGAAAATATGGTATCCGCTTGCTCAAAAAGGCTTCTCTCTTTTTCAATTATTTTCTCTTTCATTTATTTTTTTGTGTTCTTGATTTTCCGCTAAGTTTTCCTTCAGATCCGATACACTTCACCTGTGTTCTTGATTCTGATGTCAATCAAGATCAATTGATGGTTTTGGTTTTTTGTTTTCTCTAAAACCCGCTCTCTCTTTCTCACGAGTTTCTACTTGAAAATCCCATTTCTCTCGCGAGCCTCTCTCCCCAACAATATTGTAACTGATTTTCTTTGCAGAACTGGCTTCTTTCTCTTCTCGATTCACCTTGGGAATTAATTTCTCTGAATAGCATCTCTTTCTTTGCAGAATGGATTTTCCGTTTTCTCATAAAATCGATTTTCCTCTTTTCCCTTTGTGATTCTATTTCTACAAGTGTTCTTGTGTTGCTTCTGAATCGATTCTCTCTAATTACGAATTTGGTTTCGCAATTGTTCATCTTTGATTGTGCCTGAATCACTTTCAGTTGCATTCATCTCATACACGGTTTTAGTGATCGTTTCTTCGAACGACCAGGGCCTTCGTAGCATAGCATCCAAAGCTACATTTGATTTATCCGCAGCATCCAAAAAATCATGGTAGAGATAATATATAATCTATAAAATAAACGATGAAAAAGACTATGACTAACACCGAGGAGACACCAAAGTTTCATCTTCAATTGGCGAAGAAGTCTATGTCTAAAAGTCTATGACTAACACCGAGGGACATCAAAGTTTCTCTCTATAGACTTTTTAGCAGAGCAGAACTACGATGATGACCAAAAACATACTTGTTCAGAAGTATTGAAAGAAGTTTTTGTTCCTTCTCACAAAACATTTTTTATTTTGGAATACACCTAATCATCTTTTCTTTTTGTTGCAATGGTGTGTTTGAATTCTTATCAAGCCAAACTGTTATTACAGAACTAATTAATTGTTGGTTAACTTTGCACTGCAGTTTTGGTCAAAAAAAAACTTTGCACTGCACTATTGTACCTACCGACTAATATTAACTAAGTTTAATTACTCTTTTCGATTAAAACTAGGTTTAATTTGCTCAAATCTGTTGCCCAACTGATTATAGTTACTTGGTTTGGATTAGTTCAGATTTTATGATTCTTTTTTTCCAATGTGACATTCCAACGTGGCTTGCCACATCAATTAAGCGAATGCCACATCAGGCTCTAGTTTGACAAAATTTGAAAGGGGCGTGAATTTAGAAATTGAGAAAATAGATGAATTAAAAATCTGGAAAATAAAAACATTGGGAGACTAAATTCTTTGATGTACCATTGTAGGGGTCAAAAATGCAATTAAGCTTAAAAGAAAAGGAAATTTGCTTGGTCGTAAATTTTGTTTTGTAATCAGCAATTTAAATTTCCATGAAACGTGGTTGCCATCCATTGGCAGGTTCGGGTGCAACCTGCGAACAACAATTTTGTTCCTTTTAAGCGTGTGCTAGATCTTATTAACAACAAGAGTAATGTTATATGGACAAATATTTTGAGATAAATATAGCCAAAAACCAATTCACAACATCAATTAACAAAGTTTTTTAGACTATTAACCAACCTGTTTTTTCAGAGTTATTTAGCTATTAACTAAAAACTTGGTTAATTGGTTACTTGGTTAATAGCCTAAAAAACTTGGTTAATTTGTGTCATGAATTGGTTTTTGTCTATATTTGTCTGAAATTTTTTGTCTGAATATCATTACTCTAACAACAATACTAAGGAGTGGAATGTTCAACTTGTTTTCCAATTATTCATGCAAGATTCAGTTGAGGCTATTCTAAATACGAGTATGACTTGTTTTAAAGATAAAAAAATACGAGTATGACTTGGGTGCTAAAGAATTCCTTACTAATTGTTACTAAATGGGCATAATAGTTATTTCTTCATCAATAAAAAAAAATTGGTAACCACAAAAACACTAAACTGTGATTAGTATGTAATAACTACACAAACACTAAATTTTGGTTACTCACCACACAAACACTAAATTGTGGTTAGTCTGTACTAACCAAAATTTAGTGTTTGTGTGGTTACCGAAAAATTTAGTAATTGTTACTAACGAATTTTTTAGTATCATAAGTTTTTGTCTCTAAATACATCTCTTTTCGAAGAGGGGGTGACAGACACAGGGGCGGATTTATGTATCCTCCAGGGTGGTCAACCGCACATCCTAAAAAAATATTATTAGTACCAATACTTCTATTAAAAAATAATATTAGCACCAATATCCTATTAAAAAAAAAAATTTTGCACACATTGAAAATATTTGTTTGCATTGAAACTCCTAGTTTTGCACCTATCGAATACACGGTGTATACACTATACTCACACTCTTACACGTTTCTAACTTTTTTCTCTCCCTATGTTTTCTCACTCTCGAGCTTGTTCTTCTTTCTTCTCTTTCTCTTTTATTATATTTATATCAATGTGTGTGTTTAAAAAATTTTACACACTCTAACTTAGGGTCCTAGATACGCCACTGGACAGACACATTAAGTTGGTGGCCGAACCGATCTGGTCAAAACACTGTGCAGAGTGCCTATAATTTGCTGATACAAAATATACTTGACACTTCTAATTTGCAGGTACAAGGTAATTGGAATGCACTTTGATAATCTAAGGTCCCACCAAAGGTGAAATTTTTTCTTTGGAGAGACTGCAAAGATTGTCTTCTTCCAACTCGTGCAGCTTTTGCTAGGAAGGGACTGGAGGCTGGAGCTGTCTCAGATGTTCCCGTGGTATATAATACTCAAGTGGAGACAAAGTTGCATCTAATGACACAATGCTCAATTGACGAATCTACTTGGCAGAGGCTGGGAATTTGGCAACCAATTCTAACTCATTTGCATGAAAACATGACTTTTGCTAAGCTCTTTTTTGTTGAATTTTTGCCCAAATTTGACTATTTGTTCTCTTGCAGGATGTATGCAATAACTGTGGGGTACAATTAGTGAGGCCCAACTTGGTCCAGCCCAACTCAATGTTACAACGCAGCTGCCAAACAAAACAAACCTCAAACGGGTCCTACGGAACCCAAACCCGACATATATATATATATATATTCCTATTTCTCTTCAATTCGTCGGAATTCCAAGATTCACTCTCTCACTCTTCTTGAAACTCATATCTTCTCTCTCTCTTCTTCTCTCACGATGAACCCAGTTAGGGTTTGTGGCTCTCACCAAAATTATGGCGATTGAAGCTTCAATCCTACCTGGTTTCACGATGATAATGATTGTTTGATGATGATGAAACAAAACCCCAAGGTTTTGTTCTGAATCGAAGCAAACTGAGGCTACAATTTTCACTTCTCACTTCGCAAACTTCTCTTCTCACTTCGTGAACCCTAGTTCGCTTTGTAATGGTTGATTCTCTTAACCTTCCACCCAGAAATACTTCTCTAAGGTTGAATCCTCTTTCTTTGCATTTTCTTTTACTTTCAATGTCGTTAAATCGATGTTACAGAAAACCCTAATTTTTTGTACTTGATGTTTTTTTGCAAGTAAGGAAACAAAACAAGCTTCTCAGTGCTCAAGAAAGGTAAAGATCACACACTCTGTGATTTCACCCTTTACTTTTCTTTTAACTGAATAAACCCTAATTTGTGATGTTTTCTTCTGCTTGCATGTACACTTGGTGTTCCTCAATGAACACCACCACCTGGAAAACTTCAAGACTCAGCACCGAGCCTCAAAGGTAATCTCTCACACCCTTCTCTCACACTTTTCCTTCTTCTCTAATTAGTTTCAGTCACTGAAAACTAATACTAACCACTCTCTTATGTTTTCTTGTGAGGTAATCACCTCTTGTGAAGTTATTCACAAGAACTCAGAACACTTGATTGAATATTGGAGCATACGTGAATCACAGGGAGTTAGAAAATAGGAACAATAAGACTTAGAAAGAATTTTAAAACTGTAAATTGCTTCTATGTATTGAATGTAAAATGAATTGTACACAATACATGTTTTTATAGCTTTCGCTGTCGCTGGTGATTTAGCTGTTAGAACCAAGTTTGTTGCTAGCCAACAAACTTAGTTTGTTATTCAACAAACTAGACAGTTAGTTAGTTTCTGTAACTAACATTTGTTAGTTGAATAAACTTAACTTCCAATGGTATTATTTATAAAATATTGCCATTAGAGGTTAATTTGATTAGTTTAGGGTATTTGATTAGAATTTCCAACATTTTTTGTTGTTTTGAATAAGATCACAGGTCTGAGTTTATATGCTTGGTGTATGTCTCTTTGGAGCATTTGGTACATGAAACCAATTAATCTGGGAGTCCAAAAGAGATGATGTTATTACCATAATTTGGCAAGGTAGCTCATTTCTAGATGAATGGCGCACTAGCACTATCCATGATATGAATATTATGCAGCCGAATCTTGTAGATGGTCAACCAGCGGCAACGGTTCCTTGGCAACGTCGTCCTCCTATTGGGTGGTTGAAATGCAATGTGGGTGTTTCTTTTGCTAACAATATGGTGGGACTTGGCTTGAGGTCGTTATGCCGATGGACTGGGGATGGAGCTTGAGCGACTGGACGACTAGGTCGGGCGTAGAGCTCAGCTTGGTTGTACTTGCAAAGGCACTCTAATTAACGCCCAAGTCAGTGGGGTAAGAATATAATGCAGGAATAACGTATGGGTCAGAAAAGTGTATATTGTCAATGATGGTGGAGCCCCTATATATAGTACTAGGCTATGGTTTGTGGTCATTGGCTCATTTGTCTATTCTGTCACCTAGTATTACTTAATGGTAATAGTAGGTTTTTCTAAATAACAAATTGATATCAAAAAGATATTGAAAATGAAACACAAGCACACACACTGATCGATTTGAAAGATAAGGTTTGGAAGAGCTGAATAAATCCTAATGAAATAAATGGTATATATATATATATATATAACTCTAATTATTTAAGATAATCATATTCAAAATATTTTTTTGTATCACATATTTGAATGACTTAATTTTAAAAAACATGTATGGATGTGTGTTAAGATACAAAACAATGGAGTGAAAAAATATAAAATTGTGAGACCTTAATTCAGGAAGGGAAAGTAAAGGGTATTTATGGGTTTGTAGACCTACCCCAGGGCTATTTCTGACATTTACTTCTAAAATATTATTCAACTCCACTAACCCTTATCCAGCCTTATCATTATTGAATCTTCACTTTCCCCATTGAGAATAACCCGATTGAAACGCGTTTCCTTGTTTTCATGTACGGCCAAAATCCACCATGGCTTCCTCGCCAAAATCACAGGTTGGTGGTCAACAATGAGATAACGATACTGCTCAGTTCCTCCACGTGCTATAGCGTCTGAGATCAAATTGGGGTTTTCGTTCAACACAATCGGCAGTCGCGATTGAAAAGAGGTATGCATGCCTACTGTCCACATGGTTGCTGTCTTGGCTTACATTGTTTTGTCAATTGGGTATCTAATGATTCACTTTAACATATTATGAATTACAATCTTTATTGAATGCTTCATATCAGATCTATTAGAGTATCATTGTGCATATTCGTATGTTGTACATGATGGGGAGGTTATTGTTATGAAAAAATGATTTTGAGTAGTCATTACAACTACTGATTGATTAACCCTTTCTTATGATGAAATTGGAACACTAAAGGTCACTATGAATCGTATCTGGGTGCATTTTGAAGAGTTAATCTTTAAAACTAAGGTTTGTATTATGATATGGTATGTGTAGAATTAGAAAATTGAGTTACGTGAAGTTGTTTGGGCTTCCCAGTTAAATTGATTTAGCTGATAGTTGCTTCTTGTTCTTTCGTACAGCTGCACATAAGAAACACCTGCAACCAAATCACCACAACAATCCATTATATAAGGCACAAGAACCCAGTCAGCAAGCTATTTCGGAGGTACATTTTGCATACCTTATCAATGAATTCATTGTTTAAATAGCAATCCCGCTTATACTGATGACTGCGATTAGTATATAGGTGTATATAGAAACATGTATATTGTTATATATGCAGTTATACGTAATGATAAATTGCTATTGGAACCCACAACACATTATTGAAAACAATATGCATTGAACATCAAATACATAATTAATATAATAATACCACAAACACCAAGCAAAAACTAAATGGTTTCAAAAACTTTGCGGTAAATGGGATAGGACATAGCCATACCAAGTATTTCTAGTTGAATCAATAGCTTGTCAAACATAAATTTAAAAACAAAATATGGATATTGACAGGTGCATATTCCATGAACCCTTTACAACATTGTCATTGATCCACAATATGTTTATTACTGTTAGATTTGATTTTTTATAAAATATTTTAATTACCATTTGTTTAGACTAAGGGGGTGGCATTGGATCAATATTCTGAAGGGTTTTAAAAGACTTTTTTGGAGTAGAAAAAGTTTGATGGTTCAATATTCAAGACTTTCTATACCAATAAGGGTTGGGTTTCTATTATTTGTCAAATGCTGGATGAGCTTGATTTAAGAAAATAGCTCTAACAATTTAGATTAAGAAAACTTAAGAAAAAAATTGCCTTGCAATTCATGTTAAGTTAAAATGTTACAGGATGCCGACGATCATGGGCAGGTAGATGCAGATCGTAGAAGTGGATAATAGCCATGCCTCTAAGTGCGAGCACCGAAGTTCCGGTGTGATCCCGAACTGTCACATCTATGTCAGTCCTATAGTAAAATAATACAAGATCGTTATTTTTGATTTTTCAGTGATTCAGCCTAAACGATCTGAATAAAACGATAAAACTTACGCGTTGTTTGAAAGGATGTGTGTGATGTGTGCCATGACCACATATGCTGGTTCCTGATAGCATGAAACAATGGATGCACATTATAGTATATTATATTGATCATAAACATATATTTCGAAAATTATATGATTTACAGTAACTAATATACCTACTTTGGATCCTTGAGGTTGTAAGTATTACCTGAGTAGGAGGAGGTGCTTGCAGTGATCGAAAGTTGACAAGGTGATATCGAAAGAGAAATTAAATCACGAAAAAAATGTCTGGGAAGATTGTTGTGCGAAAAGTAGTTGTGCAAGTGTACACAATCGCAACAAGTAATATAATGATAAGTAAAATTCGTCTCCACAGGGATTGATATTAATTTTAGAGTTTAAAAAGGAATTACACTTAGAGGAACAAGTAGCAAATAAGTTGAGTAGCAAAGTTCAGTTGAACAAGAGTTGATTAAAGTAACAAGTTAAAGAGTAATGTACTATGAGAGAAATAAGTTGGATTGCTTTCACTATGTAAATTCCCAGAAACAAGACGCTATAACGTCACACGCTATAGCGTTAAGTATTATTGCAAATATTTTGTGCCTTTTCAATAGTCACTAGCGCGTGGTTTCACTACAAGATGCCTATGTCTAGGTTCTAAATAGGTTCACCTGTATAATCAAGATCCCACAGCTCATGCTTTATAAACTATTGCAACTTCTATGTCTAGAGGAAGCAAAAATTGATTAAATGTCTTCAACCAACCTTATCATTTATATTAATCCTTGAGTTCTCTCTATGGTTCATGTCTGAATCCACAGAGGTACTAGTTTTACGTGGCCAAATATAAAACAAGTTTGGAAGAGTTATCACACAAGGATTAAAACACAAAACGTGAGAAATTATATACGAAGCATTAATGGTTCATTACAAGCTATAGCAACCCAACTCAAAGAGTTTAGCTCATGTTGAGCAACATCAAAATAACACAAATAAAACTACTTGTATTACCGTAGGTGAGAAAGAAATTACAAGTGCAAAAGATACAAGCTTGAAGTCCCCTAATCATCCACGCTAAGATGACTCATCATCCGCCTTACACCATGAGAATAAAGTACAGAAAAATACAAAAGAAGAAAGTAAAATAGCAAAAGCTTCAAATGTGTATCAATGGAGAAGAAGAAGTGTCACACTTTCTCTCTCTACCAATACTCTCTCTATCTTCGTTGGGAAGTCTAAGGTATGGGAGAGGAGATCAGCATCTCTAGCATATCTAACATTGGGTACAACTCCTCTTCCAAAAGTCAAGAAAGGTGATGTTTACTTTTTCACCAACTCCACTATTCCTTTACTCATGCAATGACAAGTGTCCACACAAATCCAATAAAATCCGCACATGTCGCCTAGGTAATCTTTGTGGACACAATATATGGAACATGGATTAATGAGCTTGGCGCCAAAATTTCACTTTTCCTTTAGATGCTCAACTGCGCTGCCCTCTTGACGCTATAGCGTTAGACGCTATAGCGCTAAACACTGCACTACTTCACAAAATACATCAAAATAATCACAAGGGCACCAAATGTGCCAATTTCATAGCAAAGCAGTGTTTAGCCTATCCTATCCTAATATTAATAGAAATGCAATAAATACTATACTAATATTACTTGAGAACTTACTTAATTCAATGATTAGAGGTATAAATAACTCATATAAATATGAGTTATCAAAGATCCATGCCTATTCGAGCATGGTGTTTCTGAAGCAGTTATTTTTTATATGAATAGGTTGTGATCGGTAGAAATACGAATAGTTTTTTTTTTGAATATCACAATGACAACTTCGTAAAAATTTGATTGGTGTTTATTTTTTTCTTATGGCTTTGTGAGGTTTGTTTGTGAAGGCATACGTTCTATGGTTTTAAAATTGGGGTAAAGCTAATCTCAAAAAAAAAAAACTGGGGTAAAGCTTGTAATTAACCACAGTTAATAGCTATTGAGTGTAGATCCACACTTGTAGCGCATGTGTATTAAGAATTTGACTATATTTGTCAATTTAGTTTGAATGAAATCATTATAAATCTGTAATTATTTGAATGAAAGAAATCTGAAACCGTAAATTAATTGGCTTACTTATGAGTCTTAATTTGCACACTTAATTGATGCACATTTTTTTAAAAGAGGGATTTAAAGAATGTTAGGTAGCCTACGGTTGATGAAAAATAGGCTGCCACGTAAATTACATTGGTGAACAGACAGTTGGCGTGCCACGTATTTTTCAGGAGATGTGTGTGTCATTTTGTGATTGGTCCTACGTGGACGCTTAGGTGTACAACTCGTGAATTAATATAGTTATGATATATATATCTATTATATATACAAATGAAAATGAAACAAGAGGCTTTAAATCTGATTTGTCACTCAATTAAGCTATCCACCTAGGATTGGCAAAAAATAAGGCCACCTAATCAAAATTTTAATTACATGTCATATACACATGTCATGTCATTCCATTTTATTAGGTGTTAATTAAAAAAATCACAATTAAATTTATTTATTAGTCATTGCCTAATTTGAGAACAATCTTACACAAGAAGTAATTCAAGTAAATGCATTTATTTGTATCACCATCAAAACAAAAACAAAAATGCAAACATTATGTGCTGTCAAAAAAAATTCGAACACCATGTGAGTTGCAGTCACAAATAATAAAAAAATTAGAAATCTGTTATACACCTCTATTTATTCAATTAATTGAATAATTACTACAAGAAAAAATAAATAAAAATTCAAGTTGCATACACCGAATTACATGAGCTCATCACAGTATAATGTTCAAATCATTATTCCTTATTGAATACAATTATTACATTTAAATAAACCTATTTAAAGCAATTAAATTATATTGATTAATTTTTTCTATGTTTTTTCACCACCAGATAAAAATCCCATAATACAATATTCAGTGTCAAAATTCACATATAAAATCATGACAAAATTCAATGATGAAAAAAATACACCTTTTATTATTCAGATAGTTGAATAAATATTTAATACAAAAAATAAATATGGATTAAACATAGATCTAGAAACGAAATTGGAATATTTTTATGTCATTGAATATTTTGGTCTAATACTTTGATCAATTAATTTTTTAGTGTAATACAAAAATTCAGTTTTGAAATTCGAATCAGTATTAATAAATTGAAATTTTAAAATTCAAAATTCAAATTATTGAAACCATTAAACTATTAAATGCAGACCATTAATCATATTAAACATATCTCTTACAAATTGGGAAGTTTTTGGTGGCAATGATTAAGAGACTTAATACAATTTCCATATTTATGATTGAAATTAATTTAGTTTTCAAGTTTCTTATTAAAAGATCTAATTTTTCCACTCTTCGATTTTTGTTGCATTTCTATTTCTACTCCCTTTCTTCTGAGTTTGTCATAGTCACTTGAGAGATTAACAATTGTATTCTTTTTTATTTGTGACTGATGTTGCAGGAAACACCATACTTGTGAGAGGAGATAAGGTGTTTTTTAACTTCCAGTTTTAGGTTATTATGATATATTTTTTATTTGTTTTTTAAGTTCCAACTTTTCTATTTTTGTAGTTTTCTTATTTTTATTTGTTCACTTTATCTGTTATTCATTTTTTTTAATATCTTTTATTTGTTATTCTTTATTTGTAGCTTTTGTTATTTTACATATCAGACTGGGAATTTATTCAATTAAGTTTTGTCACTAGGTATACAATTTTGCAATGGATCTTATATATTTGGTCACTTTGTGAGTATTTTTGAAGCTGCTCTCTCTCAAGTGTTGTCGTGTGGATGGGATGGATTCTTTTTTTGAACCAAGATTTCCACACAACACAAACACACACAAGACATTATTTCATTCACTTTTCATTATTTCTTCTACTGTTTGCAGAGACAGTAGGTGTTGGAGGAAGCTTGATGAGACTCGCTACAAGGGACACAATCACAGAGAGCTAGCCATTAGGAAAAGTTATGTATAATATGTTTTACTACCTGCTTCTTCTGAATAGTTGGTTAGGATTACTTATGTCAATTGTTTGCATTTTTGGTTGTTAATTTTCAATCATGATAATAGCATTGTATAATCTTGGTGGAAACTAAACAAATTATTTAAAGATTTGTTGTTTAGAACTAGACTAGAGTGTTGAATTTAGTTTGTAGTGAAAAGAGAGTTGTAATTGAAGATTGTATGCTCTATTTTATATGTTTGTTCTTGAGTTTTAAATGAGATGATTTATGTGCATAAATATGTGTGACTGTTAACACCTCTTTGGCCTCTTTGAATATTTGAGAAATCTAAACTTTAGAGTGGATTATTTGTGTGCTTTGAAGCTAGGAAACAATGTGGTTGATGTTGACAAAGTATTATAAGTATAATGAATTTTCTTAATATTGTCAATTTTATACAGTGAAAATACTTTCATTGCAATTAAAATCGTTTTTCATCGACATAATATTCAAATGTTTCTCTATGAGTCCTTTATACAAAATTCATTAAGTAGATGAATAATTAAAAATAACATGCTCTTACAACCAACACAGTCCTCTGTTCTTGGGGCAGAAGTTATTTGCTTAGCTTTACATCCATCCCAAGGTATCATTTCTAATACATCTGTGGGACAGGCTGCGTTTACAATTAACATCAATTTATATAACCACTATGGCACTTCATGCTAGAACCTTTGGCTAAGTCATCTTATATATATATATATATATATATATACACACACACACACACACTAATTGTTAGTTATACACACTTTTTCTAAAAACAACTAAAACAATATACTATCTATTAATATTTAATTATTAAATTTTTATCTGAGAGTCACCTTTTCTAAATCATAAAAAAAAATTACGACCAAAAATTTATATTAAAAAAACATGTTGATTTGGAAAAAAAAATACATATCAGTGAAGTGCAAAAAAAAGAAATTTTCTATATTTAAATTATGAAAGATACATAGTATTTTAAATTAGAATTCATCACAAACAATAGTAAATCGTCATCTATTGTCAAAAAACATTTAAAATAAATAGTTACAAGTTGCAATATAATTATTTTTATATTTTGTCGTTAAATTACCGTATTGAATCACTGATAAGACATTAGGTATAGTCTCCATAAACATTAACAACCTATAAAAAATCGGTATTAATACTGGTTTTTTTGCTTACAACATAAACAACTAACCATATTGATTTTAAAATCACTAATTCATACCATATTTTAACAATTTACATATAATTGATATTACCTTATTCATTTGGCCATTCTATTTATTTTCTCTAGAACTTTTGTTTTCAATTTTGATATTTTAAAACGAATTTGTTCCCCGTGCATCGCACGGGTTACATACTAGTATATATATATATATATATATATATATATATATATAATAAAGTTGGTTCATGAAACAAACGAGTCAAACTATACCTAACTCAAGCTTAGCTCATTTATTTAACGAGCTCAGCTCATTTGGTTCATGAACCAATTCAGCGAGTTATTTATCAAGTTGAGTTTTAAATTATGCTCGTGTTGGTTTAGTTCATTACCAGCCCTATATTGTGGACCATTTTAAATATATTGTGCACCATTTTAAATCAATATAAAGCTTGCACAATTTTTGTAAGTAGAGTGACTTATTTTTCATAACTACTACACTTTTTGGGATGACAAATAGCTAAATTGCATATATGTAGAAATGGCATCCACAATACAAAAAACAAATTTTAGAATATGATAACTAGACATAAAGGCCGCTCTAATAAGTGAGCCAGCATATCAGCTTGTCATCAAATAAACCTAAAAAAGAAGTTTGGTTTAAATTGAAAGACAATTTTACACTCATTAATAATGACACCACATTTAGGATATCTAACTTAGGATTAGGGACCCTCTCCACAAAACTAGACATGGACGGATGTGTGTTCAACTAATTGAATACACTTGACCCCACTACTTTTATTTTATTTTGATACTTTATTTTAAATTTTACACCCAGTTAAAATAATTGTTGCCCTCACTAAATAAAAATTTAGACTATGAGTGAAATCTTTCTTCGATAAATTTAAATTTTGCGAACAATTAAATGTGCATTTGTATACAAAATAAATTTAGAAATTATTGTCTAGTTATACACAGATAAATAATATATTTTTTATAGTGTTAAAAAAGACGACATGTAGAAAACAATTATAATTCATAGCAAATTGTATGTGTATATTAAAACAAGTAGTTTGGATATGGTGGTGCCGATAGCCCATAGTTGCCCTCCTAGATCTGTGTCTGTCTCTGCTTGGATGTGGCAACTTAACTTTACTGAAAGAGAGAACTACTCGACCAGGTGTGAGAAGAAAGTACAAAATGGGAGAGTGTCTTGTCCAACGGTCTTGGACAGTGCATGTCATTGTCATCCACACTCACATGTTCGAAGATGCTCCAAAATGGTATGAATATATTGAATACTATTAAACGTGTCAAGTTCAAAGAGTTCGCCGGCAATTTCTAATTTCTATAGTATTCCAAATCCGATACGACAAATCATGTGTGGGGGAGTAGAGCCAAAAAATGTGGTCCTAAAATTCTACTACAGTTTGAATTCCAACTACCTATTAAAATATCCTTAATTATTATCCCAATGGTGTTAGTAATTAAACGATGGAGATTCCGACAAAACTCAAGGAACCAAGACAAACTTAAGCCACCCGGACGGGACATACACGCCTGTTTTTAGTGTTCTTTCCCATTTTAATCATGGTGATTGGTAGTGGAGAAGTGCCTCATGTGGTTTATACAGGGATTTGGATCCCCTTCTATTAACTTTACTCAAGTTGCTGTAGAATGTCGATTTGATGGTGTACGTACATTTAAAGCAGTATTTAATATTTGCTTTTTAGAAGTTAAGTCATAGTCGTTAGATATATCCAATGGCCAGTATTTAGTGAGAGGAGTGATTGGAGTATAACTTGACAGGAGGTGATCTGGGTCCGTTCATTTAGAAGATCGATGTTTGAAAATTGTTTGATAATGCATATATGCTCAACTACATGTTCCAAGTAAGTAAATTTTTACAGATTTATAGTGTTCCATGACCTAGCGACTGAGACAATGATTTAATGGTGACGATTCGATAAAAATAAGAGAAAACAATTGTAAAATGGGTATTGATCGAGATACTCATATTTGTTTTTTCTTGTTTTTTGTTAGATCAACTATGATTAGATAGTCGTCTCAAGCGTAAGGATGAGAGACTCTAAGGTTCAGTTTATAGGGAGTAACATTGGTCATTGTTAGAGTTTCAAGCAACAATCTCATCGCAGACTACATGAGACACTTTCCTACTTGAGAAGACACCCTCGATCGATCACACTTTATAAGAGAAATATTTGTTGTCACAAATAGGGGTTATAAATTCAGGCAAAAACTTATGATTTTACTAACAATTACAAAAAAATTTGTAACCACACAAATACTAAATTGTGGTTACCACAATACAATTTAGTGTTTGTGGTGGGTAGCCACAATTTAGTGTGTGTGTGGTTAGTACATACTAACCACAATTTTGTGTTTGTATAGTTACCGAATTTTTCATCGATGGGAAAATGAGTATTATGTCTATTTAATAACAATTACTAAGGAATTCCTTAATACTCTAAGTTAGACTCGGCACATTACTAATTGATCCCAATATTAGTGTACCTAATCATCATTAAATGGATCAACATTATATATTAGCCCATTTTTGAAAATACAAAAATCACAATTGATTGTACCCCACAAGAATTATTAGCTAGAATAAATTCTAACAATAAACGGCTAACTATATATGTGATTGTGTATATATGCTTATCTGTTTTGGTTCTATATTTTTCCTTACAATGCTGAGATATAATTTCTTTCCCATTCAACCATTTTCAGTATTGTGGAGCTAGCTTATTTTTCATGAGAGGCCAAATAGGGTCGACCCAAAAATCTTTATTAATGAGAGAGGCCTAAAGAAAATTTTAGTTGGAACATTTTTCTTTAATTAGAAAGCTTTAAGTTTAATCTGGCTATTTTATCACTATATGTCATCTTTTTTGCTAAATAAATCAATGAAAAATATTTTGTTGATGAGCCTAAAAACTAGGGTTTTAGCAGCCTTAGCCTTGGATCAATCCTAGAACTAAGTAAGAAGAGTAGTTATTTATAAAGCAAGATGAACACAACTTAAAGATAATCAAAAGTGTGAGAAGTTTATTAGATGACAAACACACTAAATTTAAATAAATAAATAAAATAGCAAACCCGATCCCTATTTTAACCAAAAAAAAAAAGAACAGTAGCCCTAACAATAGAATTACTTTTTGTAAAAAAAAATAATAGAATTATTTTTAGTGGGGTGTGGTCAATGTTTCACATATGTTGTATCAGGTCAAGGTTTTGTCTTTGGGTTGGTTTGCTAATAGGGTAGGACGTCATACTTTACTGAATTTTGGTAGTTGGTGTACTGTTCTTGTTCTTGTATGAATCCAACTACTTGATTTGTATGCTGGTACTCAGGTACTCTTATACCTCCTTAATTCATTTTGACTTATTTAAAAAAATATAAAGAATATAAAAATCACACATTTCTCAATTAATAATAAATAGATAATATTATTGTTGTTGTTCATATTCCAATAAAAATCACACATTTCTCAATTAATAATAAATAGATAATAACCAACTAGACCTCCACAATTTCTTCGATCTGCTTTTGGTTCCAATACCCATCCACCTGAATATATACAACTTAAAGATCTTCAAGGATGACAAAAAAAAACCTCCCATAGACCACTTAAACACGAGTTTGGATCCATCACTAGTACAAAGAAAGCACTATTGTGAGTCGGTTGAAGGCAGAGAATTTTGCAGTTTTAGAGATTTTTGACATGGTTCTACAACATAACAGATTCGTAAAAAGTTCGCAAAGTGCGGGCCTCCTAAACCCATACCTCAAAATCACTCTCTCGCTCTAAAATTGCAGAGGATCCAAATGCCTGCTCAATATCTCGCTCAATCTCAATCTCTTCGGCAGAACGGTATTTGCTCAATCTCTTTCAACACATGATACCATATTTTAGAGGTAAACTTACATTAGCAGATAGATGCCCTCTAGTCTCACTACATATATAGGTTACTTGATGGAGTCCAATGACTGTTTTTATGATGTATATGGCTGTATGCTATTGCTATGTCTTGCATGTGTTTCCTTCCTAGTTTACCAATTCATCATTTTATTAAAAAAAAAACATGATATTATTCTAGTATGTGATAACTTTTCTTATATTTTGAAGGGAATTTATCAAGCATAAGTTGCCATGAGAATGACCACCTAGCTAGATTAAACAACTAATTGAAATTATAAACTTATGCAAGTTGCCATGAGAATATGACCACCACCTAGTTAAACAACTTGAAATTATAGACTTATGCAAAACTACCTTGAAATTATCATAAAGTGTTGAACTTGGAATGATGGAGGGCTAGCTAGCTGAAAGTATCAATCAGAAAACCAGGACAAATCTTATAGCCAAAAGCAAATCAAACACACAAATTCCCAATTCAAAAGTCAAGATGATAGAGAGAGGAGAACAAGGATGCAAAGATAGCTAAGATCTTCTATGCATATTCATATAGCTTCTTGAAATAAAGCTCATATCATTGAACAGAAACAACAAATACACAAATATTAGCTATAAAATAACTCACATAATTTCTCAAGCTGCTAACTCCTCTAGTGTACTCAAACCCACTAAAATTTCACACCCGAACAAAACATCACGAGCATATCAAAATACATGGATTAATTCCTCACAGCTCATGACATCATAAAAGGACACTCCTCTCGACCTTATAAGCAAAAAGATGCAGTTTCAAGATTATTAAATAAGTGATGTATTTGGTCTATATATATTATAAACCAGATACATTAATTTTTCAATTAACTTCAAACTGTATTTTTTGCTTATAAATAGGTTCAGAGAGAGTAGATCTCAAAGGTTAAATAGAAGAAAACAAGAAAATCATGAACTAGGGTTGTCAATATTCCTCATGGTTGTTATTACCCTTGTTTTGGGTAGCTCTCTCACAATCCAATTCTCTGTACTTTTCCAAATACCTTTTGAGTGGCTCAACATAGTCATCAAACCCTAAAGTAGCCAAAGCATAGCAAACATCATCACCATTCACAGTCTTGCGTTTCTCCTTGTGACACTTGTCAGAAGCTTCACCAGTTACAAAGCTAACAAACTCTGAAACACATTCTTGTATGGTTTCTTTAGCTTCTTTGGAGATTTTGGCATTAGGAGGAAGGATTTGCTTCATGATCCGTCCAACGTTTGCTATTGGAAGCAACCGATCTTGCTCTCTGATTATACCATCTTGACCACTAGAAGGGCCACTTGCTGTTGCAGGTGTGAAATTGTACTTAAAGGCTTCTCTCTCATCACCCATCTGGTTTGTATACAGAAAAAGGGTTTACTTTAAACCTGTTAAACACAGACACGTTGCTCTCAGCTCTTGTCAAGTACCCTATTTATATTGGATTTGGCTCTAATATACACTATTAGTTTTTTTTATTACTTTTATATATAATAAAAAAGGGATCAATAGTGGTGCTTCACTAGTGTTAAATATTTTGAGGGAGAGTTTTGTCGCCTATTGTGGTTCTACTTAGTTCGATGGATTAATCTTTATAATTGCGCGAAGATAATATTCAGTTTTTTCTTTATACTAAAAGATAATGGTGCTTCATTTCTCTTATTTATGATTTGAGTTTATCATTCTTTTGATGTAAGTGAAACGTCTTATCAATTGAGTTGCACTTTCGTTATATGCTATGAGATTATTAACTACTCTACTACTAACGATATGTAAATGTAATATATCCACTATGAATTTGACTGTTAGCCATTTATATTACTCATCAAAGCATCTCAACTGATTCCTTATGTATGTTTCTTATGTATGTTTATCTAAGGTTTCGAATTGGTCTCTTATGTGTAAAATTGATCTAGTAATATATAAGTTTTCTGTTTTGACCAAAGTAAGATATAACTTATCAACCGTCATTCTTTGGATTGGAGTAATCCTTATACTACCCTTAATAAAAAGATTGACTTATCGAAGAAAAAAAGTGATCTAATGCTTATGGTTAATAAGAATTATATAATTTTTTCAAAGGTTAAATTGTGCACTCACAACACAAGAATAGGATTCTACACCAAATTAAATATTTGTCATGTGGGTGGTATTAATAAGACGGAAAGAAAATTTAGGTATGCGTGAGTATATTAGTGGAATAACCCTTTAATTTGTCTAAACATTTAAAGTCACTTTAACGTAACAAATTGGAGTACTTCTTCTATGGGTTGGAGTAGATGTTAGAGATATTTTGCAAGAAAGAGAAGAATGTTATATAACAGCATATGTAACACTTACAACTTGTAACTGTTTATCTAAAAAAAAAAAAAAACTTACAACTTGTAACTACCCACTATCTCATGTACGTTGTTGATTGGTGTTAAATCCCCTACTTTTATACATTATTCTCTTTCTTACAAAATCTCTCTAACAAATAGCAATGTTCTTTTAATATTATCAAATTTACCAAAAAGAAAAATACTTGTGTTCTTTGGTCAAAAAAAAATACTTGTGTTCACGATTTAATATACTCAACTTTACTAATGGTAGTAAAAACAACTTTTAGAAAAGACAAACTCATTAAACATTACTAGGACACAAACCCGTGCCTACGCACGGGCGGCTATAAAACTGTAAACAATTATTTTCTCCCAAAATATATACACGGGGCGACAAGAATAATTTGTTAGTCATACAGATTAGTAATTTATTACTCTGATCTACGTAGTATATTTTGCCCTCTTATCTAAGTTTTCCAAAATGTGTAGGCCTAGAATGTTATTTGATACAAGTTATGGCCTAAAAATAATACGATAAAGATAATTCACTAAAAAATAACTGTGTATTATTGTTGTTAAAAGCGTTTACAATATATCAATTTAGTCATTGACTTTTTCAAAAGTATTTTAATTTAGTCATTGATCCTAAACCCTAAACCCTTTACGAAATATTGACCATTTCTCACTTACATATGATTGGACCAGAAATATTTTAAAGCTCATCGTATTTACTTTCCAAGAGATAGATACGATTTTCAGCACATTTCGCATCGTATTTATCTAGATACGATTTCCTCCCATAAACTTCAAAAAATAGTAAGTCGTATTTATCTTCATAAAACATAAATTCGATTTTCCATAAAAAATTGCATCGTATTTACCATATTCTGAGATAAATATGATTCTTTTTTTTTAATTTATTTGGTTTTCGTCAGTGAAAACGTATATAGGTAAATACGATTTGAAAAAATATAAATTGTATTTACCTATTACAAACATAAATCAGAATGGTTAAATTTTTGTCAAGGGTATGTCCGTCCAAAAATATAGAGTGGGGGTATATTGGTAAACAGTTAAAAAAAAGAGTGTTGGACAAAAAAAAATTGTCAGGGGTATGTCGGTCCAAAAATATAGAGTGGGGGTATATTGGTAAACAGTGGGGTACAAAATGAGGGGTGCATTTTGATAATTTAAAAAAAGTGTTGGACAAAAAAATAAATTGTCAGGGGTATGTCGGTCCAAAAATATAGAGTGGGGGTATATTGGTAAATAGTGAGGTACAAAATGAGGGGTATATTGGTAAATGGTGGGGTACAAAATAGAGAGTGGGGTATGTCGGTCCAAAAATATAGAGTGGGGGTATATTGGTAAACAGTGGGGTACAAATGAGGGGTATATTGGTAAATGGTGGGAATAAAATTTTCCCACCAAAAGTGGATAAAAAAAAAGTGTTGGACCAATTTTTTTTTGCCAAGTGTATGTTGGTCCAAAAATATAGAGTGGGGGTATATTGGTAAACAGTGTGGTACAAAATAAGGGGTATATTGGTAAATGGTGGGGTACAAAATATAGAGTGGGGGTATGTTGGTCCAAAAATATAGAGTGGGGGTATATTGGTAAACAATGGGGTACAAAATGAGGGGTATATTGGTAAACAGTGGGGTACAAAATGAGGGGTATATTGGTAAATGGTGGGAATAAAATTTTCCCACCAAAAGTGGGGAAGTCAACGATTGTGTATTAATAGTTCTCGGATAGAGTGGGGGTATATTGGTAAACAGTGGGGTACAAAATGAGGGGTACATTTTGATAATAATAAAAAAAAAGAGTGTTGGAGAAAAAAAAATTTGTCAGGGGTATGTCGGTCCAAAAATATATAGTGGGGGTATATTGGTAAACAGTGGGGTACAAAATGAGGGTATATTGGTAAATGGTGGGGCACAAATATAGAGTGGGGGTATGTTGATCCAAAAATATAGAGTGGGGGTATATTGGTAAACAGTAGGGTACAAAATGAGGGGTATATAGGTAAATGGTGGGAAAAAAATTTCCCACCAAAATGGCAAAATAAAGTCGATCTTGTATTATAGACGAGGGATATTGGTATTTTTGGAACAATACAATTAAATAGGGCAAAATTAATCAACTTTTACTTATAATTTGGGACAAGAAAAGTGAACTTTTTTTCTTATAATTGAGAGGGAGTATGTACCTATTGTACTTTCTTTAATAAAAGTTTGCTTATAAAAAAATAAATTGTGTCATCGTTTCTTGACTAAGTAAGCTAGTATATAAACTACTCCATTCACTAGAGTAGAGTCTACATATATATTCCAATTCAGTTGTGCAAAATATGCGTGTTTATATATTTTTTTTATAGGCAATATTAGTGGAGGAGAGGAATGTTAGTTTCCTGAATTTGATATTAGATTCTCCTGTTTGCACTCTTTTAATTAATTAATTCATTCAATATCTCTTAGCTTGCCAATTCAACTTCCTATTTTATACATCTCTATATATGTGCAGTAGTTATCTATATTGATGATATGGCATCTAAGGTCAATTTTATAATGGACAGAGTGGCAGGCAATTTTCCTTTGTTGCTGTAAGTTAGGTTTGTATCTTTTGATATGACCTGATATATGTTGATCTCACTTGGTTCGTGGACCAATTAGACTTCTCCATATCCTTAAACAAATGACACAAAACTTACGAAATTATGGAGAATGTGGTCCCATCAACCCTTTCTTTTCCATTTATATCTTTTTATATAATAAACTAATCTCTTTGCTTAATGCTGTCCATAATTCCGAACTAAGTACAGTAAATAATGATATAAACTACTATGAGTTAATTTGAAGTTGTGGACAAGAGTGCACGTTGATCATTTGTTGTACACGTACCTATGATCAATTTCTTTGACGGAGTAACTATATGACAAATTTTTCCGGTATATGTCGGATATTTTGCGTGTGTGATTGTAGAGATTAATTTCTCAAATAAGATTACAGTGAGCAACAAAGGTTTCCTTTTCAACATTAAAATATTAATGTTGTTACATTCATAAAGCTAATTTCAAATTCAATACCTCAAATTAAACTGAAAAAAAGACTCTAATCATTTCATCCAAAACCCTCATAAATCTATTAAGACATAAATAGAATACACTTTTTCTTTTGCTTTTTACCAAAAAAGAACACATTGATGTTATATTAATTAATATCGCCGATGTCATATTTCCATCCACTTACATAATGTTGAGCCTAATGTGTTCCAATTAAAAAGATATGTTAACTATTTGGTCTTGGGTACGATCCTTGGCTGTGGTCGAGAAAACAGTTGTTGTGAGAAGACAGCCCCTTAAATGATTAGATATATATATTGAAAGATCAGTCTCCACAATCGCCACAGAGGATACATTGGTATACAAATATTAAGGATATTAAAATATCTCTCTCACAAAAAGTAAGGTCAAAATTGGATTTTTAGGTTAATATTTCTTTTAATTTGTTTCTTGAACTTTTTGCACTTAAAATTTTTATATTTAGTTCATCCCTTGTTAGAAAATTCTAAGTTTTTGTAGGAGAGATGTTTATAATATCCTTAACGTGTATTCAAAACATTACTAAAAAATCAATAGGTATACACAAGTTGGCATTTTATAATGACTAATTAAAGACAAATTTATGAAATTTTATAGGGACTAAAAGTCGATGAAAAATTTTATAGGAACTAAAAACAAAATAGTGAAATTTTATAGGGACTAAAATCATATTTAACCTTTTTTTTTTATATATGTATATTTAAAGAACTATTGAATAAATTGAATAAATAACTAAGATTTGACATAATAATTAATAAAAAATAGTACTATTTTATAGAACAAATATAAAAAAAAAAAAAAGGTGACCCACCATAAATATTTTTTCCTATTATCCATTCACCATATATATGATAAAAATATCAGCAATATGTTGTTACATTTTTTCCTCCATAGAGAACGATATGATGTGTAATTTGTACCAAACAAAAGAGAGAGTCAGAGAAGGATGTGTTGAGTTTGTTCCACAACTAATTACTACACAACTTTTTCCTCTTATCCATTCGTCATATATATATATATATATATATATATATATATATATATATATATATATATATATATATATATATATATATATATATATATATATATATATATATATATATATATATATATATATATATTATAAAAATACACAAGTGAACGATGTGTTGAGTGTTGAGAACAACAACAATGAGCAGCTAGATCTCCGCAACAGACACATGAGTTAGCATCATGATGTAAATATATGGGCATGCATATATTAAAATGTACCACACAGAAACCTTCAGTAGGTCTACACATTAAAATAAGACTTAGAATAAATATAATCCGGTAGATTAGTTATGATACCAAAGAGTTGACGGTTAAATAAAATATTGGAATTTTAGAAAGCTTCCCAAATAGGCAAATACTCCCGAAAAAGATAAAAGGAACGAGACTTCTTTTATGATGAAAACCTAAACCCTATACATAAATTTAAAATAAATTATATTTACATATTTTAATCCAAGACTATTTTTTGGCTTGATTTGTGGGACTATTGAGGCTCTGTTTGGTAAAAAGTAGCGGATAGCGGATGATGTATTTGGTAAAACTAGCGGTTATATAGCCGCTAAATCTAAAATGACCTAAAATAATATTTAATTAACGATTAAATTATTTATTGATGACAAATGGTTTAATGAGGAAAGAGAAATAATTTAAGAAAAATTAAAAGGGTAAAAATGTCAAAAAAAAGTGAAACGTTATCCGTTATCCGCTAGCGTTAATTTGAAAAACGCTACTTGACGTAGCGTCTGAAAAAACACTAGTGCTTACTTAACATACGTACTCTTGACCCACTAGTTTCATCCGCTATTCGCTAGCGGGTTGGACGCGCCAAACAAAGCCTGAAGTCAGGGACAGATCCAGAAACTCTTATTTGTGGGGGCAGAAAAATAGCATATTGTATTTTCTCAACAAAAATTGAATTTTTTTACGAAATAGATAACTTAATTACAGAAAAATTCTAAAATACTAAAATTTCTACAAAATAACATAGCTAAAAAGGTAAAACTAGTACTAACTTATTCTCTTTTTTAATTTATGTCTTGTGAGTTTTTACATTTAATTTAAAAACTTATTTTATGGGAATGACCCTTATTTTTTTATGGGGGCAAAATAAATTTGTTATATATATTCCTAACTAAAATAATTTTTCAAGTGGGGAAAAATGCCCACAATTAGTAACATGTGCATCCGTCCCTGCCTGAAGCCTCAGATTGTGTCTACCGTCTAGGACACACATCATTTGTAACTGTGGATAAATTGAAACAAAAGAAAAAAAAGAATGACTGGCTTAAATTTGGAAATTTATAAGATTAAAAACAAAGTACGTAACTTTAAGGCAAAATATCTCTGAGTCCTTTAACTTATTTTCAAATAACGAATAAGTCTCTTAACTTTTCTGTAACGAATAAGTCTCTTATGTTTTAAAAACATTTCACTGTTACCCCTTTTTAACTTTTTGTTAAACTCTGTTAAAAAAAGGTGGCTAAGAGTGCTGATGTGGTCTATAACAACATTGACGTGTCAATTTCAACTTGGATTTTATTTAAAAATTAATTTTTTATTAGAAAAAATTTTAAAAACAAAAGTTTGCATCATCCTCTTCCAAATAAACCCCAAATCAGTTCCAAAAGAACCCTAACATCCATCATCACTCTTCTTCACAATCCATCCATTCTCATTTTAAGTTTCAGTTTAACGGAATCGGGAGCAATAATGGAATGAAACGGACTATGGGTTTCACTGTGACTGGGTTTCCAGGTTTTCCCCTTTTGTGAAGAAGAGGGATGGGATGATGGTTGTTAGGGTTCTTTGCTGAAAAATCGAAAACGAAAAGAAGGAGAAGATGAACAGCACTGGTTCGAGAAATCTATTTGGATTTAACACTTAGCACCAATTTTGCCACATCAACACACGTCAACACCATCAGCCACTTCAACCTTTTTTAATAGAGTTTAACAGATTTTATCTATTTGTTAGGTAAATCTGTTTTGGATATTTCACTACGGATTTATCTAACAAATAGATAATTTTGTTGTCTAAAATTAACACAATGGATTTATCTATTTAATAGGTAACTCTGTTTTGGACAAAACTGATAGTAAAATTGGAAGAAAATTATTGGGTGGGAATTTAAGTAGTGATGGTGGGGTTTAAAAAAAGGCTTAAATATCATTTTAGTCCTTGCAAAATGAGCGAAAATTCATTTTAGTCCCTGCAAAAAAATATTTTAAAAAAAGGTCCCTGCAAATTTTTTTTTAATTCATTTTGGTTCCTACCTTGATTTTTAAGCTGATTTGACACATTTTAACACAACTAACAATGTTGACGTGATGTTTTAGCACACGTGAAGTGCCATATCACTTAAAACAATTGTTAAATTCCAGTTATGCTCTAAATTGATGTTATCCCCAAATTGAAGTTGGTGGGTATCATAGGAATTCAACATTGGTTTTAAGTGACGTAACAGTCTACGGGTACTAAAACATTCACATCAACGTTGCCATCAGTGATAAAATGTGTCAAATCAGCTTAAAAATCAATGTAGGGACCAAAATGAATTCAAAAAAACGCTTTATAGGGACCTTTTTAAAAAAATTATTTTTGCAGGAACTAAAATAGATTTTCGTTCATTTTGTAGGACCAAAATGATATTTAAGTTAAAATACCCAAATAAAATTCCATCTAATTAACGTGAAATTACTCTTGGGGGACATGGTATGTGGTCCTAATATTATTGGGCTTTGGTGTATTCTTTAAATTAAACAATAGAAAAAGGTTGCGCTAACGTGCAGTGATTAATGTTTTTAATATTAATGTTTATAATAATATTAAAGAGGGAGGCAATCGAAAAAAACACAAAGCAATGGCGCTAAGCCGCTAACTAGATGGGATTAGGATTAGTACGTAGATGTACTTTTTTTTTAAAAATTGGTCATTCTCTGCGCGTAATTGTAGTGACTAATCCTTCGAACCAGGTAAAACCACAATTGGCAGTAAAATTCTCCCTCAAAAAATTTACCACTGCTGCATGTCCAAGACTCAATAATTGTTAACTCCCCTAATTAAGAACACATCGCATAAAGAAAGACTTTTTTATGGGATAAGTATTAACACTCCTAATTTTGTTAGCATACACCTCCTCAAGTTAACTTCCATGATCTATCTCTTGGCTCTTGCCATCTAAAAATAAATTTTCAAAAAAAATGGAGTTGTACTATCAAAAACATGCTATCAATAATGTCTTATTTAATTTTGTCTGTAACAGTTGGCACAAGTACTAGAGTCGATGTTATGAAAGTAGACATTTTATGATTTCGCAGGGTTCAGACCTAAAATATTCACTTTGTGTGCGAGTTTATAGATAGTGTTTGTTACTCTATTTGCGGGCAAAAAATTGTGTAGCCTCATTTTAGTCCTCTAGCATTTAAGAATTCAACTTATTTTATTTGAGTGTTTGCAATTTGACAAGCAGAGTCTTCAACTGGTGAAGGCTTTTGTTGGTTCAAAATTCAATTAGTAATTAGGTGTCTAGCTGTACATGTTTCCTTTTGTAATCTTGTGGAGACATTACTATTAATTAGTTATTGAAGCTTAGCATAATTAGTAAAACCGATATTATAAATTAGACATTTTTGTGGTTATTCGAATTCAAACCGGAGATCTTTACTTTGTGTGTGTGAGTTTACACATTATGTTTGTCACTCTGTCTAGTGACAAAAAATAATATCCCTTTTTTAGACTTCAAGTGTTTAAGAACTCAATTATTCTATTATGTTTCTAGCTATACATGTTTCCTTTTCTAGCTGTACATGTTTCTAGCTTGGGCATTTTTGTGGTTACTAAGTTTGAATTTGGGAGTGTCATTAGGCTAAATTACTGTTTTGGTCATTTATCTTTGGCTTTGATTTCATTTTGGTCCTTTATCTTTTTTTTTTCTCGTTATGGTCCCTCATGTTTCATTTTTGTGTCAATTTGGTCCTTTTTTGTAATTTTCCATCCCACATTTTGAGCCGCCATATTTGGCGATTAAGCTGCGACGTGGCGTCTTAGTTGTCAGGCTGACTAGGATTCATTAAATGATGTGGCACTTTTTTTGTGAAAATAAAAAATAAATTAATAAAAACCAAATTAACAAATTAACAAAAACAAATTAACAATAACTTCATAATTTAATTTTAATTAATTTGTTTTTTCTGAAAATTCATCATCGGTTGCATCAACCCAGACCTCACCCATCTTCTGAAAATCTATCATTTTTTCTTTTTAAAGTCCATTATCATCTTCATCAGAATCTTCATCTTCATAAACCAGAAACGTGAAATCCAGATCTTTGAGAAAACATGAAATCGAAACTAAACAAGAAACGTGAAATCGAAAACGAAATGTTTTTCCTTCTTCCTTCTTTGTTCTCCAGATCTTTGCGTTTTGCGTTCTTTCGTTTTCCAGATCTTTTGATTTCTGTGTTCTTTGTTCTTTCATCACTATTTACAGGAAGCTTTGATGGTTTGATTTTCATTTGTGGGTTTGATTTCGATTTTCATCTTCATCTTCAACATTAGGATCCCTAGATCTATGATTTTGAATTTCAGATTTAAGAAAGAGCGTTTTTCCACCAACGTTTTTTCTTGGACTTGTGAATCTTGCTTCTCGATTCGTCTTTGGAAATGGGTTTTTGAAGCTTGAAGTGTATTGAGTCTATGGATCTTGAAGTTTCACCTTTGTGCTTCATCGCTTCTTCCAACACCTGTTTGTGAAAATAACACAGAGAATATGGTTAGTGAGAAAAAAAGAGATTTTGTTAAGACCCATTTAGAGTTATGAAGAAAGAAAGTGAAAGGGACCTGAAAATAGTTGATGTGGGGATCAAAGCCATAGTCACTGAAATGTTGAGGGTCTGAAAATAGTTGAAAGGGACCTGACAATTTTGTTAACTTGTTAATTTGGTTTTTATTAATTTATTTTTTATTTTCACAAAAAAAATGCCACATCATTTAATGAATCCTAGTCAGCCTGACAACTAAGACGCCACGTCGTGAGCTTAATCGCTTGGCGTGGCGTCTGTTAAGGTGGTGGATGGAAAATTACAAAAAAAGATCAAATTGACACAAAAATGAAACATGAGGGACCATAACGAGAAAAAAAAGATAAAGGACCAAAATGAAATCAATGCCAAAGATAAAGGACCAAAACAGTAATTTAGCCTTGTCATTATGTGTGCAGATAAAAATTTAACATTAAATATGTTTTAGGTATCTATAAAATTTGGATTTCTTAATTTTACTTCTCAAAAAAATTTAACCTTTTTTTATCGATTGTTTTAATCCCTCCTTATTTTAATAGTGTTTTTTTAGGTCTTTGATAGAGATTCTAACAATATTAAAAATTATGAGAAACTAAAACTTTCGGTAGGAAAAACTTTGGAGATCAAAAGCAGGTGAAAATATTTTAAGAAATTAAAATAAAAAATCACAAATTTTATCCAAACCAAAAACATAAAACCTAAAAAAACAATAGCCCTATTTTGTCCTATTAAGAACTCAACTTATCATCGGAGTATTTGCAATTTATTGGAGTGTTTAACTAGTGAAGGCTTTTGTTGGTTCAAAATTCGATTATGTGCCTAGCTATACATGTTTCATTTTGTAGTCTTGTGCAGACATTGGTATCTATTAGATTCAGTGAAATAAAAATTAGTATTAATAAGTTGGTTAATGAAAAAAATTCCAGTGTTCTACTAGTACCTACTTTAATTAATTATTTATTTAAGAAATAAATGACAAACCAATTAATGAATGAATTAGATGATCTAGTCGAGGACTCTTGGTCACAACTTGGGACAATAAACAAATAAACCTAAAATGTAGGTGTGCACATGGCTGGCAAAGAGACTTTTATTTTTAGGTTTAGATTTTTTTCAGTTGCTTGACACTTTTAGTAGGAGAGAAAAGACTCATAAAGTAAAATAATCATATTATTGGCGAGGATTTTCACCATTTGTTTTGAGTAGGGGTGGACAATTTAAGCAAACTCGTGTAAACCGACCGAAACCCGAAAAAAAGAAAAAAAAAACGGATCGATTTCATGCAAGTTTCGGGTAACTGAAGGCCCAATACGGTTAAGTTGGGGTTGAAATGGTCGGAGGCGGTGGCAATCATCACATCCATTGCAAACCGAAACCGACCGGCCCAAAGTATTTTTTTATTTTTCTCTTTCATCACACAACAACACCACTTTACTTTTTCTCAATCAATTAATGAAACGCCACAATCACCCTCTTTACATTCATCTTCTTCTAAACTTTCATTCCAGAAACTCATCATCTCCATCTATCTCATTCACTTTCCACTTCCAAGGTCACTATTAAAAAATGTCACACTTTCTTTCCATTGTTGTGATAGAATTATCCCCATCGCCGAAGTTATCATCCAACCTTTGGATGAAGACACAGTTCAAGATCGAGGCCACAAATGTTGTTTAATCTTCCTATGCTTTAGATCTATTCAAGTTGCTGCCTTGAGTTCAATAAAGATGAAAATATAGTTCTCATATGTCAGATCTTTCCAAGTTTCTACGTTTTCATTCCAGATCTTTACATTAGATTTTTTCACCCTTAAACCGTTTAAACCCATCCGACCACCCGCAAATCCGTTGAACCCGCCACCCGACAAACCGATGGCTGAAATGGTCGGAGACGGATGAGATTCCAGTTGCTTCGGTTTTGATTGGATGGGTGTTTTCTGGACCGAATCCGGCCGTAACCGGCCGGTGTCCAGCCCTAGTTTTGAGTGCAGAACTAGGAGAGAGACATAGGTTCTGTTTGACAAAAAGTAGCGGATAGCGAAAAAGCTAGTTTATAGCGGATGAATTAGCAGATAACGGATAAGCTAGCGGTTGAAGTAGCTTATAAAAATAAAATTATGTAAATAAATATTTGTAATTAATGTTTAAAAGTGAGAGAGAAATTAATATAATGAAAGATAAATGAGAAATTTAATTAAAGTAATGAGGGTAAATTGAGAGAAAAATAAAGCACTATAAACAATAAGTTCAAAATCTACTTCAAGTAACATTTCAAAAAACGTATAAATTAGTGGAAAAATGCTAAAAACTAATTGTGTCAAATACTTACGACTAACAAATTCGTTATAAGTCGACAGATCAGCATTCTCAAACAGACCCATAGATAAAACCCAAAAGGGTTATACATTCGGTTGGGATTCTCTCCCCTTGACTCTAAGGCTCTAACTAGTTCCCACTTATCTATCTTTATTTTTATTTTTTCTTTGTTCTAAGCTCCCACTTATTTATAGTGGGCATCTTTGCTAAAATCAGCTCTTAAATAATTTTTTTTAATCTGCAACAACGGCCAACATTCCTCACCATTGAATGTGACAAACTAAGGTGATTATAGGGTGGAAGAGCAAATTAAATCTTTCACCGGTGAACCACTAAAATTGACCGTTGGATATTGTTTAAAATGCTATGAATGATTAAGATTGAATCAACCAATATTAAATCTCAACCATTGATGAATTTTTAAACTACATCCAACGGTCAATTTTAGTGGTTCATCGGTGAAAGATTTAATTTGCTCTTTCATCCTAGAATCACCCGACAAACTACTATCAATTTTTTACTTACAAGTTTCGTCTAAAAGAGTTGATTTTCGATGTGATATATTTATTCATACAAAGTTTGTTAAAAGGTTTGATCTTAATTTGACATTCTTGTTAATTAATTCTTTGGCTTTTTGTTTTCGTACCCCCCTCCTTTCCTATCACACCCCCATTTTTCCAAAAATGCCAATAATACCCCTGTGTTTTTTAAAAAAAAAAAAAAAAAAAAAAATTCGGAATTACCTCAAAATAAGGTAATTCCGGTTCAAAAAACAATTAAATTTTCGGAATTACCATTTTTAGAAGTAATTCCGGTTCATAAAATATAGAAAATTTCGGAATTACCTCTAAAAATGGTAATTCCGAAATTTGTATTTTTTTTTTGTTTGTATATTAAATTAATATTTAAACGCGTTTTATTTTGGAAATATGATACGAACGGTTTATGATTTAAATAGCAATATGTCAAAATATATAAAATGAGCAACATAAAAAAAATATAATGTACAAATACAACTACTATGGGTCCAAAATGTTTAACAATGACTGAAAATAAGCACGTGAAGTGGGTGAGCGAGGCGACATCTAAGGCATCCGGGTCAATCTGTTTGCTCTCTCGCACCTCTCTCTCATATGTCTCTCGGGACAACAGCTCCTCGATGATATGGTGGATCTGGTAGCTCGCCGTGGCTCGCTCTGCCTCGTGGCTCGCACCGAGTAAGACGCACCACAGTTACCTCGATCGTATTCAAGGAAGGTAATCGGGATCGCGCTTTCGCCGTGGTAGCCCGCCACTCTACTAGCGCGCCAAAATGTCGCGCCGAATCGATACATCAAGAACCTCGTATGATCTGTCCCGCAGAGGAGCATTACGAAATGGGTGGAAGAGGATCCTCTGACGCGCTCGAAGCGCCAACGCACGCGTCATGCGGCATGTGGAAGCAGCGTCATCGCCCCAAAGCAACCGACCTCTCGCAATGGATATGTTCGACAAAGGAACATACGCGCTGTGGTCATCATAAAGGGGTGAGGATGACATCCCCAGTGCAGAGCATCTATCCGCGCCCTAAAGTCCACCAACTTTACTTTATCCGCTTTCTTGTTTCCCCGGTGGTGTACGTGGTCGATGCGTCCTAGCTAACACTTTTCCGACCAACGATCGTGGGAAAGTGCTCGTAGATCCGACCTTGAAATAGTTAAATTAAAAATAATCGATTATTAATATATGTTAAATTTAATTAAAAGTTTTAAATTAAAAAAATAAATAAATGATTACGAGCGATGTCGCGTATCCGCCGAACCGCTTGGTCGTATAAAAGACCGCCGTCGGTGGGTGTAGAGGTAACTAAGAGCGGCTATACCCCAAGATCACGAAGATCACGGCGGATACATCCACCTCACCGCACTAATGTGTGACTCTTGTCACCCGAATGGTGGTGCTATCGAGAAGAGCATGTAGCGCCGTGCGGCACTGCTCATAAGCACCCCGTGCCATGTTCGCCTTGTGGCGTCCTCTACAGGAGATCCTCGAATCGCCCCTGTTATCCTTAAGCTCTGGATGACAAGAGCACGATCCATGCCCAAAGCGATCCACGACCATGTGAAAAGCCTCAACATAATCAAAATCTGGCTTGTGGTCCAATGGGGTGCCATCCAGCGGCAAGTGGAGCAGCACGGCCACATCATCCAAGGTGATTGTCATCTCCCCAAAGGGCATGTGGAATGAACAGGTCTCGGGATGCCACCTCTCCACAAAAGCGATATCAACTCATGGTTGATTCCCCCAGAGTGTGATGTCCAACTCGAAAGCTTAGCGAGACGCAACCGATTGCTCTCTCACGTGGGTGGTGGTCGATGAGGTCTAATTTTAGAAAACTTATGGCCGTGAGATACAACCTTTAGTTTCCGAGGCTGAAAAAATTCAAATTAAACCAAACGTTATTAAAAATAAGTAATTAATTGTTGTTAAGTAAAATTAAAATAAAAAATTAAAATATTACCTCGCCTCTATCTATCCAAGACGCGCAGTGCGTATCCCAGTGTAAATATAAGGGTGTGTGCTCCACAGCTGGGGCAGGCTGAACCTCCTCCTCCTCAACCTCCTTCTCCTCAACCTCCTCCTGAACCTCCTCCTCCTGAACCTCCTCCTCCTCAACCTCCTCCAAAGCCTCCCAACCGTCATGATACATCTCTGGGTGCTCCTGTTGGTGCCGCATATGGTACTCATAATCAGGGTGGTCTTATCCATTGCTCATACCGGGTGAGGCTGCGAGGCTCGGGCTCGAGCTCAACCATCTACTACCACTCGCGCGGGCTCTCGCGCCTTTGGCGCTCGAAGCATGCCCAGCAGACTCACGAGCCTCTGTAAGTGTCCGGAGAAGGAGTATCGCTACTCACGCCTCCCGAAGAATCATTGTGTGCTCGTCGTCATTTGCGGAAGTCTTTGCTCACGAAGACTCTGCTCGCTCTACGTTGTCTGATCGTCTACTCGCCACTGTTAAAAAAATAAATGTAATTAGAAAATATTAAAAATTGAAAAAAAAAAAAATTAGTTTTTCGGAATTACTAGGTAATTAGAAAAATTTTGAATACCTCGAAGTGAGGTAATTCCAGTTCATATTCTGACCTAATTACCTCACTTCACTTAAAATATTCAAAACCCATTCGAATTTACTTACTTTTCCGAAATTATGAAATGTGAAATGTGAAATGTGATTTTTGTAAATTTTCAGGGGTATTTTTGTCCATTTGGGATATTATGGGGGTGTGGCAGGGAAGGAGGGGGGTACGAAAACAAAAAGCCTAATTCTTTTGAGAACACAAATTTTCATAGAACTTATGCACTAGGCCTTATAAAACTATTAGTAGACATGTCCTTTTCCAATTGTACGTAAGATTCCTACAAAGGCACCCCATCTAGAATCTTATTAGGCAAGAAAGTTTTCTTCGTGGAAATGGAAAGAGGAAGAAAATTCCCCGAGTGCACTCGGGGACAGAATCATACTCCGACAAGAAGGCAAGAAAGTTTTCTTCGTGGAAATGGAAAGGAGGAAGAAAATTCCCCGAGTGCACTCGGGGACAGAATCATACTCCGCCTTGTCGGGTACTTACTGGAAGAAACTAATTGAAGTGTTGTTTCTAGATCTTAACCAAAGTGCATGAATTGAAGTGATGTTTCTTTTTTTTTTGTCATTTGATTGTGAGATATATTTCCAAAATATTTATTTGAAATGTTTTGATTTCTGTAATGGTTATATATTTGCTGCGAAGTAAGTTTGCAAGGGTTGTACACTGACTTGGTCACCTTTTTGAATAATTCTATTATTATTTAAACAAGCTTACCAAATGGAAAATGAGAAGGTGCACGATGCATCGGTTGGGATTCGAGCACGCCACCTCTTAGCGAATAGGCACAACAGTGAACCACTGAACCAACACATAGTTGAACCTAATTGAAGTGTTGCTCCTCTTCACCAAAGTGCATGAAATTATCTGTAAGTAGAGACACTTAGGGAGTAGCAAAATACGAATTTGGCTATAATTCTAAGCCATTTACCTCTCATTTACATCACGCTAAATTATCTTATATTTCTCTAATGCATGAGTGAAATATAAGAAATATTTTTCTGTAAACTATTATCAAAAGATAGGCTTATTGTATCCAATTAGTTAGAATTGGTGGGGGTGAAATTGAATCTAAAAGGTTAGTGCGTTTACACGTACCATCGTCGTCAGTGGCGTATCTAAGACCCTGATCTAGGATCAAATAATTTAATCTAACTATTAATATACATCGTCATGTAGAAATTTTTTTACAACGTCAGTCAATTAAGAAGCAATACATCATAAAAAATGTTTAACTTTATCTCACCTACCTTAAAAAAAAATTACAGTATGGTGTATACCAATTAAACATTTTTTGTTCTTCTAATTTAGTAATTTTGGTCTTTATGATTTTTTCATTGCACTTTTGGTTGCTAAAAATCATGGATTGTGCAATTTTATTTCCTTATTTTTCCAAACTTCAAGATTTTTGAGAACCAAAAGTGCAAATAATATATGATTTTGAGGGGAGAATTGTGAAATTAAGAAAAACGAGGACCAAAGTTGTCAAAGTAAAATGAAAAGACTAAATGAGACTAATTAAACTAATGGACTTGTTTGTGATAATAATAGACTTTTTTTGATCAAATGAGACTAAGTAAACTAACAGACTTGTTATTCTTCTTTTATCTCATTAGACAAATAAAATTAATTGGAGTAGCTAAACAACATATTATATTATTGGGGTAGCTAAATTTAAAATATACGTACCTAATTACTCAAACACATATTATTTTTGATAATCTACCATCTATCCGTTAATGTCTGCTATAATATATTAATCAACTAAAATAATCAATTGAAACTATGAGACAACTTCAGTGATATATTAAAAAACACATGATAATTTTATTGAAATATAAAAAAACACGGGATAATTGTAATGATGTATGTAAAAACACGAGATAGTTGTACTGATATATAAAAAAACACAAGATAACAACACTGACACAAATATATAAAAAAAACACGGGATAAATGCACAAATTGTTTTTAAATGATACTTTTACATTTTTAGATTTTAATATTTATCTAATTTTTTATTTGAGACTCATTTTTTAACTACTTTCAATTTGTCTTTTTTTGACGAGGTGTTGTCCAGACTATTTAAATTATGTCTAAGTTCGTTCATGAAAAGAATATAACAGCTCCCATGTGTATGTACGGGTATTCTAATGGTTGTCCTATAATTTTGTCTTCAAGCACGTGCACTTTTTTTCGGTTTGTATTTAATTAATCCCTATATATTAATACACTAACCTGATTTTTCACGTTTTGAGCGGCAATTTTTTTTTCTTTTTTTTAGTCCCTTTATGTACTTTTTTTTAAGTCCCTTTATGTGTGTTACTTAGTCATGTGTTATAGTATGATACACTTTACACTGACTACTTTATTAATCAATTTGGGGAGACATTTTTTGATAACATTAGTTGTAAATAATGCAAACTTTTTTTATAAGTCCCTTTATGTGTGTTACTTATTCATGTATGTGTTATAGTATTGTACACTTTACACTGGCTACTTTAATTTTTATTTTTTTTATAAGTCTTTTTATGTGTGTTACTTAGTCATGTATGTGTTATAGTATGGTACACTTTACACTGACTACTTTATTAATCAATTTGGGGAGACATTTTTGATAACATTAGTTGTAAATAATGCAAACTTTATGTCCATTATTAATCTAGCAAAAATTAAGGTCCCACTCTTTTTTTTTGTCTAGCACTCATTGTTTTTTATTATCAAAATGTATCCCTCATTGTTAAATACATATTATTTTGGTTTTTTTTTTGTACTCCCACTGTATACCAATATACCCCCACTCTATATTTTTAGACGGACATACCCCTGACAGAAATTAAAGTCCATTAATAATCTAGCAAAAATTAAGGTCCCACTCTTTGATTTTTTTGTCCAAAGACTCATTGTTTTTTATTATCAAAATGTATCCCTCATTGTTAAATACATATTATCTTGGTTTTTTTGTGCTCCCACTGTTTACCAATATACCCCCACTCTATATTTTTGGACGGACATACCCCTGACAGAAATTGAACCATTTAGATTTATGTTTGTAATAGGTAAACACGATTTATGTTTTTTCAAGTCGTATTTACCTATATATGATTTCCCTGACAAAATAAATAAATAAATAAAATGAATCTTATTTATCTCAGAATAAGGTCAATACGATGCGGTTTTTTAAAGAAAATTGGATTTATGTTTGATGAAGGTAAATACGACTTACTATTTTTGAAGCTTTTGGGAGGGAATCGTATCTAGATAAATACGATGCGAAATTTGCTAGAATTCGTATCTATCTCCTGGAAGGTAAATACGACGAGCTCTAAAATATTTCTGATCAAATCGTATATAAGTAAAAAATGGTAAATATATCTTGCGTATTTTTATGCCTCCTACCCCTTATAAAATTTTGATTCTTTCCTAAACTACGTCTGTAGGCCTATTAATCGTCTCCCCGTGCATTGCACGGGCATGTGTCCTAGTATTTATTTATTAGTCTAAAGTGACTTCGTGATAAGAGTTATAGAGTCCAAACTACATAAGTGGATAGCGCACTCTTTTGTTATTTTGTGTTGAAACTCCTCCTCTCAAGTTAGCTAGGGACAATTGACCAAAAAAAAAGTTAGCTAGGGACGGCAAGCCAAGTAGAGCACACTCATAATAATTTGGGCTTTTTTTTACACCCCCTCATTATCACTCCCACCCTCATAAATACCATTTCGGACAAAAATGCCCCCAGCAATAGTGAAAATTTCGAAATTACCTTAGAGAAGAGGTAAATCCGGTAGGGGGGTTTGTGGTTTTCCGGAATTACCAAAAGCGAGGTAATTAGGTTTCTAAAATGTGAACGGAATTACCTCGTTTTAATAATCGAAAAACACAAACCCCTACCGGATTTACGTGGTTTTACGGTATTTGCGGAAAAAATAAAATTAATTAAAAGCGCGTTTTTGATGGCGAAGCGAAATAATACATGAAAGTTACGAGCGGAAACAACAAAACACAAACAACAAAGAAAATGAAAAGCGGTAGAAATTAATGAGATGGTGGTTGGAGGCGTCAAAGGACCTCAAGAGCGGTCTTTACGGTTTCGACATACGGTGAATAGGACTCGTGATCGAAATATGTCAAAACGGTCCATCATTACTCGAACGTCATCGTTGTTCTTCACATCCATGGTGGACCACTGAACACAATTATTATCGCCCATAGTGGGGTAGCGACAAATGATTCGGGTGACTTCTTGCTCGTCACCCTAAAGTTGCACCTTCGTTGTTATTTTTTCTTTCAGAGCTTCAAAGGTGATGTCGTCGTTAAGCCTGCATAAAATGGGGTTTGGACTCTCGAAATGGACACCATTTTCTCTGTTTGTGATTGTGCCCTGATTGACGTATTGTTATTTAAATCGTAAATCGTTCGTATCGTATTTTAAAAATAAAACGCGTGTAAATCTTAATTTAATATTGTTACCTCAAAATTCCAACAAGGGCATTAAATTAAGCTTTAAATGGTATTGACTGCACATTTAATAGTATTCTGTGAAATGCAGGTCAATGTTCAAGTCAATATACCATAAATTCAACAGCAAAGTTGTACAAGTCTCGACAATGCAAGTAAACTTCGGCGGACTTGGTTCTTCAAGCTACGAAGCAATGCGAAACCTTCGGCGGAGAGGGCCCAATTGTTCGTGAGGCCCGGTCCGTCCGAAGCCACAAATCCGCCGACAACAAGGTGGTCGAGCGCAAGGAGCAGCGATTAGTGGGCGGTTATTTCCCTAGTTTTTAGGAAGTGGTTATCGTGCTTGCCCACGATTGTATGCGAGTATAAATACTCCCTTGTAATAGGAAAGCGGGGTCACCACATCTTTACAAAAACTCGTGAAACTCAACTTCCAAGCCAAAGCGAAATAAGAGTGAATCAGATTATATTATGCGTGTTGGTGTACCACCTTCTTCTTTCTATCATTTTAATGCAATTTTTACTTGTTTTTACGTTTGTTGCTTTCTCACTTTCATTACGCTTCCAAACTATCTCTTCCTACTATTTTCTGTTCTTACACGCTAAAAGACACAAAATACAAAGGCAATCGTCAAAGAGATTTTCTAGTTTGATCTCACGGTCTTAATATTGAAAACTAGTGATTGTTTGCTAAAAACACCAAAGAAACAAATTGCACGCTTGATGGGACCTTTGCGATTATTTTGTGTCGTTTACGTTAAGTGTATAAACTTGTATGCACTTGAGGAGTGGTAGGATGGTGCGTACCAATTCTAACAACGCCTCTAGTTCGATACGTGATATCACAAGTGCAAGGAACAGCGGTAGATTACGCCAATGTCGGCGGTGGAAATGTTGCGCAGGACTACGGCCCCGGTGACATCAATAACCGGTTCCCACGATGTCAATGACCAAGCGTTGGTTCGACATCGTCTATGGCCTTGCCACAAAGTATGGGACTTCCTTCTAGTCCTTATGTGGCAACAGGGAATAGTTTGGAAACACGTTTCCAAAATATGAGTCTACCACCATACCCTTTTGGGGTATATGGCATGCCTACTGGAATGCCACATGTCTCGACCTTTTCTCCTTCACACGTCTCTTCTGAGGGCGTACTTGGTCGAAATCCTACTGCATTAACCAATGCGTCCTTGTTGGCGTTAAGACAACAAGTAGACGAAAGCAATCATGATATGGTTAATATGCTGACTCAACAAATTGGTACCGTGTTCAATCCTTTGATTCAGAACACAAATACCAGTTATCAGATGTTAGCAGACCAAATGGGTAGGATTGCAGATTTCTTTGGGGCTCCTACGGGGAACAATAGGCAGTTACCAAATTGTGGGAACAATATGCCTAATACCCCACAGAGATCAGTGACTGTCGAAGCCCAGGCGGTTATGGGCGAACAACAAATGGGAAATCACATCCCTGAGGTAGTTATGGTAAATCGAAACCAAAACGCTGATGAAGTTGTTCGACAAGTGCAACGAAACAACGTTTGCGCTCAAGACAACATAGCCACTTTGGTCGAAACCATAATGGCGCAAAATGGCCTTAACATAGGTTTACATAGGCCTAATTTCATATCGCCCCTGTGTGAGTATATCTTGCAGCAGAATTGCAAGAGGTTGGAAAATCCCTAAATTCACTAAGTTTGGGGTGACACCAATGAGTCCACTCGTCGAACATATTGCCGGTACATGGTCGAGGCGGGAGACATAGCTCAAAATGAGAGTTTGAAAATGAAGTATTTTCCAAATTCTCTAACTAAAAATGCCTTTACGTGGTTTACCACTCTACCCCTGGTTCCATATATACATGGGGGCAATTAGAAAAGGCTTTTCATGAGCAATTCTACATGGGCGATCGAAAATTAGTCTTAAAGAAGCGGCTAGTGTTCGGCGTAAAGTACCGAGGCTATTGATGATTATTTGAATAGATTCAGTTCTTGAAGGCAAGTGTTTTACACAAGTGCACGAACATGAGCTTGTCGAAATGGCTGCAGTGGCCTTGACTATTCAATTCGAAAGAAATTGGATACGTCTCATTTGAGAGACATGGCCCAACTAGGTGATAGAGTTCGACAAGTCGAAAGGCTTAAAGAGGAAAAGGCTAGAGTGAATAAGTACAATAAAAAGAAAACTCGGTGGGTTTTCACAAGAAAGAAAAGATAGCCTATGTAGAGGCGAACAATTCGACTTCGCATTCGGTGATGTCGAATCGAGGAAATAGACGTGGTGAACTTAAGCCTGGTCCTCCTTATGCTTGCAAATTATTAAGGCTCGCAAATGGGAATAATCTGTAGAGCCTAGGAATGATAGATTTGTGCCTAAAGCGTACACCTTTGATGTTACTAAATGTGGCGAGATCTTTGATTTGCTAGTGGTGATGGCCAAATAATAGTGCCAAATGGCTCGAAAATTCCTCCTCTCGAGCGAGAGGAAGAAAAAGGGTTATTGTAAGTTTCATAATTTTTTGGGACATACAATCGACCGTTGTGTTCTTTTCGGGGACATGGTTGTAAAGCGATCGAGGAAGGAGGCTCAAATTTGGAGATAAAAAGAATAAAGCACCGATGCAAATTGATCTTCGACCCCCTCCATCAAGTGGAGGCGATGTATGCGGAACCAATTGAGATGAGTATCAATATGGTAGACGTAAAAATGGTGGACTCTCCTAAGTCCGCCAAACCTCCTATTTGAAAAAATCAAAAGTGTTGTGCAAAAGAGTAATCTTTGTGCAACACGTTACTCAAGAAGAATATGAGGAGAAGGTGCAATCTGTGTACCCCAAAGGTGAGGAAGATTTGATAGACTTCGAATCGGTGTAAATTGAGCTCGAGGTCATGTTATGTCCAAGGTGCGATCTTTGTGTTTGATAAAAAGCGGCTAAAAGTGTCGAATCTTTGTGAAGTTCGACAACCCTTAAAAAGGAAATGGCCGGATAAGAGGCCAAATTTCAACTTCAAAAGAGGGGACCTCCTTACAAGGTAAAGAATTCGAGCAAGGCTTCGACAAGCAAGCGCTTGATTTCTTTGGTAAGGGTGTAGCCAAGAAGGAGTTTGTGCTATCTGCCTCTGCAAACCATTTTTTCCAAGAGCGGACCCATCCAATGAGAAGTGGATACATCTTTGGATGTAGACACTACAAGTCTTTGCTCAACAATTTGGAAAGGCCAAGCCAATCACGGTGAGGCCTCAAAATATAATTACAAGAACAATTATAAAGGGAAGAATCCCATGACGAAGACCCAATGGCGTCGTTACGGCGCTCGAAAAGAAGGCAACACTTGGTTGCCAACGAGCAACGCCAAAAGCGGTTAAGGGTGTGACTCCTAAAACCGTGGGGAACACAAAGATAAGTATAGGTCTTTGTCAATCAAGTGAGGTTGGAAACAAGGCTAAAGGAAATCTATTGTGATAGAGGAACCAAGAAGGCTGCTATGGAGAGGATTTTCCTCCATTAACACCTTTAAAGAAGAAAAGTGCTTCATTCGACATGGATGAAGATGTTACTTCAGATTTCGGCGACTCGAGGCTAGTTTCGGCGTCATCCGCAGCGTGGTGTCTATCTGCCGAGTGAGTATGATCTTTATTCACGGTCCCCAAACGACGTCGAAGAGGACTTCATTGGGGATATGGCTAACCATAAGCCGGTATGCTACTATGTCATGAACAATGGCTGCGTAGAAGAACAGATGGCCACTTTTGAGAGGCGACGAGGGCATGCAACACCATTTGAAGCCCGCATGCGTACATGCCAAAGTTAATGGCGTAGGCATTAATAAGATCTTGGTCGATGGAGGGCTGCTTTGTTAACTTAATGCCTCGAGGCCATTTGAAGACAATAGAAATTTGTTTGATACTGGACCTTAGACCTCATAATATTATGTTAACCAATTATGAGGGGAAATCTGGCCGGTCGTTGGGAGCTGTCGAAGTGGAAGTGGTGGTAGGTACTGTTAGAAGAACCACCACGTTCTTTGTTATAGCATCAAAAGCAAGCTACAATCTACTCATTGGGAGAGAGTGGATACATGGCGTAGGAGAGCTGTTCCTCAAGCCTACACGAGAAATTGGTAATATGGAGGATGATGGTGCGGTGGAGTGCGTCGAAGCGGACAAAGTTATTTCCTTGCTGACGTAAATAATGTCACTAGGGAGAATTTTGAGAAGCAAATGGCGAATATTGCGCCATGTTCATCTTCTAGCCAAGCATATATCTCTTCAGATAATGTGCTTTCCTCCATTCACCTATACCCAACACATGGTTTTGTGTGGGAAAGAGAGGAAATAGAAGGTGCAAATGTCTATCCCGATGGTGTGCTACCTCCAGCGAGGATGGGACACCGACTCTTAAAAGGTTTGGATGTCGATTACCCGGTGCTTTGGGATAGAATTACGGCTTACATGGCGAAAATAAAATAAAGCGGCTTTGGAAGCCGAGTTAAATCGACAAACAATGGTCGCCGAAGCCACAACTTCATCGAAGAAAATGGTGAAGTCATAAATGACAAAGCTGGATTGCATTTATGACGACGAACCATTGGGTTTTGAAAAAGACCCTAGAGATTCTACAAAGCGCATGCAAGCTCAAGATCCGATCGAAGAGGTGGATTTGGGAGATGGCTTGATCAAAAGGCCAACTTATATTAGTGCACATCTTGATCTGCGCTTCGTAACCCAAGTCATTTCACTGCGGGAGTTCAAGGATTGCTTTGCTTGGGAGTACTGTGAAATGCCCGGTTTGAGTCGAAGTGGTGGAATTACAAATACCCATTCGACCGGGGAAGAAACCGAAGAAAGCAAACGCCAAGAAGATTTGCTCCTCGGATATTGGCTAAGATCAAGGAAGAAATAGAGAGGTCGTTCAAAAGCAAATTCATCGAAGCGCGGGTATGTTGATTGGTTAGCTAATATAGTTCGATAATGAAGAAAAATGGAAAACTTAGAGTTTGCGTAGACTTTAGGGATCTAAATAATGCAACACCTAAAGATGAATACGCTATGCCCGTAGCAGAGAAATGCTAATAGACTCGGCAGCAGGATTTGATTATCTCGATTTGCTAGATGGCTACTCGGGGTATAATCAAATCTTTATTGCCGAAGAGGATGTGTCAAAAAACTTTTTTTCGATGTCGGGGGCATTGGGTGTTTATGAATGGGTAGTCATGCCCTTTGGTTTAAAAAATCTTTGGTGCCACTTATCAAAGGGCAATGAATTCTATGTTTCACGATTTTATTGATGATTTTATGCAAGTATACATAGATGATGTGGTGGTTAAGTCATCCTCGAGAAAGTGGTCATTTAGACCATCTTCGACGTTCTTTTGAGCGAATGAGGAAATATGGATTGAAAATGAATCCAACCAAATGTGCTTTTACGTATGCGTGCGGTGAATTCTTGGGTTTTGTAGTACACAAGAAAGGCATAGAGATCAACGAAAATAAGACTAAAGCAATTATGGAAGCGAAGGCTCCTTCGACCAAAAAAGAAGCTGCGATTGATACTACTACTAGGGAAAATCAATTTCCTTGAAGATTCATCTCAAATCTAAGTGGCAAAACACAAGTTTTTTCGCCATTATGCGAGATTGAAGAAAGAAGATGAATTCAAGTGGGAGCAAGTTCACCAAGATGCTTTCGACGCAATCAAGTCTTATCCGGTCAAGCCACCAATTTTATTGCTCGTTATTGGAAACAAATTGCTAAAATTGTATATAGCGACCACGATAACACAATAGGTAGCATGTTAGCGCAAGAGGATGATAGTGGTGTCGAAAGACCCATTTATTACCTTAGTAGGGTTTTGATTGATCTTTGAAACTAGGTATAGTCCAATTGAGAAACTATGCCTTTGCTTGTATTTTTCTTGTACAAAATTGAAGCAATATATAAAATCAGCAGATGTTTATGTTTATTCGCATTTTGACGTTATTAAACATATGTTGTCAAAACCAATGTTGCATAGTCGAATTGGCAAATGGGCTTTAGCTTTGCTAGAGTACAACTTAACTTACCAACCCCTCAAGTCAATTAAAGGACAAGTGGTCGCTGATTTTATAGTAGACCATTCTGTTGTCGAATGTGAAATACATTCGTTAGACATACGTCCTTGGAGATTATACTTCGATGGCTCAAGCCATAAAAATGGAGCAGGTATTGGAATTTTGATTATCTCGACGGAAAATACTCCAACGAAGTATAAATTTAAAATTCGAGACTCTTGCTCAAATAATGAGGCTGAGTATGAGGCTTTAATAGTAGGCCTTAAAATTTTGCTCGAATTGGGGGCAAGTTATGTCGAAATAAAAGGTGATTCTCAACTGGTGGTCAAACAATTGACAAAAGAATACAAATGTATTAATGAACACCTAATTAAATATTTCGTTATTGCCAATACGTTGCTAAAAAGGTTTACGCTCGTTCACCTAGAACATTTACCGCGAATTGAAAATCACGTGGCAAATGAATCGCACAAATTGCTTAGGTTACAAAGTATCGAAGCAAAGCCTAGAAGAGTTAATTGAGATAAAAGATAAATTAATCTCAGAAGACTCTCTCTATAATACTCCTTCGACGTTATTGTCAACACCAAAAATTGGGGGGGCAATAAATACAAATGAAGTACACGTCGAAAAACGTCACATTTTTGACGATATTGACTTGGCAGAAATTTTTGCTATTGACAATATGGTCGATGATGATTGGCGAAAACCCATTGTAGAGTATTTCTGAGAATCCTACAGGGACACTAACAAAAAGTAAAGTCTGAGCTCTAAGCTATGTGTTAATTGGAAAGCGAATTGTACAAGCAAACTCACGAAGGGTACTACTAAAATGTCTTAGTGAAAGCGAGGCATATTTGGCGATTCGATACACATAGTGGAGCATGGCTCACATCAAGTAGGCCACAAAATGAAATGGTTGTTATTTCGACAAGGAATGGATTGGCCAACTATGCTAAAAGATTGTATAGAATTTGCCAAAGGTTGCCAAGAATGCCAAAAACATGCTGGAATACAACACGTGCCTGCAAATGAGTTGCATTCTATAGTGAAACCTTGGCCATTCAGGGGTTGGGCTTTAGATGTGATTGGAGAAATAAAACCAACCTCGTCGAAAGGCCACAGATACATTCTAGTAGGGATCGATTACTTTACTAAATGGGTAGAGGCAATACCTTTAGCCAATGTAGATCAAGAAGCAGTGATAAGGTTTATTCAAAATCATATCATTTATAGATATGGAATTCCAGAGACCATTACTACAGACCAAGGTACTGTTTTTACTGGTCGAAAAATGGTAGATTTCGCTGCTGAAATTGGTTTCAAGTTATTGACTTCGACACCATACTACGCACAAGCCAATGGTCAAGTAGAGGCTGCCAATAAAATCATTATTAACTTGATTAAAAAACACGTGGGACGTAAGCCTAGAAGTTGGCACAGTTCTCTTGACCAAGTGTTATGGGCTTGTCGAACTTCACCTAAAGAGTCTATAAATACCACTCCCTACAGGTTAACATTTGGGCATGATGCAGTGTTACTGTCGAGATCTGTTACAATCAACAAGGATTCAGAAACAATGTGAAATCCCTTTTGATCATTATTGGAATATGATGATTGATGAATTAGTTGATGTAGACGAAGAGAAGTTGTTAGCTTTAGAGATGCTTATTCGATGAGAAAGAAAGAGTAGCTAAAGCTTACAATAAAAAGGTTAAGTTAAAAACCTTTGAGGAAGGGGAGTTAGTGTGGAAAGTCCTATTACCTATGGATAAAAAAGATAGAGTTTTAGGCAAATGGTCACCAGGGTGGGAAGGCCCATTTCGCGTGTTGCGTTGCTTTTCGAATGGCGCTTATGAAATCGAAGAGTTAGGTGACGAAAATAGGACCTTTAGAATAAATGGCAAGTATTTAAAACGATACAAGCCAACGTTAACTGAGATAAAGATTGAGCAATTATAAGTAAACGAAAGTTGTTCATAAATGGCAATGTATAAAGAAATTGTTAAAATTACTGACCATTTTTAGAATGCTAAAATATTACTGATCTCGGAAGTTCGACAAGGTAGCCTTATGCCTCTCCATAATACTAACACTTAGAGAAATAGAGGTGTCGAGAAGGTACTGACTCTTTGTCGAGGTCGGCGAGAATAGCTTGGTGCTTGTCAATCTTCTCCAAGTGCTCTATAGCCGCCAATGCTTTGGTAGTTTTGGTAGATGAAGAAGCAAAGACTCATGCGTTCGACGATCGAGCCCTTCCGATGCTTAGCGTTTGAAAGTTGGAGTTGAAGGGTCTTTATCTCTTCATCAATCAATGCGCAATCTCTGTATCCCATTCAGTGAGTGCTTTCTCATCATTAGCTGCTTGGGTTTCAAGAGCCTCGATGGCGTCTTGATCGGCCTTAAGAGAGGCGAGTTCTACCTCACAGAGTTGAGTCTCTTGAACCTTGCGCTTAGAGGTGGTCGACCGTTGGTTGATTAAAAGAGAAAGTTGCTCAAAAATAGGGCCAAATTCCATGAAGAACGAAAGGACATTTTGAGGAGGGTCTAATCGGTGATCTTACGAATGAGGATTTTACCTCAAGATACACAGATGAGTCATTCTCAATGGTTGCCACCAAGTCCCCTTCTAACACCTTCGTCTTCAACTGGTAAAGTAAGCTTTCGACCGTCTCTTGGTTGATAGAACTTAGAGAGTTGTTCGAGGAACTGCAAATCAAGCGGCTCGACGAGCTCTTGAGGCTTAACATAATCTTCAAAGCGCCAAGGATCCGTCTTCTTTAGCTCACCAACTCTTGATCGACGATGTATTTGTTGGATGACTCTTTTCGCGAAGCACCTTGATCTGCAGATACCCCCACTCTAAGCTCCTCCGGTTCTTGATCGACCATATTTGCTTGAGGAATTTCGACGAGGTAGCCACTACTACAGTCCCGATTCTTTGGAATGGTAGGTTCGGAACTTGGCGATTTCTCCAACAACGATCTCGGTTCGACGCTACCGGCGATTGGGAAAGCCTCCTCCGTGCGAGAGCATTTTCTTCGACGACCGCCTCTTGTTCGACATTTCCAAAGACTTGGCGCAAACTCCTCGAAAATAGGAACTTGTGGTTTTCCAACGCTTGGAAAATTTCTTTGATTTGCACCGAGAGAGATGAAGGAAAAGGAGCATAGGGATCGACAACTCTAGATCAAAGCGGCCTCAACCATAGATCGAACTTCGGGATTGTTGTTCACGAGCGATCCACCCACCTATACACAACAAGGTGTATCATTTAAGTTAAGAATTGGAAAGGTGAGATCGAAGAAGTCTAAACTAATGTCGAAAAGGAATTTACCTCTTGTACCTTAAGCCTCTTGATTGGAGGAAGAAGGTGGTTCAGGAGCCTCATCAATAATGATGCCTTGAGCTGCCCTTTGAATCTCGGGAAGGTTTCTTTTCCTCGACCTGCGAGTGAGGGGATGTTGTCATCACTTTCCGTGTCTGCAAAAAAAAAAAAAAAAAAAAAAAAAAAAGAATTTGGGTTATGACAAGAAAGTGAATGACAAAGGAAGGAAAATTTCGACGGATTAACAAGGCAAGAGTATAGTACCTCATCTTCAGGAAGGACCATTTTCCTTTTAGCTTTGGTCTGCTGAGGGGATTTTGCCTGGGTTGTTTTCTGGAAAGAAGGGTTTTCGACATAAGTAAAAGTCGTAATCAAAAATAACTTGAAGCGAATAAATGGCAACATACCTTCTTTAGGACAATGTCTGGAGTAGATCTCGCGTCCACTGTTTTCTTGGTTGCTGGAGGAGATTTTGCTGTGGTAGCCTTGCCTACTTTGGTCTTCAGCTTGGGTGCAGGTTGACCTGACGTCGAAAACATTGGTAAGAAAAGCGAGAAATAAAACTAAATTCTGAGATGTTTAAGACTCGGAAAGATGTGGATATCAAGAAGTAAATACCAGGTTGTTTGAAGGGAAGGTGCCACCAATTTCTTCATAATGTTTTTTCTCGCAAAGGCATCACTAGCCTCCCCAGCAGCAGTGGTATAGTAACTAGTCCACCATTCATGAAATTCCTTAGTGCATGAGAATCTGGGGTTGAATCTGAGAGGTTCGAAATTCAAGGCCCTATAGTGGAATTTCTTGAAGGCATGTTTGTAGGCTACATTGTTTTCGGATTCGAAAATTCTCGCCTATGAAAACACACCGCGCAGCAGTCGAATCGACAAAGGCCAAAAGTATGCGCGAGAATAACTTGGGAAGTATCTCTTAATTCGAAGCTATTTTTAGCTTTGCAGGGGTAAGTCCGGTAGAAAGAATAGCGGGAGAGAGGTAGGCTTGCGGATTTGGGTAATCTCCTCACTTGTTCGATGAGAAGAAGAAGGAAATGGTTCTTAGAAACCAAGTTGGACCGAAAGGCCTTTGCACAAAAGGAGCCATAGAGTCTACGAAACTTGTGCACTTGGGAACATGTCGAAGTGAATTTGAAAGACTCTTACGGAGGAATATTTATCGCTTGGTTTTTGGTGAGCTAGTCGAATCCCTTGGTCCTCCTAGACTTTAAGGTTGGGTGAAGCAGACTTAGGGATATCTGAGACCTAGTCGAGACTCAAAAGTGGCTAGCAGCCACAATTGCAATAGCCACAATGGGCCAGAGGCCAAGAACTTGTTGGTGGGTTCGTCTTCTTTCAGTTCTAGAACAGCATTGTCAAGCTCCTGATAGAGAGAACCCAACAACAGTTTGGCAAGGTTAATGTCTTCTTTCTCGTGGAGTTGGGCTGCCAGTGGAATATAAGTTTTAGAAACCTGGAGTGAACGGGTGCAGAAAACAAAAAGGGATAACCAAAGGGTTAAGAAGGCTACGTGTTCTTTAGCAGACACTGTGTCATTGTCACGGTTATGGTGTTCTGTGATGTAAGGAGCAAAAGTGGCATTATTGAAAGTGAATGGGTATACATAATCAGGATTAGCAGGGTCAAAAGTCTCACCTAGGGGTTTCAGACCTGTGATGGCAGCAACATCTAGTAAAGTGGGAGTCAGCATGCCACATCTCAAGTGAAGACTATGAGTGGCACAGTCCCCGTAATCGCGCATAGCGACCAATATCAAGGTCTTTGTCATACTTAGGCCCATACCTAGACAAGCTGGATGAGATCGAAAATACCTTGTTTTTTCCAGACGTCGGCCTTTTTAGCCTCTACCTTGTCGAGCCAATCTATGTAAATCTGTTGGTCGAGCCTAGGAGCGCACTCTAAAGACCTGGAAGGACTATTCGAGAAATTCTAAATGAAAAGGGGTCTTAGTGAAAATTGCAGGTTGAAGAGCAGGCATGGTGGGAAAATTTTGAAACCTCGGTATTTTCTAATAAGATATCGTGTAGAGAAGGCCGAGATATGCATGAGTATAAACCCTAGTAGAGGGAATCAATACCTAGGTTTGCCATTGAACTGCTCGACTATCGTGAATGTTGATAACTCGTATTTATATGAGTTATTTATACTCACTCACGAATAAATCACGCAAGTTCTTGAGCAATACAAGGTTTAATTAATTAGTTTTATAATGATTTCTGAGTTTTAGGTGAATAAGAGTTATAAAGATAAATCTGTGCATTTAGGCACCAATTGGTGCCCTCGAGAGCGTTTTGATGCTTTTTGTGCATGTGCGGGAATTTCGATCTTTGAACGTTACCACGTCCCCTCACCACGTCTACAATGGAGCAAAGCAGAGCAAGAGCGAAGGATCTTAATTTTTGGCGTACCGAGCAATAATAGTCAAAGATATAAAAGTCGAGAAGATCTTCGTTTTCTACGTGGTGACACTTGAAGAATCGTGAGCGATAAGCGATGTCGTCGGGAAAAGACAGGAAAGCAGGCTGTTAGGTGAGCAAGTGACATCAGCACATGTAAGCAAGGTGGCTATTTATTGAAGGTTCAGCACTCTCTCAAGGAGGACCAACCTCACTCACGATCATCATCTCTTCCACCAACTCGAGAATCGCCGTCTCCATCCCTTCACCATCTCCACCATTAAACTCGAATTTGTTTTGTAAAGAAGATCCGGAAGCAGACTTCGAACTTAGTTTATTTCTGCGGATGAGTGTAAGGCTCGGACGTTGTAACGCCTATCTGGTGCATACATGCTTAAGAGCTACTTAGTTGCATCTTGTGCACTTAGTTCCTTTTACGTAATGTATGGTATTTGGATTCTAAATCCACTTCATTCGTAAAGATGCTCGCATGAGCTAAACACCTTGTAGTTGAGTTGTTGTTTTGCTTTTTAATGAATTTCTAGTTAATGTCATGAAGTGTTTACGTGTCCGTTTTAAATCTTTGTGCAATAATATTTCCAAACTTGTTTTGAGGTTGGCCTCTTAAAATAGGTAGATTCAGAGTGCATGGACATGGTCTATGAAAAGAAATCAAAGATTTACATGAATGAACAATGCACTAAAGACATTTAGGCATCTTTATCTAAGTCTAGACATAGAATGGATAATAGTTCATGGAACATTCTTTGTGGGTACTTAAAATACAGAGAGTGGGCCTATTTAGAACCTAGACATAGGATTTCTTGTACTTGAAACTCGACGTTTTATCTTTGAAAAGCATAGCTCTTTTTGCAGCAGCGTTGAGACGCGGCCACGTTCACACGCATTAGCATTTGAGCGTCATAACGTCTAGAGCGTTATGACGCCCGACTAGGAAGGATTTATTTGCATACAACAACTCAACTCATTTCTCATCCTTTTTCACAAACAACTTTAATTTCCTTGTTTTAATTGCATCTTTAGCTTTACCATCAACTCTTATTCTTTGATTTGTTACTTGATTCTCTTGTGTTTTGATCTTGAACTTTGAAAATACAACCAATCCTCGTGGGAACGATCTCTTACTTAACTCCACTTTATTACTTATGCGATGTGTATACTTGCACTATAATTGCGAAAATTATACTACTACACAAGCGCGAACAAGTTTTTGGCGCCGCTTAGGGATTGTAGTGATTTTATTGTTCAAATTATTAAAGCACAAGTTGAAGGAATTTTCTTGTGTTGTTCTTTGTGTTTGAGCAGTAGGCGTTACAGCGTATGCTTAGTTCCAACTCAAGCTCTAGTTCAATCTGAACCACGAGTGAATCGAACGAGTTCGATCCGTAACACGAAAGGACTTTCGGACAACTAAGGAGACAACAAAGGTTAAGAAGAAGAAGCAAAGCGACAACAAGAACAATACCCAACCATGTGCGAGCATAACACAGGTTCTAGAGGTGGACACACCCCAAGAGGAGGTAGAGGACATGGTCGTGGACCACAAACTCACACTGAGACAATCATTGTAGATGATGAACACTACCAAAGCGCAAAGAACTCATCAATGCGGGACCACAAGACATGGTCAATGAGCAGGGGGGCAGGCCTATGCGTGATTATGCGCGTGCTCAACCCTCGCTCATCTACAAACAGGCATTGCAAGACCAACCCTTCATATTGGTCACTTTGAGTTCAAGCCAATGATGTTCCAAATCTTCGCAAAGCGCAGGCCAATTTGGGAGGTTTCCTCAAGAAGATCCATACTCTCACCGAGACAATTTACGGATGTGTGCAAAGCAACTTTATCATCCACTGGAGTTTCGAGAGGACGCCTTTAGATTGAAGCTCTTCCCATACTCACTCAAGGATAAGGCTAAAAATTGGCTGAACTCCTTAGAACCAAATTCCATTCACACTTGGGATGAGCTAGTGAGAAATTCCTTGCAAAATACTTCCTCCCAACAAAAATGCTAAGTTGAGAAATGATATCACTTCCTTCAAACAAAGGGAAGGGAATCATCATTTGAAGCGTGGGAAAGGTGGAAGGAATTACTAAGAATGTGCCCACACCATGGCATTCCGTGGTTATTCAAATGGAGACTTTCTATAATGGTCTAGATCGCCCACAAGGTTGATACTTGATGCTTCATCGGTGGTGTCATTACGAACATGTCCTTCTCTCGAGGCATGCAAGCTCATTGATGACATAGCCACCCATAACTCTCATTGGCCATCGATAGATTTACTCCTCGGAAAGAAGGCGGTGTGCATGAGATAAGTGAAGTGGATCGCTCTTTCGCTCAAGTGGCTACAATCGACCAACATGATCAAAACTTTAAATACTTCAAACGTGGCCACGCCTCGAAATGCATCATTTGCAGCAGATTGAACCTACTCATTCGGTGGAGTAGCTTGTGTTTCTTGTGAAGAAGGGCATGTGTATGAGAGTGTCCCTACAACCCTCGATCGGTGAACTTTGTATCTCGAGAATAAAGGGAATGGTCCCTATTCCAACTCCTACAATTCAAATTGGAGAAATCATCCAAACTTGATTGGAGAAACAACAATGCATTGAATGCCAACAATGCGCTCTGCAATACCACGAGGATTTCCTCCTCAACAACGAGGCGGTATGTGCGAGAATAACAACAATAGCAACTTGGAGGCCATGATGAAGAGCTTCATAAGTGGTGTAAGACTACTTTGCAAACTCATGAGTCTTCAATCAAAACTCTGGAAAATCAAATTGGACAGATAGCTTCACCTCACACAAAAGCAGAATGGAACTCTTCCTTCCACAATCTGAAGCTCCATCATCATCAACCCCTAATGGTAATAATGGGGGAAATGGACAGGTAAATGCAATTTCTTTAAGAAGTGGGACTGAATATCCTGAACCACCTATACCTGTGAATGAAGAAATGCAGGATAAGCAAAAAGAAATATCAGAGAAAAAGAAAGGAAAAGAGACAAGCTCAAGTGGTGAGAAGGATACTCCAGACATTGTAATGTCCAACCCAGACGTTACGACGTCTAACTTTGAACCAGGAATCAAAACTGTACCCAGAATTGTACCTGAGTATCCTCCTCCACCATTCCCTCAAAGATTGAAAAAGGCTCATGAAGACAAGCAGTTCAGTAAGTTCATGGATATGCTAAAGCAACTACACATCAACCTCCCTTTGGTTGAAGCCTTACAACAGATGCCTAACTATGCCAAGTTCTTGAAAGATATCATCACCAAAAGAAGAAGGCTAGGGGAGTTTGAAACTGTTGCCTTAACTGAAGAATGTAGTTTAATTATGCAGAATAAGGCTTCCTAGAAAACTCAAGGATCTGGCAGTTTCACTATACCATGCTCCATTGGAGATTTTTACATTGGAAAAGCTTTGTGTGACTTGGGAGCAAGTATCAACTTGATGCCCAAGTCCATTTATGATAAACTTGGTATAGGAAGCGCTAGACCTACTTCTTTAAGTTTAACTTTAGGTGATAAAAGTAGGGTTTACCTGAAGGAATATTAGAAGATGTTTTGATTAAAGTTGACAAGTTTGTGTTTCCGGTGGATTTTGTTATTTTAGACTTTGATGCGAGATAAAGAAGTTCCCATCATTGCGGGAGACCTTTCTTAGCAACTGGAAGGACAATCATTGGCGTGCGAGAAAGGAGAGTTAATCATGAGAGTCAATGACCAAGAAGTCAAGTTCAACGCCCTCAATGCGCTCAAATATCCGGATCCAAGTACAGAGGAGTGCTCTTATGTAGTTGCCATTGATCATATGGTCCAAAAGCGGTTCAACAAAGACAATGATCATCTAGAAAGATCTTTGGACAACAATGAAATACAAGAGTTGTTAATGAGAAGAAGTTATTCCTCTAGGCGTCGTAACGTCATCGCAGACGTGGTCACGCCCGAGACCCCGCACCAAAGTCGTGGACAAAAAGGTATGAATCTCTAGGGCAAGAGGATTCAAATCGAAGAAGAGTGTGCCATCCATTAAAGAGCCACCTACCTTGGAGTTAAAGGTGTTACACGATCATTTGAAGTATGTCTTTTTAGGGAACATGATTCCCTACCGGTGATCATTTCTTCCAAGCTCACTCAAGAGCGGGGAAGATGATCTCATTACTACTCAAGAGACATAAAAGGCAATTGGTTGGCAAATGGCGGACATTAAAGGTATCGATCCCACAATCTGCGTGCAGAATTGTCTTGGAGGAGAATGCCAAGAATAGCATTGAAGAGGCGAGAGGAGATTGAACCCCATAATGAAGGAGGTGGTGAAGAAAGAAATCATCAAATGGTTGGATGCAGGAATCATCTACCCTATTAGTGATAGCTCTGGGTAAGTCGAGTACAATGTGTGCCAAAGAAGGGTGGAGTTTCTTGTGGTAACAAATGATAAAAATGAATTAATTCCAACAAGGACGATGCGAGGATGGAGGATATGCATGGACTACTGAAAGCTAAACAAAGCAACAAAGAAGGATCATTTCCTCTTCCATTCATTGATCAAATGCTAGACAGTGGCGAGGAAAGGATTTTCTTGTTTCCTTGATGGTTATTCAGCTACAACCGGATAGCCATAGCACACCGAAGATCAAGAGAAGACAACATTCACTTGCCCCTATGGTACCTTTGCTTTGAAGGATGCCATTTGGGGGGCGTGTAATGCTCCCTGCAACATTTCGAGGTGCATGATGGCCTTGTTTTTACGATTTCATTGAAAATTCCATGGAAGTTTTTATGGACGATTTCTCGATCTATGGAGATTCATACAAAGCATGCTTGGATAATTTGGAAGGAGTTACGATAAGGTGTGAAGAGACCAACCTAGTGCTCAATTGGGAAAAATGCCATTTCATGGTACAAGAAGGAATAGTATTGGGACACGAATATCAAAGAAAGGGTGGTGGGCAGAGCAAAGATTGAGGTTATTGACAAGCTACCTCCACCCACAACTATCAAAGGAGTCGAAGTTTCTTAGGACATGCGGGTTTTTCTGAGAGAAGATTCATCAAGGATTTCTCAAAATTTCAAAACCTTTGTGTGCTGTTGTTGCAAGCGTGACCACGTCTTCAACTTTGATGAGCATTGTCATGAAGCTTTCAACAAGCGAGAAGATCGCCTTGGTGATCGCTCTGTAATAGTCACTCCGCATTGGTCCAAACCATTTGAGTTAATGTGTGATGCAAGTGATTATCTTTGTAGGAGCCGTGTTGGGGCAAAGGTATGGAAAAATTTTTCATTCTATCTATTATGCCGAGAAACCTTAGATGATGCCCAATTAAATTATCTTGTGGATGAGAAAGAACTCTTGGTTGTTGTGTTTGCATTTGATAAATTTAGATCATACTTAGTTGGTGCAAAAGTTATTGTTTTTATTGATCACTCGGCCATTAAGTACTTAATTTCTAAAAAGATGCAAAGCCAAGGCTTATTAGATGGGTTCTCCTCCTCCAAGAATTTGACACGGAAATCCGTGACAAAAAGGGGTGGAGAACCAAGTTCTTGATCATCTCTCTAGGCTTGAGAATGTTGATGCAGTCTGAAGAAGAAGAAGAGATAAAAGAAAAATTCACGATGAGAGACTATTGGTGGTAGCCTCGGTAGTTGAAGACGTGGCCACGTCTATGACACTCTCGTCAAGCGTCATAACGTCTCGATACTACTACACCATGGTATCTTGACATAGTTAACTTCCTTGTTAGTAAGATTGTGCTGTAGGATTCAACCACCAACAAAAGAAGAGATTCTTCCACACTACAAAGCAATATTTCGGGATGAGCCATACTTGTACAAAATGTGCCCGGATCAATTACTAAGAAGGTGTTTAGGCGAGGAAGAACAACTCCATGTGCTACAACAATGTCATTCAAACACCTTATGGTGGACATTTTGGAGGTACGGAGACATTTGCAAAGGTCCTACAATCAAAGCTACATCGCCAACATTATTGAGAGAGATGCGCATGAAAGTGGTTAGGAGATGTGACGGTGCAAAGAAGCAGAGGAATATATCAAGCAAGCGGGAGATGCCTCTCACAAACATTTTGGAAGTTGAATTGTTTGATGTGCGGGAATGGATTTCATGGGACCATTTCCTATGTCCCATGGGAATTTATACATTCGTGTTGTGGATTACGTATCAAAGTGGGTTGAAGCAAAGTGGCACTACCAAACAATGAAGCTAAATCGGTTAGCAAGTTCACAAAAAAGAACATATTCACAAGGTTTGGTACTCAAGAGCCATAATCGGTGATGAAGGCTCTCATTTACGCAATAAGTTAATTGAGAACCTCCCGGCTAAGTATGGAGTGAAACACAGAATTGCTCTGACTTATCATCCCCAAACCCGGTGGCAGCAGAAATATCCAACGGGGAGATCAAAAGAATACTTGAAAAGATGGTTGGTCCCAGCGAGAAAAGAGTGGTCATTACACCTAGATGATGCACTTTGGGCCTATAGAACAAACATACAAAACACCATTGGGTATGTCTCCTTACAAGCTAGTTTATGGTAAAGCTTGCCACACCGCCAATTGAGCTCCAACACAAGGCTTATTGGGCAATAAAACAATTGAATCTAGATCATGCAAAAAGGTGGTGAAGCAAGATTGTTACAATTGAATGAGCTAGAAGAATTTAGACACCATGCCTATGAAAGCTCAGCAGTGTATAAAGAAAAGACCAAGAAGTGGCATGATCAGAAAATCCAAAGGAGAGAGCTAACAGAAGGACAGCAGGTGTTGCTATTCAATTCAAGACTTAAGTTGTTTCCAGGAAAATTGAAGTCAAGGTGGTCAGGTCCATTCAGATTAATGAAGATCTATCCTCATGGTGCCGTGGATTTACTTGATGAAAAGACTAACACCATGTTCAAAGTTAATGGCCAACGTGTGAAACAATACCATGGAGAGCATGTGGAAAGGGACAAGATCCAAATGTCCTTCAATAATTCTTGAATAAAAGAAACAATAGTCTGGCTGAAGACTCTTAAAGCAAGCGCTCTTGGGAGGCAACCCAATGATTTTTAAATTAACAATTTTTGTGTCTTTTTATTTTTTTTTTTTTGTTTTGCAGGAATAAAGAGTTGAAAGAAAAGTGAAAAATGGCGACGCGTTGTAACGTCTCAGTAATTACGGGCGTGGGCACGCCCGGGCGATCGAGGCAAAAATTTAAAGTAAGTCAAGGGCGTAAGTGATGGCGTGGCGAAATGATTTCCCTCTGCAAAACGAGCGTGGTAAGCCCGACCACGACGTCACCCCCTCACTTAACATGTCTAATCAAGCGGTTACTTTCTCCATTACTTCACTCTTCCATTTCTCAACTCCCATAACCATTTCCCCATAAAAATCTCACCATTCACCATCATTCCACCTCCCGCAACTTATTTCTAATCCTCTCTCTCTACGAACCAAAATCTTCCCTCTCTTCCTCGGAAAACCTAAATTTCGAGAAATTCCCATTACCTTCCAAGCAATTTTTCTGCGCAAAAACCATGACCAAAGTGAAGCAATCACCACCAAATCCTGCGGGAAAGGCAAGCATCTTGACTGAGTTCATCCTCAGCCCCATTCTGAAACACCCAACCCATCCAAAAAGAAAGCCCGCTTCTACGAAAGGGTTTCAGTTTAGAAAGCCCCAATCCAAATTTTCTCGCAACCGTCGCAGCGTTAGGTTGGCAGAAATTTGTTGTGCATAGAAAAGAATACATAGCTACTCTGGTCCATGATTTCTACAAGGGGATCGTTGAGAGGCCTGAAGGAGAGCCATCTATCGTCTCAAAGGTGCGAGGAGAGGAAGTCAAATTTGGGGTAAGGGTCATTAATGACTATTTTGGGTTAGGATACTATGGCAAGGCAGTAGAGACCAAGCAGAAGAGTTATGGGTTGGCTGAAATGGATGCCATTAAAGAAAGGATATGTGTAGAAGGTGCTTTGTCGGGAAAGAAGAGGCGAGCATGGGAGCGAATTTAAGATAATGAAGAAATACGTGTGATGAAGCCAACACTTGGTTCCATTTCATAAGGCATTGTGCGATTCCTACCTCTCACACATCCCGGATTGACAAGGAGAGAATGATTGTGATTGATGCAATCATGTCAAGAGACAAAGTGGAGGTGGGGAAGCTAATCAAACCGTGAGCTCAACAAATGGAAGAACAGGAAGGACACGGCTATTTATACTTCCCTTGTTTGATAACTGACTTATGCATGGAGGCAGGAGTGGAGATAGAAGCTTCAGAGCTTAGGGAGCAACCTCAAGGCCCCTTCTCAACAAAATTTCAGCCTAGAGTGAAGACTGCAGGTGCTGCAAGTTCTGTTGATGCTCGACGCGTTGCAACGCTGCGGAGGAAAAACAGAATTCCCTGGCCAAGTTTATCAAAGAGCAATTTGAGTGGCAAAAGAAGGTGTTTGCCCAGGTGTCTAAGGGGAAGAAAGCAATTGCAGAGCCTGTGTTGCCTGATTGGATGCAGGAAGAAGATGATGATGAAGTGCCCCTATCCACAATCCAAAGAAGAGTCATGGCCAAGAAAGAAAGGGCAAAGAGAGCAAGAAGCCCACCAAAGACAGAGAGCCAGAAAGAGACAAAAGAAGGTAAGTAGTGAGGAAGATTTTAACTCGATGAATTGGATGATATCTACGATTTTGATGCAGAGGAAACAAAGAAAGCAAGTATGGAAGCAATTAGTGAAGAAGAAGAGGAGGAGAGCCACGAGGAAAAAGGGAGCTCTAGTGAAAAGAGCTGTAAGTGAGTCTCCAACCAATCGGACAAACAAAGAGCCAACCCCAACAAAATCCAAAGAAGTTAGCCCCAAACCATCATCCCCACAAGCCACACAACCACCACCATCACCAAAAGAAACCTCCACCCATGACCAAAACACACCAAAAACCCCACAATCCAAAGGCGAGGACCAAACCATTCCACAACCACCCCACCCCAACACGAACCTCAAAACAACCTTCACCCTAAAAGCAGGCGTGGCAACGTCTCGAGCCAACAATCCGAGAATCCCAACCCATTTCCCCACCCAAAAAGACCGAATCAAAGCGACCGGCATACAACCCATTTGGTAGAAAGAAAAGGCAAGAACTAGGCTGCGAGTCAAAACAAGCTCAAGGAGTGGAGAGAAAGAGGAAATTGCGGCCCATCAACCTTAAGGCCAAAGCTACCAAGAAAGAGAAAAACTCAAGGTGCCGCAGGAAAACATCGCATCGCTACTAGTCTTTGCATTCGTAGCCACTAGTGTATCCGAGAAGCCACTTCCTCGCTATTCTTTGAAGAATTGCTCGCAGACGTCGTAACGTCTCTGAAAAAGAGGTATGAGCCAAACTTGCGAGAAATGCAAGTCACTAATGAAAGAGAAGCGCCATGGAGAAAGTTAGGCAAAGAAGCAATGGAGGAGGCCACTCGGAAGTGGCAGAGCACTGTTGAAACAAGCTCGTGGGAGCGATTCTTTGGGCTGGAGTATCATCATCACACGTGGCGACGTCTAAAGAACCAGAGGTGGAAAAAGCCCGGTGATCCCGGTGAACCAATGCAAGTTAACCTCTTTGATCTAGCTATGAAAATGTGGGAGGAGGCCAAGAAAAGGATTCTTTGAAGCATCAATCGCTGCTTGGTGGAAGTATTGGAGCAAGTACAAAAGAGAAAGAATCAATTTGAAACAACAACAACAACCACCACTGAACAAGGAGGAGTGAAGGTCAAGAAAGAGAAGCAGGAAAAGAAGAGAGGTGAAAGTCAGGCAGGAGTATCCACCAGACAAAGCGGAAGGCTTAGGTGCAGTCTTTGCAAAACAAGTAAGTCCCTATTAATCCAAATAGTAGTTTTAGTTTTATTTTTCTAGTTTTAAGCGTAGTGTAGTTTAGTAATTATTAATTTCAATGTCATGAATGAGAATCCCCCTTCTAAAAAAAAAAAAAAAAAAAAAAAAAAAAAAAAAAACTTTCTTTGTTTGCTTTTGAGCAGTGAGGACACTGCTCAACTTTAAGTGTGGGGGGGGGGAAATCTCAATGTTTTAAGCTCTGTACATGAAAGGAAATACAAAAGCAGTCTCTGTTCTTACTCTGTCAAGCATGAAAATAATTCTCTTTGGGCTAAGGTTAATGAAAATGTGTGTGTATGAGTAACCTATGCATGATTAGATGTAAAGAATTGATTGTTGCTCCTACACAAACTCTGTTTTTAAGAGAGAATCTAGTTAGCTAGGGAACATCTTGTGCTGAAGCTAGTTTTGGTGAACTTTGGTGAAAATAAAATTTGATTAAAAACCTAGAATAGCGAAGAGAAGCTAAGTTTGGGGGTAAATCAAGTCGCGTACAAGGTGGGTGCAAAGACTATAGGATGGTTAAGTGCGGTGTAGTGTGAGTGCAACGTTGTAACGTCTACCCGTAACGTTATAACGTCTGCCAGTGTGTGTTGTGTATTGTATTCGGACGTTGTAACGTCTATTCCCAAAAACACCAAAAAGAGTGCATTGATACAAATAAGTGGAAAATCCACATGTGTTCCCTGTAATACCACAGAAACAAATCTTTGAGCACTCCAAAAAAAAAAAAAAAAAAAAAAAAAAAAAAAAAAAAAAAAAAAAAGAACTCCAAAAATGGAGCAAAATAAAGAGGAGTTGCTGCTCAAGAATGGGGATTCTGATCCTTTTGTGTGTGAGTCAATAAATTAGTAGCACTAACCTAGTCCTAGCACCCAATTAAGACCCTTTGTCATGCTTTAAATGAATCCCCATTTCTTATGTGAAAATGTTAGCCTATTCTTTGTTTTGAAAAATATTTTCTTTGTCACCATTCGGGGAACCACTCTCTCATTAGCTAAGGTAGTTTCTGAACTAACTAGAGGAAGAATTATCTGAGAGGTCACACACTCACTTTGAGCTTTAATGAATCTGGAATTTAATTATGCATTGGTATGTGAGTATGTGAAGAAATAGCCCATTGAGAATGAATTTTGACTGCTTTGGCTAAGTAAACACAGAACTGCTAGTGTAGTTGATTGCATATTCTTAATTGTTTTGTTGTCTTGATTGCTTGAGGACAAGCAATGATGTAAGTTTGGGGGTGTGATAACTCGTATTTATATGAGTTATTTATACTCACTCACGAATAAATCACGCAAGTTCTTGAGCAATACAAGGTTTAATTAATTAGTTTTATAATGATTTCTGAGTTTTAGGTGAATAAGAGTTATAAAGATAAATCTGTGCATTTAGGCACCAATTGGTGCCCTTGAGAGCGTTTTGATGCTTTTTGTGCATGTGCAGGAATTTCAGTGCTGAACGTTACCACGTCCCTCACCACGTCTACAATGGAGCGAGAGCAAGAGCGAAGGATCTTAATTTTGGCGCTATTTGAGCAATAATAGTCAAAGATATAAAAGTCGAAGATCTTCGTTTTCCCCATGGTGACACGCGAGAAATAATCGTAGCGATAAGCGATTGTCGTGGAAAAGACAGAAAGCGGTACATTAGGTGAGCAAGTGACATCGGCACATGTAAGCAAGGTGGCTATTTATTGAAGGTTCAAAGACTCTCTCGAGGAGGACCAACCTCACTCACGATCATCATCTCTTCCACCAACTCGAGAATCACCGTCTCCATCCCTTCACCATCTCCACCATTAAACTCGAATTTGTTTTGTAAAGAAGATCCGGAAAGCGGACTTACGAACTTAGTTTATTTCTGCGGTAGTGTAAGGCTCGGGCGTTGTAACGTCTATACAAACGTACATGCTTAAGAGCTACTTAGTTGCATCTTGTGCACTTAGTTCCTTTCTCGTAATGTATGGTATTTGGATTCTAAATCCACTTCATTCAGTAAAGATGCTCAAAGCATGAGCTAAACACCTTGTAGTTGAGTTGTTGTTTTGCTTTTTAATGAATTTCTAGTTAATGTCATGAAGTGTTTACGTGTCTGTTTTAAATCTTTGTGCAATAATATTTCCAAACTTGTTTTGAGGTTGGCCTCTTAAAATAGGTAGATTCATAGAGTGCTGGACATGGTCTATGAAAAGAAATCAAAGATTTACATGAATGAACAATGCACTAAAGACATTTAGGCATCTTTATCTAAGTCTAGACATAGAATGGATAATAGTTCATGGAACATTCTTTGTGGGTACTTAAAATAGGAGTGGGCCTATTTAGAACCTAGACATAGGATTTCTTGTACTTGAAACTACGGCGTTTTATCTTTGAAAAGCATAGCTCTTTTGCAACGTGCTCAGACGTGGCCACGTTCACACGCATTAGCATTTGAGCGTCATAACGTCTAGGCGTTATGACGCCCGACTAGGAAGGATTTATTTGCATACAACAACTCAACTCATTTCTCATCCTTTTTCACAAACAACTTTAATTTCCTTGTTTTAATTGCATCTTTAGCTTTACCATCAACTCTTATTCTTTGATTTGTTACTTGATTCTCTTGTGTTTTGATCTTGAACTTGAAAAAAATACAACCAATCCTCGTAGGAACGATCTCTTACTTAACTCCACTTTATTACTTGTACGATGTGTATACTTGCACTATAATTGCGAAAATTATACTACTACACAAGCGCGAACAAATGTCAGGCTCATCAACAAAGCCATCAAGGGTTTTAGGTCTGTTGGTTTTAAATCGTTTTTAAGTGGAACATTCAAAGCAGAGAGAGGAGGAAGCCATGAGAGATAAAAAGCAAATGCGAGACGAAATTCAAGCGTGGATTGAAGGAAAGGAATGAAAGTTTGAAACTTTAGTGATTTTGGGGATTTTTGCAAAACGCAGAGAATGAAGAATGCAGAAAGACTTCACAAAAGTTCAAACCGAGTAAAGAGGAATATGAAGGGTTGTAGCCGTTTATATATGTTGGGAAGCTACGATTATTTAGCGTTCGCCATAACTCGCGCGTTCGCGACGTTTGAGAGGCGTGATGGCCCACCAACTACGCAAGCGTGGGCCAATAAGGCGGTTCGTTTTGCTGTGCAAGTAATGATGGTTGTCTTTTCGACCACCGTTGAAATGCAAAAGGCGGTAGAAATGACCATTGCACGATATTCAAAAATGCCTTTTCTTCCTCCATTCCTTATTCCGTCGAAAAAACATTTTTTTGGGGCAATCTGTTACCTCAAAATTCCAACAAGGGCATTAAATTAAGCTTTAAATGGTATTGATTGCACATTTAATAGTATTCGTGAACTGCAGTCAATGTTCAAGTCAATATACCATAAATTCAACGCAAAAGTTGTACAAGTCTCGACAATGCAAGTAAACTTCGGATGGACTTGGTTCTTCAAGCTACGAAGCAATGCGAGAAACCTTCGGCGGGAGAGGCCCAATTGTTCGAGCGAGATCGGGTCCGATAAGCCCGCTAAATCGCCGACGACAACAAGGCGGGTCAAGCGCAAGGATCGGCGATTAGTGGGCGGTTATTTCCCCTAGTTTTTAGGAAGTGGTTATCGTGCTTGCCCACGATTGTGTGCGAGTATAAATACTCCCTTGTAATAGGAAAGCGGGGTCACCACATCTTTACAAAAACTCGTGAAACTCAACTTCCAAGCCAAAGCGAAACAAGAGTGAATCAGATTATATTGTACGTGTTGGTGTACCACCTTCTTCTTTCTATCATTTTAATGCAATTTTTACTTGTTTTTACGTTTGTTGCTTTCTCACTTTCATTCTGCTTCCAAACTATCTCTTCCTACTATTTTCTGTTCTTACGCACGCTAAAAGACACAAAACACAAAGGCAATCGTCAAAGAGATTTTCTAGTTTGATCTCACAGTCTTAATATTGAAAACTAGTGATTGTTTGCTAAAAACACCAGCAAACAAATATACAAACTTTTAAAAAAAAAAATTAAAAATTAAAAACAAGGGTATTTTTGGGTTTAATAGGGTTATGGGGATGTAGGAGAGAAGGAGGGGGGTGCGAAAAAAAAACCTTCTAATTTCTATTGGTGGTTTAGGGTGAAGTTGATCAATTCTATTTTGAATAGTCTTCTATTATACTACTTCTCTTTTTTAAGGCACCATAGAACATCCTTAATGCTCTTATTAAGATTCAAAAGAAATTTTCTTGAGGGGCGAGGAGGGGGGCTCTTGAAAGGTAAGAAAATGAGATGGGTGAGTTGGAAAAAAGTGTTTGCCGACCATTTATAATGGGGTAGTTGAAAAATTTATTAAGTAGTTGAATAGGTTTAATGGGGTGTTGAATGGGTAGTTGAAAGTGATGTGAATTATTTGGTGTTGAATGAAGAAACAGTGGGGTCCGCGCGGAAAAGGTGGCAAAATCTGGTTGGTTCACGTTGGGGAGTGTTGTGGACGCGGCTAACGAGCGAGTGGGAGTTGATCATGCGCAGGAGGGAGAAATGGAATTGGCTGCGTGTCAAATTGTGATTGGCTGCTGAGATTTTTCAGATTTTTATCTCATCCTAATTATTGGGGTTCAATTATTTCATTGTAAATCAATTTTTTTCACCAAAATTCATCATTTTTTTCTCTATAATTGAGACTTGGTTCATTTGATTTGGACACAGGAAAAAAATCGACATTTTTGCCTCTAATTTTTCTATTTAGTCTCCAACAAACTCTTGTTTGCAACTCTAAACATTTTTTTAGTGAAATGGACCCAACAATAATCCTTTTAACACCCAAAATTCTACTAATTACCCTTTCAACTACCCCAAATCCCAACAACTATAGATTTCAAAATCAATCTTCCAACCAACAAGATCCCCAAAATATACCAAATTATGGATTTCCTCCAAATTTTATCATGTCGTCATCTAATCCAAATTATCATCCATATTATGGATCAATGATGCCATATTCATCTCAAGCACCCCCTTGTTATTCTTCTACTCCAATGGGAAATTAAAATGTTCCGAATGTTGGACTTGATGAATTTCCGAATTTTCTACACAAATGGCTCTTGGTGGAATGAGCGGTGGTCATGAAGCCACTCCAATTGCAGAGGATTCAACCTGCTCGCCGGAAAAGCCCCAAATGGACCACTGGGCAAAATTTGGTTCTAATTAGTGGGTGGATTAAATATTGAACAGACAGTGTTGTTGGGAGAAACCAAAAAGTGATTCATATTGGGGTAAAATTGTTGATTACTGTAATGAGCATTGCTCATTTGATCCTCCCTGTGATGGAGCTGCGTGCAGCAATCATTACAACTACATGAACAAAATACTTAATAAATGGATTGGCGCTTATGATAACGCTAAGCGTATGCAACAAAGCGGGTGGTCGGAGAATGATGTATTGGCAAAAGCGCATGAATTATATTCAAGTGGTAATGGTGGACGTTTCAATTTAATGTCAGAATGGCTCGCTGTCCGTGATCAACCATGTTATGGTAGTCAGGTAGGAGCAAAGACCTGTTGGAAAAGCTGGGCCGCAATCTGTTTGGAAATTAAATGTTATCAAGTCGTTGTCTGTATTTTCTCACTTTCTGCTTTAGTGTTTGTGTTGTCAAGTCGTTGTCTGTATTTTCTCACTTTCTGCTTTAGTGTTTGTGTTGTCAAGTCGTTGTTTGTATTTTGTCACTACTTATCCTTATCTATTATTTCCGTCCATTTCAACCACTCAATCTGATTTCTATCCTTATCCTTATCCTTATCTATTATTTCTGTCTATTTCAACCACTCAATCTGATTTCTATCATTATCCTTATCCTTATCTTTCAACCACTCAATTTCTTATAAATGGGGGCTCATTCTTCCATTGATGTACCAATACCAAAAATCTCATATTACTAAAAAAAATATCAATGGATCCTTCAGAATTTCCTTTTGATATCGAAGCTTACAAAAGGCATTTTAAGTTTTTTTGTAGTTTTATTTGTTTTAATAATGACTATAGCTATATCTCGTCTTTATTGCTTGCAAGAAAGAAAATAAAATTAATTAAGAATATAAAATTAGAAAAATAAAATAAAAATAAATTATTAAATTGGGAAAAAAAATTAAAATAAATTATTTAACTCTTAATTATTTTACTTTAATTTCAATCGATAATTGTTATTAATTTTTTTTTTTGAAACAAATAATTGTTATTAATATGTAATCACAAAAACAAAAACATAATATAAAATAAGAATATGAAATAAAAGTGGTGGGGTAGGGTGTTGAATTTTATTAAACAAAACCATTATAGTGAGTAAAAGTTGAATGGGTGTTGAATTATTAAGTGGAAGAGAGAGAAGATGACGTGGAGTGTTAAAAAGTGAAAGAAAAAAAGTGTTGAAACATGGAGGGTGTTGAAACCATTGTAAAGAAGCAAAGTATAGGAGTTAACATTTTGGAAAAGTCACTATTTATTTTTGGTTATTGTAAGGTTATTTTAACAAATGAGAGAAATCAATAAATTTTGTTGTTTTTCGTAAAATTATTATTATTTTCTTATTAAGCAATTTGCGAGAAATATGGCTTGGTTTATGTTACTAAGCAATTTGCTTAGTTGTTCTTATTAAATTAATTTTAGTCATTGGATCTCTTTTTTATTAATCTAATTTGGGCTAATGATTGATTATGAATAAAAGTGTTGTTGTCATTTTAAAAATAAGGGTGTTGTTATATATATATATATATATATATATATATATATATATATATATATATATATATATATATATATATATATATATATATATATATATATATATATAAATACCACCCCCACCGCCGGAGAGCCACCGTGATCGCTGCCACCGGCCACCGGAGTAGTGCCGCAAGAACCACCATCTGACCCTAGAGCTCCATCGTCATTGCATTGTGCGGTTGCGAAACTCCGTAGTGTGGCCTTCGCACAGTTAGTTTTTAATAAAAAAATGTTTTTTTTTATTAATGGATGGTTAGTTGCTACTTAACAATGTTATACAAACTTGTGGTTAGTTGCATCTAATCATTGGCATCTAAGCACAGTTATGATATTTGTGGTTAGTGACATCTAACCATTGCTATGCACATTTCTGGTTAGTGACATCTTACCATAGAGGTACAAATCTGTGGTTAATGCATCTTGCGAAATTGTGTTCAATTACGTTTATCTGCATCGTTCCTCGTTTCTAATCATCGCTTCTCTATCTCGCTTTTCTCACCATTGTTATGCAGGTTGATTTCTTCTTATTCTCTTTTCCAGGCTAGTTTTGGTGCACTCTAATCATTGTTATACAAATTTGTGGTTAGTGACATCTAACCATTATAGTATAAATCTGTGGTTAATGAATAAAAAAAATTCCCAAAAAGTTTTTCCAATTTTTTTTTTTGAAAAAAAAAATTGTAAAAATTTATTTTTCCCAAAAAGATTTTTTTAAAAACAAAATAGGTAACAGACCCTTTTACCCTTTGATTTGCTCTTTCACCTTAGAAACACCCTAAAATATGATATATTAAAAATAACAATTATAATTATATATGTAAAGCAAAAATTAAAAATTCATATTCACCGAATCATGTGGTTCAACTAATAACTCATCGGTCTGACTTTTGGCCCACTAACCCAGTAGCACGATCGAGTCAACGATCAGTCCAGTTTTTCAACACACTATTAAAGAAGTTGACGAAAGAAAGGGGAGGTGCTGTTGAATAAAATAGGGATTGCAGGAAACAAGTCATCTTTTAATTTGATGAGCCCAACTTGTCTGATTCGCTGGCCCAAAAAACTCTAACCCTAATTAGGTCGCTCCTGTCTCTATATATAAAACACAACCCTTTCTATCAAAAACAACAGTGCAGCAGAATCCTTCATCCTCTTTCTGGGTTTTCGCCAATCAACTATCTTTTTTCCGATTTTCTTTTAAATTTTTGTGAACTTCGCATCTTCTTTCTTTCTCTTCGTTCTGTCTCTACTAGTATATTTTTCATTCTTTTATTTGAACATGTTTTATTACATTTGGAGGCAATGATGATTTGATAACTACCTATTTTATGAGGGAATGAGATTTTCCCTTATGATTACAAAACTACCAATGGATCCTTCTGAGCCTTCTATTCTTTTTGTTTTGTATTTAACATATAAATATGATGATTTGGGTATTTTGCGATAGATGTAAGAATATTTTGTTTTGTTCAGAGAGAAGAGAACAGTGAGCCATTGAGGTGATGATATCGTTTTCTGAAATTTTAATGATGTTGTTAATACAATCAGACTACAATTATCTGATCAATGGCTCTCCCAATTCTGATTTTTCTGATGAATTACTATTATTTATTTTTTTGAAGTTTTGAACTACTTCACCGCTGAGTTTTTAAAATTGTTAAATTTATTAATTGCTAATTATCTTATTCAGAAATTGTGTTAAGAATACATTGCCTACCTTAGTTACAGTATTTGTTCGGATTTTATCTATGATTGAACTCAAGTTACTGAAGCCAAAATGAGTCTGTCTATTTTTTGTTCAATTCTTATAATCCGTTTTTAAAATATTTAGTTATTGAATGTTGGAAAAGTAGAGCATGCCCACATTCGCTTATTTGTGTTTTACCCTAAAGTTGTATTGAGATTCTTTCAGTCCAGTCCCAAAAGGAAGTGAAACTTCAACTTAATAATTATTATCCCCTTGTTGTTAAACTAATTGGTTAGGCAATTAAATCAATGGGGAATTAACTATTTAGCAGTGACAAATCGGTTAACCAACTGCAAGAATATCACAAAAAAACAGTTGGTTGCTTTCACTTGCTAGCTAGCTACCAAAGAACAATTTATTGCTAACAATATGTGGAGTACTGTAGATGCAATATTATCAGGTGCTAATTAAAGCAGCTAAAGGAGAACATGTTCCATTAAACTTTTAATAAGATGATTTTACAAGAATCAGCAGATAAATTATTTCAAATTTATAACAGGTCTCCTTTCTGTAAAACAAAAAATAAAAAATACAAGTGTCTTGACTTTTTGCCTCCGTTGAACCCTCAAAGGAATTGGCTATTGAATTGTATCAAACATTGTTTGGGCTGCAGTTGCAGCAGAGCAATATTGATTCTAATCATGACTGATATTTGGAAATGGTTTCCCCAGACGTAGCTGAATGCCAACATGAATTATATTTGAGATAGCCTTCAAAACCTCCCTTTCTGCTTTCTCTGCCATTTCCATTGCATGTCTGTCGATAAATAAACATACGCTGCAATGAGAGACTGATCCATTTCACAATCAATTTACTAAAGCCAGACAAAATATTAATTTACCTAATTGTGATATCCGGCCGCATGGAAACCTCAATTTGAAGAACAATCTTGCTTTGAAACATGTGGCGTGTTATGCGCTCAACTGACATCTAAAAACCAGCTAAAGACAATTAAAGATTGAAATTACATGTAATTCTAACCCTTTATAATCTAAATAAACTTCGACTTCCATGAACAATAGAATCCTCTTGTTTTCAGCCACTTTAAATCAATATTTAAACAGATAAATCTGTGTGACACTGGTACCATAAAGAGAATTGCAACCCTCTAATTCCCCAAATCTTAAGGCCTGGACTTGAATAATTGTAAGTAAATTTGTTCACTTCTAACCAATAAAACAAACAAAACCCAAATACATGAAAGTTAAAAATTCGGCGGTCTACCTACCATGCCTATGCACATCAAATTCCAAATTGAAGCTTATTTTGACATAAATATGTTACCTGAGGAAAGTTGACTGCGATGATATCAGAAACAATTCCTTCAATGTTACTATCCCCAGCAGGAGCAATACTGTTCTGGTCCATGTCTCCACTCGAACTATCTTGCTGATCTGTTGTGCTGGGAGATGTATGTGACATTGAGGGATCTACAAGAAAGTTAAGATTTACCAATAAGAAAAAAAACAAAAGGATAAAAGATTGTCAGAACACAGGACATGCACAACACAAACCATGCAACAGACCTATGTGTATAAACATTTCTGTCACAGTAGGATGAGATTTGTGAATTTGATGACGGACATTTTCACCAATGTCATGTGCAGCGCTAACACTAGACAAAGGATCGACCTGCAAGGTAAAACTGACAAGTAAATCCGGGAGACTTAGTCCATTCATGAGTTCATCATGCGAGACAGTATCAATTTCAGGAGAACCAACCTCAATATGTACATCAAGATAGAGAGATGAACCAGCTCTCCTTCCTCTTAAACGATGGCATCCCTATATACAAATTCCAAGAAAATTAAAAAGAATGACTCCAAAACAGCAGTAGTTGATATCTGCTTCAAGTAAAATTATGATATGACCCTAGAAAAAGAAATCATATATGCAATGTCCAATGATGCCAAAACAATATTTTAAAACAAATGTGGAAAAAGTATACCTTGACACCATCAACTTGCAATATTGTTTGTTTAATAGGATCCAACTGTTGTGCTGGGATTGCAGCATCCACTAGTTCCAAGATACTGATAGTTGATCAAAAGCAACAAGCTAATTAGAAGTTTGGATATATCAAAATTGTAAATAGATAGTTCTTCTGGAGATGGAGAAATATATTTCCAATCCAGTAGTTTAGGAAGAAACGGTTTACCCCCAGCAGTTGCCAGTTACACATTTTAATAAACATTTCCCCATTCGTGTTCTCTTTTATCCTAATAATTTTCCAACTCAATTTTCATTAAGCATTGACAAAGAGTCTAGAGATTGTAAAATCTACACTTTTACTAAACAGTTGTGTTAGCAATCATATTTAATAGCACTCATTAGTACGTAGTAAAGAAAAAACCCATCAATTCACACCCCATGCTAATTATCAAGAGATCAGGTTAAAATGGAGAAGCTGTTAATCAAACAAAATGATCATGTCAAGTCCCTCTAGGGAAAAGCAACTATACTCATTGTATTTAGATGCCATATTCAATATATTGATGTATGTAACCTTTCGCTTACAAGATAAATATAACCCAATTATGTCCAGAATAGGTATATTCAATATTCCGTTCTACCCACGTTTGAGTGTCACACCAAGTGGTTATATGTTTAAACTTAATGCCAAAATGTGCTTAACATGGGTACACCAGGGTAAATCTTTGAATATCCATCACATAAAATATATCAACCAGTTAAAACATGTAAGCAATGATGATAAACTAAGGAGAAATAGATGAAATTAAATAAGGTACCTTTGGTAACCAGTCTCAGCTCCGGCTTTTAAAATCATGACAGAGACAAGAAGTCCAGCAAGGGGATCTAAAAATTTCACTCCAAGAATAGAACCTCCTGAGATGGAGAAAAAAGTTAATGTCATGTAGTTGTTAGCAAGACGCAAGACATAAATGGATCAACCACCCACAAACAATGCCTGTACAATGCAAAGGCTACACCTTATTTAGAGGCATAGATAGCATCTTATCTTACAGACTGCAGCCAGCATGGAAGACCAATAGAAAGAGTAAAACTTTTAGTCCCTGAAAGAAACATCTAGTATCAATTTAGTCCCTAAGGAATTGATTATAATAAACATAATCCCTTAAACTTCAAAACCCTAAATTTAGTCCCTCCATCCATTTCAGTCTAACACCGTTAACATAAAGTTTGAAGTATGCATCAGATATTCGAATGTTGGCCTATAATGCTCAGGTATTATGCTGTTGCGTTAGCATCTATATTATAGGCCAACATTTTCTGGAAACGATGTTAGATTTGAATGGATGGAGAAATAAATTATTTGGGACAATGGGACTTGATGTTTGAAAAATCAAATTTATAAAATCAATCTTTAAAGTGCAGTTCAGTGCATGAGGCTCCCACCAAGTGGGGTTTGGGGGTAGATGTTCTAGCCTTACCCACACAAGCAGTGAGGCTGTTTCCAGGATTTTTGAAATAAGGACTAAATTGATATTGGATGTATCTTTCAGGGACTAGGACGGAGTTCTAATAAAAAAACTAACTACAAGTCATTGGATGGTAAATATGATGTAAATATGTAATATCATATCACTATCAGAAAATGAAGACATGATAGTGTTGTAGAAAACAAAAGACAAAATGAGTAAATTAAATAACTGAAACATTAATGATGGATTTTTAGACTGTAAACACAGTATTTGTTATATATTTATATGTTAATTTTTTTCCAGTGTTGAACAAAAAATGCAGCATATGTTCATTTCAACTAAATCCATGTGATGAAGATCAAGCTTATCAATTTAGGTAACAATAACAACAATAATAAAAGTAACAAAAGCAATATCAGAAAATCCATTAGTAATATACCGGTAAATAAACGAAGGAAAAAACACAAGAATTCATAACTATAGACACACAATAAAGTTCATCAAATATCAATTATACCTTTGGCATATTTTCATCTAAAGAAGCCCATAAAAAACATGAAGCAGTTAATATCAACAGCACGTGATTTAATTTGATCATTACTCGTAACTCAACAACACACCTACTAATGATCCCAAGAAGGTAACTCAGTTGGCGAGCTAAGGGACACATGAAGGAGCTTGAAGAAGGAGGCCTAGGGTTCAAATCCTGGAAAATAATCTCTCACCCCCTAACTAACTACTAACCACTAAGTCACTAACACTTGCCTATAAAAAACACACTTATTAATGCCCTGTGAGCAAGTAAACCTTATTGGTGGCACAAATTGTAGTAGAAGCCAGTATCTTAGCAATATCACATTAAACCTAATATACTGGCCTAGTGACGTTTCAAAGAACCAAGTTCCTTACCAACTCCAATGAGAGCAACCACTGAAGAAATTGCATCTGCACGGTGATGCCATGCATTTGCTTTCATCAATCCACTACCTTGCCTCTCACCAGCTCGTTTAGTCATCCAGTAAAGCCTACGGATTTAAAAAAATATAAATCTTGACGTATTGGAGAAGAAACAATATGCTACCTCCTAAATGATAAAATGAAACAAAAAATATAGTAGTGAGCATAGTAATCACAAAGCATACAGGCCATCAATAAAAGACGGGATCAAATGAAAGGAGCTCAGATTACTAGGCCCTTCAGTCAGAAGTCCAACCAAAAAAGAATTTAATTTAGACCTCACCAAGAGGGAAGGTCAAGGAGTTAAGGTTGAGTGATACATTCCCTGGGAAAATAAAGTGCTTAGTCTAACATAAATACAACAACAGTGCGGTTAATCTTTTTCAGAGATTTATTTAATTAAACTTTTTTCTAAAGTCTTCAGGTTTCTTATTTGGTGATTACCCTTTTGTAACTTGCTTATTGATCTTAGATCAAATCAAATTCTACTCATTTGTAATTGTGTCTAATGCTCAAGTTGGAAAGAATCAGATATAACACAATTAGAGATTAGTCAAATTCAGTATGTGCATAATAGCATAGGTGACTAGAATAACCGTGGGACCTCTTCACTGCGTTACATTTCAATACTAAGTAATGGCATTACCCTTCTTTAACTCCTACTGACACAATGGTCATATTCAAGGCAAGTATTGGATGATCCATGTCAATTCCATGGTGATGTCCAACATGTCCGTGGCTATGCTCATGTCCATGTGCCAACACTTGGCTAACCATTTCGGGACCAGATGAGAACACTACCTGCACAATTGGATTTATTTTCAAACCTCGTCGAAAAAATGCTCAATTGAAGTTTCTTTAAATTATGTTGTTCATGGGAATAAGTAGAGCAACAAAGTAATTGAAGTATGAATTTCCATACCATCAAAATATCTACAGCGTGCCATGCAATGCCACCCCCAGTCATCAAAAGCATACAAGAGATTCCAAGAGCTCCTAGAGTCTCAAATTTACCATGTCCTGAGATATGATGAAAGAGAAATAAAATCATAAAATACACAAAAGCCTTTCAGAGCAGAGTAGTCCTTACAAAACATGGCAAATAATATATGAATTGCAAGCATTAGACTAATGTGTAACCACAACAAAATAACAGGGGAAAAGGAGCATTATATGTGGAGTTAAATGACAACAGTGTCAAAAGAAAATTACACAATCCTTCAATTAGATTTAACCATGATGTCACTTTGTTGTATTATGTTAGAGAGTTAACTTTCTCTCTCTTTTCTGTTATCTAAACTAGCTGAATTGTAAAGAACATTTTGGAGGGAATTCAGATTTTCATTGATTGATTTAATGGAATACAATGTGATGATATTTATATGAGACTAACTGAGCTACTCTCAGTTAGTTATAACCGAGAGTGCTAGTGTGTGTTACACAATAGTGTGGTGTATGGTAAGGTGTTTACAACTTAAAACCAAGCTTAACAGCTATTCTTCTAATATATTACTTGATACAATATCTCATCAAACTTTTACATGGTAAATTCTGATCGAATGACTGTGTAAAAAAGTTTTACACTACCAGTACATAGTCCTGTAACTCTTATATCTAAACAGATTTAATTACTATGCAGTTTAGGTGTAAAGATTTTTTTACACTGTCAACCAATTGAAATTGACATGTGATAAAAGTGTTTGAGTTTTATCCTAATCATTTTGAAAGTCACATGTATCATGATTTCTAATTAGCTGGTCGTGTAAAGAAGGAGGTCTATAGTACCATTAAACTCTGTAAATTAACTCCTAGAACTATATTTAATGGTGAATCAAGTGCTTAATGCTAGAATCCAAAATATCAAATAAACAGTAAATTGGCGTATAAGAGATAAACGGAGCAGCGTGTAGATACAGATAATTAAGTGACCATATGGGTGTTCTTTATCTCTTGGCGCCTTGGCAACTTTAAAAGACAACAAAGCTATGCTACTAAGAACCTGCAAAATAAAAGACACAAACGACAACGATGAAAATTGGTTCCACAAAAAACAACAATCGTTACAAGCAATCAAGAAAGAGAAGTGAGAGTTACCCACATACCACATCAGAAATAGAATGAGCAGCATCGGCGATAATAGCAGTGCTTCCAGAAACATAACCAGTGAAGGCTTTTCCGGTGGCTAAAGCAATATCAGCGGCGAGACCCAGCCGGAAAATGTTCTCTCCCTCTTTTTGATATTGAAGGAGGCGATGATTGTGATCATGATCATTGTGAGAATGACCGAAATGCCATCTCCTTGGGATTTTAAATGCGGACTCTGATGGAAAGAAATTCGGCGGTTCAGAAACGGGAGAGAGAAATTTAGAAGAGGAAAGTCTTGTAATGCATGTTCTGTATATGGGATTCAGATTGTTGAATCTAAATCTCATCATCTCCTTTTTCTTTCAATTGTTGTTGTCTAGGGTTTGCTAACTTTCAATTGCCTTCCGGCCAAAGTACGGTTCAGTAAAGTCGAATCGCGTCGTGTCGGATGTTATAGGAGCTGAAGAATTTTCAGTTTCAGTTTCAGTTTCAGTTTCAGTTTCATCTTCTCCGCCATGTAGTAGTAAATCTAACGCAACACAACTATGCGCAGCAAGACACGTGTTTTTCAGATTCACAAAAGCATCACATTTTATAAGTTACTATTATTACTTTAGCAAAATCAATATTGTACTCCCACTGTTTACTAATATTTTACATTTTCATTTTTATTCCATCATTTACCAATATAACTCTCAGAGAACTTTTATGTTCTCATTTTTTTTCCACTACCCTCCTTATAAAATGTCCTTCTTAATCAGTACATCAGAGAATTAATATCTGAAATTACACCTAGAAGATACTTTGGTTTACAAAAAAAATAATATTGTCCAACATCAATTTTTGACATGTTTAAAACACAGGATAACTATACTGATATATAAAAAAAAGCGGAATAACTATACTGATATATAAAAAAACACAAGATAACTGCTGATATATTTGATAATCTTCTATCTATCTTTTACTATCTATTATAATCTACTAATCAACTAAAATAATCAATTGAAACTATAAGATAACTGCACTGATATATAAAAAAAACATGGGATAACTATACTAATGTAATCTAATCTAATCTAATCTAATCTAATATCTATTTATACAAATAAACAACTTACAAAATTATAATTTTAGACATCTTACTTTTTTTGACACTTCATCTCTTTTGTTTTATTTATCATTTATTAATTCTACTTTTCTTTTCTCACCCACTCTCTTTCAATCTCACATTTCCCAATATTTCTTACTTCTTACACATCTATTATTAGGGTCCCCACACCCTTTATTTAAAAATATTTTTTCCCAATTTTTTTAATCCAATATATAATCTAGTATAATTACATTAATATTAAATAATCCACAATTTACTCCTATTTACTATCTAACCTAATATCTATTTGTCTATTTATACAAACAAACTACACTTAATCTATTTATACAAACAAACCACATATAAATTACTCAAACAAGTTTCCCTATTTACTTGACAATTCATCTAACTAATGACAATATTGTAATTTACTATCATAATTTTATCAAATTTCTTCTATCAATGCATTTTCTTCTCACATTCACTATTTTCCTACTTTCTCTTACTTTTTTTTTCTTCAAAATTCAAATCATACTCACCAACTTTCTTTACCCACTATCTACTAATCTAATCTAATATCTATTTATACAAACAAACCATACTTAAATTACTCAAACAAGTTTCTCTATTTATTTGACAACTCATCTAACTAAGGGAAACATCGTAATTTACTATCACATTTTTTTGAAATTTATTCTCCCAATACACTTTCTTCTCACTCCGTTTTTTTTAACTTTCCCCTCTTTTTTTCTCTTCAAATTTTGAAATTCAAATCAAATTAAATATACTAATAAACTAAAATAATCAATCTAAACTACGAGATAATTGCACTAATATATAAAAACACGGGATAACTTCACTGATATATAAAAAACACGATATTAATATATCAAAAGAAAAAGGAAAACTTAATAATTATTTCAACTACTGATTAATATTTAAAAAATGGGATAACAGTACTGATATTAAAAAACACGTGATAACTATACTGATATATAAAAAACAGGGATAACTGCGCTGATATATTTGATAATCTACTATCTATCTTTTACTCTCTACTATAATGTATCAATCAATTAAAATAATCAATTGGAACTATGAGATAACTGCACTGATATATAAAAAAACATGGGATAAAAAAACTTGAGATAACTGCAATGGTGTGTATAAAAACACAGGATAACTGCACTGATATATAAAAAACACTTCACTGAAATATTTGATAATCTACAATCTATCCGTTACTGTATACTATAATCTATTAATCAACTAAAATAATCAATTGAAACTATGAGATAACTTCACTAATATATTAAAAAACACGTGATAACTTTATTGAAATATAAAAAAAACACGGGATAATTGCAATGATGTATGTAAACACACGAGATAGCTGCACTGATATATAAAAAATATGGGATAACAACACTGACACTAATATATAAAAGAACACGGGATAAATGCACAGACTATTTTTAAATGATATTTTTACATTTTTAGATTTTAATATTTTTCTAATTTTTTATTTGATACTCTTTTTTAACTACTTTAAATTTTTTTTTTTCACGAGGTGATGTCCAAACTATTTAAATTATGTCTAAGTTCGTTCATGAAAAGAATATGGCAGCACCCGTGCGTATGCAGGTATCCTACTAGTGTAGTAGTAAATCTAACGCAACACAACTATGCGCATCAAGACACGTGTTTTCAGATTCACAAAAGCATAATACTACCTCCGTTACATTTTATAAGTTATTTTAGCAAAATCAATATTGTTGTTTTACATTTTCAAGTAAGTATTTTATGTTCTTTTCCACTAATATCCTTCTTAATCACTACATCGGAGGATTAATCTCTGCAATTGCACAGCAGGGGATACCTTGGTTTACAAAAAAAAAATATATTGTCCAACATCAATTTTTGACATGTTTAAAGTTGTTATTAACTTATTATAAAGTAGAGTTTAAATTGGATGTCATATAAAATAGAATTTAATTTCACTGACCTTATTAGTTTCTTAGTCTATTTACAAAAGTATATATCACTCGAAGGTTGTAAGCTTTTTGTAAAAAAATAGTGAAATAGGTTTTTAAGACTTTCAGGCCTAGTCAGACTTCTAAAAAGGTCAGGTCAAGCCTAAAAGTTGAGTCTATGACATACCACAGATTAGGCTCAAGCTTAACACACTTTCAACGCAGACCAACCTGGCGTTGCAAAGCCCAACATGACTCGGTCTATTCCCACCCCTAACTATCATCATCTCTCCAATTTAGTCTCTAAACTATAAAAATATAATAAATAGTCCCTAAACTATCCTATATTCATCAATTTAATTCCTCGATTACTTTCTAAATATGAGAGAGGATAGATAGTTGATGGACTAAATTGATGAGTTTAGAAAAATTTAAGAACTATTTATTATATTGTTATAATTTAGACTAAATTGGAGTGAGAGTGATAATAAATGGACCATTTGAGAGTTTACTCGCATAATAACAAGCTACCCACCTGCCAACCAAAATTTCAATTGTTTAGTTTTATTCGACAAGGGTGAACATGTAAATGTAAATGTAAATGTAAAAGATAATATAATATAACATAGGCAAAATTACACCGAAAGTCCTTTAAGTTATTTAATTGTAACAAATTGGTCTTTTAAGTTTTTTTCGTAACACTTAAGTCCTTTAAGTTACATAATCTGTACACCGTTAGTCCTTTTTTCATTTTTTATTACAAAAAAGCTCAATTCGCACTAACAGAGTTGATGTGGCCGTGACAGATGCTACCTATCATCTATCTTGTAAGAATTTGATCCTTTAAGACTATTGTCATGTAATAATTTGGAACTTTCAACTTAAATTTTTTTAAGAAAGAATGGTTCATCTTCTTTTTCATTTAAGTTGAAAGGACTAAATTGTTACATGACGGTAGTCTTAAATGACAAAATTGTTACCAGACAGATGACATGTAGGCTTCGTCACACCCACGTCAGCTCTGTTAGTGCAAATTAAGTTTTTTATAACAAAAAATGAAAAAGGACTAATAATGTAGAGATTATGTAACTTAAAGGACCAACTTGTTATAATGGAATAACTTAAAGGACCTAAGTGATACGAAAAAAACTTAAAGGACCAACTTGTTACAATTAAATAACTTAAAGGACCCCTGCTGTAATTTTGCCTATAACGTAAGTAATTATTTATGCAAACGATTATTATTCACCCCCATTATTCAAAAACTATTGGGTTTTTGTTTTAAGCTATGAAAAATGGTTCTAGAGAATAACTTCTCAGAAATACCAATAAGGGTCTGTCTAGCGGTAATTACGTTTGGATCTCATCCTAAGGTTTTGAGTTTGAGTATTGATAAAGCCTTCAATACCACTTGATATGGATCTAATTGATTCCATGACATAAGAAAGATCTAACCAAGTGTCTTCTTGAATCAAATATGGCAAATAAGATTAAAAAATGGGGAAAAACATACAAATGGGTTAGGCAAGAAGATGAAAAAATCGCCACATCTAAGAGGATGATGAGATCAATGTAGAATCACCACAAAAGTAAGAGACTCTTGACAAGACTCAAGTTTGGTTCTAAGAAGAACCCTACAAAAGCATTATCTAACCTCACAATTTTATTTCATCAAAGTTCCCAAAATGAGACCCACATAGTATAGCATAAGTGGTAGATACTTGGGCTCCTTAACCATTTGGTCAAGGGCTCGATCCATGGTCGGTGCGTATGGAAAGATACCTGGTGGGAGATGTTAACCCCTTAAATAAATCTCAGTACCTCGGGGGATTAGCCTCTGTAGTTACGCGCAGGGGATACCTTGGTTTATCAAAAGAAAAAAGATCCCAAAATGAGAAAGAAAGAAAGTTGCTTAAATACCTAGGGTTGTGCCTAAACTACACACCTTGCACACCAATACAAACACCAAAATCCTCTAATGTCAACATAAATTAAAACATACTCCTAATTATAGTATGATTATTACATCTCAAAATAAAATACATTCTAATATAAATAAATTAGATTCTCTTAATGCTCTTACGATCCGCGTCATGACTATCTTCTGGGCATGTTGAAATGTTTTGAGAACACGCACCAATCTGCACCTGACTAGGCAATTCGAGATCCCTTCTCCTCCGAGCTTCAACAAAGGCTATACTTTCCTTGTCAACATGAGCAATGTTGCTACCAAGGGTGTTCAAGTTATCCAGGAACTCCAGCGCAACCAGGCATTTGTCTTTGTCCTTAAGTTTTATACATTCAAGAACCACGTGTTCTTCTTCGCAAACTGTGTCTGGATTAGGCACTAAAGGCTTAGGAGGAGGGCTATCATTAGGAATTGCCACTACATCAGTGTTTTTTCCTTATTTAGATTTCCTGCTAGTAGTATCTGTCGCAACAACTTTGGTGTTAGAGGGGGTGGGATTTTACATGCACCATGGGATGTAGAGGATGCCACACTATTCTTTTTATTTTTAGAGCCATGAGCCTCTCTGATGATGGATTCGCATTGCATGTTCTTTCCCGCCTTTGGGTCTCGAATTTTTAGCACCATCAACTTCATCGTGCATCTCCACTTCATGAGCTACGTGGCACTAAAAGTTTTCCTTGAAATAACTTGTTGAGGAAGTTGTTCGTCTGCCACCACCTCGGCAAGAACACTGAATCTAGAGTTTCTCTTGATGGGAGATTCCTGCGCCACAACATTCGTTGGAGGCATGAAATTAGAAAGACTAATCTAATTGGTACATACCTCATGTTATTGCGAAGAACTACACCTAGTTGGTTGTTTAGGAGTGCTTCACCTTAATTTGTTAGAGACAAGGTTCCAAGGACCCATGTCCAATTTGGGATTGCCATTCCTATCATGGATTGCCTCAATTGTGTGTCCTTGTAATGATACATAATCCTTTAGATCCTTCTCGTAATTTAACATTTTTCCTTGCTGGAGGAGGGAGTTATTGTTATGAGTGTTGCCACTAACATTCGACCTTGAATCACTGTCATCAACGTTGCCAATCGTGGGTCTGTCAAGTTCCGTTGTGAACCCGTGTTCTTTGGTAACTCCTCAACCCCAATCATCTCCCTACATTGGTCTATTTCATGCCCATGTTTGCCACATCAAAAGGAAATGTAGTGAAACCTTTCATACTCCAATGGAAGCTTGATGGCTCGTATGATCATGTGGGAGGATAGTTGCCTATCTAAATCCAGTTCAACACATATTCGTGCAAATCCCCCATCGTGAATGGGTGTGAGTTTGTCCACTTTCAACATAGTACTCAAGGATGAACCAATTCTTTTGTGGAATTGATCATTACATAGTTCCATTTGAAGTTTAGGAATCCTAACCCAGACCACGGTCTTTCTTGCCATGTCGGCGTTGAACGAGAAGAACAACCTCCACCTTTAGAAAATATGATAGTGATCCATGATCTTCCATGGTCCCTCGAAAAGAGCAAACCTGTAATCATCTGAAGAGAAGAGATGAACAAGGTAGAAGTCAGCTGCCATATCAGTAATCTCGATAGTGTCGTGCTTCTGCCATAGTCGGCTTATGTTTCTTCATTCCAAAATATTGAAATCCGCCCTTTTGCCCATCACCTTCACAATGAGCTTGTTCTTCCAAGGTATGGACCATTGTGCTAATTCTTTATCCGAAAAAGGTATTACAGGCATCCGATCAAATACCGAATCCTCTACTTTCTCCTTTGGTTCTTGATCATCTTCTTTATACCATTTGTTTCTCAGGAGGTCCTCCTTGCAATCCCCCCAAATTTCCTCATCTTCGCTATCCGAGCCAAAGGTGTTGAGAAGGACTACCTTATATGAGGTAAGAGAAAATGGTTTGGCTATATCCACCATTGTTGCATCGTTGACGAATTCATCATCTCTAATATTGATTTCTTGTTGTTAAGAAGGAGGTATTCTTCGTGTGATGTTCTGTGCGTTGGTGGCTTGGAAGCCTCTGCCATGGAGCGACAGGCCAGAGGAGGGGTAACCAGGGTGGGTGATGAGGGTCACTGATGGAGCGCAGTCTTGGAGCGACTTCACAAACTGGTGCGTTGATCACCCATCAACCTGAATTGAATGATTCAAATTTACATTATTCTACAAAATTTGATAATGATATCTAAAGCCATATTAGAATCTCTTAATTTAAAATTTTTCCCATCATAACAAAAATTTCCAAAATTGTCTCTCGTCTAAATTGACAACCAATAATTTGAGTTAAAAATCATTCTCTTTCTTTCATTGTTGCTCGAAGAAAGTTTAGTATTTCTTTACATTAACTTTGAACATAATTTTTCTTAAATCAAAAATTTGGCTTTTATCAACTATTCGTACCACAAATTTAACATGGGCATATTACAAAAAACAAGATCCATTTTAGTAAATCAAGGTATTCCTCACGGCGACTTTGAAGATTAATCTTTCGAGGTATCAAATATTCATTTAAGGGGTTGACTCTCTCTACAAACGTTGTTCCATACTCACCGACTAGAAATCGAACCTAGAATTAAAAAGTTAAAGGATCCAAGTATCCATCACTTGTATCACATCATGTTGGTATTAGTGACTTTTTTTTTCTTTTTTACAGAAATTCTAAATTACTAATGACGTTTTTATTATTAGGCTAAATTACTGTTTTGGTCCTTTATCTTTGGCCTTGATTTCATTTTGGTCCTTTATCTTTTCCTTTATGTTTTGATTTTGTGTCAATTTGGTCCTTTTTGTAGTTTTCCAGTCCAAAATGACACAAAAAGGACCAAATTGACACAAAAAAAGGACCAAATTGACACAAAAAGGACCAAATTGACACAAATCGAAACATAAAGGACCAAAGCGAAAAAAAAAAAGATAAAGACCAAATGAAATGAAATCGAAAAAGATAAAGGACCAAAACAGTAATTTAGTCTTTATTATTATTTATAGAAGATACTAATGACGTTGAAAAGTCATTCTTCATAGTATAATATCAAGTAAGCTTACAATATGTTTTTTTTTTTAAAAGTAAGGTTTCATTAAATTTTACGCATTACTAAATTTTTCTAAATAATTAAAACCACAATTTTCAAAACATTTATAATTATAACCATCTACTAAGAGTAATCGATAGTAACATTTATTGAAAATTCAGAAAATTCGAATGTTTGCTAAAAAATTAGTAACTAGTAATCTAGTATAGGTCAAGAAAGTTTTACATGTTTTGTGATCGAGTTTAGTAAAAATTTTCACTTGTTTTCATTACACACGAAATTCATTTATCTTTTTGACAAATGCACACGAAATTTATTGATGAGTCATGTGTTATCAACAAGATCACGAGTCATTACCAAGCCATGTATGATGTAATCCTCATCATGAGTCATCAGCCAAGTATGTAATCCTCAGGAAATAAAGCTACGGAGTATATGACAAGATATTAAATACACTCACAAAATGAGTCGTCGTCATGCATAAATCACAACTACTTCCAAACAACAAGACACAATATACTCAATTATTCAATATAATTTCATTTTTTGTTTTTGTTCGAACAATTGCTAGTTGCTTACGGAGCGTTTTAACGTGTTCAACGAAAGACTAATTTTTACTTGTAGTTAAGATCAAATTTTGTATTGACCAATACTGAATTTATCTACAATATATATCAACTTGAGAGCATCAGATCAACCTCACGTGTCACAGGATAAGACCATTGGCCAACAGAGTTGGTTAAATTATAACTTCGTTTGTGAAAGGAAAATCTTGATTTCCTTCAAGAAATCTTTGAACAAAGCAAAGAACTGACACCAATATATATATATATATATATATATATATATATATATATATATATATATATATATATATATATATATATATATATAGATAGATAAAGAAATTAATTGAAAATCGCACAAGTCATGCCCATGATTACAATGGTAAGGGGAGGCTTCTTCAAAACCTCCTCCAGAGCCAAAACCCTGGGAAAAAGACTGCGGGATAAAAAGAAGACTCTCACACAAAAGCGAATGTGCAACAATGGGAATAACATCCTAACCCATTGCTTCTCCCCTTCCTACAATAAGAACAACATTATTCTTTAATCATACATGGAATTACAACATAGCTAAGCACCTAATTGGGCAATTAAACCACTCTGCCCAAGACACATTGCAATTCCTCCCCTTCCTTGCCTTGAACCAACTCCAAGCCAACTCCTTGATTCCCAATACAATCGATGTAACTGAAGCCACCTCGCCTCTGAATATAACTTTATTTCTTGCCATCCAAATGCTCCAAATTCCTGCCATCCAAATGAGATGTTTAACCCCTTTTTGTCTTTTGCCTTTCACCATACTCCTAGAATCCATAAAATGAGAAACTACATCATCTGTTGCGTCAACCGAGAACCCCATCCAAGTGAAAATATTGCTCCAAATACGCTTGGCCACCCCACAAGACACAAATAAATGGTCCACCGTTTCATCTCCCCTAAAACACAACACACAACTGAGTTCCAATTGTGACTGAATAATTCCCCTTCTATGCAAAGCATCTCTGGTTGCAATCCGGTGGCAAATAATACCTCCAAGCGAAAATTTGAATTTTTGATGGAACGTCACATTTCCATATTTTCCTACATGCTGAAAGTGTTTCGGACTGCTGCACATTTCCTATACCTGCAGAAAAATTCAGCAGACAGTCATAGCACTTTCTCACCGAGAATCCTTCCAAACCGTCCGGAACCCAAGACCACTTATCCGCACGTTGAGACAACCCAATAGTAAAGAAAGAATCGCTGCAATTCGCTCGCAACAAAGAAAGCGATTCGATGCTCATCGATCGAAAAAATAAGCCACCATCGGCCTGAACACCATTTTTGTTATTGGTCTGCAGCAGGAAATCTGCGGCACCTAACACCGTCTATGCTCGCACCGATGGGGCGACGCGCACCATCGATCAGTAACAAATACCAGCTCCAACCGTCGCTCGTCCATTCGCCAAACTTGTCAATCGTTTCCTCCTTGGACCTGCAAGCATTGTATAATGATGGAAATAATTCCTCCAAAGTGTCCCTCCCAAGCCAAACATCCTTCCAAAATCTCGTCATATTTCTGTTTCCCACTTTGATTCTAACTAAATTATGGAACCACTCTTCTTGTAAATTACAATCCAATCCTAATGAGACATAGATCCTCCACCATAGCGATTTCTTCTCCCATCCTCGTCTATTCTCACCCATGCCTGCCACCTCCCCTCAACCCGCACTCTCTTCCACTACTACCTTCCAAATGGCACTTCTATCCTCACTTGATAATCTCCACCTCCATTTGGTTAATAATGCAATGTTGAATAATTCCAAATTTTTATGCCCAATCCCTTTTTGTCCTTGGTAGACAAATCTTTTCCCACCTCACCCAAGCCATTTTCTTATTCTCATCATCCCCCCATAGGAACCTTCTTTGTATTTTTGTAATTTCCTCAATGACCTTTTTAGGAGCTTTATAGAAAGAAAAAGGTACAAAGGGAGAGAAGCAAGTCTGGGAGTTGATGAGCGTTACTCGCCCCCAATGGATAATTGCCTACTTTTCCAACTATTCAACCTTACTTTCATAGAGTCAATAATTGGTTGCCAAGTACTTAATCTACGAGGATTTGCCCCAACCGGCACCCCCAAAAACTTGAACGGCAATGCCCCCTCTTTGCAAGCCAAAAATTGTGAGAATCCCTCCAATACCCTGTCATCTATATTCAGCCCCACTACACCGCTTTTCGCAAAATTCACCCTTAACCCCGATACCATCTCAAAGCTTCTCAAAATCGCCTTCCAACACCGAATACTCCTATCCCCCCATCACAAAATAGAATGGTGTCGTCGGCAAATTGCAACAGTTCCACTGACAAGGAATTATTGACACTAAACCTTTAAGTTGTGCGATTCTTACTTTTATAACTTCGCTAAGCCTTCCGCCACTATCAAAAACAAAAAATGTTTCAACCCTTTTTTCCTTGAACTCCTCTGTTGGGCTCCATTAACTACAAAGCAGAGTTTGAGATACTAACAACTCCTCCAATATACCCAAAATATAATAACCAGCTCAATATATAAATTAACCTATTTACCAAAAGCTAAAACCAAATATGACAAACAATGTAAAGAGCGCACACGAGAATTTCGGTGTTCTTCCATAATTTGGTGTCGTCAGAAGAAATTTGAGAAATGCACATAAACAAAAATATTGAATTTGAGAATTGTCCGGTCTAACGAGGAAATAGGAAACACAATCATCTACCCCGTTTGAACGGATTGTTCAAAAAGGTACCGACCACAACTCAAAAAGACAACAATGTCCCCACTATTACAAACCCAAACTATACATAAGAGACGTTGGAAGTGAAAGGCAATCGCGTCATTTTAACAGCACGAGTGTCGGTTACCAGTCAAACTAGTAAGCTTTTTTTTTTGACGGGAGTCAAACTAGTAAGCTACTAGCCCGGAACCATCCCTGTCGAAAACAAAAATGGTACAATTATTTTTTTGGACAAGAGTAGGTAAATGGTTCAATTCAATTATTACTCTCACTAATAAAACAACGATTTTATTAATGTTTTGCATCTCAATATAAATTATAAATTATTTTCAACGGTTACGATTTTCCGTATTTGGTGAAAACTTGGGTTTCCGTTTTAAACAATGATGATCTGAGAATTTTCCGCGAAAAAAACACATTGCGGTATTTGGCGGGGACGCACAGGACCAAACTTCCCACAGGGAAAAGCCCGAAAATAATAATAACAAAACAAAATACACAGAAAGAAAAGCTGAAACCGTACAGTTTCAGAGAGAGAGAGAGAGAGAGAGAGAGACATAAAACAAAATAAAATTAAAAAAAGAGAAACACAAACAAAGACACGAACGCACACACTCTCTATTCAGTGAAAACCCATTTATCTCTCTCGGGTTCGCGACGAGGAAGAAAGACGAGCTAAGCTCGCCGCTCTTCCAGAACATTCTAGATCACTCTAGTAGATAACTCTCGTTTCCGTTTTGTTTTTCCCTTTCCCGTAAACTTGTTTGTACAGGAATCTCAAAACGCCAAAATGCAAATGGAGTTGTACGGTCGAAATCCCGCGAGGAATGGATCGAACCCGGTTAATCAACCAGAATGGCATTCACCGGGAGCCGATGCTGGTCTCGCAGGTATTTTCGTTTACTTCTTGTTTCTGTTAGGGTTTTCTTAATGTGGAAGTTATGTTAGGTTTGGGGTTTGTTTCTGGTTTCTAATTAGGGTTTTGATTTTGGTGGTGTTGGTGTAGATTCAATGTGGCATTTGACGCTAGGTGGTGGCGAATCTTACCCGGAGCGACCCGGTGTGCCCAATTGTGCATATTACATGCGAACCGGGTTCTGTGGATATGGTGGCAGATGTCGATTTAGTCACCCGCGTGATCGTATTGCGGTAACATTTTCTTTTATTTTGTGATATCCGCATTAGGTTAGAATTCAATGGAAGTGTCTCGCTGCTATTTGTTTTAATTTAATACAGGATACACCATTTTCTTACCGTTGTTGCTGGGGTTGTTTAGTATTATTCCTAAATGGTTAATCTTATGTTTCAATGTTCATTTATCGTGTAATTAAGGTTTTTTTATTGAGGAAGGGGGAATTAAATTTTGACTTTATCAATGTGGAATGGCCATTCAGAGTTTTTTTTTGGACCGAAAGTGTATCGGTTTGTTGTTGCATAAACCTATATTATTAAGGAAAAGGGATTAGAAGAATGTAGATGACTAATTCTGTGTTCCATCTTTAGCTTTATATATGTGATTGCTAAAGTGGATAAATATGTGATTGAGTCAATTACTGCTCAGGTTGCTGCAGCTGTTAGAGCTACAGGGGACTACCCAGAACGGGTGGGGGAACCTCCGTGTCAGGTATAGTTTTTCTAAAATGATATTTTTATTGTATGATTCACAAACTTCCTTATCTTTACTATTTAAAATGGTTAAACTGATTCTGGCATTCTTCTGATGAGCAGTATTATTTAAAGACTGGAACCTGTAAATTTGGTGCGTCCTGTAAATTCCACCATCCCAAACATGGAGGTGGATATTTAAGTCAAGCTCCACTAAATACTTATGGATACCCATTAAGACCGGTTCGTCTCCTCCTTTTTCCTTCTCTTTTTGCTCATGTAGTAGACAGCAAATTATGCCAATGGTTAAACCACACCTTTTGTTTAAACAGGGTGAGAGTGAGTGCTCCTACTATTTGAAAACGGGGCAGTGCAAATTTGGTGTAACTTGTAAATTCCATCATCCTCAACTTGCTGGAACATCATTGCCAGCAGCATCTGCTGCACCTCAATTTTATCAACAGGTGCAGTCTCCTTCGGTTCCTCTGCCTGAACAGTTTGGAGGAGCTTCCACAAGCTTGAGAGTAGCTAGGCCTCCTGTGTTACCTGGTTCATATATGCAAGGGGCTTATGGTCCTGTACTTCTTTCCCCGGGGGTTGTTCCGTTTCCTGGATGGAATCCTTATTCGGTGAGAGAAGCATTTCTGTGTGTATATATATGCACTGAAATATGGTGAAACATCATTTTTTTCTTTGCTTTAGTAGTCACTAGTCACAAAATAATGATGTTGTTAAACTAGTGCAGGCTCCTGTAAGCCCTGCGTTATCTCCTGGCGCGCAACCTGCTGTTGGAGCTACTTCTCTATATGGAATGACCCAGTTGTCGTCGCCAACATCAGCTTTTGCTAGACCATATAATCCTTTGCCCTCTTCTCCAGGCCCTTCAGGGAGCAACCTGAAAGATAAAGTATTTCCTGAAAGACCTGGCGAACCAGATTGCCAATACTATCTGAGAACTGGGGACTGTAAATTTGGATTAGCTTGTCGATATCATCATCCCCAGGACCAGGTCGTAGCACGACCACTTCTTAGCTCCATTGGTCTTCCTTTACGCCCGGTATGTATGGTTACTTGATTTGGTTTTTGTTGAATTGACTGTTTAGCTTTCCTTGATTTGGTTAAACTTTATGGTACTTGGAAGTTATAATTTCTGATGTCATCCATATAAATGTGTCAATAATGCACATACTGCTCAGGAATCTACAGGACATACCACCAGTACTTCATATGTATTAGAAACCAAAATCTGTAGGTAGTCTAGACTAGAGTCTAGACAGGCTACTCTTTTAGTTGTTTGGGACCAATGTCCATGCTTGGCATTTAACTTGTTAGCTGGGATGGCTTTAGTTGCATTAGGGTCAAAGTGGACAGCAGTAGGCCTTGATTCAGAAATAATATAAAACATTTGCTTTAACAGTTGCGGAGATTTACAGAGCTAATCCTTGATAACTTGGTTGTCAAGATCACAATCTTCCTCACAGTATTACACAATCGTATGCTTTTGTGTGGGAGCTTTGTTCCCAAGTATCCACACCAACTTGATTTGGTGGGATTATTGTAGGATTGTTGGGCAAGACGATCCTACAGCAATAGGTGACTGATTACATTGCAGATCAACTTTTCCCAGGAAAAAAAAATGCATGCCCAGCCCAATAAGTTAACGAACCTCAACCTAAACTTCTTCATGGCTGTTTCCCCAGTCTATTCAACTTTTATCTGATATTGAGTTAACTTGTTATGCTCCCCTCTAATCTGAGTTGGGGTGTGCTGCAACCTGCAAACGACTGGTGCTAAAACTCTGCCTTGGAGTTACCCTTTGTCTGAGATGGAGTTGATCCATTTCAGTGGTGTGGCATGTGATTTTGTCAATGTGCTTCCTGTGGCTATTGTTAGATTTGTGGATGGGCGGGTATTTCATTGTTTTGACTTGTGACCTTGTTTTATTTGTGCTAAAACATCTGCTGTCTTTTTTGTGTTGGCTTCAATTTCAGTTGTGAATTTCATATATGTTTAAATGTTACTGGCGATTTTAAGGTTATTTCTATTTTCATTATGGATCATGCTATGATGGCTCGATTAAATTTTTTCTCTTCCCTAATTGATCCTAGGAAGGATCTCGATATTGACAACGTTGCTTGATGGAACATGATTGGCTCTCTATATCCATCCTGGCCTCTCACACAAGCTTGGCTTGAGACATGGTATTTGACTGTTTATTCAGAAAAATGGGGGTGACAAGGATCAAACTTATGGTCACTTGGTCATTGAAGCCATGATACCATGTCAAGGACATGATTGGATAATGCACATGATTGGAATGATATATATGTAGCAGTCTTAATGCAAAACCTCCTACTGTATCTATTTTTATTTTTAAATTAACTTGATATTACTGTGGCTTGTTGCATCTTAAGTGTTTGATACTCAGTTTTATATTTTATTTAAAATAAAATTTACTAGCCTGCGACTGATTTGTATGGGCATTATTTTTTATTGGTGCTTCAGCTCAGGAAACCCTATGTGTTAGTGAAACCTGATTAAGACTTGATTGTCAAGGCTTTGCAGTTTCCTACTCAAAATGGCCATGTAATTATGTGCATAATGTTAAACTTGTAGCATGGTAGTTTCCATTCTTTTTTATGTTAGGCCTTGCTGGGTTGATGTCATGTCATGTTTGAGGGGATATGAGACGGAATAATAAGATTTAAAAGGGGCTACAACAGAAAGGATTTAGATTCATTTCATTAAAGTAAATTTTTGTTGCCGTGACTTCTTCGCCCCTTATTGAGGATTTCTGATGCAGCAACCTACTATGCAGTTGTGTGCACATGCAGGTTGTGACTGCAGCGTTTGTGCAGATAGCAATACTATATAGAGTTACCAACAATAAATAGCTGTTCATTAAATATATTGCCTAAAATTTACATGTTTTTCCTTTCATTGATGATGGTATTTAGAGTTAACTGGCTGATTAAAGGACTTATATTATTAGCATGAAGTATTAAATTAATTTAATGCTGTGAAAGCAGTATCTGTTCTTGATCGCATTCTCATGTGTTAGCATTCAGTTTGTGTTTTCTTTTGGGAAATTTTCTCGATTAATTCATTTTCTAGCAAACAGGGGGTACAGCCTTGTGCATTTTATTTGCAAAATGGGCATTGCAAGTTTGGCTCAACGTGCAAATTTGACCATCCTATCATTGGGTCTATGCGATTCAGCCAATTGGCATCTTCTCTTGATGTGCCGGTTGCTCCATACCCAGTTGGGTCTTTGCTATCTAACCTGGCTCCTTCAACATCTTCAGAGCTTCGGTCTGAACTGAAAAAGGAATCATTTTCAACGAGAGTGCCTTCTTCTGGAAACAGTTCTGGTTCTTCTGTTGGTTTAATTTTTTCATAAGGCGAGTTTGTCTCAGTCAGGCTCTATTATGTGCAACTTTCAAGTCCTCCTGTCCCTCTAAAACGTTGCAGAAGCTCCCGACAGAGTGGTGAAATAAGTTGATCAGGCCGGCTAGTGCAGAATTTGGATATGAGTCCACCTTATTATCTATTGAATATGATTTCACAAATCTCCATTTCTTCTGTCCATAGTCCAATATTTATTAGCATCTATGCAAAGTTTATTTCTCGCCATTGAAAATTCATCGTCCAATCCTGTATAGAGCATACACTAGGTCATTCTCTACTACTATTATTATTATTATTATTATTATTATTATTATTATTATTATTATTATTATTATTATTATTATTATTATTATTTCAAATAACCTTTAATAGAGAACTTCATATATCTCTCACCAAAAACACTTGAATGAGATAGTAATGGGTCTCTTCTAGTTTAATCAAGATCCTGAGCTAAAATTCGATCTTGGGCATGCAACAATGTTAAATTTTTTGAGAGAGAGCCTTTGTGGTCCTACACGGTTTGAGAGATTAGTATCTGCAGTTGCGCGTAGATGATATCAGGTTTATAAAAAAAAGAATTTCATATGGCCTTTTCATCATCTTTTATGAATAACATTAGTCTTTCTTGATTTTTGGCGTTGTACTATGATTGTGTCTTGATAGAGGCCAGTTCTTGCTCCTTACCAAAGTGAAGAGAGAAAGAGGGTTCAAATGTCAGTTTCATCACTGATTTTGGCTATGCCCAACAGATTTTTGGGCGGTATTATCAACTTCATCAAAAAAATTATTGTAATTGTACGTGATATTTATTATCAAAATAATCGCTTACCTTGAATGAAATACAGGTGGTTCTTGGGAAAATGCTTGAGTCTATATGATACGTCTGCCTTATGACAGTATTATTATTAAGAACTAAATGCAGTTTTTGATTTATTTTTTTGGAAAATAAGGGAACTGCTAGTTTACAAAAACCCACGTGGAAACCAACCCCCCTACTATACATTAAACTACCCAGCTCCAACGACTGCTGCATCACAATTGAGGGTGAAAAAACCATGTGGACGGAGACTCCAATTGACGTTTATTTTCCAAGTGGATTCAGTCTTGCAAGTTTCGACTTTAGATCCAAAATCTCCGGATATGCCAGCTCCAAACACCGTTGAAAAGAGGAATATCGAGGCAAGGATGAAGCGAAGACAAGGCTTCATAGGCCAACTTCGTGGTGAATCTCCATCTAGGCTAGGTTGAACGAACTTTACTGACCTCTGTGGTAGGAAGGAATTGTTCCAACAAACCAAAATTCCAATTCCCATCTACGGTCACATAAGTGCTAACCTTGTGCTCCATCCAATTATTTGGGATTTCCGTAGTTGCCTTTTAAAAGAGAGGTCTTAGTTGGAACTGAATCGTCATCTCTGATGGTCTCACTGTCTTCTAACTACCATTTGAGAGCTTGTGAAACTGGACCCAATTGTGGCGTATCCCATTCCAAAAATTAGACCTAGGCTTCTTGGTGTTTAACTTAGGAAACCTCTAATGGCCACACATGTACTTTCCCCTTATTAGTTAACCCAAATCTTATCAGGTTCACTACAAAAGACCCAAGATTTTTCATTATATGGATCACATTTACTTCCTTAGTGGAAGGAACCCCAATCCACCATGTTTCTTAAGTTTGTAGATCTGATCCCAACGAACATGATGAAGTTTCCTTTGGTTCTAGTGCTCACCCGAAATGAAAGATCGACATATGTTGTCAATGCCATCAAAAACCCCTTTGGTAAGAAGACTAGACTACATAACATATGTCGACATAGCTTAGATGTCTGCTTTCGCTAGAGTGAGTCTTCCGACAAAAGAAATATTCTTAGCTTTCCAAACGCTCAGACGTTGATTCAACTTTTCAATCACAAAGTTGAAAGTACAATTGTTGACCCATTTATGAATGATAGGTATACCCAGGTATTTTCCTAGAATTAAAGTCATGCGGAGCCCCAATTCCCTACAAATTCCATCTCTAATGTTCCAATCGACTTTTTTTTTTCTTTGCAAAAAAGACTATGGCTTTGTCATCACCAACCTTTTGACCCGAACTATCACAAAAGCACTAAGTCATCGGCAAAAGCACAATGTAAGATTTTGGGACATCTCTTGGTGAGTTGAATGGGCACCACTCTTTCTCTGACACAACCAACTTAGTAAGATGGAAGAGGAACTCAAGTCAAATAACAAAAAGATAGGGAGAGAGGGGATCACCTTGCTTTATGCCTTTGGAAAGGTAAAATTTGTCAAGGGTTTCTCCATTCCACAAAACACTGAAGGAAGGAGTAGAGATACAATGCCAAATGAATTGGACAATTTGATGGGGGACACCAAATCAAATAAGGTGTCTTTCACAAACTTGCACTTAAGCCTATTATAGGCCTTTTTTTAAGATCGATCTTGATAGTCATCCAACCTTGTTTATATTTTATTCCTTAGTGTGAAATATCTCTTGGGCAACTATAATATTATCTGTTTTTGGTCAACTATAATATTATCTGGCCCATGCTTCGTACAACCCCTAGCTACTCACTAGAACCCCCAAAACCGGTTTAATCCCAAAATGCCCTCACGTGAAAAGCACGTGACTGACGAATCGGCGCACGACTCATCGTACAAGTTCGACTGGACGTGCATCGAACAATGAAAAATAGACGGTTCAGTTGGACCTCCATCGAATCCTACGTTTTGTACTGTTCAATTGTATGAAATGCGAACCTGTTCGACTCTGTGAGGGTCGAACCGTCCTGATACTTGACAGAAACAGTGAGTTTCTGGACAGCAACCTGTGCAGCAGTTTTTTTTGAAAAAACTTGTAATTTCATGACTAAAATAACTACTCGAATCAATACTAAATCACTCAATTAGATCAACAAAACATGATATTGTCTTAATACAATTGTCTTATACATAACGAAATCAGTAAATTGGCAATGAAATTCAAAAAATACATCAAAATCAATCTTTGCTCAAATCAACCGTTTGAGGAGCATGTGAATATGAGTTTAAAGCTTTGTATTGTTGCAAAGGTCCTGTATATTGCATGGGCCAGTCCCTTGCTATCTCTTTCCGATTATTTGTCCATGGCGTAATTGTTCCTGGCATTGGGGAGCCTCTACTCATAACCGGCATGACAAAGTGGTTACCCGTGAACAATATGTGGAAGACCGGTGCAGTCTTGATTGGTGCAATCAGAAATGGATAAACAGAAAAGGGAAGAGCACGATACCAGGAAACAATCGTGGCCTTGTATTTATTTGCAGCCAGATAAGCACATTCTGGAAAAGCCATCTAATTCTCATTTCCTTCTACTTCCCTATGTTGTTTCTTCAAAGCCTTCATAATATGGTGGACTCTAGATATCCCCCTTCAAACAACGTGGTGTACAAATCGATGTTTTTCTGTAACTCTTCAAATAATTCATTCCTCACGCCCCAGAAATCGTCCTCACCCCTTCCAAGTAGTCTAGCAAAGCACCGAAACCCGCAGCGGAGGTGCTGTCTTGTTGTGAATCAAAATGATTATCAACATGTTCCCAAAATGATGGGTCTCGCTTTGTTGAAAATTCATCGCTCTTGTTAGGTGCACCCTTTTTTTCTTTCCCTTATCCTTCTTAGGTGCACCCTTTGTAGTGACTCGTTCTTGAGGTGGACACATGGATGTAGTGTCCGGGAATGCCAACTCACGTGCTTTTTGCTTTATCATTACTTTACCAGCACGATCAGCGACATCAAACCTCCGTTGTATAGCCTCAAATTCAATCTTCAAATTAAGCTCATCATTTGGGGATCCCGTGTCGTCTTCATCATGGGATGAACTAGAATATTTTCACAAACCAGCTCACAGAATATTTTCCCCGACCTCGCCCCGTTGTCCGATCGATTGATAACCGTAACATCCCAAGTGTACGGCAAACAGCCCGAACATAATTCAACAAACCATCACGACTAGCAAAGACTTGTTCAGTTTGTAATGAACTAGAATGATCGACAACAATTGAATTAGCTAGTGATAGGGACAGCGGGTCAGTTTCATCCATCTCCAAACCTACAAATTTTGAAAAAAAATCACACAAACTAGTTAAAAAACAGAATTCCTGCAGATTATGTGTATCAGGTAGGTTCAGATAACATAAATCCGAATATGTTCGGCGCACGCTTGGCCGAACATACTCAATATAGAGACCCCTATTTTACGCCGTCACAAGATGCACGGTCCGAACAAGTGGTTCGGCTCACGCTTGACCGCGAGTGTTCGACCTCTATAGGTCCAAACCGTACGCGATTTAAAAAAAAAACGTAATTCAACGAGAAAGCGCGAAATAATGCTACAAATAGATAGATTGAGCTACACACCTTAATGTTGATACTAAATGGAGGTAGATTTCAGCTTGAGATGTTAGATTAGATTGAGGTAAGGGTGTGGAGTGTGAATGAGTGATGAGAGTGAGAGTAATGAGTGTTTAGAAGTTTAGGGGGTGTATGGGATGAGAGTGAGAGTTGAGTTTGAAATTTTCTATTTTTAGTGAGGGTATTTTAGACTTTTCATAGGACAAATAGGGTTCTAGTGATTAGCTAGGGAGTTGTACGAAGTACCTATTATCTTGACTATGATGAATAGGTTTGAAGGAACATTTAGCTGGCCCGATAAGTTGAGGCATGGAAGGTTTAAGACGTTGGGCCAATATCTTTCTAGCAATCTTTTGGAAAACATTACATAAACCATTATTATGTCTAAAATGTTTCATCTATATTTGTTAAAAAAAGCTGTTTCTTCTTCTTCTCAATAACGTTATCCATTTTGGGGATTAGAGCAATGTGGGTATCGTGTAAATCTCTAAGCTTCTTAGGCTCTTGAAAAACCTGTTAGACCAACTGAACCATTGAATCCCCAATCATATTCCATAGAGTTTGATAGACAATAATAGCTTGAAACCCATCCGACCCTGAAGATTTTAAAAACAACAATCCTCTTGATACCATACTGACTTTTTCAATCATAGTCTCAAAAAAATGCAAAATAAAACACGTTATATCAAATTCACACATCTTATGACATTAGCAGGAAGTAGCTAGCATTATCCATTGTGCTTCTTTTTTTCCCATAGCTATCCCTATCCATAACTGTTTATTTCTGATTATTATTATTATTTGAAAAAGGAGTACCGACACTAAAGAATAATTCAATACTATATCAATAGACACACTAATAAAATAGAAAAATGGAAAGGCAATGACATGTAGTATTTGTTACAAGTTAAAAAAAAAATTGGTTAGAACTTAGTTAGAAGGATTTACCATCAAATCAGTGAAGAAAGGGTGGTGGGTCAAGAGAGACTCAAGACAGATTCAACTGCACGCTTGTCTTGCTATAGTACAGACATTCATGTGCCATGAAAACCCATAAGTGCTTCCCTCCTTCATCTGTGAAAGGTTTAATTAAATAGTGCTTGTTTTTTCTCTGTTATGTGACTCATGATGATGGAATATAAAAATTGCCATCATTACCAAAACTGTTACCTAGATAAAAACTATTTAACTCTCAACAAATTTGACTACATTCATTCAACAACTACAGTAATATTTTGGTTATCTTTTTTATACTAAATAAATATATGATTACAATAATCATAGTTCTAGTTGAGGATTTTTTATAAGAGTGACAAGTGTTAAGAAACCCATATCATGTTCTTAAATACTAATTGAAACATGAATTGAGTACAAGGTTAGCTGCATAAACATCAACACCTTAGAGTACTCATCCATGCAAATGATGGTGGTAGAAATTTAGTACTATATTTTTCCATTCCCCACAAGTTTTTAACATGTGGGGTTATGATTGTGGCCACCATCATTCCACACCTGCACTAATGATATTTCTAGTCTCTTTCATCCTTATGTGTGAAAGTAAGAAATAAATTCTTTTGCTATGGCTGTGTGAGAATGTCCCATTTGTCACCTTCCCATTTTGTGGCTTCCATAGAGATACAAATGCTTTTGAAATAATTTTTTGGTAAACCAATTATGCCTGCAAGCTCCATAATTGATTCTTCACACAACAGTTTCATCATTGATACATATATACTATAGAACTTTAATAAGTTAGAAAGCGCCTCCCATGCAGCGAGGAGCTCTAATTGGGCCGGCCTTGGCTCATTTCTTCGCGTGGAGCCTCGGGCCGAGTCCAGAACAACTCTAGTCTAATCTTCAAAAAAGAAAGAAAAAAAAATACTAGTTTTTTTCATCAGGGGGAAAATCAGTTTAGCCAAACTAAATCACAGCATTGCTTTGGGATCTCAATTTTTACCTATGAAACACCTGGTCCACTTTGAAGTCAGAATGCCTATAACAAGGGAGCATAATTGTCATGAAGTAGGAAAGGATAAAAATATGGCCCATGCTTCGTCCAACCTCCCTCCTACTCACTAGAACCCCCATACCATCTTTTATTCTCAAAATACCCCTAGACGGTGGAGAGGGTTCGGCGCACGACTGATCGATTTGGATCGGCACACGCTTGGTCAAACCTAGTCAAAACATAATTTTGGGGTGTCTAAGTAAATTTTGACAGGTTCGGCGCAGCGAGATTCGATCAAGTTCGATCAACCGTGCGCCGAACCGTGCATAATCATTAAAAAAAATAAAAACCAAATTTTAGTAAGGGCTTTTGGTCTTTTCACACAAAAAAAGAGGTTCTAGTGAGTAGAGGGAGTTGACCGAAGCATGAGCCTAAAAATATATGAACATTTAATATTTTTTTGCTAGGCTTCTTGCTGTAAGGAATAAATTGCAGAGTAACATAGGGCCACCTGCCAACTATACATACATATATTTCTATAAAAGGAGAAGCTGTAAAACCTGTAAAAAGAATAATCAGACTCAAAGCAATAGAATGAAATGAATGAAGGCCACAGCTACAATAATTTGTACTACTATTAAATTAAATTTCTCATTACCTACCATAGCAGCCTGCTCAACCATAAACAAATTAATGGTTGCATCATGACCACAAGATCAATGCAATCTAGTACCATGATTATCCCAACAGTTGTCACATTGAGTAATTGTGGTAGTACACATTATTAGTAACTATATATCATGAGCTGGTACTACTTATGGTCCTCATTATATCATCTAATATTGTAATTTAACTCATCATTTAATTTCCACTTTTGTGACTTTACACATAATAGTAGGAGTTAATATATTTATGCTAAGTAGCTTTAACTAATCATAATTACAATTCCTAAAAGCACTGCAACTCTTCCGGATTCCTGCAATTTCTTAAGACAAAAAACCATTTAAAAGAATGCAAAAAGTCCACTCACTCACTACCTTTCACCGAAAAGTGAAAGCATTCCTTGACTTTAGATTGAATTTATTATAGACATTCATAAAGTATGTCTCTATGCTACACCATTGCATGAACTCATGTGACTGACTTTCTCTTCTCTACAACTTTATACAGATAGAGAAGGAAGAAGAAGCTGAAATAGTGGTCCTCAACAAAGAGAATATGACACATAGTTTTCTTTTAATAACATAGTCACTTTACTGACACAGTGACAGTTCTTAACTAGTGGAGTGGTTCAGAGGTATCACAATTACCAGGTTTTGTGGAAATGGGAGTTGTCACTGTTGGTGAATTTAAGCCTTGCATTTCAGGAAAGAGAACCTTTCGTCCAAGTTCAAGTATAAGACATGCTACAGAATGGTAATATTCTATTTTTTGAGTTTCTTTGTGCAATTTGTTATTCATTAAGATTTGATCAAATAATTGAAATCAAGTTCTACAAGGTTAATTAATGTTCAGTGGTTTCATTTTTTGGGTCTAGTATAATGTCCCTATCCTATATATATGATTCTGAAAATTTTATAGTTCTCTAGTATTTAGACAGGAGTATAGTGCTGCATGGTGAATGTCAAAATCTTATGTGTCTTGTATGAAAACGCCAATTAATGTTTGTCTGCAATTATTTTCTTCTTTTATTTATCTTTTAGCTAGCTCCTAAGGCTATGTTTTGGAAATGCTGTAATAAGAAGTTAAGAACTCACCGACTTTGGGAAAATGCCTTGGCTGTACATAGCCTTAAACATCAATGTGACAATGCTTGTGTGGCTCAAATGGTTTCCCTTTCTAATCTTTGATTGTAACTCTTCAATGATTTGGATTAATGGGTTCCACTACACTTTGCTTAAACTATCTTACAATATTCAACTCGTGTAACAATATTGTCCGAGTGAGGTACTTTTCGTAATAGACAAATGTTAGTCGTTAATTAATTAGGGAAGGAGAAATGATAGTTTCAAGTGTTTGAACTTTGTACCTCTTTGTTTCAAACTCTTTCAGTGTTCCTTAACTCACCGACTGAAAGTTATCTACTTACTCGTCTTATCGAAGTGAAGTACTAGTCACACTCAAGTTATGTATTACTATTTATTGAGTTGGGACCTTTCTCATCTACGTACTTCATCTTAGAAGATTAAACTGTCTTTTGGTTTGTGGTTTACAAAACACATACATTAAATTGCATATACATGCTGCACCAAAAGACTCTTCTTAAATCTCTCATAATTTCATTTTGATAATATGTATAGTTGCTACTTTGTATTGAATTTTCCATGTCTAGCACATGCAACTATTCAGCCAGGTTTGTGTATTACAGGCCAATATCTGATGTCTCCAGTGACCTTACCATCGAAATAGGATCTTCAAGCTTTCCACTTCACAAGGTAAAAAATACAAATTCCCTTTCTAATAGGTTATGCATATTCTGCATAATATTCCTTATCATAAATGGGATTTTTATGTGTAGAACATACCAACATATATACATGAATATTTATTGTTTATGCATGGAAATGATATGCTTCATGCATAATAAGTCCTAACTGGTTTACATTTTTTTCCTACAGTTTCCTCTAGTTTCTAGGAGTGGAAGAATTCGGAAACTGTTGTTAGAAGCAAAAGATTCGAAAGTTTCGCGCATAAGTCTCCCAAGTGTGCCAGGAGGAGCAGAGGCATTTGAGCTGGCTGCCAAATTTTGTTATGGAATTAACATAGAGTTCACCCTCTCCAATGTTGCAATGCTAAGATGTGTAGCACATTTTCTAGGAATGACAGAAGAATTCGCGGAGAAGAATTTGGAGACGCGAGCCGAAGCATATCTAAAAGAGACAGTCCTACCAAACATATCAAACACAATATCTGTTCTTCATCATTGTGAAACTCTCTTACCAATTTCAGAAGATATTAACCTTGTTAGCAGGCTAATCAATGCAATTGCAAATAATGTATGCAAAGAGCAACTCACTTCTGGTTTGCAAAAACTAGACCATAACTTCCCTTCTAAAACCATCTCAAACATTGAACCTGAAACACCTTCAGAATGGTGGGGAAAATCTCTAAGTGTTCTTAGTCTTGACTTTTTTCAAAGAGTTTTATCTGCAATGAAGTCAAAGGGACTAAAACAAGACATTATCAGCAAAATTTTGATAAACTATGCACATAACTCTCTTCAAGGAATGGTTATAAGGGACCCTCAAGTGGTTAAAGGAAGTTTACTAGATTTAGAATTGCAGAGAAAACAAAGGGTTCTTGTTGAAGCAATAACTGGTTTACTACCAACTCAATCAAGGAAAAGTCCAGTTCCAATAGCATTTCTCTCTAGTTTGTTAAAAGCTGCTATAGCAGCATCAGCTTCTACTTCTTGTAGATCTGATTTGGAAAGGAGAATTGGTCTACAACTTGACCAAGCAATTCTTGAAGATATTTTAATTCCAACAAACTCACATCAAAATACACATAGTACTATTTATGACACAGATTCAATTGTGAGGATATTTTCCATTTTTCTGAACTTGGATGATGAGGATGAGGAGGATGGTAGGTTGAGAGATGAAAGTGAAATGGTTTATGAATTTGATAGCCCTGGATCTCCAAAGCAAAGCTCAATTCTCAAGGTTTCTAAATTGCTTGACAACTATCTTGCTGAAGTTGCACTAGACTCAAACTTGTTTCCATCAAAGTTTATATCACTTGCAGAATTACTTCCTGATCATGCACGTATTGTAAGTGATGGTCTCTATAGAGCTGTTGACATCTTCCTCAAGGTTAGTAGTATTTATCCTCTCTTTTACTATCATAGCTTAGAAAATCATAATCACATCAACCACATTTAACTATGATTCTCTACAATATCAAGATCGAACAATGATAGTGATATCATGAAGAATCACGGTCAATATTAGGAATCTCACATTGAGCAAATAACAAGACTTAATGTGACACTTAATCCACGAGGCTCTTCCACCTAAGGGACTATAGTCTTTTGGGTTGAGTTCTCCTCATGTGCTTAAGTCCTAACAGTCAACTATGGCCAATGCAGCCTCAACCACAGTCGTGTTGCGACTTAAGATCACAAAGACATCAAAAACCATGATGCCACATAATGATCACAATCACAGAGACATCAAAAACCATGATGTCGCAAACACACTTTTAAAAAAAAAAAAACTGCGGTTAGTTATATAGTTACCAATTTGTTTGTCGAGTATGGCTCATATCCAATATCTACGTTGGGGTTGGGAGTATGGTTCAAAGGTATTGTTGTAATCTAGACCAAGATATTATAAATACCACTTGTAACACTGAAATATTAATTCATTCTAAAATAAGGCGAAACTATAACTACTCTATAGTCGCAGACGTAGGGATACTTAGCTGAACTGCATGATCAAAGATCGTGTTCTTGTTTTGGCGTTTTCATTTCTTTATTTCTTCTTTTACCGGTTGTTGTTCTAACATTTGTTGTTTTTTTTTTGTTACGTAGGTTCATCCAAACATAAAGGACACAGAGCGATACCGGTTATGCAAAACAATTGACTGTCAAAAACTGACTCAAGAAGCATGCAGCCATGCAGCACAAAATGAGAGGCTACCAGTACAAATGGCAGTTCAAGTTCTCTACTTTGAACAAATAAGGCTTCGAAATGCTATGAATGGGAGGACACAATCAATTATTCTTTGGTGGAGGACTAAATGGTCAATTTCCTCAACGTTCAGGTAGTGGTGCAGGAAGTGGAGCTATTTCACCTAGAGATAACTATGCATCAGTTAGAAGGGAGAATAGAGAGTTGAAACTTGAAGTTACTAGAATGAGAATGAGGTTAACTGATTTGGAGAAAGATCATGTTTCTATGAAACAAGAGCTTGTAAAATCACATCCTGCAAATAAGTTCTTTAAATCATTCACAAAAAAACTAAGCAAGCTCAATGCATTGTTTCGGATCAACAGTATTAGACCAAATGGTGTTGGTTCTGAGAGTCGGTTCCCTTTTCCAAAGAGAAGGCGTCACTCAGTTTCTTAACTATATATAAATACCCAAAAAATGTGTAGCATATATCATAATGTATAGCATGTATGATATGATATGATATGATGCATGGTGTGTTTGTGTTTCTGTTGTGCATGTTTGCATTCATGTTTGGATGCTTTGTTAAAACTAGCATCCTTCTTATTGAGAATATTAACAACATTGTTATTTATAGAGCTAAACTTTTGGGGGATTTCTAAAATTCCAACATTTTCAGCTGCTGTAGCCTGTGAATTCCTTTCTCTTCCATCACTCAATTGCTCCTGCAATGAACCTGCTCTAAGAAGAAACATATTAACAAGTCCTCATGATATATAACATGTTGAGAAACTGAGATTTTCCTAGTATTTTAAGATGTTTTATTTTTATTATATTTTTATAGTTTTTTAGTTACCTCTAACTAATGTATGGCAATTCATAATTGCAGTGTACTCAAACTTTCTAATCATGGCTAATAACTATAGAAGCTCTAGATATAACTTCGGTGTTTTTACTTTTGTAGTTTTGAAATTTTAAAGAGCCAATAAATTATATCTAGAGCTTCTATATTCGAAAAGGACCCCTAAAGTGTGTTGGGATGAATTATTTTTTCGAGGTAATGTAATTTTTGAGGAGAATTGAAATATTTTAGTTGAAAAATTTTAACATAAAATATTTTATTTCATCCCAAAAATTACATCACCCCCTCAAAAGTTGTTCATCCAAGCATATGTATGATAAAAGAAAAAGTAATATTATTTAGTCAAAAATTGTCCAACCAAAAATAGCTAAAAACCACACCATTCAATTTTTTATGGTTCAGACCATTTTTTTATTAACCAAGGATATTCACTTAGAGAGAAAACCAAAAATGTCTAGAGAGGAAAAAAGAAAACAAACAGAGATAGCTTTTATTTATAACTTCACACAACATTCAATTTTTTATGGTTCAGATCATATTTTTTATAGGCAATTTTATTGGGGAGGGAGGATGTTAGTTTCCCGGATATTAACTGAGGACTTGCTACTTGCACTCTTATGGTGCACTACTTCGATATCTCTTAGTTCGCCAACTGAGTTACCTACTTGAGATTGTTCAGATCATTGTTGGCTACTTATAGAGTTTTAACACTTTTAATGAAAGACTAATTTTCGCTCGTGTTTAATTAGAAGCAAACTCCAACCCCCTTCCCCTACCCCGGGCCCTCCCGTACCCTCTCCCCACTTTTTTCTTATTCATATTTTTATTTTTAATAGCACATTAAAATTTAGAAAAAAAACCAAATCTATAAATACATAAAGTTTGTTCCTCGATAATCAGAAAGGTCACAAATGAAAATTAATTTCGCGATAAATTATTTAAAATTTGTTGCTTAGTAACTTGTTTGGTAAAAAAAATCATAAAAAATAAGTAAAGTATGATGCTAAATAGTATGTTTTTGGATGCTTTAGTGTTCGCAATAGTGTGTTTTTTTTGCTGCTTTAGTGTTTGCAAAAACAAAAATCCAACTATTCAAATATGCAAAATTTGTGCCTCAACGACTGGTTTAGTGAAAAAAATATAATTTCGTGACAGTACGTAAAGTATGATGCCAAACAGCGTGTTTTGAGATACTTTAGAGTTTTAAAAAAATTAACCGTTCAAATACTCAAAGTTCCTTCCTCAATATCAAAACAAATTAACTGTTCGAATACGCAAATTAAGTTTGCTCCTCGGTGATCGGTTTGGTGAAAAAAAATAGTTTCAAAACAAAATATGTAAAGTGTGATGCTAAGTAGTGTGTTCTTTGATGCTTTAGTGTTTGCAAAAAAATTCAACTATTCAAATATGCAAAGTTTGTGCCTCAATAAGTGATTTGGTGAAATTTTTTTATAATTCGTGACAAATATGTACACATTTTAGTTTTTAAGTTTGCAATCACCTTTTTTTATTACATATTATTTTATGCCTACTTACCTTCAATTTTAACTAGAGTTTTTACCCCGTGCAACACACGGGTCAAGGTGTAGTTATATATACTGCGAATACTGCAGTATAGTAACACATTTTAGCGCCAAACTTCCACCACATTTTTTTTCTTCATATTTTAAGGAGTACTTTAGGGTCCGAAAAAATATAGATGTTTAAATACGCAAATTTCGTGTCTCAATAATCAGTTAGCTGAAAAAAAATTGATGACAAAATATGTAAAGTGAAATGCTAATTAGCAGTGTGTTCTGATGTACTTTATGATCCAGAAAAAAATTTAACGATTCAACCACATTTACATTAGAACCCCCATCATCTTCTTTCAACTTTGAATAATTGCTTCTATTTTATTGAGAGTTTTCATCCAACTTTGCATGCACATGTTTCAGTTTCTAATTGCATGTTTTGTCTTCTTTTCTTTCTAATCATCAAGTTTTTATATTTACATTTGGTGAATATAGATTAATTTATTAAAATTCTTTAAACTTTTTCTTCTTATTGTCTATGGATGTTCAATTTCAATGTCTTTGTAATGTTTCTTTTTAATTTTATCTTCTTATTTAATTTATAGTTATAATTTAATTTTTTTTCACAATTATTAGACTATATATTTTACAAACCAACATCGTTGGCCCAGTGACATAAGCTACCCTCAAACATGGGGGGTCGACTTTTTGCTCATGAGTTCGATTCTCGCAGTGAACAAAGTGTTTGCCAGTGTGAAATTTGCTCATAAGTACGGGCGGATATCTAAATTTAGCTAACCTCGTGCATCACACATGTATTAGGGCTAGTGTTATTTCAGACTCAGACAAGTCTCACTCCCAATTGACACTACGCCAGAATTGTAAAAAGAGATCGCCACCTTTAGTAGCGTTTATAAAAAAACGCTAGCCATTTTAATAACACGCTACAACATTAGTAGCGTTTTAAAGTAAAACGCTACCTATTAGGTAACACGCTAGACAGATCCCTAGCGCTTTTACTCAAAACGCTAGCAAATTAGAAAACACGCTAGATAGATCCCTAGCGTTTTTTAGAAAGCGCTAGCTATTTAGAAAACACGCTAGAGCGGATCCTAGCGCTTTTATTCAAAACGCTAGCCAATTAGAAAACACGCTAGATAGATCCTAGCGTTTTTATAAAAGCGCTAGGTATTTAGTAAACACTCTAGACATATCCCTAGCGCTTTTACTCAAGCGCTAGGTATTTAGAAAACACGCTAGATAGATCCTAGCGTTTTTTAGAAAACGCTAGGTATGGTTAAATAATTTTTTTGTTTCCCATTGAGCTACTTCCCTCTTTCACTAACACTCTTACCCGTAAACGCATAAAATCACTCACCCGTAAACGCAAAACCCTAACACCCTAACTCAAATTAACATCATCTCTCTCAACGAAAATCATCTCTCTCGGTGAACATCATCTCTCTCACTCGGACAACATTGGTGAGTTTTACATTTCCTTTCTCTGTTTCTTGTTAGATATTAATTGTGGGTTCTAGTTTAGAAATATATTAGTTTTGTCACTTGTGCACACTAGACTCTTCTTTTTTTTTTTCACCACTAGCCTCTTCTTGTTCCTTTGTCTTGACCAAAGGACCGAGAATAGAAATAGAATATGATATAGATATAGCTTGGGAAAATAAGGAGTGGAATTGAAAATTATTTAAAAGAGGAAATTTTGTTTGTTTTTTTATATGAATTGATTCTTCATTATATTCGAATTGCTTGATGGGTCATATGTTAAAGTTCTCTTCTCGAGGATTTTATTATAAATATTTGGCAATTATGGATAGAAATTGGATGTCGCGATAAATGCGTCCAAGGAGTATGCATTTGGAGTGGATTATTTTGTGAAATTTTGTCTTTGTTGAGCGTTTAGGGACTTCTAGTGGTATGAAATGTCCTTGTTTAAGGTGTTGTTATGTAAAATCGATTCCATCGAGAGGAGTTGACCACGACATTTAAAGGCGAATGGAATTGATCAAAGTTACACTTGTTGGATAATGCACGGTGAGAAAAAGGTGAATCTTCAAATATGAATGATATTAGTAAGAGATATGCGCCGCCGGTTGACACGGAACACATTCATTTGATGCGAACGAATTTGAAGAGATGGCAAAGGTGGTTGAAGAGGATCTTAATGATTGTCTGAAATGTTTGAGAAGTTGATAAGCGATGCGAGAGACACCATTGTATGCGGGTTGTAATGAATTCACAAAATTATTGGTTGTGATCAAGTTGTATAACTTGAAACTCGCTCGCCACGGATGGGACGGATAAGAGCTTTACCGATTTACTCTCACTTACGAAAGAAATGTTGCGAATGATAATGTGCTTCCTTCTCGGACGTATGATGCAAAGCAAATGTTGGGGTCTATTGGCTTGAACTATGAGAAGATACACACTTGTCCGAATGATTGCATTTTATTTCGGAATGAACATGCGTTGTTAAAGTCGTGTCCTAAATGTAATGCCGCGATATAAGAAGAAAGAGTCCGCTCCACAAAAGGTGTTGTGGTATTTTCCTATAATTCCTCGATTTAGGCGCATGTATCGTAGTTCGGAAGATGCAAAACACTTGACATGGCATGAGGATGAAAGGATTAAAGATGGTATGCTCGACACACGCAGATTCTCCGCAATGGAAAAAATCAATATTGAGTATCCTAATTTGGGGATGACCCGAGAAACCTACGCCTTGCATTGTCTGGCGATGGATTTAACCCCATACGGTATCGAGTAGCTCCCACGATACATGGCCCGTGATTTTGGCGATTTATAACTTACTGCCGTGGCTTTGCATGAAAGCGCAAATATATGATCTTTGTCTTTGTTAATTTCAGGCCCAAACAACCAGGAAATGATATTGATGTATACTTGGCTCCTTTAATTGAAGACTTGAAGCAAATGTGGGAGATTGGGGTAGAGGTGTATGATGGGTTCAGAGAAGAAAGTTTCACCACGAGGGCTATGATCTTTGGCACATTGCGACTTTCTGCATACGGCAATCTATGCAGATACAGTAACAAAAAGGCGGTGTGCATGCCCTATATGTGAAGATAACACATATTGGATGTGGTTGGAACATGGTAAGAAGAATATCTATCTTGGTCATCGTAGATTTTTGCCATCAACTCATCACTATCGATTGTGGAGAAAGGCATTTGATGGGAATACTGAAACACGTAGAGCTCCCCTGCCTTTGTGTGGCGAGCAGGTATTTGAAAAGGTGGAAGATTTGAACATTAAATTTGGGAAGCCTTTTGCGGGAGAGATTGCCAAGCGGGGTGGAAGAAAAGTCGATTTTCTTTGAGTTGCCATCTTTGGAAGTCATTATATGTAAGGCATTTCATTGATGTGATGCATGTTGAAAAGAATGTCTTGAAAGTGTCATTGGTACCTTACTCAATATGCTTGGGTAAGACTAAAGATACCATCAACTCAAGGTTGGATTTGGTTAGTATGGGTTTGAGACACTGAATTGGGTTCGGTAAAGAAGGGTACACGTACATATCTACCTCCCGTGACTCATACTCTATCTAGAAAGGAGAAAGACTGTCTTTTGTGAGTTTCTTCATGGAGTTAAAGTTCGGAGGATACTCTTCAAATGTGGTGACTCTTGTATCGATTAAAGACCTCAAGTTAAAGTCTCTAAAGTCCCACGATTGTCATGTTCTCATGGAGAATTTGCTACCCATTGGTATACGATCCATTTTGCCTAAGAAAGTGCGTCGGACCTTAACCAAACTTTGTTTATTCTTTAAGGCGATTTGTAGTAGAGTGATTGACCTGGAAAGTTGCCAACATTGCAAAGAGAAATTACTTGTCACTTTGTGTGAGCTTGAGATGTATTTCCCACCTTCCTTTTTCGACATAATGATTCATCTAATAGTTCATGCAGTTAGAGAGACACAATTGTGTGGCCCATGTTACATGAGATGGATGTATCCGTTTGAGCGTTACATGAAGATATTAAAAGGATATGTGAAAAATCGATCACGACACGAGGGTTGTATTGTTGAGCGCTACATAGTTGAAGAGGCTATTGAGTTTTGCACGGGCTATCTATCTAGTCTTGAATATTCGTGGGATTGCCAAGGTCTCGTCATGCGGGAAGGATTAGTAAAGGGATGGCGGGAACTAAATTAGTGATGGTATCAAGGAAAGAACTAGAGCAAGCACACTTATGCGTTCTTCACAATGATAGTGAGGTTGATTCATATGTTTCCAAGCACAAGGAGATTCTTAAGAGTCAATTCCGGGAAAGAAGCAAGTTTGGTTAGCAAAAGAACACAATAGGAGTTTCATAGTGTGGCTAAAACATCACATTGATGGTGAGTGTGTTTGAATCCTACTTGATTTCAAAAAGATTGAGATGGTTAGCAAAGGTCCAAATATACATGTCTTCTCTTACAATGACTATCTAATGAGCAGTGCACTTTCTATACAAAAGAACAAGATGATCGAGTAAAATGCAAAATAGTGGGGTGACTCTTGTAGCTCATTCTATGCATGCATCCGAGTGCAAAGATAGAAATCCCATATATGCGAATATGTCTTACTTTGGCTTCATTGAACACATATGGGAGTTGGATTACAATATGTTTTGAGAGCTGTGTTCAAATGTGAATGGGTTGACAATAATCTTTGGTTTCTGATTGATGAATTAGGGTTCATGCGGGTGAATTTCAACAAGTTAGGATATAAAGATGAACCTTTTATTTTAGCATCGCAAGCTCAACAAGTGTTTTATGTCAGCGATCCGATTAATATCAATTGGTCTATTGTTCTATTGGTGACGACAAAAATTTGTGTATAACAATGATGATGATGAAGCACTAGATGATGTTGGTGTTGAGGACGACCACTTTCTTCTTGAACATGGAGAACCAATAATAGGGGAAAATACTTCTATAGAGGATGTTGTATATTTTAGAAAAGATCATAATGATGGAATTATTATTAAATCGGAAAAAAATACCAAGGCGAATTGCAAACAAAATTTTATCTAGGAAAAGGAAAAGGTAATATAGACTTAATGATTTCTCGTTATTTTTATTAATAGATAATATTTATATTGTTTTTGTAAATTTAACAATAACATGGATTATATATGTTATATTGCGAGTTAGATGGCATCACTTAGTGATCATGAGATCTAGTGGTCAAGGCAGTAGTCATTGAGGGTTGTCTTTATTATATATGTTTCTAGCTTTAATTTGTAGCTACTTTTGAGTTTCATAATCTAAGTTACTTATTATGTTGTATGATTTGGATATATATTAATTATGTTGTAAGTAATTGTTAGTTTAATATGGTCTTTTGGTGATATGTACATATGTGTGTATCTATATATTGGTTTGTAATGATATATTGGCTGAATTTTGTTGGAATGTATTTTCTGAATTTTGTTGGAAGGGAATGAATTTATAGGTTGTAATTAAAATGGAGAACAAACCAAAATAAAAAAATATTTAAAAAAATTCAGTCGATAGGTAGCGTTTTAGAGAGAAAACGCTAGAAATGAAGTTAAAAAATTCATTCAATACCTAGCGTTTTAAAATTAAAGCGCTAGGAATTGTAAAAAGAGAGCTAGAGGATCCCTAGCGTTTACTGAAAAACGCTAGGAATGGTAGTAAAAAGGTGCTATAGCATCCTAGCGTTTTTACATAAAGCGCTAGGAATGTTAGTAAAAAGGTGCTATAGCATCCTAGCGTTTTTACATAAAGCGCTAGGAATGTTAGTAAAAAGGTGTTATAGCATCCCTAGCGTTTTTACATAAAGCGCTAGGAATGTTAGTAAAAGGTGCTATAGCATCCCTGGCGTTTCTGAAACGCTAGGAATTGTAAAAGACGCTTATAGCATCCTAGCGTTTTTACATAAAGCGCTAGGAATGGTAGTAAAAATTTTAATAGCATCCCTGGCGTTTCTGTAAAAACTAGGAATTGTAGTAAAAATTTTAATAGCATCCCTAGCGTTTTCTTTGGCGCTAGGAATGGTAAACACACTCTGCAGCTAGATGATCCCTAGCGTTTTATGTAAAAACGCTAGGGATGCTATTAAAATTTTTACAAAGCGCGCTCTCATCTCTCCTCACACACTCACGTAGGCGTCTCTTCATCTACCTAACTTCTCTCCACGACCAGAAACCCTCCACGAACAACCCGGAACCCGGAACAACCCACACGAACCCGGAAAAACCCGAACACACTCACGTAGGCGCCTCGTTCATCTACCCTCTTCGTTCATCGTACCGTTGCGAACCTCCACGACCCAGGAAACCCTCTTCGTTCATCTCCACGCCGTACCAGCTCTCCCTCTCTCTCCTTGGTGCTACGACCCATTTGTCTCCTTTTTCTTCACTCTCTCTCCCTTTCAAAAGGTATTTATGCACTCACGTACTCTCCACCTCTCTCTCACTTTGCAATGACTATTTGTTATGGTTTTTATGGTTTGTTATGTATCTTTTGTATGGCTTTCTCTGTTATTTAGCTCAATGTTGTATCTAATTAGTTGTTAGATTAGTCTAGCTTAGATAGCATTATTAACTTGACTAGTGCATGGCTTTCCTAGTGCATGGCTTTCTCTGTTTACTCTAGGTTCTTAGTGCATGGCTTTCCTATATATGTTTACTCTAGGTTATATACTTAGTGCATGGCTTTCCTATGTATGTTTACTCTAGGTTACTTAGTGCATGGCTTTCTCTGTTTAGTGCATGGCTTTCATATATATGTTTACTCTAGGTTATATACTTAGTGCATGGCTTTCACTGTTACTTAGTGCATGGCTTCTTCTATATTTTGTTAAGTGTTTGTTGGTTCTAAACAATTAGAAAGCTAAAACTCACTGAGTCTATTTCATTTGGGTCATTGCAAGTCGGATGGCATCACATAGTGATCACGAGAGTAGTCGAGGTGGTGATGATGGGGTGATAGAAACACAAAGAAGTTCACTCCCGAGGAATTACATCGAAAAAGAATATCGTCCATCGGATAAGTAAAGGACACGAGAAATATAAGGTAAGTTAATTACTAATTATTAATGTTGTTCTCTACCTTTCCAAGTTATCTAATTATTTAATGATTTAATTATTTAAGGTCCGATAGAGTGTTAAAGGTTTGCCAATTGGAGACAACGGCACAAATTTAATTAGCTTTATTGGTACTAAGGTGAAACAAATCTTTCCAATTTCAATAAAAAGTTGGAATGAGAAAGATAATCTGATTTTGCCTAAACTGAAAGATGATTTTTGGTCCTTAATACAGGTATATAATTTTAGACCTCTTTAATAATCTTATTTAGTGAATTTTTAGTTGTATTTATTTAATCCATTTTCATGTATAAGTAGAAACACTTTGATGTCGATGATGCCCGAAGAGATTGGATACTCAAGGAAGCGGGAAGGTTGCATCGGGCATATAGAAGCGATGTGGGAAAAAGTATTCGAAAAAGCGGCTGATGGGACCATCGAGAGAGGAGCCTCAAAGATTGTATGCCGGAATTATAACTAAGGAGGATTGGACCAAATTTGTAGATATACGCACTTCTGAGATCCGGATTTCTGGTTAGTATATTAATTATTTAAGTTATATATATATATATATATATATATATATATATATTTCACAACAAGATATCATTCATTAATGTATACTTATGTTTTTAAATAGAAAAAAAAGCAAAGCCAATAAAGTGAGAGCTTCTAATCCGAAAAGTACCCTTATAGAGGAGGTTCAAGTGGATATCAAATTCTTGAAGAAAGATTGGTAAGACACAATTAGTTTAATTTATTATGATTTAATGAATCTCTTAATTTACAGTTGATTAACAATTATTAAACTTAAATAGTTCTTTGCGAGAGGGAAAGATCCAACTCAAGAATCCCTTGATCGTTGTCTTTATGCAGTTAGAGGCCCGACAAAACAAGGATGGGGAGATTGTGGATCCGAAAACTAAGGAGGTCAAGGACAAAATTGTAAGTATTCCAAAATTCATGTATTGTAATTTTAATTTTATGATTCTTAGCAAGTTGGAATTTGTGTATCGACTATATTTTTTAATCCGTTACTCGATTTTTTTGACACGTGAACATATTTTTTTATTGTCGATTAAATTTCTTTGACACTTGTTTATTATTTTTATCCGTTACTCGATTTTTTTGACACGTGAACATATTTTTTATTGTCGATTAAATTTCTTTGACACTTGTTTATTAATTTTATCCGTTACTCGATTTTTTTGACACGTGGACATATTTTTATTGTCGATTAAATTTCTTTGACACTTGTTTATTATTTTTATCCGTTACTCGATTTTTTTGACACGTGAACATATTTTTATTGTCGATTAAATTTCTTTAACACTTGTTTATTATTTTTATCCGTTACTCGATTTTTTTGACACGTGGACATATTTTTTATTGTCGATTAAATTTCTCTTGACACTTGTTTATTAATTTTATCCGTTATTTATGTTTGTGCATCAACAAAGCATATCACAATCTGTATCACAAGGAGATTTAGCAGTTGTGATGGTCAACAAGATGTCCTTGCTCGTGCCTTGGGAAGGGAAGAGAGACAGTGGTCGGATTAGAGGTTATGGATATGGGATTCCTCCTACAAGCGTGTTTGGGCCAAAGAGCCAAAGCAAGGGGTGCGGGGATTGTAAAGTCATGGCGGCAAAAAGTATGACGAGCTATCCAAGAATGTTCTTTGTGTTAATGGAAGAGAGAGACAGGATGTTTAAGGAGCTCTTGGCACAAAGGATTGGTGCACCATCCCTGCTTTGCACCACCCCTGCTTTGAACCTATTGAGCTCTTTGCACCCCCATAGCGCCCGAGATAGGCTGCACCATCCCTTCACACATGGTATTTAACAAAACTCGGCTGCTTTTTTTGTACATATGTATTTGATAAAATTATCATGTATATTTATTTTTCTTTATAATTGATTTAGGATAAGCTGTGAATGTGAGCTATATATTGCAAACCCACATCGAAAGGTTGCGAGTGGGTTTGATATGTAACCAATTGAGTGCCACTTTGCACAATCGGGCCATGCACGAAAACCATTTGAGAGTTAGGGTAGACTATTCAATAGAGGGTGCGCACCATTGCACCATTCCAATTGCTAATGCGGATATATTTTCTCGTGGATCAAGCACTTAGTACTTTTGTGGCATGGCACGAACAACTTGTCGTTGTAAGTGACAATATTTTTGTTAATAAGTTGATGACTATAATGTGTGTTAACTAACTAATTAATCATTTTTTAATATATACTAGGTACCCCAAGTGTCCCGACCTTCCCTTCAATAAAAGTGTCCCGACCTCCCCCTTCCACTACCAAACTCTCCAGACCATCTACTTCTATCTGGCCCGGTCCAACATGTTGGTCAATTTCCCATTGATGAATTCAGTAGTACATCGATTCTCTAAAGGTCCACATTCAAAAAATGAACCAGGACGACCAAATTTTTTTACCGCCCGATAACATTGTGGGCCTGGAACAGTTGGTAATGATCAACATCGAGGATATGAAAGCTATAGTTGAGATGGATTGGGCCACTGCCACTGATATTAGAGTATACCAGAGGTATGTATTTTTTTACCAAATTTGTACACAATAGTTGTTTATATTAGAGTATATATTAGAGTATATATATGAGGATCGAAAGTTGTATATATATTATTTATAGGTTTTTGTACAATCGTCTTACGGTCCTTCTCAACGGACACAGAAGTATTTCTTCTTGTGTCAGGCGTGTATCGTTGTGTTTAAGCAAGGTATCTGAGGAACGTATTATGGCTATTAAGAGTGAAATACAAAGTTATATCCATTCACGCTTCATGGATGCCAAGCATTTGAAGGCGACTCTTTATTTTTGGCACCACTCAATAATGGGTGAGAAATTTAGTCTTCAATCACTTGTTTAATTATTTTGAGGATTGTATTATAGTGTAAATTAATGTGTACTCATTCGTGATTCATTTACTTGCAGGCAACATTGGGTACTCTTTGCAATAAACCCTAAGCAAAATGTTGTCTACTATCCGGATTCACTTCAAGGCCATTACAAAGTCTACGTGAGACTTCGTAGAATCGGTTGAGAGGTGTGTATGTGTAACCCTCTCATTTTAATTTGTATAATTTAATATATGTATTTTGTTCAACTTAACATATATATATATATATATATATATATGTATGACGTTCTGATGCTTTGAAAGAATACTTGAGATTATCTACGAGTAAAACAAGATGGCTACCCATAATGTAAGCTTTTTAAGAATCATTCTTATAATTTTAATTGAATTTTTGGTCATAAAAATGTGACAATTAAGTTATAATGATCTTTTGCTTTGTAGTGTCCTAAACAACCAAACAACAATGATTGTGGGTACTACGTTATGAGGTTTATGAAAGAGATTATCACTCATGACAAAGTAACAATCCTAACCAAGGTAACTACTTAGATTTCTTTTTTATATTCATATTATAATACTTACTCACATTTAATAAACATTTTAATTCTAATTTTATTTCATTTTATTTTTTGATATTTTCCAAACTTTAAAAATATCCAGAATTACTCTATTTGAACAACTTACACAGATAAGGGGAGTAGTGTGATTTTGTTTCTAGCTTTTTGTAGCAAGTTTTGAGATAATTTCATAATAGTTAGTTGTTGTATATATTGTATTTATATTATGTTGTAAGAACTTCTTAGAATGATATTGGATTGGAAATATTTGATGAATTTTGTTGAATGAATTTTGTTTGAATGATATTGGATTGGAATGTATTTTACGAATTTTGTTGGAAGGGAATGAATTTATAGGTTGTAATTAAAATGGAGAACAAACCAAAATAAAAAAATATTTAAAAAAATTCGGTCAATACCTAGCGTTTTATAGATAAAACGCTAGGAATTGTAAAAGAGGAGCTAGAGGATCCCTGGCGTTTCTGAAAAAACGCTAGGAATGCTAATAAAAGGTGCTATAGTATCCCTAGCGTTTTATGTAAAAACACTAGGAATGGTAGTAAAAGGTGCTATAGCATCCTGGCGTTTCTGACGCTAGGAATGCTAATAAAAGGTGCTATAGCATCCCTAGCGTTTTACATAAAACGCTAGGTATGGTAGTAAAAAGCTATATAGTATCCTAGCGTTTTAATTTAAAGCGCTAGGAATGGTAGTAAAAGAGCTATGGGATCCCTAGCGTTTTTATATAAAGCGCTAGGAATGGTAGTAAAAAGAGCTATGGGATCCCTAGCGTTTCTGTAAACGCTAGGAATTGTAAAAAGTATTTGGGTCAATGGCTAGCGTTTTATATAAAACGCCACGTATGTCTAAAACACGCTGGTCAATGGCTAGCGTTTTTAAAACGCTACTAATGGGGTGTGCGCATTAGTAGCGCTAGACTTCTCTAGCGTTTTAAAACGCTACCAATGCCCAAATGCGCGCTAGCCATCTGTCTGTTTGGCGTAGTGTGAGTCTCGAGGGTGGGCCTAAAAGTACTTTACACCTGGAGAAAGTTTCACCTCCATGCGTATGGTGATTGATAAATAAATTAGCTCAATCAAAATACAAAAACTTAACGTGGAAAACTTCAAAATTAGAGAAAAACTACGAATTAAGCTCATATATATAGTCTTGACCCCCTATTCCTTTACAAAATCGGAATATATATGAGATTTTTTCAAGATGCTCAATTCCAATTAACTTCAACACAATCATTCACGTCTCATACTAAACCCAACAAATATCTAGCCTCCGCAACACCGCATGTGAGAGTGTAACCGTCTAACTATCCTTGTCCCTCACGCGCCATTATATGGAAAAAACCATTTTAAAACTTTTTATTCCCAAATTCAATATAAACTGAATACAAATATGCCAAGCTAATCTAATTTTTTTTCTAGAGGTTGTCAACCCCGCTCCAAAGTTCAGGAGAAATAGGCTTCGATTAATCGAAGTTTAGTCGGAGGAAAGTAAAATTGGGTATTTGTTCCATCAATAATATTCAAGTAGTAGTACTCATTACTTAAATGGTTGATTTTTTTGAGTAAAACTAATTATCAAATATGATTTAAACAAATCAAACATATAGATTTCTAATGAAATCAGATAAAATCAATTTTACTACTCTTGGTTGATTCTAAAATCCGAACACACATGTTCTTAGAATGTGGTTTAGGCCTAACTCAATCCCACAAAACTGACTTGTAAGGTGAGGGATGCCACCCATTTATAAACGCTTTTTTTAGGCCATCGATGTGGGACTCTTAACACATGTAGCATTATTATTTGGCATTGGCAGGTTTGTTACAGAATTAATGTTGATAGAAAACTTGAGAAAGCTGAATATAAAGCCATGCCACGACACACAAGCAAAAGAATAACTATATTTTCAAAGCTGTCTCAATTATTGTTGGCTAGCGCTTCCAACACAACACAACAGAAGTGAAAAGTGAGTGTAGCAGCATATGCGCTTCGTTTCGAGAAATAAGTGGATATCATATGGCTAGTGCGGGGTCAGTTCTTCGCATCGCAGTGGGGACTATGGATTCTCGATCGACATGATTTGTCACGTGATGCGCATATATTTGTTTTCTTTCCCTCTCCTATCTTGGGATTTTCACGTGTGCAAATCCACGAATATGCGTTGAAAAATCTACGAATATGTTAGTAATGAAAATTTATAGAGGATATATAAGAGGAAGGTTTTGTGATATTATTGTATTGTGACAGATAAACCAGTAGTGTTTTGTCTTCGATACTCTGCAATAGAACCAGTTGACAAGAATTTCATGAAGGTGTGGTGAATAACTTCATCTTCTACACTAGACAACTAATTCGCACTTGGGTCAACAATATGTACGAGAGGATCGGAAGCTGTGATATTATTGTATTGTGACAGATAAACCAGTAGTGTTTTGTCTTCGATACTCTGCAATAGAACCAGTTGACAAGAATTTCATGGTGTGGTGAATAACTTCATCTTAATTCGCACTTGGGTCAACAAGTTATTTCATGCATTAGTTAACAAGCTATTTCAAACCAAAACCAATTTGTTAAACGGGTGCATCTATATATTAACTGTAATTATTGAGCCTTTTGCGAAAAACAATTGTTCTCTATATGTATATAGAGGCCGTCTTTGTTAACTTTATACCAAATGCCAATTTTGTGAAAATCACACAAACACACTCACCATACTGCATGGGATAATACGTGCATGCCATGGCCATGCTGCATTACTCAAAAGTAAAAGTGCAGTAAATTAAAGAGAAGACCTAACAAGAACAATTGAAGAGTACAAGTAGGCTAGAGGAAGCTCTATTAGTTTGTCTTCTCTCTGCAGGGAACTTTAATACTAATATCATAGGCCCGTTTGGATAGAACTTATTTTGAGTTTATGAAAAACAACTTATATATGCAAATAAAGAAGATTTATGTAATATTATTCATAAATTTGTCAAGATAATTTATATGGAAAGACAATTTATAGAGATATAAATTTTGTTAGTGAGAACGAACTTATGAATCAACATGAAAATTTATTTGTTTTTCATAAGCTAAAGAAATATAGCTCTAGCCTTCAAAAGCAACTGAGAAAGCTTGTTTTGGATGTTGAGATGTATAACTTGATCAGCACCACCTATAAATTGTTGTCCTATAAACACTGCAGGTACACTTGGGCGACAACCCAGCTGAACCAGTGCTCTTTCAATTTGCTCACCATTTTCCATCTTATCAATCTCAATAACTGTAGAGTTTGCACCAAAGCTGGTTATCAGAGCTTCCATAGAATGCCCCATGCAACAATTGCTCTTGCTGAAGATCACTACTGGCTTCTCAGCAGTTAAAGCTGCCACCATATCCATTGCTACAAAATTAAATAACTAGAAGTTGGTTTAGTTAAGTGTTGAGAAGTTTGCTTTTGCTTTGCTTTGCTCTCAGAAGGTCTATTTATTTTGGGTTCAGATGGTTTATTCTGGTAGATGACACTGGATAGTTGTACATATGTAGAATAACATCTTAACAGAATAAACGTTTTGAAAGTTATGTGTTATCGGTGGATTCTTATTATTCTTTTTCTGATTGCTTAATAGCATATATATGCTTTTACATAGTGAATGAAGAGTAACTTTATTAATTGTTACGGTTCGTTTGTTGTATCCAACCCAAGATCATGGCTATGTTAAACTTGGCTTTGTAATTTGACATTGCTAATCTACTAAGTTCATTTGCGAATTGCATAGTGAAAAATGAAAATCATCTCAGGATAAGGTTATATATGATACTATATCTCATCAAACTCATTTATCATTGGTGTGTTAAAATAAGTGTAGAAATATTTAGCATCCCTTCTCATAGAAATATGATTCATTGATATCAAAAGCTGAGTTGGAAGATGCTGATTTAAAGGTAATCAATCATCCGTGTCATTGTAGCATTTGTTTGTTCTAATTAATTTGGCCCTTTTTTCTTGGTGATGAATTAATGTGGCTCTTGATTGATATCATGAAAATCTACAGTGACCGTATACAAAAGTATAGAACAGAAAACGCAACCTTGGCTTGGATTGGATACCCCACTGAATTTTCCATTTTCCCCACATTGTACTACTCAACAACGACTTATAGCTAGGAGAATAAATTAAAACGAATCACCAAAGTAAACACTAAAAATTCTTTCATAAGTTCAAATCAACTTCTTCACACCCCACAAAGGCGTCCCGCTACCAACGTGATGACCTCTTTGGTGGGTGCTCTGTAAATACATTTGCAAGCATTCAAAAAGCTTTGAGGTCTGTCCTGATCTTGGTGAGTTATTTCTAGCTAGCATGTAAATAGAATGGCTTAGTTTATTTTCCTCATCTGTATATAAACAGATTGTAAGCTCTTTTCAGAGAGTGAATTCATAATAACAAAATTCAGTTACACGATTTTCATCTCTAATCGTTTTTCTCTTGATGAAACTCTCTATAGTTTATGATCATTACAACTTTCATTGGGTCCCTCGCCCCTACAACCTTCTTCTACCCACTCCAAACCTCTGTCCTCTACTATGTGCCACTTTGCCAAACTGCGACAATCGCTCTTCTCAAGTTGACCGAAGCTACCCTTTTCCTACCCCTCTTGTTAAGATCCTGAGTGTATTGTTAATGTTATGTCTCCCCTTACATAAATTTGGATTCGATTTGGGTGTTCGACCCAATCTCACTAATGAATATAGGTCAAACATGAGCAACCAATGGTTAACAAGATGCCAAAATATGATGTGACGCAAGTGGTAGATACTTGAGTCTTTTAACTTATTTACATAATTGGGACTACTTTGATGTAACAAAATACATAATTGGGAACTATATTGAGGTAGAATGAAATTCAGGGACTAAATTATGAATGACTTACATTCCTAAGGACTATTTTGCCTATACACTCCGATCTTTAACGCTGTTATCTCATAGCTAATGTGAGGACCTAATTCACCCACATAATACAAACTTTTTTTTTTGACAAAAACATAAAACAAACTTGAGAACTATATATTTTAACATAAAATGGAATCCACCAAAGTCCATTTAGGAAATTATATAATTCACCCACATAATACCTCTTTCTTAGGCATCTATTTTTGACATGTGTCCTAAGATACTTATCAAGGCACCTTTTATCTCATGCAAAAGTCTAAAATAAAGCTAATCTCAACAAAAAAAAAAGTCTAATAAATTCACAATGATAGGTAACTTTGTCTCCTGTTCTGAACCTATGTAAAAACACGAAAAAGCACATTACAATGTTTCAACAAAAATTCACTGCCGCTTAATTTGTATGTCTATATGTTGGTTATTTTTCACACAATGCCAGCAAATTTTGTCATTATTTTGTGAATAAAAGAAAAGATATTCCCTTGCGATTTGTTGCACTTTAGAAAAGAAAATAAAAAAGAGAAACTGAGAGTATATCATATCGATTAAGATTTGCATCTAATCGGATGTTACTTTTCTTAATTTCTCAGGAATTTCATTACCAGTTAACAATAAAATCACATTGTCATCACATGTAGACATTTTTATTCGTATTCTTCTAGCTAGTAACAGAATTTTCCACGTGGCTTCTTGTCCCAAATTTCGTTGCTTAACATGTTCCATAAATGCGAATAAACGGCTCTAATAACATGATCCTGATAATGTTGTGTTGCCATTTTAACTATAGAAGTGGCTATCTTCAGACTATGGGACTTCAAAAAGGTGCACAAGCATCAAATCGTAATATTATCTTTTCCTCTTTAAATAATAATATTTCAAATTATACTAGCTAGACACTCGGCAGCAAAGTATAAAATCCAAGAGCACTTAGATGAGATGATAATGATCTCTTCCAGCTTGAGCAACGTCTTGAGTTCAAATCCAATTTTGGGAATGCAACAACGTTAAAACTCTTGAGGGATAACTTTGTCGCCAATTGTGGTCCTACTTGACTCGAAAGATTATGCAGTTGCGCATAAATGATATCTAGCTCACACAAAAACAAAAGTATAAAATGCACGTAGAATGAACAAAAGTATAAACTGTAAAGATCTCTTACAGTTTGACCAATGTCTTGGTTTCAAATTCAGTCTTGGGAATGTAACAGCGTTAAAACTCTTGATGAAGAGTTTTGTCACTAATTATAGTCCTACCTGATTTGAAATATCAATCTATACAATTGTGCGTAGATGATATCCCGTCCACACGAAAACAAAAATATAAAATGCACGTAGAATGAAAATTGAGATGGGATAAGCAACATTGATGTTTATAGTTTTCACTACTCTCACTAATTGCATTATATGGACATAAAAAAAAGTAGTATGGCTAATGCAAATTCATCTTGTGCCTAATTGAAAAGGTGAAAATTAAAAAAATCACTTTTTTTTTCGTACTTCTTTCAACCCTAGAGTTACTCACTGAACACCCCCATAAAGTGGTGAAAAGATTAAGATGCCCATAATGAAATCTATGATTTCTATTTTTTTAAAACATTAAATACGGTTCGACGTACGCTTAGCCGAATCGGTTCGAATTTTAATGCACCAAATGTGTTAATTTCGAAGCACGGCAGGCCGAACCAATTTGAAACATAGTCGGCCGAACCATATATTTGATTGTCCAAAAAGGAAAGATTGAAGTGATGTGCTGATAAATTATACTAGTCTTTATTGATGTGCAGACAAGTGATGTGCTGATAAATTATGACTCATCACGTCACAGTAGGCTTCAATAAAGGCTACCAATTTTTTGAAAAAACTATTAAAGTACAAATCACATCACTTGCCTTCAAGCTATAAAATACCGAAACACGCTTGATGAACAACAGTGGGGTTCGGTGGCACCTCGTCCAATCGGTTTCGGACGATTGTGCTCTGAACTAGTTAAAATATATTTTGATGGATTTTTTTTTCATATGAGGATATTTTGAGAATATTTAAGGATTAGGGGTGTCTATTGAGTAGCTAGAGGGTTGGAAGAAGTATCGGTCTTTTTTTGGTTCAACAATTTTTTTTTGGGTTTTTTTTATACCCCCACCAAATCCCCTTATACCCCCACAATAAAGTGAAACCCCAAAATACCCTTGACAAAACGTTTTTTTTTAATTTTTTTTGCACCAATCGTATATATTTTTTTTTTAACATATATACGACCCTAAATATTGGCCATCGTATATACACCCACAAGGCGTATATACGATTGATGTGGGGTTGGCTAATCGTATATACGCCTGGGGGTGTATATACGATGACCAATAATTTAGGGTTGTATATATGTTCATTTGAACATATATTTGAACATATATATTGTAACACCCCCTTCTATCTAGTCTATTATTTTAATAAATTCGAAAATCAGAGTCTACGAAAAACCTTTAGTGCGACCACGTGAGGGTGCCACATTCAAACAACCACATTAAACTCCAAATAATAATTAAAATAACTCCAAAAAGGTGATACATAGCACCATAAATCCGTCACGAGGATAGAGATCGTAGCAAATGAAAATAACAACGAAAAATCTGAATCTGATTATCCAAGGAAAAGTTAAATCGTAACATAAGCGACAAAATCTAGCTATCCCTCCCGGTGCACTACGATCGGTGACGACGACAAATACTAGCGAGAAGGTGCTCACGTCACCTTGATCGGCCATCACACTGCGTTGATTGCCACATAGGAGCAACATTCCAAGCAGAAAGGGTGAGTCTCATTTCATAGAAAATAGTAAGTAAAACAAGCAACTCAATAAGATAAGCATTAGCACCCAAAACCATACAATCCAAACAATTTCATCAATAGTCATACACACCCAAACAACCACCAGAAAATGTATGCAAGTGCATGAGATGCAGCCCAACGCCAAGGGCATATGCATGTGGATCCATCACCAAAAAGGCCCAGAGGGCATTCACCAATCACCAAAAGGCCCGAAGGCATTCACCGTTCACCAAAAGGCCCGAAGGCATTCACCAAAATATTTTATGAGGCCGAGGCCTATTCACCAAAAATAATGCACATGCCTATGCAACGCATGACTATGCAACACCACGCCAAAACAACACCAAGAATAGCACATAGAGTACTCACCATTAATTTTATTTGTACCCCATTCACCAAGAGAGGTCATAAACCCTCAATCACCCAGAATGAACTCACTGTTAATCCCATCACCATTTAAGACAGCCACAATAGCTACACGCAACACCAAAAGGGACTAAAAGAGCACCTAGGACCAAACGCACCACCCAAGGACCACTTGGACACATAGGGACCATTTTGACGCCGTATTGATTAATTTAGCACCTAGGGGCTATTTCGACACCATAATAATCATTTTAGCATCTAGGGACTAATTTGGCTCTCACCTAGGCACCCTTGCACTCCTAGGCGCCAAAACAGGCACACGGGGCAGCCAAATGGCGCCCATACCCTATTCACCCACCCAACCAGCAACACGCAGACTAGAACACACCCCCAGGCGCCATTTTCAGGGGAATTTGGCGCCCCTCCCTGCCTGCACAAACACACACAGACACACACAAGAGCACACACCAAGCGCCATTTTCAGGGGAATTTGGCGCCCCCTCCCTGTCTGCCCTGCACACACACCAGAATACACACCAGAATACTCCCCAGGCGCCATTTTCAGGGGAATTTGGCGCCCCCTCCCTGTCTGCCTGCACAAACACACACAGACACACACATAATGCACTCCAGGCGCCATTTTCAGGGGAATTTGGCGCCCCCTCCCTGTCTGCCTGCACAAACACACACAGACACACACAGAATGCACTCAGGCGCCATTTTGGGAATTGGCGCCCCCTCTCTGCTGCTGCACAAACACACAGACACACACAGAATGCACTCCAGGCGCCATTTTCAGGGGAATTTGGCGCCCCCTCCCTGTCTGCCTGCACAAACACACACAGACACACACAGAATGCACTCCAGGCGCCATTTTCAGGGGAATTTGGCGCCCCCTCCCTGTTATTTTCATTAAGGCCCTGCTGTTAACATACCACTACTCCTCAATAAATTCCTTAATTCAATTATTACACCAATTTCCCTTCAATTACATATCCTTCCCACTCCATTTGCTAAGTCAGTCAACACTAGCATATATTAACCCAAGTATATATATATATATTCAGCCCACTCATCACTAAATCAATCAACATAACCTATACTAATTCAATCATATATATATTTGTTCAGCCCACTCATCACTAAATCAATTAACATAACATAAATCACTTCAATCATCACATAAACACTCAATTCCATGACATATTTAGTACATTCGTCACCCAAATCAATCGAATTAACGTATAAGAATCCAGTCAACATATCCTAACACTCAAATCCTATGGTTCCAAGTTTTATAAACTATTGGCTATGAAAAGGAAACTCCCCTTACCTTGAAAGCGCCAAAAGAATTCGAAATCACCACCAAAGGAACAACTAACAGCAGCTCCTCCTTTTTCCTCCTTCGCAACGTGAGCGCACCCTTGAGCAACAGAGGAACAGCAGCGATGGAAATAAGGGAGTGAAGGCTTCAACATACAAAAGAGGAGAATAATTGGAAGAGAAAGGATCAAGAACCCTTACCTTGAGTAACTTGTGAAGCCTCCTTCTTTCTCCTTCCTTCTTACGGCGCGCTGCACTTCCTTATTCTCACGGTTCCTCTTTTCCTTTTTTTTTCTTTTTGTTTTCTTTGATGGAATGATACTATCCTTAGAGACCCACTTAGGTTATTGATGGGAATTGGGCCAACTAATGGGTTTGGGCCCTATTCACACCACTCCTTTTTAATTCTATTCACCTCCTGAAATAAAATAACTCCTAGTTAATTTAATTTATTTAAATGATTATTGTAAACCACTAATAACTTAATTAAAAAATTAATTAAATTATTTCGGGGTGTTACATATATGATCCCTATGGTATTTTTATTTTTTTTAGTCAAATAAAAAATAATTAAGGCTACACACTATATAAAAATTAATATAGTGTATAGTTCGTTAAAATGTGACGATGTTAGACGTCGAACGAATAATTTAGGCTAAAAAATAGGTTTTCAGGCAACCTACTCCGATCATAATGAAACCACAACCATTAAATCCGAAAAAAATCACCGAGCATGACACCCGTAGAAGGAACTTTGTACGGGACTACGGCCTCAAAATCTCAAATTTCATCGTTTACTATTTTTTATTAAATTTTTTAATTTTTCATAGTCTCCAAAAAATCTAAAAAATTTTGGATAGACTTATTTTGGTTTTGTTAGATTTTTAGTGGTGTTTTTATAGTTTTTTTATTAATTTTGACTCTTTAACGAATTTTTAGTAGCATTTTTATAACATTTTAAAAAAAAAACAAATTATTTTAAAAAAATAAAATAGCCATCGTATATACGTTTTGAGTACGTATATACGATTGGACATAAAATAGCCATCGTATATACGTACTCAAAACGTATATACGATTTGTTTTGTTTTAAAATTAGTTTTCAATGGGTATTTTGGGGTTTCACTTTATTGTGGGGGTATAAGGGGATATGGTGGGGGTATAAAAAAAACACCCTTTTTTTATCAACTTTTTGTTCAACAATTGAAGGACTTTGCTTTTCCCACACCCCCTCCTACTCAAAACACACCCCATAAGGTTGTGAAAAGACCAAAAGGCCAACCAAAACGTCTTTTTTTTCAAGAAATTTCACGTGTTCGAACACGGGCATTCGAACCCGTTCGAACGATATTGTTCGCGTGAGTTAAATATTGACTTCACACCCTCTTGTGCGTAATTTCACCTGTTCAAACGAGATCATTCGAACGTGTTCGCATAACCTTGTTCGAACGACATCGTTCGCGTGAGTTAAATATTGACTTCACACCCTGTTGTGCGTAATTTCACATGTTCGAACGAGGTCATTCGAACTTGTTCGAACAAGGTCGTTCGAATCGTCGTTAAACACGTCCTCACAACGTTTCACGCGAGGTTATTTTTGGAATAAAATTTATTAAGGGGTGTGAAAGAGTAGGAGGGGAGTGGGAAAAGCAAAACCCCAATAGAAAGGCCACTGAATCGAAACAACCCCAAGCCTGAAAAACCGCCCTTTGGGCTGAACAGCAGAAGTCTGAGACAAGATTCGAATATAAGAGGAATTCTGTTTTGCGCACCTACTATTTCTTATACGCCCACTCACGTTTTTTTTCTTTCATTAGAAACTAATTTTTTAAAAGTAATATCTTTTCACGTGTAAAACGAGGGGCAGACGTATGCCTATATCAGTGGTCAGTTGCACGCCTAAAAAAATATATAAATGCATTTATTTTATTGTAAAAGTACATTCTTCAATTTAACAATTTGCACTCAAACCCCTACATTTAATTTATTGCGCGCGAAACAATGACATTATATCACTCAATTTATATGGATGAACGTCTGTATCGTTGAAAAACATGACATCCGTAAGAGATGAGAGGGAAAAGCTCTAAACGTCTATTATATTGAAAGTAGTGAAATATTATAAAATGAGAAGAGTTAATTACAAATAGATCTAACATTTACCTTATATACTAACCAACTAATGAGCGTTACTATCTTTTTTTTTTAGTCAAAATGAGTGTTACTATCTAAATGAGTCTTACTAATCAACTAATGGGCCTTAATAACTATATATACTAACTAGTGGGTCTTACTATCCATATTTCAACAAGTCTAGTGACTTATATTTGTGTACTCCCTCCGGTCTCTTTTATAAGTAAAATTAACAACTTTCATGGTGATTAAGAAAATTAGTTAAGTGCAACTAATTGTCTAGTTTTCATACAAAAAATTAACCAATTTTACCTAATTAACCTTTTTAAACATTTATTGAAAAGAACTTTTTATTGGACTTTAATGTCAACCACTCAATTAAATGAAAGATAAATATGGAACAATAACATTAAATATGGAAAAAAATAGTTAACTTTTGCTTATAAAGAGACCAAAATTTGAACTATATTTTTTGCTTATAAAAGAGACTGGAAAGAGTATTCGATAATATCAATAATAATATTATTACTCCACAATTTCTAAATATAAAATCTAGTTGAGAATAGTGATAATTAGTGGTTGGTAATTTATTTAGAAAAAATGTAATTCTACGTTCCTTAAAAGTGTGTTTGGATGAAGTATTTTATAGAAGTAATATACTTTTTGAGGAGAATTAAAATATTTGAAGTTCTAAGTTTAAACGTGGCCGGGAGAGGCTTTTTTGGTGAAATGGAAGATATGAACAACTCAAGAAAATGAACAAAACAATAACACGTACGTAATTTTCAGTGTATATAGTATCTAATATCTATGTATCTAATATAATCTAATCTATCTATCTATCTAATCTATTTAATAAAAGAAATCTATCTATTTAATAAAAGAAATCACTTGCAAAAAGACAATTATAGGCATCCTAATTATTTGACACATCACCACTTTTGTGGTCAATAATGTCTTTACATTTTATTTTTATTTTCTCTTTCTTTCTTTCTTTTTTGAATCTCACATTTTCAATACTTCTCAATTTTTCACACATTTTATTTGTGGCCCCCACACCATTTATAGTAAATATGAGTAAATTGTAGATCATATTATATTATTATAACATATTAAAAAAATATTGGGAAAAGAAAGAATTTTAAATAAATGGTGTGGGGGCTACAAATAAAATGTGTGAAAAATTGAGAAGTATTGAAAATGTGAGATTCAAAAAAGAAAGAAAGAAAGAGAAAATAAAAATAAAATGTAAAGACATTATTGACCACAAAAGTGGTGATGTGTCAAATAATTAGGATGCCTATAATTGTCTTTTTGCAAGTGATTTCTTTTATTAAATAGATAGACTACACTTAAAATTTCATCTTTAGACTATCAATTTATTTGACACCTAGATAGCTTAATTTAATGAGAAATGATACAATGGTAATTGGACTAAAATTTAAATATTTTTTCACACATATCCATGTTCACTAAATAATAGAAGAACAATTATTTTTTGACAGTAAAAATTATAAAATTAAAAAAACTACTATAAAAAATTAGTGACAAATATTTGTTCCATATTTTTTAAAGACTACTATAAACCTACTATATAAAAAATACGGGATTAATATTTGTCATTGATAAACCTGCTATTTAAAAAAAACAAGGCTTCCGTAAAAAAAACAAGAAGGTTTAATGAGAATTTAAACTACTGATTAATATTTAAAACAAATATTTCTTATTGATAATCTACTATATCTCTTTTACTATCTGCTATAATCTACTAATCAACTAAATAATCAGTTGAAACTACGAGATAACAACACTAATATATAAAAAAACGGGATAACTGCATTGATATATAAAAAACACGGGATTAATATTTGTCATTGATAATTAAATTTTTTGAATACTACTACAAACCTACTATCTAAAAAACAATAAGACTTAATTACTATTTAAACTATTTATTAATATGTAAAACAAATATTTCTTATTGATAATCTACTATCTATCTTTTACTATCTACTATAATCTACTAATCTACTAAAATAATCAAATGAAATTACGAGATAACTGCACTGTAATATAAAAAACACGAGATAGCTGCATTGATATATAAAAACATGGGATTAATGTTTGCCTTTGATAATTATAAGGTTTGAAGACTACTATAAACCTACTATATAAAAAACAAGAAGACTTAATAACTATTTAAACTACTGATTAATATTTAAAACACACATGACAAATATTTGTCACTAATGCCTAAAAAAATGGAAATAATTGTCACTGATATATAAAAAAAACGGGATAAATATTTTTTATTGATGCTCTCCTATCTATTATAATATACTAATCAACTAAAATAATCAATTGAAACTATGTGATAATTGCACTGACATATAAAAAAACACGGGATAACTTCACCGATATATAAAAAATATGAGATAACTGCAATGATGCACTAATATATAAAAAACATGGGATAACAACACTGATTTATAAAAAAAAGGGATAAATGCACAGAATATTTGTAAATGATACTTTTATATTTTTAGATTTTAATATTTATCTATTTTTTATTTGAGACTCCTTTTTATCTCCTTAAATTTGTCTTTATTTTCACGGGGTAATATTCAGATTATTTAAATTTTGATTAACTTCATTCATAAAAAAAACATGACAGCACCCGTGCGTATGCACGTGTATCCTACTAGTATCTATTTAATAAAATACACAACTTACAAAATGACAATTATAGACATCTTCATTTTTTGACACATCATCACTTATTTATCATTTTCCCACTCTCTCTCTTTCAATCTCACATTTCCCAATATGTCTCACACTCTTACGTTTTCTTCTTACACTCTCTTTCATCCTTTTTTCTTTTTACTTTACTTTTATTTTTCTCATAAACAATTATTCTATTTCTCTTATCACTCTACTTTTATTTTTTTAACTAAAAATATAAAAAATAAGAAAATTTAATGACTATTTAAACTACTGATTAATATTTAAAACAAATATTTCTTATTGATAATCTACTATCTCTATTTTACTATCTACTATAATATACTAATCAACTAATAATCAATTGAAACTACGAGATAACTGCACTGATATATAAAAACACGGGATAACTATAGTGATATATAAAAATGCACCGAATCAATATTTGTCATTGATAATTAGAATTTTTGAAGACTACTATAAATAAACCTACTATGTGAATAATTAAGAAGGCTTAATGACTAATCTAAACTACTAATTAATTAATATATAAAACAAATGTTTCTTATTGGTAGTTTACTATCTAGCTTTTGTTATTTACTATAATCTATTAATCAAATAAAATAATCAATTGAAATTACAAGCTAACTGTACTGATATATAAAAAAACACAGAATAACTGCAGTGAAAGTTAAAATTTTTAAAGACTACTATAACCTACTATGTAAAAAAACAAGAAGGCTTAAAGGCTATTTAAACTACTATAAAACATATTTCTTATTGATAATTTACTATGTAATTTTTAGTATCTACTAATCAACTAAAATAATCAATTAAAACTACGAGATAACTGCACTGATATATAAGAAAACACGGGGTAACTGTAGTGATATATGAAAAAACACGAGATTAATATTTGCCATTGATAATCATAATTTTTTTAAGGCTTAATGACTATTTAAACTGATTAATGTTTAAAGCACACGTCACAAGTATTTGTCACTAATACCTAAAAAGGACAAATAATTGTCACTGATATATAAAAAACACAAAATAAATATTTCTTATGGATAATCTACTATTTATCTTTTACTATCTACTATAATCTACTAATCAACTCAAATAATCAATTGAAACAATGAGATGACTGCATTGATACATAAAAAACAAACACGAGATAACTGCACTGATATATAAGAAAACACGGGATAACTACATTCATATATAAAAATACACGAGATTAATATTTTCCATTGATAATTATAATTTTTTAAGGCTTAATGACTATTTAAACTGATTAATGTTTAAAGCACATGTGACAAATATTTGTGACTAATACCTAAAAAGTACAAATAATTGTCACTGATATATAAAAAAAACACGAAATAAATATTTCTTATGGATAATGTACTATCTATCTTTTACTATCTACTATAATATATCTACTAATCAACTCAAATAATCAATTGAAACAATGAGATGACTGCATTGATACATAAAAAACAAACACGGGATAACTGCACTGATATATAAGAAAACACGGGATAAATGCATCCATATATAAAAATACACGAGATTGATATTTTCCATTGATAATTATAATTTTTTAAGGCTTAATCACAATTTAAACTGATTAATATTTAAAACACACGTGACAAATATTTGTCACTAATACCTAAAAAGCACAAATAATTGTCACTGATATATAAAAAAACACGAAATAAATATTTCTTATTTATAATATACTATCTACTACAATCTACTAATCAACTCAAATAACCAATTGAAACTATGAGATAACTGTACTGATACATAAAAAACAAATACCGGATAACTGCACTGATATATATAAAAAATACGGGAATAACTGCAATGATATATATAAAACATGGGATAGCTGCACTGATATATAAAAAAATACGGGATAACAACACTGATATATAAAAAACACTATACTAACATATTAAAAACATGGGATAAATGCAAAATTATTTTAAAATGATACTTTTACATTTCTAGATTTTAATACTTATCTATTATTTTATTTGAAACTAGTGATCATCACTAAGCAAAATGTTTAGTGATGTAAGCCTTAGCCCTTTTTATCTACTTTTTTTAGATAAGCTTTTTTGATCTACTTTAAATATTTGTCTTTATTTTCATGGGATAATATTCAGACTATTTAATACTTTCTAAGTTCATTCATGAAAAAGAAGCACATGATAAGACTCCGTCATGTGTGCACTAAAGATATCTACTGGTTACATCTTATAACAAAAAAAGTGCTGACATGATAAGAAAAGTATGAAACAAAAAAGTAAAAGTTAAGCTTCTAATAGAGATGGACCTCTGCGACTTTATTTTAGCAAGATAACTATATATATATATATATATATATATATATATATATATATACTAATGTATATATATATATATATATATATATATATATATATATATATATATATATATATATATATATATATATATATATATATACTTCAAAACTCTTATTCAACTCAAATCCATATAGCTCTGGCATTCATGAGCATTGGTACTAACTGATTTCGAAGATGGAGGCTCATAATTCTTTTAGAGCCACCAACAAATTGTTTCCCTATAAAAACAGCTGGTACACTTGGTTGACACCCCATTTGAATCAGTGCTCTTTCAATCTGTGGTCCATTTGTCATCTCATCAAGCTCATAAACTGTTGGATTTGCTCCAAAGTTTCTTATCAGTGAAGTGATGGAATGACTCACACAACAACTACTCTTGCTGAATATCACCACTGGTTTATCACTCACCATACTTGTTATCATCTCCATTATTAAATAATGTAGCTAGCTGAAGCAATATAGCAATGCTATTAATATATATTGATTGATATGTATGTAGATGAGTTTTGACATGTGGAAATTGGGCTCCGTTAAAGGGGTATATATAGGTTGGTTTCATAGTGGTGGGGATTGCATTGTTGCCTCATATGTCTTAATAGTTAAAGAATAAGATAGTAAGAGAAAATTTCAGAGGATTCCTGAAACTGACTACAATTGCATATATGTTCCATTCATATATAACAAGTTGCATATATAGTAAATCTAATGAATCAAATACTTTCTTCAAGATAAGATTCTTATATAGGTCAGTCACGTACATGAGGCATTTTTTCTTGTCCATATCTGCCTATCTAATTACGCACATTACATAATATGGTTTGCAATGTGTATTGTGAAAATTACAGATGTGGCAGAAAACTCTAGCTGGTCTAAATGTTTTTCAACTCCATATATAGGGTTAATCAACTCTCAGCTTATTAGTGGATTTTTGTTTAAGTTAAGACAAACTTAGCTTCTAAGAGTTTGAAACTAGAGATTTTGGTTTGATTTAACTGATGATAATGCTTCAAACACAAAAAGAGAAGATTTTTATTGGATTAATTAAGTGGATGGAGGCTAGCTACAACGAATTGGGGGAGTTGGGACTGTAAAATTCTACACTTTAACTTGTAAACATTTGTTATGCTGTTCATTTATGAAACCAATGTTTTTTCATAATTATTGTGATTTTTTTTTGTTATTATAGTTATAAATGAGCATTTGGCCAACTTAAATCAACTATATTTTCATGTTCAGTAGATATTAAATTATTAATGCATGGTTTGATATAAGAGCACTTGGATATATCGTGTAAAAACACTTTCAGATTGAATCAAATTTCGGGTCAACCAAAATTGTTCAATCGGATAAAATCGTAAGATTAATTCTAAGAGTTTTGTTCTTGTGTATGTATGACTTTCGTAACGGAGAGAATGATCAACCAAAGGAAAAAGCGCGTCTTTGTTCCTTAAAAACTAGCGATTTATAACGATTTCGCATAAAAAGCTGTTTCGGCGTTTGGCGCCTAAGCGGCGTCGTTGTCGCTCCAGATTTAATGCTGGCGAAGCGCCGCAAGTGGCGCCTAAGTCACGCTCCATGCGCCAATTATCTTGCAAAATAGCGCCGCTTCATGCGACGGTGGCGCCACCTCTTGCAAAATCGTAGCCGCTTAAGCTAAGCGCCAAGCCGCATTGATAAAGCGCATACATCTCATTTTATTACATTAAAACAAGCGTGCACTCTTATTTTAACATAATCATGAGATCAATTACACTAAAATATCCAACAATCCTCCCCTATTTTAGTGTAATTACCGATCAAATTATCAAAGTCATAGCATACTACAAACTATTGCATAAATGAAATATCGTGACGATTGAATTTCATCTTAGCTTATTACACATTTCAAATATTCGAATATTCTTGAGTATTCAAGTTGAGACACCGCTACACCTTTATTAGGTAATAACTTGGGTTAGGATCAATGGGAGTACTTTGGAGAACAATCTTTAAAATTAAATTTCTCCAATATCTTCTCAATATAATGTGATTGAGAGATGGAGATACCATTGTTTCCCGTTTGATCTTTATTCCTAAGATCACATCCGCCTCCCCATGTCTTTCATATCAAACTTAGAAGACAAAAATGCCTTAGTTTCATCAACTTGACCTTGAGTGTACCAAAGATCAACATGTCGAGTCTACATACAAACAAATGATAACTCCTTTGCCATGAGTATCAAACTTGTTGTATAGACATTTATCTGCTTGGTTTAGAAACAAAACCACTAGATAGCACACCTCATCAAATTTTTGATGCCATTGTTTAGGTGCTTGTTTTCAAGCCATAAAGAGATTTCATCGCTTTTGCACACTTATTTTCATTTCTCGGCATAACAAACCCCTTGAGTTGCTTCATGTATATCTCTTCATCAATTCACCATTTAAGAATGCGGTTTTTCACATCCATTTGGTGAATCACTCGATTGTGGATAGCACAAGTGCTAATGATCTAATGGTGGATATCCTAGCAGCGAGAGCATATGTATCGAAAAATCAATACCCTCCTTTTGCACTAAAGCCTTGGATCACCAATCGGCTTTGTACTTGTCTCTGATACCATCCACTTTCATCTTTCTCCTAAAGATCATCTTACATCCTAATGGTTTACATCCGGAGGTAAGTCAACCAATTTCAGTATTATTTTGCAAGATGGAGTCCATCTCACTTTGGATTGCTTCTTTCCGAATCGCAACATCCGGAAGCCATTGCTTCACTAAAAGTCTTTGGATCTTCCTCAACATTGAGGCAATATTGATATTGAAATTCAACATCATTCCTTGACCCTTCAACCAAATAAAGTTGAAAGTCATCACCAAATGACTTAGCCTTCGTACTCTTCTCTTTCTCATTGTTGCTAGTTGAAGGTATATCCTCATTATTAAGCGCGAGACTTTCGACATGGAATTCATGTCCTTTGGCCTAGGTATAGATGTAAACCTTTGTTCATCAAAGATTGCATCCCGTGACTCTATGACCGAGAGTTCACAAACAATGAATCATTAGATTCTAGCACATAGAATCTATATGCTTTAGAATGCTCAAGCATATCCAATAAATATGCGATCTATACCTCTTTCACCTAAGGTTTTCCTTTTAGGTTACGTAAGTCCATACCAATTTACATCCCCAAACTTTGAGATAACTCAAATTTGGTGTCTTTTTGTGCCAAAGTTCATATGGGGTAACCTTATTCCTTTTGTTAGGAATTATGTTCAACAAGTAACAGGCTGTCAACATAGCCTCACCCCAAAATCCTTCACTTAGACTGAATAGGATAACATAGAATTCACCATTTCTTTCAAGGTTCTATTCTTCCTTTCGACTACACCATTACATTTGTGGTGTATAGGGAGCTGTAGTTTGATGTATTATTAGGTAGATTGAAAATAAGCAGGATCATAATACTCACCTCCCCTATCCGTCTGAAGAGTTTTGATCAACCCATTTTGATGAAGTTCTACCTCATTCTTATAGATTTTGAATTTCTCAAGAGCTTCATCTTTTGTAGTTAATAAATATACATAACAATACCTAGATGCATCATCAATAGGAACGTAACAATATATTTTTATGACCTAATGATGGGGTAGCATTCAAATCGCACAAGTCACTATGAATAAGGTCTAAAACTTTAGTTTCACTCTTAGCATCCTTAAAAGGTTTCCTAGTGATCTTAGTCAACATGCAAGTTTTGCATTTTTCAATGTTCATATCAAAAGGAGGAATCATACTTGTTTTTGACATATCTTTTAATCTTTTGTAATGAACATGTCCTAATCTAGCATGCCAAATTTACGATTTTGTCACATTAGTTATAGAACTACTCGAGGCCATATAAAAGCGATTCATGAGCAAAAGGAACATCAATGTTTAATTTAAACATTCCATTACAACGATAACCAAATCCAACAAAAGAACCATGTCTTGACAAGATGTACTTGTGTCACTTTCAAGTACTTGCTTGAAACCACAATTATTTAAAACCATACCGGACAATAAGTTCTTACGGATACGTGTACAAATAAGACATTATCCAAATACAAACTTTTTAGAAGTAAAAACTAAAATTACACAACCTATTCCTAGGATTGGTTCGGTCGCAACATAACATTGCCCATCTTCACAATAGAGCCATCATCAATTGGTCTAAATTTCTTGAACCAACGGCGATCTTTGCACACATGGCTTGTTGCTCGAATCAAACCACCAAGCAACGTCATCATCTCGCACATAGAATGCCTCGATATTAGTGATACATAATTTGAATCGTATTCGAATTAAAATTATTCACAACAATCGACCTTGTTGCTTTTTCAGGATCATTCGATCCACTTGGACCGACCTTGTTCTTTTCTTTGAACACCGTGATCCCTCTTTAGATGACCAGTTTCCCACACTTCCAAAGATGACAATTTTGTGCATTTGTTTGGACCTTTGTTCTTATTTCCTTGAAACTTTCGTTTCTTACCTTTACCATTGTAATTTTGCTTAATCTGTTCCACCTTCCTCTACCATATTAACGGAAGAGGAACTGCTGCATTTTTCTCATTTATCTTGTCATTTTCCGAGCCCTCGGTGACTCCTCAATCATGAAATGACTACAGAGTTGAACGAGTCAACTCTTCCTTCTTATGCTTCAAGGTGTGCTTGAAGTCTTTCCAAGAAGAAGGCGGTTTATCAATTATTGATGAAAGCGCAATGGATTCATCCATTTTCAAATCATGTTGAGTAGCCCGACCCAAAATTCGCAGATTCATTATATTGTTCCATAATGAGGCCTTGAATCAACCATTTTGTAATTAAAGAAATTACTAACGAAATTTATTACTTGAAGCATCTTACGCCATATATTTGGTCTCGAAGAGTCCCATAGTTCTTAGCAGATTCAACATTTTGATAAATATCAAAGAGAAGTCGAGACATACCATTGAGAATGTGTCCACGACAAATGTAATCATCGTTTTCCCATTTTTGACGCTTCCTTGTTTGATCCGAGTTTTGGTTTCGGATATGCGGCAGATCGGAGTACTCAAAGACATACACCACCTTCAATGTTGTCAAGAGAAAGTGCATCTTTTTCGCCATCTTACAAGTCTCGCCTTCAAACTTGTCCAATTTCGCAAACTTGCTTGTCATCTTGAATTATCGTTCGTCATTTGAATAATTTGATTCAATCTTTTGTTGGGGATTTGATAATTCAAGATGAACAAAATGACAATACTTGGATAAATCGAAGTCGTGTAAAAACACTTTCAGATTGAATCAAATTTCGGGGTTCAACCAAAATTGTTCAATCGGATAAAATCAGAAGATTAATTCTAAGAGTTTTGTTCTTGTGTATGTTCTTGTTCTATGACTTTCAGAACCAGAGAGAATGATCAACCAAAGGAAAAAAGCGTCTTTGTTCCTTAAAAAAACTAGCGATTTATAACGATTTCGCATGATAAAAGCTGTTTCAGCGTTTAGCGCGCTAAGCGGCGCGATCGTTGTCGCTCCATGCGCAGATTTCGCTAACTGAGAAAGCGCCGCTAAGTGGCGCTAAGTCACGCTCCATGCGCCAATGGACAGAAACTTCTGCCAATCTTGCAAAATCGCCGCTAAAAGCCGCCGCCATGCGACGGCGGTGAGGCGCCACCTCTGCAAAATCAGCCGCTAATCGCCGCTTCGCGACAATGCGGCGGCGGTACCAAGATAAATCGCATACATCTCATTTTATTACATTAAAACAAGCGTGCACTCTTATTTTAACATAATCATGAGATCAATTACACTAAAATATCCAACAGATATGACAAAAACTCGATAACCACACGGGGCAAAGTCAAGTAATTGTGTAAATTTATATTATAAATGGCAAAGACACAGTAACCCACAAAAAAAGAATGGCAAAAGCGGTTGAAGAAAATAGAAAAGTAGAAAATTAAGGAATGAGAATATATATATATATACGGAAGAGCGTATGAAGGACACTATATCAGAAGCTGAAGACGGTTTTCAGCATACAGGCCTGGTAGATATGATTCTTCACTTTCTGGTAGTTGCGATTTCATATTATTATGCTTAAATTTCAAATTTAAAACTTATCCTTCATAATATTCCATGATTATTTGTAGTCTCTGAGCCACTCAAACTCACACACGTTTAAACGTGTTGAAATGCATGTGGCTCAAAATGTTAGATTATATATCGTCGGTTCACTCTTTTGGAATCTTAAGAGCGTTTATAATGTCAGTGTATTCTGAGAGCGGAATCTAGTATTTAATCTTCACGTTTAAAAATTCAGGTTAAAATGTCAGTGGTGAATCTGCATATATTTTTTTATCAGTGGGAAAACAAAAAATGAATCTGCATATATATGATATCTATCTATCAGCCATCAGGCATCAGCTATTGCTATAATAAGTAATTCATTAAAATAAAAAAAAACTAATGCTTTAATATAATCTCATGGATTGAGCATTATTACTATCTTAAACATGTATGCGGCTTGGCATGCATGTTAAATTTGGAGGGAATAATTTTTTGGTCAATTGGCTTCTAATTTTTTGGCCAATTGACTTTTTTTTTTCACTTTGATTTTTTTTCCCTTTTTTTTACTTTTTTTTGTTACCATCTCATTAGTGGGCAGTTTTCAACGACTTTATCGATGACAACATCGGGGAAGTTGGCTGGCCACGAGTACTCGGTTTTGTTGGCGTGTGTGGTTATATCCTCCCAACAGAGTTTTACCGATGACTAATCTACATTTTTTTATATTTTAAAGTGGGATGTTAAATAGTGTGCTTTAGTGTATTTGATGGGGACGAAATTATTTTGTAGGAAAAACGCCTAACGTGAAATGTTAGACAGTGTGTTTTGGGTTACTTTAATATTCAGATAATTTTTTAACTATTGAAATACTTCGTTCGTCAATAATCTATTTGATGGAAAAACAATTTGATGGCAAAATACATAAAGTGTGATTCTAGGCAGTGTGTTTTGGGGTACTTTAGAATCTTGAAAAAAAATTACATGTCCAAATTGGTATTTTCTTCTTTATTTAAATAATTTCACATCAAGAAGTATTAGAAGCATAATTAAATTGATATTTACTTTTAAATCAATCTATACATGAGACCTACGTACGTGTTTCACTTTTTAATTATATGGTGTCTTATTTTCTCTTTAATTATGAGTTAAGTTTTCATGTGTACATTTTTTGGGTATAAACTGGGTATCCTCTACGCGCAACTCTAGAGACTAATCTCTCGAACCGGTAAGACGGTATTATGGGTTAAGTTTTTATGGTTACATTTGATGAATATGGTTAATATTATTATAGGTTGTTGTTTATTTTACAACTTTAAACTGATTGTGTTATGAATTCATCTAATATGTATGATTAGACTGTTGTTTATGCTCCAACTTTAAACTGATTGTGTTATGAATTCATCTAATATGTGTGATTAGACTGTTGTTTATGTTCCAATTTTAAGCTGTTTGTGTTATGACTTGATCTAATATGTGTGACTTTTGTCTTTAAATGTGATGTCTTTCTAATACTTAGAATTTGTTTAGTCAAAAAAAAAATACTTAGATTTTGTTTGATGTTAATTTACTGTTGTTCTTATGTTTCTTTTCTTTAGAAGTTTACTCTTTAACAAATTGTTAGTCAACCCGTCCATCGGACGGGTCGTAGAGCTAGTGATTGATATAAAGCTTTTGATAAAATAAGAGGGAGAATTCTTCTGAAAATATATAGTTGGCTCTGGTCGGTCCTATCATTTCCTTTTGGCAATACTAATACTACTACGCTTAAATATATGTTTAGGCTCCGCAAATATACTCATTTGCCATTTAAATTCCTGTAAAAAAAGTTTTAAAATAACTCTTATAAATATTGACTGTTTCTAGATTAAGCCTCCAATGTTAGTTTTTATTAACGCTGTTAACTCTAAGCTGACGTGGATGTACAACAGGGTTTAATATGTTGCAGAGTAGGGCTTACACGTGTGATACGTTACATTTCACTCTCATCTCACTCAAATCTCACTCTCATCTCACAATTTTTAACTATTGGTGTATTTTATATTTAGCTACCCCAGTAATATACCATTTAGCAACGCAACCAAGTTTATTTGTCTAAGGAGATAAAAGAACAACAAGTCCACTAGTCTATTAGTTTCTCAAACCAAGGTAATTGAAACCGGACCGGACGATGAACCGGAAGAAGCAGCGGTTCGGGGTTCTTAGAGTTCAACCGGAATTAATTAAATATATTATTTTAATAATTTTATTACAATATGTAAAGGATAAAAAACAAAAAAAAATATATAATATTCATAATTTCACACCAAAAAATTAAATTAGACTTAATTTAAGTTCAACAAAACAACCACATATCCAAGTCATTACTTACGTGCTAAATTTAAATAATTAAATATGATATTTTTTGGTACATTTTAGATAATTAAATATTAAAAGCTGTGTTATATTAATTTTTTTTTGCCAATATAGTATGGAAATGAATCAATGATATACACAGATGTTGTAATTAAATATTTAGAGACAACAGTAGGTATAAGAATCATAATGAAAAGGATGAGGAGATTGTTCAAGGAAAAAAAAGCAAGAGAAATAGGAGCAAATTACTGGATTTGAGCATACTATCAGTGCAGCGAACTTTAGTCCCACATCGGGCAGATATACAAGGAGAAAAAGAAGTGCTTGTTATAAATAGAACTTGAGAGCTTTTAAACTAAGGTAAATAGTCATTTTAGTCTCTTAAAGTGTAATTCGCTGTCAATTTAGTCCCTGAATCGAGCGAAAATGCAAAATTGTCTCTGAAAGTGTAATCCGTCTGTCACGTTAGTCCCTCCCATTAATGTGCGTCGTTAATTTCGTTAATCCGTCTGTTACTGTCAGTTTAGTCCCTGAAAGATGTCACTTACTGTTAGTTTGGTCCCTGAAACATATACATGAATTCATTTTAGTCCCTCGAATCTTAAGTTACTTCAGCAAAATTTTAAACCAGAATTTACTAGCTTTGCCTCAATTTGTGTCTTGGCTTTGCTAGACTAGTTGACAGGACCTTGCAACTGTATCATATTTTCTTTTACTTTGATTTGTTACTTTCATTACTCATTAGGAGTGTTTATTGATTCAATCCGAATCAAATCACTTCATGTGTTGAATATCCTAAAATCAAAGTCCCTCCTTAATTTGTCAAAATCAAATTTGATGTTGGAGTTCTACTAACTTATGTGGCAAGCAACATTGGAATGCCACATGACTTTTATATTTTAAAATAATTATTTTAATCTATGAAATAAAATAAAATAAAATTCATTGTAAACAAAGAAGAATTAGAATTAATAACCGTAATTTATTAAGTTCAACAGCAGTGGAAGCTTTCGAATTAACATCAAAAATTACAATTGCTATCTAATTTCAATATAGATCAATGATTATACAAACTTATTCTGATTGATTTTCTTGGAGCAAATAAGGTCACCCTTAACCATCGATTTTCCAATTACAATAGATCTATGTAGTCCATGAGTCTATTGGCGTCTTTAATCAGCCATTTTAAAATTTTGCTGAAGTAACTTAAGATTCGATGGACTAAAACAAATTCACGTATATGTTTTAGGGACCAAACTGACAGTAAGTGACATATTTCAGAGACTAAACTGACAGTAACGGATGGATTAACAGAGTTAACAACACACATTAACGGGAGGGACTAACGTGACAGACGGATTACACTTCCAGGGACCATTTTGTATTTTGTATTTTCGCTCGATTCAGGGACCAAATTGACAGCGAGTTACACTTTCAGGGACCAAAATGACTATTTACCCTTTAAACTATCATGTGTCTCTTTACAATGCTAGATTTAACGGTAATAATATTTGGACAAAAAATTTCAGACAAATATAGACAAAAACCAATTCACTAATCAAGTTTTTTAGGTTATTAATCAATCTGTCTTTTCAGATTTTTTTAAGTCATTAACTAAAAACTTGATTAATTAGTTACTTGGTTAATAGCCTAAAAAACTTGGTTAATTGGTATTGTGAAATTAGTTTTTGTCTATATTTGTCTGAAATTTTTTGTCCATATAACATTACTTTTGTTAGCGTTGGATGGCTTAAAAGTCAGGTGGGGTCATCTGCCCAACACCAAATTTAATGGTAAAATACAGTTCAAATATTTTTTTTTGAACCGTGAAAAATCGTTTGGCATCTGGTTCTACCTGGTTATTGGGGTTTTTAACGGTTCTCCGGTTCAAAGGGTGGTTTTTGTCCACAGCGGTTTTGAGGTTAAAATAAACCGCTTACCCATCCGCTTATCCATCTATTCTACTTTTGATAATTTTCGTCCTCAAAATCATGGATTAATTATTTGCACTTTTGACCCACAAAAGTCTTAGATTTTGAAAAAATGGGAGACCAAAATTGCACGATCCATGATTTTTTAGAGTCAAAAGTGCAATGAAAAAATCTTAAAATCATAGGGGACCAAAAATCGTCAAATTAAGGAGGTAAAATCACCAAAAGTAAATTAGCTAGAATGACCAAACTCATCAATTGAAAAAACTTTTATAACCCATTCATAAAATTTATGCTAACTCAGCCAAGACGCTAAATATTCAATCCCTTTTTATATTCTGACAATTCTTCCGTAAGTCATTTTTGCTTCCTGCAAGGAATGTAAAACAAAGGTGCAGGGTACTTTAGAAAAATGGTTCTTTTTATTTGGTCAAGGAAAATAGTTCTATATATTTGTCAAGATTAAATGATTCATTGAAACTGGATGTAATATCCCAAAGTAAATTTTTATTTACTTTGAATATGATTGGTTATAATCTAAGTGCCTTGGTAATAAATTGAATTTTCTTGATTGACTTGGTATGATGAATGAGAAATTTTATTGATGTGATATGATAATTTAATACCTTAGGAGGGTTGATTTTTCTAAATGGTGTACGACAGAATAGTAGAGGTACAAACAGCATATGGGTATATAGTAACACAAGTCCAAATATTTTATGAGAGCCCAGCCCATTCTCTTTACCCACTTGTAGTTTGCAGCTGAAACATAATTAATAAAAGGTCATTACTTTTCCCACCCCCTCTCTACTCACCACACACCCCCAAACTTCAAATATTCCCAAATTATCCTCACATGAAACACAAGTGGAAACCTCCCCACGCAGTATTTTTGACGGGTTTGACTCACCCTCTAAACCAGTTCGGCTCACACCCACCGAACCCGTTCGGATGGGCATGTCCGAACGTTGTATTTCCACCTTCTGTTTTTTCACTCACTCACCCAACAACTACAGGCTACAGCTGTGTTCCAGAAATGGACCACGACCGCCAGACCCCATTCTGCCATCTTGCTTTTACTTTCTATTAAAACCAAATGATTATTTTCTGAGATTCAATTCAAATTTCTTTGAAGTCAAATGAGTCATCACGGGAAAAAGCCTGCTAGTGGGTTTCAGAAAAAGCGCCACCGATGGCGGATGACTGCTTGTAAATTCTCTGACCTATTCCTTCTCGTCCCATCATTTGTCTCTCATGCGCTCGCAAGCGTCCAATCCATCGCAGCAGCTGCAAGCCCTGTCGCGTTGGAGACCACGCAAAATAATGGTCTGACAGATTGTTACAAGTGTGTCAGACCTGACGGGTGTGCATCAAATATGCAGTCTGTCCAGGTCTCATTTCACGTGACCATCATGATAACGCTGTCAGCAAATAGGTGTGTCTCTCCCAGCGCTCAAACCTTTGGTTATGAAGCCTAGTTCTGCATCAGTCCCATCGGTCCCATCTGCACCAATTCCTGCTATAGGTGAGGCGTCAGTTATATCAACAGATGACTTAGCAGCGCCTTTTGATGATTTTTTTGTTCCCTGAATTGTTAGCAAGCACCACTTCATTGAAATAGGCTATGAAATTAAGAAATAAAAATTGTCCCGTGACCACATCGACTCCGGTGATTCCAGCCACTGCTCTGACTGAGTTGCAGACTCTATTTCCTGATTTAATGCCTACCACCCACAAAGAGGCAACAAATGTCAAATCTTTTGCACAAGTTTTGACTAGATCAGAAAACACAACCTGTGACTTTTCTATTAGTCAACTTCCTCGCCCGTGCTTCAAAGGAGATGATTTATCTCTCTCAATTCTGGAAGAGGAGTATATGACCAACCGCCTTCATGGAAAAATTTTACTTTCAAAGGGAGACACTCCTATCAAGTTAGATGCTTTGAAATTCAAACTTCAAGCTCTATGGAAACCAACCGGTAAGTGGGGAGTGATATCGTTAGGGAAAGGATACTATGAGTTTTCCTTTTCTTGTGCAGATGATTTACGAAGAATCCAGTCACAACCCTCTTGGCAGTGCACGCCGGGTTTGCTTCGTCTGTTTGCCTGGCAGCCTGATTTTAATCCTTCCAAAATTAAACATACAAATGCTCAATGTTGGATTAGGATTACAGGATTGGCTCAAGAATATTGGAGACCCAAAATTCTTTTTGAAATTGCTAGTGTGTTGGAACTCCACTTAGACTAGATGATACAACAAGCAAAAGTCCATTTGACAGATCTTTTGGTCACTTTGCTCGTGTCTTGGTTGATATAGATCTGAAATCAAAACTTAGGGATCACATCCTAGTTGAGAGGCCGGGCTATGCTTTCCCAGTTGGCATTGAATATGAACACTCATCAGGTAAAACATGTGCATGTGCCTTAGCATAAGGCTAGTAATAAGGAGCAATCTCAGCAACAAGGGGATTCTTCTACTCAGGCAAACCAGCAAGGGGATTCTTCTACTCAGGTAAACCAGCAACAATGGAACTCTTACAAGCAACCCTCCCAGACTCATAATCAGCAAGGAATCCCTCGCTGATTGAGCCTAGAGAAATTTTTTTCCCGCAGTCTACCACAGCTACTGGTGTGAGGAAAGCGTGTGCAAGTATACACAGTCCTTAACAAGTAATACAGTGTTTAGAACAGGTCTAACCCACAGAGATTGATGAACTCTTTTAAAAACTCAATACTATGTAATTTAATGTAAAGTAACCAAATAACAATTTATAGTGGAGTTGGTATGATCACAATCAAGTTAGTAAAAAGCAAAGTGTAAGGATTTGTAATGCAAATGAGAAAAGCTAGTTGGAATGTCTTCACCAAGTAATTTACCTTTAAGTGTTTGATGCAGTATGCGATGCAGTTGCACTGAATGCTGTTGCATTAGCTATGTGCCTTTCAGTCCCTTTCTTCAGAGTTTCATTACAAGCTTCCTATGTCTAGGCATGCTAAATAAGTTCACTCTTGCCTTTTAAAGTACCCACAGTATCACCCTATGGACTATATTATCCTATGTCTAGGACTTAGCATGGTTTTCACAAAGTTTCCTTTATGTAAACCATGTCTGCTTTTACAAATCTACTTATTCTAAGTGATCAATCTCAAAATAAGTGTTGAAAGTATTATCAAGCAAGAACTAAAGAGCACACATTACATACATGCATCATACTTACTTAAAAGCTCATTAAATGATTAGAACATTCCAACTAAGAGAGATTTAGCTCAACATAGACATTGCAAGGCAAATAGAACATGTTTATATAATTGAAATCACAAAAGAGAGACAACAAGATAGAGATTACACGAGTTGAAGCTCTTTGCATGAATTCTCCTAGCAATGCACTAGCATTACTCCTTAGCACTATGTAAACACTATGAAATCGAAGTAGGGGTGGGAATAGGCCAGGCCGCCTAACAGGGGCCTACGGCCCAGCCTACAACAGGCCAGACCAGACCAGGTTTTTTTTTTTGAAAATAGATAAGGCCAAGGCTTTTTCAAAAACCTATTTAGCTAAATAGGTCAGGCCATAGGCCATCGAAAAAGCCTTTTAGGCCGGCCTATTTAAATGAATATAACTAATTTTTTTAATTACTAATATTATTTTGTATTGAGTATGGTACTTTGTGTTAAGTCATAACTTGGCTAACATTTTTTGTTAGTTTAAACATATTAACTTTCATCAATTTTTGACATAGTTGAAGTTATTATTATAAAATAGAATTTTAATAGGATGTCATATAAAGATTTTTTTAGATCTCAATTAGAACTTAATCTCATGGACCTATTAGCTTGTTAGTTTATTTAAATGGCTTACACCATTGAAATGTTGTAGGCCTTCTTAAGAAAATAGTCAAATAGGCTTTTAAATAGGCTAGGCCAGACCTACGAAATTGGCCTACGACAGGCCACATGCCAGGCTTAGGCCTAATGTTTTCAACGTAGGCCAGGCCAAGCAAAGCCTAGCTCGGCCCAGCCTATTCCCACCCCTAAATCGAAGTAAGGATTCCTTTCCCTCTTACAAAATAGAAACTAAATATGTATATTGAAATTTGAATCTAACTTATGGATTGTGATATATTTCCAAATGAAGAAGTGAGGTCCTTTTATAGTCTTCAAGAGAGGTGCTTCATTCCTTCATGTTGAAGTAAACTTAGAGTTTGAGTTGTAGTTACTTTTCAGAAGTTGTTTCCCAAGTTGAGATCTTTGATCAAGTGTATAGGGAGGTCCAATGAGATATGAACATGTGTCCCTATGTTGATGACTCTTCAAAGCTATGCTCAAGGCTATGTGGGAATGGTAGGCGCCGAAATATAAAGTGGTCTTGCTTTAGAGGACCAAGCAGGAGGTCAGCAATGCAAGTGGATGTGCAAGTGGCTAGCTGCTCTCTCCAAGTGATGCAGATTTAGTGCAGGATCAATGCAGGAGCATTGCAGACTGCACTGAACAAAAACATCAAACATACCACAATATATCCAAAATGGCCTATTAACAACTATAACCATGTGATTCACTCAAGTTATCATATATCACACAAAATACTATATAAAACTCCTTATCTTTACTTGAAAGAGAGCAATTTACTAAGTTTAAACATATGAATAACTCTATATAAAATAGAGTTATCAGCTACTAGGGCTGAATCATTTGTCCCTGACTCAGCTACTGCGGATTTTGGTAAGCCTTTATTGAAGGCGGCTAGCACATCTGCAGCTAGCCGAACGGATAGTGATTCCACTCAGCCTCCCACCACCAGGTTTGATACGCTTTCTGATCATAGTTCGCTTGTCAACTCTTTGGAGGAGACTCATTCTTCTTCTACACAACCCACGACTCAGCTAGATGCCCCATCTTCTAACGCTGTGGAGGCTCCTGACATGAGAATTTTTGGGAAGAAGTGGGGAGATGTCTCAGATGATGAGGTTGTGCCTGCTGTTTCCGAACAACACTAGTGGAAAAAGGCTTTTCATATCGGTTAAAAACGACATTTCATATCGGTTGCTTAACGGATATAGATAAATGGGATATTAAAAATATGCGCTTATCATATCGGTTGTTGTAGCGACCGAAAAATCCGGGAAAGGATTCCTCGAAATTCGAAAATGAAACCGCCACCAAATTTTAGTTTAAGGGCAAATTTGGAAAATCCCTTTGGATTTGGATAAGGACTAGGTTTAGGTTCGGGAGTCGCTTATGTGCGGGGAAGGTATTAGCACCCCGCAACATCCTTCTCAAAGAAGGGTACCTCTAATTAAACATGTAAAAAAAGTTAATTATATATTGAATTTGACCCTTTTATACAAATTAAAATTAAATAAAATACTTAATAAGTAGTTAGTTGTTTTTTGAGGAGTAAGAAAGAAATAGTTAAAGAAACTTAAAAAAAGGTCAAGTAGGGCTTCACACACTGACTCCTGCAAAAATCACTAAAAAATAAGGATTAGGGCTTCACATTGAAACCCTAATCAACCACCAAAAAAACACTGAGTTCAGAAATTCAACGTCAAGTAGCAGTAAGAAGCAAGAGGATAACAACAGTAATAACAAGCAAAAAAGGAGACAAAACAGAAGCTGGAGTGAAAGGTTGGTCAAAATACATTACGTCTTGCCAATCGTTTTATTTTTAGATAACCAGTAGGTTTGTATAGATCCAGGTATGAAAGTATGACTCTGTCATGGTCATTATTTATGAACATTGATATACGTATTCCTCAACAACTTGTAAATCAAAAACAGAACATGGTCCAAAAGAATAGGATTTGTCTCTGGTTGGTTTCAAACAAACGAAATTAATAGATCTAGTTATTATTATTTTTAAGTCTATGTTGTAAATAGATTAGGATAAATACTCTAAAATAGATCAGGTTCTTTTAAAAGGAAATCAGTAGGTCTACAAATAGATTAGTGTTTGAAAAATTTAGAAACTATTAGGAATAACAAAGGTCACAATCACAATTGATACAAATGACAATTAAATAGGATAATGATAACATTTACCACATCAATGGTCATCACCACAACTTTTCTTATACCAAAAGTATAATGTGAGTCATTCACTTCTGGGAATGAACTTCAATTCATTGAGTGGTTTGTGAGTATTCTTTAAAATCACCATATCACATAATCTTGATTCATAATATTTTTCTGAAAATATTTTCTCATTTTGCAAATTCATGAGAATATTTGAGACATAAATTACATGTCTTTTCCTTTACTTCAAAATATACTAAGATCAAGTAGATCTTATAGATTTTATTTATAGTCCAAATGTATAGTTCTTCAGAAACTTGACACAAATCTCCATAAGAGATGACCAAAGAAAAATGTATTTTGTGCAATCCACCAATGATGCTTAAATTACCAATTCATTAGTTCTTCAGGAACTATACCACAAATTTTAAACATTGACGAAAAACAATCATGCTTAGAGCAATCATGCAGAGATGCTTTAATATTAAGTTACTCTTTCTTTGAGTTCTTCAAGAACTATAACAAATCTTCATAGACAATGATAAAGAAAACAATTCTTTATGCAATCCTACAAGAATACTAGATTACCAAATCATTAGTTCTTCACGAACTATAACACAATACTTCTTCAGTGATTATCAAGAAAAAACTATACTATGAACAATCCTTCAGGGATGTTTAAATATTAAATTTCAAAGTTATTCAGGAACTATATCATAAAAATGATACATAGAAATAATTATTTGTGCAATCCTTCAGGGATGCATGGATATTGAATTTATCGTTCTTCAGGAGTTATATAACAAATTTTCATCAACAATGATAAAAAAATAGAATTTATCGTCAGAAAATATATAATGTGAGTTATATAACAAATTTTCATCAACAATGAAAAAAAATAGAAAATGAGATAAAACATAAAATAAGATCACAAAGAATAGAAAAGAAGAAGAAGAAGAAGAAGAAGAAGAAGAAAGAAGAAGAAGAAAAGAAGAAGAAGAAGAAGAAGAAGAAGAAGAAGAAGAAGAAGAAGAAGAAGAAGAAGAAGAAGAAGAAGAAGAAGAAGAAGAAGAAGAAGAAGAAGAAGAAGAAGAAGAAGAAGAAGAAGAAGAAGAAGAAGAATTATTATTATTCTTGTACCTCAAGATGATTTTGTTATCAATCATATGCTAGAAAAAAATACTAATAAAGAAAAAAAATATCATCATATATTACAAAACTATCCATCTCCCACACTCCAAATATGGTATTGTTCACCAAAAGTCAAATAATGAAAGAAATTATTAAAATTCAATTAATCTGAGGGAAATCCATGCGGCAATACTAGAAGTGATCAAAATCTCAAAAGTGATCTAACCTTTGCACACAACATACTAGAAGAAAATGGTAAATCAAAATAACATACTAGATAAATCTGTAATCGACCAGAGACAAAGCTACCTCTTTCGGTAAAACAAAACAACAAATGCATAAAGAAAATGGCAACAAGGTTGAATAAATAAATAATTTGATGTAGAAGAACTAAAGCACATCATATTGATCAAGAGAAGAACTGTGGAAGAAGAATGGAAGATGAAAGATTATAAAATAATAGTAGAACTAGTACTTACTTGGATTTCTAGAACTTCGTACTGATAATCTGTTATGAAAATAACCAAATCTTGAGTAATAACAAATACTAGAGATCATATAAGAGAATAGATATGAAGAATGGAGAAGAAGAGAATGAGAGTGTCTTTTCATTGTGCTCTTCAAAGTTTTTATTTACACTAACATATGAACCCTATTTATAAGGAATAGAATGGTAAGTTAGAAGACAATCATCAAAATCCACTAGATGAGGAGATGGGGAGAATGATGGATATCCACTGTATAATAATATTCATAACATAATACATCAATATAATAATTCAATTTAAAGTCTAGTCAGCAGCCTATCAGTTTATTTTTAGAGGATGGATTGGAATTATGATGGGCATATATATATATATATATATATATATATATATATATATATATATATATATATATATATATATATATATATATATATATATATATAAAAAATAAAACCATAAATTATATTTTAGATTCCCATATAACAGTAGTAAGTCCAATAGGCGTTAGTATAACTTACTTTATTGACAAATTAATATTACCTACTCTCTCAGTCCCATATTATATGTCGTTTAAGGTTGTGACGCAAGAATTAAGAAAAGTAGTTAATTTTATATGGAAAAGAGAGATTGTGAGTTAGCTTACCAAATTGTTCTCAATTAATAACATTGGAAACATAAAAAGTAGAATTGTAAGAAGAGATATATTAAATAATGAAGGGTATGACTAGAAAAGAAAATTAAGGTTGCATTGATATTCTAAAAAGTCATGTATTGTGGGACAAATTTTTTTGCCTAGAAAGTCATATATTATGGGACAGAGGGAGTAATTGATATTATTAATAAAAGTAGACTATTGAGATTTAACAGCTTCCAAAAAATCTTCCTTCAAATATTTATAGTTATATTGATTGATAATGTCCATAACACATATTTGTAAAGTTGGTATCATATATCACAAAGAATATTTTGTTAAGGACTAAATTGAAATTTTGGATTAAATTTTTTTAGTCAAAAGTATTTTTTTTTATATTAACCAAAAGTACATTTTTGCATCAAATAAGTAATGACAGAGAATGTTCTAAAGAAAAAGTAATTAATGACAAAGAATATCTAGTATTCAACTACTGTAAAAATAGAAGAAATATTTTTGGGATTATGTCATCACTAGTTCTAACACCCGTGCTCCGCATGGGCTTGCCCTTTTTAAATTCACTTAGCTCTATTGTAAATGTGAATGAAATTTCTGCGAAAAAAAACTTAAAACTATCCGTTAAATAAGAAAATTATAAAATTAAAAATAAACATTAATAAAGACATTGGAATTTTTGGTAAAAAAAAACAAAGACATTGGAATTGATCATCTATAGTTAATAAGAAAATAAGTTTTAATAAAATATCCAAGTGTAAATTTAAAAACTTAACTCATAATTAGAAAGAAAAAAAGACAACACAATTAGAGGGTGAAACATGTGGGTATAGTTCAGAGTTAGATGAAAATCGCCAATCAAATAAAAGCAGCTATACAGAGTTGAAAGAATATGATAGGGTTTTATAGTAAATGCGGCTGAAGTTACTTGAGAGTAAATGTTGCAATGTGGTACTCGAATAAAAATACAAAGTATGCTTCTAATACTCGTTGGTGCAAAACAAAATAAAAAGGCAACAAAAATAGAAAGTAAAATACGTGGATATCATGTAGGATTAGATGAAAATCACCGATAAAATATAAGTACATATACAAATTGAAAGAATAAGATGAGAGATTGTATTGTAAATATGGCTAAATTTCCTGCGGGAGCAAGTATATTTGACATATTATATATTGCAAGACTAAAACAAAAACTTTCAGTAATGATGGGTGCAACTAAACACAAAAAGAGGAGTTTCTGAACTATAAAGTATACTAAAATAAATCGATTAGCATTTCACTTTACGCAATTTTGGCATGACAAGTCACAACTTTCATATTGTTTTAATAAGGAAGTGAAGGATATCATGTAGGATTAGATGCACATAGGATTGTCTACCTCGGCACTGTTTTAATATTCCATGAATCTGATGCGAGAATCAAACTAAGATAGTGGAATTTTTTTTTTTTTGATCAAAAAAAAGTCAAAAGGGTTTGGATAAACACTTATCTTTCTCCGGGTTTTGCTTTTCCCACTTCCCCTCCTACTCAAAACACACCTCATAAAGGTGTGAAATGACCAAAAGGCCAGCCAAAGCGTCTTTCTTTCCAAGAAATTTCATGTGTTCGAACGCAGGGCTTCGAACCCGTTCGAACGACATCGTCCGCGTGAGTTAAAAATTGACGTCACACCCTTTTGTGCGTAATTTCACTTGTTCGAATGGGGTCACTCGAACCTATTCGCATAACCTTGTTCGAACACCCTATTTTATTTCGTTCGTATGTTGTTAACTGAGGCAACAAATAATGGACCCTCACACCACATTCACCAATTTTATTGTGTTCGCATGCTGTTGTTCGAACGTGTTCAAACAAGGTCGTTCGAACCATCATTAAACATGTGAACTCAGCGTTTCACGCGAGATTATTTTTAGAATAAAAATTTTTAAGGGGTGTGAAAGAGTAGGAGGGGAAGTGGGGAAAGTAATACCCCTTTCTCCCTATCATCCTTTCAACCCAGTATCTTACTGAACCAAATAAGGCCGGCCCAACATAGGCCTAAAGTTAAAAATCAGACTTTTGCTCACAAAAAATCAGAATGCAGATTGTCTTTAATTATAAGTAGGCTTGTTTTTTTTCCCACCCCCACCCAATCCCCATAAACCCCCACCCAATTTTAAATCCCCAAAATGCCCTTTGAAAATTAATTTTTTTTTAAAAAAATAAATAAATCGTATATACCCCTTGAGTATGTATATACGATGGCTATTTTATGTCCAATCGTATATACGTACTCAAAGGGGTATATACGATGGGTTTTTTAATTTTTTTAATAATTTGTTTTAATTTTTATTACTAAAAAGGCTACTAAAAATTCGTTAAATTGTCAAAACTACTCTAAAAATTATAAAAACACCACTAAAAATCTAACAAAACCAAAATAAGGCTATACAAATTTTTTTAGATTTTTGGAGACTATGAAAAATTAAAAAAATCGTAAAAAATAGTAAACGATGGAATTTGGAATTTTGAGGCCAGTAGTCCCGTAAGAAGTCTCTTCTAGGGAGTCTTGATTCTTGATTTTTCGGATTTAATGGCTGTGGTTTCATTACGATCGAAGTATGTTGCCTGAAAACCGATTTTTTAGCCTAAATTATTCGTTCGACGTATAACATCATCACGCGTTTTAACGAACTACACACAAAACCTATTTTCAGGACTTAATTAATTTTTATTTGACTTAAAAAATTAAAAAATACCATAGGGATCGTATATATACACAGGGGGTATATATACGACCCTATTTGCCCATCGTATATACACCCCCCAATGCGTATATACGATTAAGGTGGGGGTGTGCCAATCGTATATACGCCTTGGGGGGTGTATATACGATGCCCAAATGTAAGGGTCGTATATACACCCCCCAGGTGTATATACGATTGGCCAAATTTTTTTAAAAATAAATACGTTTTCAGATGGGTATTTTGGGGTTTTCAGTCTGAGTGGGGGTATATGGGGATTGGGTGGGGGTACAAAAAAAAACCCTTATAAGTAATGAGATAATGATGACCAAAAAAAAGTAATGAGATAATAAGCACATATCACGTCTATTTAATCTAAATTAATTACTACTAGGATCATTTTCTTTTTCTTTTTTTTTTGTTCAAGTGGATCATTTTCCTTAAGATTTCTCATTTTTTAGGACTTTTGTTGGGGATTGGACCATGGCTTAATCCGTATTGGGCTTCCTACATAGCCTTTGATATTGGCCATGCTTTGTACAACTCCCCTTAGCTACTCACTGGACACCCCTAATCTTTAACCTGGTTCACAGACTTGTGGGAACTAACTAATCTCAGTTCTTTTGAAAGACCGAACATCACAAAACCCCCCCTTTTCAAGGTACTTATTTCTTCCTCTTCATCATCATCTCCAAAATTAATCTATGGAATTTTTTCAAAATAAGGAAAATATATAATTCATTTTCACTAGTGTCAAGCCAAAATTAATCTACTAACAATTTTACTTAACTACCCTTTTCACATATCATTCACTTCATGGACACTTTAGTCAATTTGCAATGTTTTGAAATTCAAAATCATTTGAAAAATAGTAATCTCCCTCCCTCATCATCTTTCTTCCTTCTCTCTCTCTCAAACTAATATCACCTTTCTCTCTCTAACTCAACGTGTATGTCTTCATCTTCTTCTTCCACTATTCAAAAAATCCCAAAACCATGAAACTCTAAAAATGAAAGTATCAGACAAACCCAACACCAAACACAATTTTTTTCTCAACCATTTCCAGCTGAAGGTTGCAGAAACTGAACCCCCAACCAAGTATCAAATATTTACTTCATCTAGGTTTGTTTACCTACTTTCTACATTTAGTGTTTTACTATCCATGAAGATTGATTTTCGATGAAAGAAAATGGTTCTTTTCTTCCCTTTTTCTATGATGCTGAACAGGGAGAGCTAAAAATTTTATGGAAATGATGTTTGAGTCTATTTCAAAGAGACAGGTTGGTAATCTCTATTTCTCTTTTTTTTTCTTCTCCAAAACCTGCGTGTTCTTTCGTTCTTTCAGGTTGGCAATCTCTGTTTGAGTCTATTTGAAAATGATGCTTCCTCTGATAGACTTTATTTCTGATCTCACATTAGGTATTGTTTCCTTTTCTTTCCACAACTTATTTAAATTTTTCCAGTTTTCGCGAATACGTTCATATGCCTTTTGTGTTTGTAAATCGCTTTTTGATCTATTTTCATCCATTTATTGAAATAAGTTATGTTATTTGTTAGTTTTTATCATGGATTTAGTATTTTTTTTTTTTTTTCCTTATTTTCATAATATTCTGTCACATTGTGGGGTTTCAAAGTCAATTTTTGGTGTCTTTATATTTAGTATTTCTGATTTTACTGGTGTTTTTGAAGCTGACGATATTATTGTTGTGGATGTGCTTAAATATTTTGATTTTGAGGGGTATGTCTATAGCACTTTCAGTTGGAAACCGTTTTTGGTTTTGCTTTTTTAACATTGATTTTATTTTTCCGTTGAAAATAAGCTCTTTGGTCGATAGCAGCTATCCCATATTTTTCAATGTTCTTGCTTTTTAGTTTGATTCCCATTGGATTGATGACTTTTAGCAGGTCATCTTCCTCTCTCTCCATCCTCTTTGGAAACTTCAGTTATTTGATGACTTTAGTATGCTTAGTAGGCTAAAACAGTGCATAAAACAAGAATCGTGGTGAGGAACAGACTCTCACGACTGTTTCACAAAAAAGGTGGAGTTGGGAGGTAGAGGGAGAGACAGGCAGTCTCGTGACGCAATAGAATGCTTTAAATGTCACAAGATAGGGAACTATAGAAATGAATGCCCTGAATGGGACAAAGAAATAAGTGAAAACTATATTGAGTCTAATGATGAGGAATTGATGCTGCTAATGGCCAATATATATTATACAGATAAAGAGAGGGAAGAAATATGGTTTCTGGATTCAGGTTGATCAAACCACATGAGTGGAAACAAGAAATGATTTATGAATCTAGATGAGAATGTCAAACAAAGTGTGAAATTGGGGAATGATACAAAGATGGAGGTGGCAAGAAAAGGAAGTGCTAAGGTGAAGATGAATGGTGTAACACTTGATTTCTGATGTGTACTATGTTCCTTATCTCAAGAATAACCTCTTGAGCATAGGACAATTACAAGAGAAAGGGATCACTGTGCTATTCAAATGAAGGCATGGTTGCTGCAGAATTTACCATTTAGAGAAGAGCTTGATAATTGAATCAAAGGTGGGTCCAAGTAGAATGTTCAAACTTATTGGGAAGAGCATTCACGAAAAAACACAAACTGACTAAGCATTTTTCCACACTTCTAGTGAAGATTTGATACACTTGTGGCATTACAGATTTAGACATCTTAGCACCAAGGGATTGAATGTCTTATAGAAGAAGGATATTGTCAAAGATCTTCCCAAACTGGCAAATGATAGCAAAGTTTACACTGAATGCATGAAAGGAAAGCAACACAGAGATCCCATTCCTAAGAAAAACCAATGGAGAGCAAGGAACAAGCTTGAGCTATTTCATGTTAATGTGTGTGGACCAATCTCTCATGCCTCCAACAACAACAAGATATATCCTATGTCTCAGATGATTTTTCTAGGAAGGCATGGGTGTATTTCATGAATGAAAAATCAGAAGCATTTTATCATTTTAAATGTTTCAAAAGAATGATTTAAAGATTAAATGTCTTAGAACTTAGAACTGATAGAGGTGGTGAGTTTGTTTCCACTGAGTTTAGTCAGTTTTGTAATGATGCTGGCATAACAAGGAACTTGACTACAACATACACAACTCAACAAAATGGGGTGGTGGAAACAAAGAACAAGACCATTATGAATATGCTGAGGTCACAACTCCGATGTAAAATCATTCCCAAGAAGTTTTGGCTAGAGGTAGTGAGATGGACTGTGTATGTGCTAAATAGATGTCCTACTCCTGCGATGAAAAATAAAACACCTGAAGAAGCATGAAGTGGACACAAGCCTTTTGTGTCACACTTCAAAGTTTTTTGTTGTATAGGGCATGTTCACATTCCAGATGCCAAGAGAACAAAATTAGAAGACAAGAGATGCAAGTGTATCCTCCTTGTGAGTGATGAGTCAAAGGGTTATAGGCTTTATAATCCTGTTGAAGGAAAAATAATCATTAGTAGGGATGTGGTTTTTGAAGAAAGTGAACAATGGAATTGGGATGAGAAGCACCACTCCAATATAAAAGTTGATTTAGACTGGGGAGATGTAGAATCAACAACTGATGATGAACAAGAAAGTGGAGCAAGTGAGATAGAAACTGATGCTAGTGTCAATGCACATGACACTGATACAAATTCTAATTCTCATCTCACTTCTGATACAAACACTCAAGGGGAAGCACGTGGAACCAGAACTAAACCTGGATGCAAAACTATGATAGTGGTGCAGAGCTATCTGATGAAAGTGAATAAGTAAGGCTGGTAGCCAAGGGTGTTAGCCAAGGGTTACTCTCAAAAACAAGGAATTGACTATGCTGAAGCCTTTGCTCTTGTTAGTAAATTTGATACAATCAGGCTCATAATAGCAATTACAGCTTACAAGGGATGGATTTTATACCAACTTGATGTAAAATCGGTTTTCTTGTATGGAAAGCTAAGTGAAGAGGTATATGTGGAGAAACCTAAAGGATATGCTGTAAAGGGAAGTGTGAATAAAGCCTACAAATTGCATAAGCCTCTCTATGGTCTAAAACAAACTCCAAGGGCTTGGTTCAGTCGCATAGAGTCATATTTTCTTCTGGAGGGATTCACTGCTAGTAGGAGTGAACAAACACTATTTCTCAAGAACACCAATAGTGATGTTCTCCAAGATATGTGTTTTTCAGAATAGTGTTTGTTCACTCCTACTTAGCGAGGAAAACTTCCTCAAATTGAGAGACATGTTGGGAGTTTGTAAAGCACCAAATGTAAACTAGCTGTATGTTTCTTAGACAACTAGTTCAAGGGAGGGATTGTTAAGTGGTTTCTATTAATTGTAATAAAATCAACACCGTTAGTTGACTAGATGTTAATTTTGTTTTTGATTAGTTAGAATCTCTCTCACACATTGTAACCGAATGGTTTCGCATCACCGGTGACCCTCTTACGTCATCTATTAACCAAATTGTTTTTTACTAGAAGTAAGTAAATTGGCCCCACCTGTAATGGTTTCGCATCACCGGTGACCCTCTTACGTCATCTATTAATGCGCGTACCTCTTGTGGGGCCAATTTACTTACTTCTCATATTATACTCTAAGATAATACTGACTTAAGCATATGGTATTGTCGATACTCGATACCCACAACCACCGTACGCTGTCGTGAACTCCGGCTTCAACCAACGCTCTCAAAATTGGCCTATTGACATCAAATCAACTTTTTTGTATACATGTAAAAAAAAATTATGTGCAGGGTAAGCTTTGCCATGCTATTGATGTATGGTTTGCCTTGTGAATATGACACTTGGAACTCTATGGTGGCCTCTGACTTTTGTATAAGACCATTTACTCTAATTGGTTATAGGATTCCATTCTTCTCTTCTTTGAGAGATTGTGTTGACAACGCAACATTGTCTTGTGCCATCAGCCTCAAAGAAGTTAGCATAAATTAACATTACAATAATGTGGTCGATGCTTCGAATCAGAGCCGAAAGACTATTTCGGTTAATTAATAAATTATACTCATTGTTCTTATTCTTCCATCCATTGCTCCTATGTCCACCCTAAGTGACTTGAATTATATCACTTAAACAGTGTGATGCTAGATGCTTGTTCATGTTCATACTCACCAAATGATAAGGGGAATTTTAATTTCTCTTATCCAAACAAATATCTCAAGGAACTTACTTTCTTTTCATTTATTTATTTGTTTATTTTTTCCCTATCCATTTCAACTATAATTTATTTATTTATTTTTCTGCTATTCTAGAATATACAATGCACTCTCTACTATCCTCATCAACCACTATAAATAAGATGTGATGATATCTCTAAGTCCACCAAGAAAAACAAAACAAGCTAATCTCCAACACTTGTATTTTTTTAGCTTCCTACTATTTCCCTAAGTAATGGATAGAGTGAAGGATTTGGCATCAAAGAAAGCTGCAGTGATATTTACAAAGAGTTCATGCTACATGTGTCACAGCATAACACAACTCTTTTATGAGCTAGGAGCAAGTCCTGCAATTCATGAGCTTGACAAAGATGGCTTTGGTAGAGAGATGGAAAGGGCTTTGAGGAGTTTGGGATGTAACCCTTCAGTTCCAGCAATTTTCATTGGAGGAAAATTTGTAGGGTCATCAAAGGATGTGATATCTCTTCATGTTGATGGTTCTCTCAAACAAATGCTTATAGCTGCTAAAGCCATATGGTTTTAGTAATTAATAATAATTAATAACGTCATAATTACAGTCATATTAAGAAGCTCCATGGTATGAATATGAAGGAGCTCTGATACTGTTTTGGAGATAATGTTAACTGCTAAGTGAGGGACACCCCTTCTTTTTGTTGAGTGTCCTATTTAGAAGAAAAAACAAGTGTATGTAAAAATAGTCTTTCTTTTTTTGGTAATTTCTGTAATGCTGTCAGCTGAGTGTGGCTGATGTGTCTACCAAGTTTTGTGAAACTTGGAGAAATATATCTCCAGTTTAGTTAATGTAACTTTTAACTTTCTGGAGTATATCTTTGGTTTCGAAATATTTGGAAGAAAACATGTTTCAATTACACTCTTTATCACATGCCAATGCCATTCCCCATAGGATAATATTAAGACATATATTCAATTCAATCGATTGCAAGCATATTTGCCAAAGAATAATGTTTCTGCTGAGTATCAGAACTTTTTCATTAATAATAACAGTTCCATTAAAATCTCCCGCCATTTGCAAACAGTGAAACATATAGTATTACCTTTTACTAGGACGATTACCCGTGCGATGCACGGGGAGGTGATTAACAGACCTACAGATGCAGTTTCGAAAAAACATCAACATTTTATAAGGGAGGTATAAAAATACGCAACACATATATATAAGACGAAGATAGGCAACAATAGCCCTTGGTGGGATAAGGCAACAATGTCGGTCCAAAAATATAGAGTGGTGGTATATTGGTAAACAGTGGGGGTACAAAATGAGGGGTACATTTTGATAATAAAAAAAAGTGTTAGACAAAAAAAAATTGTCAAGGGTATGTCGGTCCAAAAATATAGAGTGGGGGTATATTGGTAAATAGTGAGGTACAAAATGAGGGGTATATTGGTAAATGGTGGGGTACAAAATATAGAGTGGGGGTATGTCGGTTCCAAAAATATAGAGTGGGAGTATATTGGTAAATAGTGAGGTACAAAATGGGGGTATATTGGTAAATGGTGGGGTACAAAATATAGAGTGGGGGTATGTCGGTCCAAAAATATAGAGTGGGGGTATATTGGTAAACAGTGGGGTACAAATGAGGGGTATATTGGTAAATGGTGGGAATAAAATTTTCCCACCAAAAGTGGATAAAAAAAAAGAGTGTTGGACAAAAAAAAATTTATCAGGGGTATGTCGGTCCAAAAATATAGAGTGGGGGTAAATTGGAGTGGGGTACAAAATGAGGGGCATATTGGTAAATGGTGGGAATAAAATTTTCCCACCAAAAGTGGATAAAAAAAAGAGTGTTGGACAAATAAATTTTTTTTCAAGGGTATGTCGGTCCAAAAATATAGACTGGGGGTATATTGGTAAACAGTGAGGTACAAAATGAGGGGTATATTGGTAAATGGTGGGGTACAAAATATAGAGTGGGGGTATGTCGGTCCAAAAATATAGAGTGGGGGTATATTGGTAAATAGTGAGGTACAAAATGAGGGGTATATTGGTAAATGGTGGGAATAAAATTTTCCCACCAAAAGTGGGGAAGTCAACGATTGTGTATTAATTAAGAGAGATAATAATAATAATAAAAAGTGTTGGACAAATAAAAAATTTGTCAGGGGTATGTCGGTCTAAAAATATATAGTGGGAGTATATTAGTAAAAAAATGAGGAGTATATTGGTAAATTTTCCCACCATTTATTATGCATCTGTCAAAAAAGTAAATGTTTTACTTGACATCTAAAAAGGGTTAGACTAATTCGAAGTTCGATCAAGAGATAAATAAAGCTAGCTCCAAGTTCTTCCATTGCCAATTATTAAATTCGAATACTAATTAACCACTCGCATCCAACCCTTCCCGTTGTCTAGCTACTATGCTTGCTGGCTGAATAGGTGCTTATGTTTTGCTTGTTTCAAACACCTTTATATCATTTTGAAATAGAATCATCAGAATTTCTTCACCATCTTACATATTTGCATTCTTTATTTTTTCGCACACTTGCCCCATTGACTCATTTATATGGTTCCCATTAACCCTATTAGATACTGGCACGACACGTCCGCGTTCAAATTTGAGAATATCTGTTACGATTACGAAGAATGCTGACAACAGATACCAAAATCTCATGCTGGTCCTTTTAGTGGCTTCAGCGTCTAAATTTCATGTTAACTGCACAGTAATTTCACTGTTAATTTTTCACCGGTATTACCGGTTTGCCTAACCTTGAAAAGTAGAGAATCTCTCTTGATCCTATTTACATCAGAAAGAAAAGAAAACTACCCACTTACTGAAAAGGAATAATCTCCCTCGTCATGAAATCAAGACACGGGATAATATCATTCCATTCCATTCCAAGTGTTTTATAAAAGATGATTAGGTGCTGATTCCTAACCATTCAATTTGGGCACCTAGTGCAAGGGATAAGAATATCATCTCATGGACACATCTCGTCTTGCTATTAAAGGCTGTGGACTGATACTTTTACTTTTTTGACAGATGCATAATAAATGAATAAATAAGGGGTTGTATATGAAGTATTACATTGAGTATTACATGTTTTTATAAAGGCAAACGTAGAGATATATAAATACCCACTTTTAAGGAGGGTTATCCTTTCACCTGGAGTCGGGGGAGGGGTACGGTCGCTTTTAAGGAGGAGAGGTTGGACAGAGTTCTTGCTACTCAGGATTGGATTGACTTGTTCCCAAATTGCAATCTTATCAACGGTATTTCTGACCGGTCTGATCACACACCGCTCTGGTTACAATTATGGGAGCGACATCAAAGAAGGCCTTCTCGGCCGTTTAAGTTTGAGAATGCTTGGCTAGAAGAAGCGGACCTTCCGCTAGTAGTAGAGAGCAGTTGGTCTAGTGATGGGGACCTGAACCTGATTCAGAGGGTGGAGAATTGTACTAGATCGGGTGATAGTTGGGGAAGGAAGTTGCGATCTCGGTATAGAATTGACATTAAGCGGTGCAAGGAGGAATTGGAGGGGTTGCGTGGTTTGGTGGATGAAGTGTCCATGGAGCGCTACAAGGAGGTAAATACTCGGCTTGGTACTTTGCTATCTCCGGTAGAGGCATTCTGGAAACAAAGAGCTAAGGCTCATTGGTTGAAGGATGGTGACACCAACTCTAAATTTTTTCACGCAATGGCCAGCACTCGCCGTCGCTGTAATGCTATTGCTAGATTAAATTGTGATGATGGTACCATGGCTGAAACTCAAGGTGAGTTGGGGGAGGTGGCGAACGGTTATTTCACGTCGTTATTTGAGGGGTCAGTTGGGGAGTATGGACCGGTTGTGGATTGTTTGAGGACGGTAGTGACGGTGGAGGATAATGCGAAATTGACTAGCCGTTTTGAGATTGGAGAGTTTAAAGATGCTTTGTTCCAAATGCATTCAGATAAGGCCCCGGGCCCGGATGGGTTGAACCCACCATTCTTTAAAAGGTTCTGGAATCTATGTGGTCCGAAGTTGTTTCATGCAGGAGTAGAGTGGCTCGACAGGGGTGAGTTCCCTCCGATGCTCAATGATGCAAACATTGTCTTAATTCCCAAAGTTGATAATCCAGTAACCATGAGAGATCTTAGACCAAATTCACTTTGTAATGTCATTTATAAGATTATATCCAAAGTATTGGCTAATAGATTGAAAGTTGTTCTTTAAAAGTGTGTGTCATTGGAGCAATCCGCTTTTGTTGCAAATCGTTCTATCCTAGATAATGTTATGGTGGCCATTGAAACTATTCACCATTTGAAGTGTAAGGTGCGTGGAAAGGTGGGAGATGTGGCGTTAAGATAGATATGAGCAAGGCTTATGATCGGGTTGATTGGGGATATTTGAAGAGGGTACTTGAGAAGCTAGGATTTGATGGCCGGTGGGTACGATGGATGACCATGTGTGTCGAAACGGTACACTATTCAGTTCTCATGAATGGAGAAAAAGCTGGTTCAGTCTCACCTGGGAGAGGACTCAGGCAAGGTGACCCACTGTCACCTTACCTATTTATATTGTGTGCAGAGGGTCTTACAGCTCTTCTTAAAAAGTGTGAGGTGAGAGGTGAGATTCATGGAGTGAAAGTGTGTAGAAGGGCCCCTATCCTCACACACTTACTTTTTGCGGATGACTGTTTCTTGTTTTGCAGGGCCAATGTTCAGGAGAGCACTAGACTCAAGGGTGTCTTGGAGACTTATGAGAAAGCTTCGGGCAATCGGTCAATTTCGTAAATCGTAAATCTACTTTAGCGAAACACTCAAAGAACACAGTCAGAGATGAGATTGTTGGTATTTTGGGAGTCACAGAGTGTCTTGGCACCGGGAAGTACCTCGGCTTGCCGTCGATGGTTAGCCGAAGTAAAAAGCAGTTATTCAACTACTTACGGGATCAGGTGTGGGGTAAGGTTCGACAATGGTCGGGACGACATTTGTCGGCGTGTAGGGAGGTCTTTGGTGAAGTCGGTCGCTCGTGCCATTTTGGCCATCGCATGAGCACATTCTTGATTCCGACATCTCTAGGGGAGGAGATGGAGAGGATGATAAATTCCTTTTGGTGGGGTTCTAACCGTGGAGCTCGCAGAGGAATAAATTGGCTGAGTTGGGAGAGATTATCTATGCGCAAGGAGTTTGGTGGAATGGGCTTTCATCATTTCCATGGCATTAATTTGGCTATGCTAGGGAAGCAAGGTTGGAGGTTGTGTACCAACAAAGATGCTATAGTAACCCGCGTCTTCAAATCTAAATATTTCCCAAATGGGGACTTCTTGGGGGCTCGCTTGGGCCATAATCCCAGTTATGTATGGCGTAGCATCCACGCTTCACAGGTATTACTTAAACTTGGAGCACGTTGGAAAATTGGGGATACACTTCTATCAATATTTGGAAGGACCCTTGGGTGAAAGGAGGGCCGAGTTCGTATGTTTCATCGAGTGCGAGTTCGTATGTTTCATCGAGGCTAATCTGTTTGATGCTACGGGAGGACTATGGAATGTTGCGTTGATGAATCAATTATTCAATGAAGATGACAAGAAACTCATCCAGGCAATGGTCCTTCTTGGCCGAGGACAAGATGACAAGCTGGTATGGAACAAGAGCCGAGATGGAGCCTACTCGGTTAAATCCGCCTACTATGTGTACATGAATGAGTTCAAGGACACCTCGGCTCTGCGTATTCACGGAGATTGGCATTTAATTTGGCGTCTTAAAATTCCTCACAAGGTGAAAATTCATTTGTGGAGATGTGCTCGGGGGGTACTCCCAAGTCGGTTCAATCTACGTCGACGTCATGTGAATTGTCCTTGGTGTGAACATGAGGAAGAGAGTGATTGGCACATATTTTTTGGGTGCTCTCAAGCGGAAACGATTTGGAGACAGGCGGGGTTATGGCAAACGGTACAGCGTCACCAGAATAACAACGACAATAGCTTCAAGGAGATTTTATTTCGGTTGCTAGCAGCGGAGTCTGTGGGGGCTCACAACAGTATAGCAATGTTAATTTGGTGTATTTGGAAGCGGAGGAACGAGAAGGTCTGGGAGAATAATGCAAAACCACTCGGTGATCGATCGCCGGTGTGTTCGAATTTACGCACTGGCAACAAGTGCGCGCAGCAACTGACAAAGTCAAGAAGAACTACAAAGCAGACTCGGCCGGACTTCGATGCCTGCTCCTTCCGGCTTCGGTACGCTTTGGGAAAACCGGTAGAGAATGTGATGAAATGTAACGTGGATGCGGTATTTGTTTGATGATAATCGCTTCGGTTTCGGTATGTGCATTCGGGATAGTAGTGGTTCCTTTGTTAAGGCAAAAACAACTTGGTACTTCGGCTCCCCACACCCGTAGGAAGCAGAGGCATTAGGATTATTTGCTGCTGTTACTTGGCTTCGCGAGCTGCATATCCCTAGAGTCACCATTGAACCGGATGTCAGAAGCGGTGGTTGATGGTATCAACGGAAGGTGTAGTTCCATTACTGAGCTCGGCACTATTATATCCTATTGTAAGAACCTTTTGACACTCTCACAAAACTATGCGGTTAGTTTTATTCGGAGGCAAGCCAACTTTGTTGCTCATACACTTGCTAGAGCATCAAAGAATTTCGCTAGCTCCCATACCTTTGATTGTAGTCCGAATTGTATTACCTATTTGATTTTGAATGAAATGATATGAGTTTTCCATTGTCAAAATAAATAAATACCCACTAAATTTTTTATAAACTGAGTATTACATGTTTTTATAAAGGCAAACGTAGAGATATATAAATATATAGATGAGCACAAGGGGTAGTCAGCCCATCTTAGAATGTAGTTAAGACCTAACTCAATCCCATAAAACTGACTTGTAAAGTGAGGGTTGCCTCCCACTTATAAACTCTTTTGAGACCATATCTCTAGTCGATGTGGGACTTGGGATTTTCCCTAATAACCCATATACAATCGCGAAAAGTCGGACAGCAAAAAAGAAAAACCACTGAAAACTAAATGTTACCTCCTAGACAAACAGTGAATAGGGTCAACATATGACTCGTAAAATAAACAAGAAGAAACATATTACATGTGTCTAATTATATTTTGACTATCCAAACTTATTATGTATTGCCCCAACAATATTATATACACAACTATTGTCCCCAGCACTTAAAATTCATGCATTAGCCATTGCTTATTACAAGTAGAGTATGTGATGCGCCTCAGTGAAGTTGGAAAAAAGAGGGAACGTGGGAGCGGAGAAGGCCTGTAAGGCAGGTAAATAGGTAACTCATATTTAAAAAAGAGTGACGTGGCTCAATGGACGAGTGTGTGTTAGCGTTTGTCACTAGCATTTCTCTTTCTCATATCCAACATATTTAACTCATATTAAAGTTATTTAGAGATCACTTAATAAAGTTATGATTTTTTATTTTAATCTCAATCATTTGTGGTCACAACACAACTCATTTTTATCACCCTCTCATCGTACAAGTTCTCGTACTTGATACTCTCTCCCTTTCTCTCTCACTGTTAGTTTTAATCTTAATCATTCATTATTTGATACATGTCAACAATTTGTTCCTCTCTTTCTCATTATAAAAGTCTTAAACTTGATAGGTTCTTTAAATATGTACTCGGCTCAACGAAAGAAAAAACAATGCACTAATTTTTTAATTCACACTAGCCATTCAAAAACTTAAGGACAATTTAATGTGTTGGAATATTTTAAGTCTACACCAAAGCAAAGGGTTTCTTTGGAAAACTAAATCTTAGAGAAACTATTCAGTAACTAAAAATCAATGACTGGATCTTTGTGTCTACTTAGGGGATTAGGATCCTCTAACTTCACCTCCTCTAACTTTTCCTAACTTTAGTGTTTTTTTGATGAGAGAGAAAAATAAAAATGGAGGGAAATGGAGGAAAATAAGATGAGAGAAAATGTATTAGAGGAGAGAGATAGATACAAAGTTAGAGGGAAGTTCCCTCCAAAAAGTTAGAGGATCCTTACCCCTACTTAGGTTCCTCTTTTGTGTCATAGAAGTCAGAGAAACAACCTACCATAAAAGGTCTTCTACAGAAGAAAAAAAATACTAAAGTGTTGTATAACAAGTTAGCTAATTAATTGGATGCGATAGCTCGTGAGTTCTTAATCATGGTCACACTTATAATAAATCAGTTATTCAACTAGCTTCCAATCCTACATCTAGCGACGGTGTTGTCCGTCGCCCTCTCTAATATTTTTAGCAATGGGATGACCGCATGCCCTTAAGCTCCTTGTAAAATGAATCTCTACAGCCTCACAAAGCACATCGACATAGTTTGGTATTACTATGAAGAATGGAGTACAATGGTACTCCAATCCAGTACACTCATGAATGAGCACACGAACAGGGACGAAGGGACGTTGGAACTTGCCATGGCTGGAGCCCCCTGTTGCAATAATTTATTTGATAGTAGTAATAGTAATACTTAGTAATACCTATAATTTTTTTGACAAATAGCAATATCTATATTTGCGATTTTTTTATATTTATTTCACCACAAACAGTCATATAGTAACTTCCAATGTTGTTTGAAGCTCCCTTATTTACTTATGCTCATTGCAGATCGAAATGCATTATTCCCATAGTACCCGGCAACGGCGCCAAAAAACTTGCAGGATCACGACAAATGTACCGGATCGTTGTAAGTAATAGTACGGAAAGACCGAGTGTCGAACTCAGGGACTGCGGTTAATTATCAGTTTAACAATTTATTTCTAAATTAAAAAGGGACAAACTTGGATTTGTTTGACAAGAAATTAAAGTGAAAAGCGGTAAATATATTTTTGTGATTTTAGTTTCATGATAACTAGAACACTAGTGTGAATTTGTATGAATTAAAAAAAGTTGGGGACGAGCTTCAACTTACTTCACTTATATCTAACGAATCAAACATGTTATTGAACTTATTTAATGAGCTACGATCAAATTGTTATAATTATTCTTATCCTAATTCCTTAGGTAAGAGAACCTTTATTCCTAATCAAAATTCCTAATTCCTTAGGTGACCTTAAAATGAAATTAATAAGCAGTAATAACAACAATTATCCTATGATTCTGAATACCAATGACTATTCCTAGACTAGAGATAAACAGATTTCAATTCTCAAGCATATGTAATTCAAATTTCCATTCATAATCACATATCATAAATCATCCTAAGAGTGATCAAATCCTAGAAAGCGTTAAGAACAGAGATTGAAACATAAATCATAATATTAATTCAAATAATAAAGGTTTGATTCAACAATATAATAAATCATAAATTATTTCTCATCCCCAACAACGGGAAGTTTAGCTAGACATAGAAATAGAAATAGCAAGAGAAAAGATCAAACTAGAGGGAGAAGCTGACAACATTGATGCTCTATGACTTGTTCCCAAGCTTGAATCATCAACAGAGATCAGCGGAGTGCGAATCTTAGTCGTCACGGACTTCAGAGTGCAAAGTGAAACTGTTCTCAATGATCAGAATGCCCTAAAATTCAAGTTATGGGCTTAAACCTGAGTTGAGTAAGTGGCACATCGCCTGACGAGCTGTAGGAAAATAGCTGAAATTGCTTCACCATCGCCAGGCTAGCTCGATGGTCGCCTGGCTATCTGACAGCAATGACTGCCATCACTTGGCGAGACAGTCCCATCATCTGGCGAGCTGTAGGCAGAATCAGCGCTGAAAAAATTGCTTTCTCATCGCCTGGCGAGCTAGGCCATCGCAGGCAACCTGAAGTGAAATTTTTCCTTTTTTGTATAGTTTGAAAGACTAGGTAAGCTCCTGTCATAACTAAGTGAAGGACAACAAAAAACACGTGAATTAAAGGTAACAAGTACAATAGAAGTTGAAGCTGATAAACTGAGTTCTCAATGAACTTCAGTTTAAGAGAGGAAATGTAATAGTTTGTTGTATTTGGCTCTCCTAGTTAGTTGGCTCATATTCTTTGACATAAGTCTTTGTATTGTTAATGGCTTTTAGTTAATATGGCCCATGATTGTATTAGTCAGTTGACCTTTGTAATTGTAAGTCAACTGTACTAGATGAGATGTATATGTACTGATATTCAATCAATAATATACTATAACAATAAATTGTCTTTAACGCTGCTGCATTCTCAATGCCTCATATATTATTGTTATTGCTTAACTTCCTCAAGTTGGCTACTCTTTTGTTATAGTTAGTTAGCATTCTGTTTTTTCAGTTATCATATTTACAACTTCATAATATATTCATTCATAAATTAAAACTGTGATGTGCTATACTAGAGTATTTTCTGCAGGTACAAGCGAGCGCGTATATAGACAGAATGAAACATGGAATTTTTTTGTGCGCAACTTGGGAATGGGAATTCATTCCCTCTTCCTTCTGAGAGGAAAAAGGTTTTTCACTCTAATCGTACACGTGTATATCCATATAATGCGCTCACCTGCGCATGTTAGAACACTCTGCAGCCGCAATATTAATGGGCTCAAAAGGCCCAAGAAACCCATCTCAGTCTCAATCTTTCTTCACAAGATTCAAATTAAAGCGCTTGATGATGAGAGATTGATTAAAGCGCTTGATTTACACTTGCGTTGTGTTACCTTTGAGTTTTGAGTGATTCTTCAAGTGTGTGGATGTTTTTAACTAATATTGGTCAATTGAGGTCACGCCTGACAAACAAAAATTAACGAATACTAGTACTATGGGCATCTCCATTGCAACTCCACTTAATTGGAACTTCAGTAGCTAATAAGGATGCAATCCGAAGTATGGCTCTGATGCCATAGCACTTTAGTCGCTACAATAATAACCTAATTTACCTACGAAATATTTCTGACTGATTCTTTTCCGTCGCTATTGCTTGTGTTTCGACGGAATAAGTCATCGCAACGTGTTCAGCAAATGCAGCTAGAATTTTCCACTCATATTTGCGACGGATTTTAAACAGGTCGCTACGTTCCCATGGAATATTCCGTCGCAAAGTCACTAAGATACTTGTACACCATATTTCCACCTAACATCTTAAGACATAAGGTACATGGATCACATCTTTTATATATTCTTTGTTATCGAATTGAGCTGGGCCGAGCCATCCCATTTGCCAAGTGAATTTAGTTGGGCTGCACTACAAAAACCAAAACCCAATAGGCATGCATACAGAATAACGAGTCTTGCCCAACCTGAATGGGTAGTACTTCCGAGTAGATACTCATTATTAGAAGGGTTATGTTTTTTGTCCCTGTAAAATTTGAGTTTTTTTTTAGTTCCTCAAAAAAAATCATTTACTTTTTGTACAAGTTTTTTCTATCAGTTTTAGTCTCTCGTGATTTTTAATAGCGCTTCATGACTTTGAATAACACTTAGAAGCACTATAAAGTGTATAAAAAATGTTATTAAATGTCATGAGAGATTAAAATTGATTAAAAAACTTGAAAATAAAAAGTATGTGAAAATTTATTAACCGACTAAAATCAAAAAACCTAAATAGGCACCCTCCATGGTTAGATACTTACCATTGGAGGTGGTTTGAAAGATTTTTTCACCTGTTTTTGTTGAGGAAAGTCTTAACAGGAATGTATGGCTATAGTCTCACAGCGTGTCTAGTGATTGAAGCATATGCATGTAAATAATGTCGTCCAACTTATTCAGTCTAAAGTGGCATAGAAAGTCTTGATATCTCCAAAGTAGTTGGGCATCTAAAAAGCAAAACCTTTTTTGAATGTGCTTTGTTCAAAGAAAGCAGCATCTCATATAGCTAGGCTGATCCTATAAATACTCTAGCATACCTACTCATTCCCAATAACCTCAAGCCTCACATATAGTTTTCTATTTCCATTTCTCCTCCTTATAATAGTAAAGAGTATCTCTCTCTCTAGATATTTCTTTGCTTAATTAATCTATTGTACCTTTTTGTCTCTATAGAAAAGAATTTTTCTATTAATTGATATAAGTTATCTCAAGATGGAGAAGGTGATGAGGTTGGCATCAGAAAAGGGTGTGGTGATTTTCACCAAGAGCTCTTGTTGCCTTTGTTATGCAGTCAACATTTTGTTTCATGAACTTGGAGTGATTCCTGCAGTTCATGAAATAGACAAAGATCCTGAAGGCAAAGAAATGGAGAAAGCTATAACTAGGTTGGGTTGCACTTCACCTGTCCCTGCAGTATTCATCGGAGGAAAACTTGTGGGGTCCACTAATGAAGTCATGTCTCTTCACCTAAGTGGTTCCCTCATTCCATTGCTGAGGCCATATCGAGCTTAATTAATTAATTAATTAATTAATTAATTAATCATGATTCGTGATCTCAAATTCAAACATGCAACACACTACGTATCTTTGTTGGAAAGAAAGAATAAAACAGCTGGCTTAAATCAGTATATATAGTCTAGTAAGTAAGCTCAGAATTCAACTGTCTCACTCTGTAGTGATGTGTGAATAAGTTTCTAGCATTTGATTAGCTATAATAATGTAATGATCTCCTCAATATTCTATTTTCTAAATGAATTAAGTCTTATATATTTATATACTTGCATTGCTTGTAATTTTTTTTATGATAGACAAAGTGATTAGTAATTTCTGCGTTACTAATTCTTAGAGGCGAGGGGGAAGGGGTTCGAGCCCATTTATATACTTGCATTGGTTGGTTGTAAATTGATCGTTATATATTTACAGTACACTACAGCTGTCACATGCCATTGTTCCCTTTTGGTTGATAATATATAAAGAGCATGTCTTGAGAGTTGCATTGCATTGCACCAAAAACCCTACATCATAAACAGCATAACTTGAACCGCACGCAATTAATTTAATTTAATTAATCTATATAAAGCAAGATACATTCACTTAGAATAAAGATTTGCTTGGCTCGATGGATCAAGAAAAAGGAGCAACGATGTTTGGGAGCACTTGATCGATCAACAACAAAGTGATAGTAGGAGGAAAGCACAAAAAGAAAGCAAGATTTATGATATGGGTTGCAGTGGTTTGGGTTATTTGGCTAAACCGGAATAGGATTATTTTTAGAGGCGGAGTCCCAAATGTACAACAAATGTTAGAACATTTGAAGGGGATTTCTTGGGGTTGGATAGCTCATAGATTGGGTAGTCAAGTGTCAATGGATTTTGAGGAATGGAACACTAGACCGATTGAATGTATTAACCGATTGCAATAGTTGTAATTGGGTTGTGGCACCCCTAGTGCCCTTGCGATAAAATTCTTTGACTTATCAAAAAAAAACTTAGAATAAAGATTCACTTACTAAAAAGAGGAGCTCTTTTCATAATTACTATATTGTGATCTTGGACAAATTAAGAGGGTGCTGCAGCGATTCTGTCGTGGGAAATGAGGGGTAGGACTGGCTGTTATGCTTGTTTGGTGTTGATATACACTTTAAGTGGTTTGCTAACGACATTTGAGGTGCTAGCTTAATTGTAAATACTTAGCCTTGTATTTTTAAGGTGTTAAGTTTAAATCCATTCGAAACCAATAGTAAAAAGTGGTTGCTAGCGACTCCAGGATTGGTGTTGAGCTCATTTGTAGTAGATCTATCAAAGTGATTTGGTTCTGGATTTTCCTGATATGAATTTGTTCTTTATTCGGGTACTCTTTTTCTTTCTCGGATTTTGTTTCGTTATATTTTGGCCCGGATATTTTCCTGATTTGGCCCGTTAGCAACCTGAGTAAGGCGCTACTCTTACACTTATATGGGTTGAAGTACCCGTTGTACTCTCCTCAATAAAAAAATTTGCCTAATAAAAAAATATATGCTAAAATTCAAGAAAGTATTGTATTTATCTTATATACAGTTAACATATTTTTATTTATCTTTTGAAAATTATATTTATATGTTAACTTGAATTTATTTTTTGAAGAGAAATATTGATATTTGAGTATGCGGTATAAAATATAAAAGTAAGTGAGAGATAAAGATAGAAATATATGGTACTCTGTCACATACAACGTTTAAAATTTGATGTTCAAATAACATATGCGTTGTTTGTCAAAATAATAATAATAATAATAATAATAATAATAATAATAATAATAATAATAGTTCTTTTTACACAATAATTTGTTTTAATTTGACAGTTAGATTAAAAATAAGTATTTACACAAAAATTACTAAACACAATGAACTAAATAACCCTCCACTTGTTTAATTATAGGCTAAATTGTATTTTGTTCTTTTATACCTTTAACGAAAGTTTCTGTTTGATCACTTATTTATCTTATCATTTTGGTCTTTTGTCTTTCATAGTCGTATTTGTTTAGTCTTTTTTTTTTCTTTCTCATTTTGGTATTTTATCATTCATATATATTTTTGTTTGGTCTTATATCTTTTTGTTTCTGTTCCTTTTAAACAAAAACACAGAAAAATGAAGAATATTACGAATGTCTTCAAGCAAACCAATGTCCATTTGATTTCTTGTTTCTTGAATAACTCGTGCAATACACAACCAAATTGAATAAAATTGAACTCTAGCTTGAACAAATAATTCAATCAAATCAAATTTAAACTTAGAAAAGTGTTTATACGCAAAATTACTTCTGGAACGGAAATCTTAAATTTGAAGTTCAAAAAAACCTTCAATCTCAACAATGGTGATTTTGTTATAGAGCACCAAATTGAACAATTCTTGAGCTTAAAATGCTCGAAATTCAACAATAAACAAAAATATGGCAAATATTTTATTCAGAAAATTGCTTAAAACGTAAACACAGTGAAAAAAACAATTTGTATCTATAAAACGTGTTTTGCCTATTATTTGCTCATTTTCCAATCAAATTGCATCAAACCAATTGCATCTAATTCGTATTGACTGCAGAAATTGAACTATAACAAAAGATTTCAACAATAGATATGATTGTAATTTCTTCATGCGTATGTTATTATATATAAGAACAACAATATTATTTGGACATTTTTGTTAGACAAAAGTAGACAAACACCAACTTACAACACCAGTTAACCAAGTTTTTAGACCATTTAGCCAACTTGCTTTTTCACGGTTTTTTTCGGCGCGTATAAAAACTTGGTTAATTGATCACTTAGTTAAAATGGCCTAAAAACTCGATTAATGGTGTTGTGATTGTAATTTCTTCAACAAAAATGCAAATGTTATTATATATAAGAATAACCATCCGATATTTGAAAAAGTACTATTCAAGAGGGTCTAGAGAATAGAGTCTCGACATCAATATGTAAAAATGTTCTGGTGAAGCATTAACTTTCCATTCTTTTAGCGTTGTCCATAGCTTTGTAAAGTTAAAAGGGAAGTTCTCTTTTTTACTTATGCATTGCTGCGATTCTTTAAAACTTTATACGCGAAAAGAAAGATATTATATTCTTCACTTCGATTTCATAATCTTTCTTTTCCGTTCTTTTAATCTTGTGTTTGTTTTTGTTCTCTGTCTTTCTTCCTCCCCCACTAATAGCAACAATCTTGAAGATTTGGAGAAGAAGGGTGTTCCGGTCCGAATTGATTTAATTCAAGCCTGAGATAAAATAAAATTTAAATGAATTGTACTTTTTAAGGGAATATATATATATATATATAAAATAAGTACGAAAGGGGTACTCAATCCAGACACCCACAAAAAGGAAACAAGCCAATCAAGAAGGTAAACAAAAGAAATTTCTTTTTTTTATGGGGGTTCAAGAAAGTGTAATTTTCATTCCAACTAGGACACACTGTCGTGCTATGCACGGGATGTGAATATGCAGTGTATATGTGAGAGTAAGGTAAAAACTAATGTTGTTTCAGTTGATGTGCTAAAATCCATTCCATGCATTGATTTAAGTTAGGTGAATAAAAATTTAATACAATCTATAGTCACAACATTCAATATCAGAGCGAATATAATGTAACTCCTATATTACATATGTTGTGCACTTTTAAGACCAAAGCATACCATACGAAATTCTGATTGTAATAAGTATTTAGTAATTTGAATTAACAACACCAAAGTTCATTTCGTCAATAAAAGTTTTGTTCTGTGAAATCATTGTTGTCTACGACTTTTCAAAATAATTCTTTTTTGCAAGGATGTACAATTTAAAAAAATGATATTTGTGTCAACTTTAACAGTGGTTCGACCGTTAAAAATGGAACCAGTTCGATAGTAAACCATCGAACCAATTCAAAAGAAATTTGAAGTGTGCATCACCATTGACAATACTCGATAGTTTGCAATCGAACGAGTTCAGTGGTAAACTATCGAACCGTCCTAAACGCACAAAAAAATAAAAATGCAGCGTTTCATTAAGGGCATTTTGGGAAATGTGGGGGTTGGGTAGTTTGTGATGAGATATGCATCAGAAGAACACCCCAGCTTCTCTGACAAAAAGAAGCCAATGTGCAGTTGATATGACAGGGCGCCGCCCCCTTGGAAAAATAAATTCAAACTTTGGAACTCTAAATTACTCAATAAATATAAAGGGTATATCTGGAAAATTTTGATAAAATGTACGTTGTATTTTTAAAAGTACCATTGTTTTGGAACAAAAATGAAAGACCAAAAGTACCAAAAATTAGGAAACGGAGGGAGTAATGGTTAACATATAATTGCCGCTCAAACCAAAATGTAAAGTCGATAGTATCTTAATAAATAGGGGATGGGCAAGGCCCAAAGCACAACAATCCAAGAGAACTACTTCAACAAGGCAACACAAATTGATTGTGGGCTCAAGTGATAACGAAATTTAGATAAAAAATGTTCAAACAGTACAGAACATTAGGATGTTACAAAATTAAACTTGGCAGTGTAACTAGTAAAAGGCCAACAACCCAGCCCAAATATAGCACCCGATAGGCTCCAGATAAGTCCAAGTCAGAACCACTTGCACCAAAGTGGTAAAGGATTCATTCGCAGCAGAGTCCTCATTTGCGAAAGACAACCCTAATTCAGTAATCGTCTTCATGATCGTCATTTACCCTATCTTTCTAACCAAATTTATCACCCTTAGGTCATGATCATAACGAAATCTCGCAAGGAAAAACCCTAAAATTCACCAATCGCATCGACTCGACTCAAAGAGTTTTCTTATATCCAAGATAAACAATCAATGAGGTCAACAATCGACTCAAAAAGTAAACAACATGAAGATGGACCCTTGCCAAAAATATCTAAGCCTAATACTCTCTACGGTCATCTACCAAAACCTGCGACCGCACCAGAAAAATGTAACTATTTAATTGTATCTAAATTTTAAATTCAATTAATGACTTGTTTGGCTTAACTTTTACAAATATTTCAACTAATCCAATATTATGTTGTTTCACTTGCACCCTTAAAATAAGATATTTTTTATCACAAAAAAAAAAAAAAAATACTATAAAACGGAGTACAATGGGTCTTTAACCCGTACAATAAAGTCTCACCAAAAAAACCGTACAATAAAATTTATGATTTAGAGTTAAGTGATTCCAACGGCTTTAAAAATAATATTACTCACTTCTTGCTAAGAGCCCCCGCGAAATTATATTCATTGTGAAATAATATTGGAATATTCTACTACCTCACCTTTAAAAATAATTTTGTTATAATCTCAAAAAAAAAAAAAATTTGTTATGAAATAGCCATAAGCACCTAACAATAACACTCCAAATAAAACATCTAATCTTATCATGCTGCAGGAAGTTAGCAGCCCGGCATTACTCTAGACCCAGTCACACCAAGCCAGCCATAGATGGAGCACAACAAATGATACGAGAATGAAAAACACTACGACAAAAACATCTTTAGATTAGGGGTGGCAATTTCTACCCGTAAGTGGAGATCCCCATAGAGACGGCCTCAAATGAGGGCTTCGTGGGTGGGGAAATTTTACATGTGCGGATGGGGACGGGGAGAAAAAATCCATGAGCAAAAAATAGGGATGGGGAGGAATCATACTACACACACTCATGAACCCCACCCCAAATATATTGCATAATATTCTTATAATATATATATATATATATATATATATATATATATATATATATATTATAAATAATTAATTTTTTAGTCTTTTTATACGTGTTTTTAATTTAAAATATAAAATTGGTCTAACTTTTATACTTTCTAAATATTAAAATATAAAAGTAAGACTCAATTTTATATCTTTTTTATATTAAAATGTTAAACTTTTAAATTTTATTATTACTTTTATATATTTTTTTAATTTTATTAAATTTTAATTTATATTTACGCTAACTTTTAATTAACTTTTGGGGTCCCCGTGGGATCGTGAAGATCCGTGGGGATGGAGATATGGGAAGAAAAGTCTTTAAAGCGGGGAATGGGAATGGGGACAATTTGGGAGGCGGGGGCAGGGAGCTGGGTAGTACTCCATGCTTCCGCCCTCGCTCCTGCCCCATTGTCATCCCAACTTTAGACAGCATTTAATTTTATTCAGATAGTGTTTTTAAGCATTTTTTTTAACTAGCAAAAGAGAATTTATTGGTAACATGGCCTAATCTAAAAACAATTACATTAATTGTGAGTGGCATTTTAGGCCTTTTATATAATATTTAAAAGAAATTTTTGAAATTTTATATAATATTTAAAAGCTAAGATCATTCTTTAATAAGGAAGTTATGTTGCAGTCATCTTGAAGCTTACCTAAAATATGAAATATCTTATAATCTTGATGGTAAAATTTCATTTGAAGAATTAAAGCTCGTAAGAAGGTCTAGGATGTGAGAATGAAGGTGAGACTTAAGGAGAGGATACAAGTCCGTAAACCTTCAATATAGTCCATTAATAACTTAACACTACTAGAAAAAGTTTGATTAGCTACGAAATTTTGACAAATAATAAAATAATGGTACACCTAGAAGAAATCGGAAATATGTGTAAGGAATTAAATAATACTATGGAAGAAATTAATAAAAATATTATTTTGCTAATTGATAAAACTAATAAAATTGTAAAATATATGTTTAATAAATTTAAAAATGAACGTGGTGAAATTAACAATATACAAGAAACTTTAAATGATATAAGTAGAGAAATAGGTATTAATGAAGATGAAAATATTATTAAAATTAGAAGAATTCTTCAACAATTAGAAAACTTTTTAGAATACGAGGAAAATAATAAAGGTATAACCATAAGAGATTTAGAAAGATTATTAATCAATAAACCAACCGTAAAATTAATAAAACAAGAACCTTTAGAATTTGAACCATCAATATTTATTAAACCCGCAACTTCATGGAGAGGATAAAAGACGAATATATGGAATCATTAAAAAGATCAAATGATATAGAAGAAATTAGCCAATTACTAGAACAATTAAAAATAATTGAAGAAGAAAATAAGCAGATATATAAAGTGGAATAAGTAGAAACTAAAGATGAAAATGAAGAAGTAATACTAAATTATAGTTCCTCAGAAGTAGAACCAGAATCAAATTATGATGAAATATTTATGGAAAAAGGTGAATCAAGTAATACAAAACCAAAAAGAAAATGGGAAGATTATTGGAATAGAAAAGATCAATGGGAAAGTAATGAAAGAGAAACTCAAAATCGTAGAGGTTATGTTAGAATGAATGGAAAATGGGCTAGAGTTCAAGATGAATTTAAGCCTTATTATGAAGAAATTAGAACCGAAAGATTATTAAATATTGATTGTGGGAGAAATAAAGAGGATGTGCTTATAAAATGGACTAATGAAATAATTATGTTAATAACAACAGATGATAGATTTAGTAAGGTAATAAATCTAATGGATGTTAAAGAATTAATAACATATAGAACATCAGGAAATGTACAAAAATTCTTATCAAGTATTAGTGAGGATACATTGCAACGTTATGCTAAGCTTGCAGAAAATAATCAGCAATTTGCTAAATTAATAATGGATCTTGTCTATTGTAACATCCCTAGTTTTGTTAATTTTGAATTATGAAATTAACGAGTGATTTATTATTCGAGTAAATAATAAGTCAAGTCTCGGAAAGGAGTTTGTCGCGAAAGCAATTTATAATTGCTAAAGTATATGATTTAATTGTATTGTTGTTTGGATCGATCACCGGTTGGTGGGTATGGAAAAACATTTGTTGGGAGATGTCAACCTTTAAATAAATCTCTAATACCTCAAAGGATTAATCTCTACAGTCGTCATGAAGGATACTTTGGTTCAAAAATTGTGTATTAAAGTCATTGAATCTCTTCATGTGAATGGAATCATTGTCCTCTCGCTTGGATCTTCTAACTGCTTTTCCAACAATATGGGAAATAGCTGTATTAGAAAAGTACAGGTCTATTTCAAGAATTCAACTTGAAGTGAGTCAGTCAGAGAACCAAAGTTGTCAAGTAATGACTCTGGTAATGTCAAAATATTAATGGACAATGGATGGAAACCATGTGAGTTGTGACACACAAATATTTTGAAACACTAGGGATATTTTTGGTTTGAGAGCTGAAATGCTTCACGTTACTCATCTACTAGTGGACAAAGAAAAAACTTTAGCAACTTGTGATAGAATAATCACACTTTTTCTAGACACTCACTCATGATCAGAATCTTAATCTTTAGAGATGAAGATGTTGTTAATTTGACGAGAATCAAAGCAAAATCGAATAACTGAAGGATTTGAAGAACCTCACAATGTATATTTTGTTTCATTTAGAAACTGTCGGTCTAAATCGAATTACGTTGAAAATTGTCAATAACAGGTACTCTCTCCGTCTCATTTTAAGAGTCATGTTTGTTATTTTTCTCTATCTCAAATTATCTATCACTTTAGAATCCCAATACAACATTTATTATCACTTTTCAAGAATACTCTTACTTTAGAATTAGAATATCAATAATCGCACATTTGCTCCAATCGAGAAAAGTTAGATACTAATGAGTTAATAGTGTAAGAGTGTTTTAGTTCTACAACCTTTTCTTGCGATAAAAAGAAGCATAACTAATCATTTTCTTAATACCCGCGCATAACATTAAACAACAGATAAAATGAGACAGATAGAGTACCTTTTTCGGCTGAAAATAAAAGAATTAAGATTTTTTTTTGGCAATAGGCTCTTAGTGAATTTCATTCATCAAATCGAAAATAGATGAGGGAGTGAAAAATTATTCATTAAGACTAGTTGTAAATAGGGCCAACCCAACCAGCGAGTAACATTCCTTCTAGCAAACGCAACATAAGAGTCGAGACAAAAAAAGAAAAATACTTTTACAAGCTTTTCTTTTTTGTTTTGGTCGAATTACAAGCTTTGATTAAACAGCCAAATTAAAAAATAGCATTATTTTTTAAGTTGAAAGCAGCCAACTCAAAAATAACATCTTACAAGCCCCAGCTCCCTAAGTCCCTAACCCACTGTATGACCAAAAACAAGCCCATAGTTTCACCATGAAGAAACATTTGTTATAGGCAATATTATCAAAACCGGACCGGTCATCGAGCCGATCAAGGCATTAAGTCACTGGTTTTTTGGTCGGGCCGGTGAGCCTTTGGTCAAACAGCATGAGCCGGTCTATATTAAATAAATTCAAAAATTATAATATATACTAAGAAAGTATTTGTATTTATAATTGTAATTAAATAAAATGATAAAATATTTAAATTGTGCATTATTATTATTACATTAATAATGATGATTGCATGCATTACACGTCAATAATTGCAAGTTGCAATTTAATAATAGAGAAACAATTGATATATATATATATATATATATATATATATATATATACTAGTATGTATGTATCACGTACAAGCACGGGTATACATCTTCTTTTTTTAATTTAATTTGTAATTATTATTTTGTTAAAATATTATGTATATGTATCGTTGATGTTTATGATTAGTTAAAAAATGAGTCTTATTTGATTATGGTGCAAATTTAATTAAATACAATCATTAAATTTGTATAAACGTATATGCATTGCATTCACACCCCTGATATATAAGTCGATCGATAACAACGTAGATTTGGTGTTATTTTTCTAATAATCACACGGAGCACCAGCTCCATTCAGTATGCCAACCATATCTCCTAAGACACAACATAATTTAGAGATAATATGAACAATTAAATACCGAATCGAACATACGATTCATCGATATGCAATGCAAATATCACATTACCTACTAAATAGTCGGAGTCAAATCACGGTTCGAAGCATTCCGATGGTGTAGTGAAACTGAATCAAATAAGGAACCACATATGGTGATGATGGCACGCACGATCCAACTTTCTCCGGTTTACTTTACTGATACAGATCTCAAAACTTGTCTTTCTATCTTTTTATGACAAAAACTTGTTTTTCTATTCTCATCACCTAGTATTACTTAATGGTAATAGTAGGTTTTTCTAAATAACAAATTGATATCAAAAAGATATTGAAAATGAAACACAAACACACACACTGATCGATCTGAAAGAGAAGGTTTGGAAGAGCTGAATAAATCCTAATGAAAGAAATGGTATATATATATATATATATATATATATATATATATATATATATATATATATATATATATATATATATAACTCTAATTATTTAAGATAATCATATTCAAAATATTTTTTTGTATCACATATTTGAATTACTTAATTTTAAAAAACACGTATGGATGTGTGTTAAGATACAAAACAATGGAGTGAAAAAATATATAATTTTGAGACCTTAATTCAGGAAGGGAAAGTAAAGGGTATTTATGGGTTTGTATACCTACCCCAGGGATATTTCTGACATTTACTTCTAAAATATTATTCAATTCCACTAACGTCCCTTATCATTATTGAATCTTCAATTTCCCCATTGAGAAGGGCTTTGTTCGATCGCACAGGATGCAGCGAAAGCATTACAGGGGATTATCGAACCCCCAATGCGTGCATGGTATTGAGGTTGTTCCGTCGCCCAATTTGATGGGGATTGATAAGGATGAGCAGAAAAGGTGGATGGAGCTCACTGGCCGTGATTTATCTTTCATGATCCCTCCTGAAGCAAGTGATTTCAGTTCTTGGAGAAATCTTACGAACACAGATTTTGAACTTGACAGACCACCTCACCCAATGAAGAGTGCTCCTATCCCTCATCCTAAGAACCAAGTGGATTTACCTGGACAAGATGTAACTTTGGCAAACAAAATTACAATGACCGCATTTGCAGCACATCCGGCTGCGATGAAGGTCTTTAGCTCTGCAGCATAGTCTCCCCACAAAGTCACGCTGAATCGATAACTGAAACACAATGTTGAGTGCATACCATACATGTTTATTATGCAAATTTTTACTCATGATACAATTTCCCAAATTAGCAGTGGGGAGTGTCACCTAATTTTATAATTATAAATCAGTAATCTAGTGTCCAAGCCAATTTAGGTAGATATATATTTATTACCCTCGATTATCCAGGTCCAGTATGAGCTTTGTTGTTTTTCCACTGGGGGTATTGAGCTCCCTTTCCTGGCCAACACCTAGTATCACTCCGCCAACATCTGGAAACAACACACTCTGTTATTTTATGTTACATATAGTATAAACTATGTAATAGCTACTAAATCCAAACATTTGTTACAAACCAACTAAGTAATTCATGTTGAAATCCTTTTGGAAACACTCCTCCGGAGCAGTGAAACTGTAGGGCGGGACCGGGACTTCTTGGGACTCAGCAGGCCTTACCTCAGCATGATATTTTAGGTTCAGCTTATAATCATGTCTGGTGGCACGATATTCCCCATGATTCACAAAAACCACAAAGTTAGAAACACTATATACAGATCCTTCGTCCACTGGATCACCGTGCTTGTATATGTAAGGCATGTCGATATGGGCTTCAATCTTTGTGCCCTGTCAACAAACGAAGCGGAAGTGTGCGTTAGATACAGAGATTTTATTGAAAACAACGACGACATGATAGGAAGTATATCATTATACCTTGAATTAGCAACCGAAACGGAAGTGTGCGCTAGATACAGAGATTTTATTGAAAACATAGTAAACAGCAGCAGTTACATATATGCAAACATTGTCACAATAAGGCTGACTAAAATTCAGTAGCAACTTTTGAGGCATATACATTATTTTAAACTTTTTAAATGAGGCAGTAGCACTTTAGGATATATGTCCTTAGTTGAGTGTCTCTTAAAAAACAATCTACTATTATTTACAGGTGTTTCTACTAACCACTAAACTCGGAAAACATATGGATTAGATACATATATTTTTTGATAATATACCTCTTTGTCGACCAAGACCAGCTCCATGGAGACAGGTTTATTACCACCTCTGGAAGTGTATACGGGCCACTTCCTCAGGACTCTTACAATGACTACACATTTCTCCATGTCGGGAAAGAGATTTGCCACAGGCTGGATGTTTTTGTGTGGGACGACCGTCGCATTGCGGGGGGTTGTCATCTTTGCACGGTGTGGCACGTCGGACAACGCACGTGAGGAAGACATATTGTCTCTTAGCAAACCAAATTTATGTGTACCTCTTGCTGGGATGATGATCAGGTAGGAGTTTGGTGTATTTTTTTCAATATCTTAACGCAGTTATATATATGATTTACATTGTGTTTTGTTTGTTATCTCTAGGATTTAAAGATTTGCTAAAAATTAGGTCTGGCTGGTTAAAACTGATTGATCTAATTTGGGATCCACTATTATTTTTTCTACAGGTGTTTCTATTGGTGTGGTCTTTTCCGGATTTTCATGCCTTATGTATGGTCATTGCTGGCCTTTGGATATTTTTATTTCTCAGAAAATTGATTATTAATTCGTTTTTAATTTTTGGGTCAACAGGTTTTTTAATTGCATTAGGAAATTGTTTTTTACCAAGCTGATATGTAAATCATATGGTGTTACCAACTGGCGAATTTTTGAATCAAAGATCATAAATCTGATCCACTAATTTAGCATAGCAGGTATCGGTTTCCTTCTGGTGTGATATGGACAAATACAAATGTTGTGTAACTGTCACATTCAATGCAAATTATTAGTGATTAATAACATTTATTAACCGTGTGTTTATTATGATTAATACAATTCAATTACCGTGTGTTATTATCATTAAAATGGTGTTTGATGCTGTCTTGGGAGCATTAATGTACTATGCGTGGCCTGAGGAGAATAACCGTTAGATACTGTGTGTGTCATTCATGAAATTCATAAGGAGGCCGAATTATATTAGTTGCCAATAATATTCCAGCTATTTTTTGTGTATTAAAATTAGCCAAAGATTTGCATTCTCTTGAATTTGTTTGGTGTAATTCTGAAGACAACACAATCAATAGAAATAATGATGGATCCACCTTTTAAGGCTTTTTTTAAAAAACCTGTTGACTTTTTTTTTCTTAATGTAATTCGGTTTTAAATTTGCAATATCATTCATTATTGGAGAGATAGTGTGATGTGCGAAATTGTTTGAACGTAAGAATTGATGGTGTAGCTGTATGTGAACCGTGAGATTAAATGTGCGCTGATGTATGTAGATCTCAACCGTCCAATTAGTGCGCCTAATGTAGGAGTTGGTACAGTTGGCGTGCCACGTATTTTTCAGGAGATGTGTGTGTCATTTTGTGATTGGTCTTATGTGGACGCTTAGGTGTACAACTCGTGAATTAATATAGTTATGATATATATATATATATATATATATATATATATATATATATATATATATATATATATATATATATATTACTTGCATTCTGTAAAAACAAATCCGTGCCTAGTTGAGTGGTTAGGCATGCGCTGCATTAGTGTGTGCTCATGGGTTTGAATCCCATGTACTACCACTACAAGAATTTTGGTGATTTCCAAGGGAAATATCCGTCGGAAAAGTAGAAAATCTGTCGCTAATATGCATTTCTGACGGAATTTCCGAGGGACAAATTTGTGTCGCATAAACGCTCCTCGCAAACGGTTTCCGACGGTATTGTCCCTCGCAAATATCTCGCAAATCCCTCGCAAATATCAGTCGCAAATCCGTCGCAAATTCCGTTGAAAATCCCTCGCAAATATCTATCGCAAATCCCTCGCAATACGTTAGAGGCTCAAGAAAATTCCGTCGGTATGCTTTGATAAATAATTTTGGAAAATCATTCGGTTGCATACATACCCATTTTATTTGCAATAAGACTTTCCTGCCAATCTAATTCAGACTTAGCCTACCAATTCAATAGAAATTCAATCCAAACCAAATAATTTCAACTGGCTTATATAATTCCAAACCAATATAACTAAATATCACATATACTAAATCCAAACCAATGTAACTAAAAACCACATAAACTATAAGTCCAAAAGCAATACCATTTAAAAATAATTCAACAAGTGCCAAACAAATAAGTGCCAAAACATAACCAAAAGTATCAAACTTCCATAAACTACAAAAATTTAGGGCTTTAGGGTTTTCAAAGACAATAAAAATATGACCTTGAGAATAGAATAGAAGTAGAATAGAAGAACAATGGTTACCATAGATGAAGAAGAAGTAGTAGAATGCTTGGACTCTGAGTTGGGTCGCACAATGGGCTTTGGGTTTTTGGTCGGATGCACGAACGAAGTGGAAGTGAAGAGAAGAAGCAACAGTGGTGACTGGCGACGCTAAGGTGAGAGTGGTGGTCGCCGGCGACGTCAAGGTGAGAGTGGTGGCTCAGAGTGGAGAGGGTTTAGGGTTAGAGTGAGAAGTGAGAGTGTAAGTGATGGACTGAAAGTGAGGGTCGTGAATCTTATTTGTTTAGTTTTAAGTGAGAAACGGTTCCGAGGGATATTTATGCGTTTCCGACGAAAATGTCCCTCGGAAAGTAGTGAGGGATTCAAATTCCGTCGAAAAGTTAAGCGAGAAATGCCTTAAACACATAGTGAGGGAATTATCCGTCGGAAACGAACGTATTAGCGACCAAAAAAATCCCTCGGAAATATCTGGTAGGTAAATCAACATATTCTTGTAGTGTACACTTTTGCCTAATTTCTAAAAAATTAAGTGGATTTGACCGGTCTGATGAGGATTTGACTGAGATTTGACCGGCCTGATGACGTCATCACCAGCCCAATTGCAGAACCGAATCAACATGCAGCCCGTACTGGTCAAGGGTCTGGTTCATAGTCCGATCGGTCGGTCCGGTCCGGCTTTAATAACACTGGTTATAGGAGAGTACCAATGGGTCTCTAATAAAAGGCAATTGTTTTTCCCACTTCCCCTCCTACTCATCGCACACCACAAACAAATTTTATTCCAAAAATAATCTCGCGTGGAACGCAATGTGATTAGTGACGGTCTGAATGGCCTTGTTCGAACACGTTCGAACACATGCATCTGTGTTAAGGAATATTGGTGAATGTGGTGTGAGGGTCCATTATTGTTTCCTCGATTAAAAGCATGCGAACAAAATAAAATAGGGTGTTCGAACAAGGCTATACGAATAGGTGCTAAGTAATCAATTCCGAGTACAAATGAGAGCTTCTAAATTTATTGAAAGTAGAGAGCTTTTATACTTGTTCAAAATGCAACCTCCAATGCTAAAAGTAGACTCAGATGCCACTGTGGTTATTGGAATACTCAATATATTTCTAGTCATTCTTCCTAAATCACCATGTTGCTAAGAGAGACCCCTCCAATATTCCAAACATTTAAATCCTTGTGACTCACAAGTTTTGACTCTGCTAAGTAGAGGTCAAGTTCAGATTTTCAAACATTGTTTCTTTCATCTCTTGCTCTTCAAAAGCCTATCGCTCTTCAAAAGCCTATCATAATTCAAACAAAAAACAAATTAAAGTCAAGTAGAATGTTATCTCATTAATACAAGTGATCTAATCAAATAACAAACTAAGACTTACATCATATTCTTTTGACCAATTTGTTTTTGTCTTTTCTTCGTTAGTTGGATTTGAAGGATGAGAGTCGGTGGGAATAGCTTCCACGCAGGGACGGATCCATGTTATCCTAATTGGGGGCATGTGCCCCCACTTAGCTCAATATTTTTAGTCTATATATGCTTAATAAATTTGGTTTGCCTCCATGAGATAGTTCTTATAAACAAATACATGTAAAAAGTTATAAGAGATAAAGGAAAAATATATATCTCTTTATATTTTCTCTCTTTATTTGTTGCCGAACATACAAATTGACACTAAACACATTAGATTTTGGGATTAAGTTTTTTCTATCACGAAACTATATATTTTGTCAAAATTTATAGAATTTTTCTTATATAAAAATATTATGGACTAAAATTTTGCCCCCACCAACAAAAATTTCTGGATTCGTCATTGCTTCCACGTTGTTGACATATTCATTGAAAAGTTCATATAAAGCATTCTTCACAATGCTCAACTTCTTATCAACAATGAGGTTGTTGGAATAAAGTCTAGAGTAAGCATACTTTAAAAACTGAAACTTCATTCTAGGATCAAGAACACATCCAAAAGCAAGAATTATGTATACTCATTCCAATACTTATCAAACTTTTCCACCATTTTTGAAGTCATGTCCTTAATCACAACATCTTCGCTTAACCTATTGTCTTTCAACAAAGCTTCAATTCTCCATATTTGCATGAAGTATAAATTGGATGTTGAAGATTTAGAACCAGAAAACATGTTGGTGATTTCATCAAAAAGCTCTATAAATTCACAAATCTTTCTTCCTCTTTCCCATTCTTCATTTATTGAACGATGCTTATAATGCTCATATTTCAAACTCAAGCATACAAAAGCACGACTATACCTAAGTGCATTCTCAAGCATTAAGAAAGAAGAATTCTATCTAATGGGACAATCCATACGCAAACCCACTCTCGAATCAATGTCACCAACTTCTTCAACACATAGATCAAATAGTTTCTTTCTTGATTCAGAAATCCTCACATATGTTATACTTTTCCTAATTTTGAGCAATGCATCAGTTGCTACCTTTAATCTGTCTTGAACTATAAGATTTAAAATGTGTGCACAACATCTAATAAGAAAGAAAGATCTATTGCATAACAAGCTTTTTGACAAACAAAATTGACTTTTTATTATATTTTGCATGCTATCATTGTTGGAAGCATTATCTAAAGTAACTGAAAAAACATTTTTTTCAATTCCCCATTCTTTCAATAATTCAAGCATCTTTCTTGATAGTTCTTGACCAGTATGTGGGGGTTCTAAATGACAAAAGCTCAACAACTTACTATTTAACTTCCAATCCTCATCAATAAAATGCGCAGTTAAAGTCATATAACCACGAGTAGTGCAAGAAGTCCGACAGTCAGAGGCTAAACACACTCAGACACACCTTCATCACTGACACCTCTGTTGCGCACTTTGTTCACCATCTGCCCTCTCCGCATCAAAACACTGGACCATGGTGGGATTTGGCCCCCGTATCGAGTGTGCGGCACTGCAAAAAACGAAACAAATTAATTAAACAAAAATAATAATAAACAAACTGCGGATTTATCCCCCCTATGATAAATTCGGTGTTACTGGGGAAAAAGGACTACGGAAACATCAAATTTGATAACTCCGGAGTCATTTTCTCCTCCTACGCTTTGAAGATCTTCCCGGATTTATCTCTGGACGATAAATCCGTAGTCAATTTTATGACTCCGGATTTATCCTCCAGAAATAAATCCGGGAAGATCTTCAAAGCGTGGGAGGAGATACACAAGCAGCAACTACGAATTCATCCTGGGATTGATGTTTTTGGGATCCGAATTTATCTAAGGGGGATAAATCCGGGAAAAACGAAAAAGTGTCTTACTCTTGTACTCCGGAAAAACAAATTGTGAGATGATTGTTGCCTTTTTTGTCTTTAAGTTAGGGCAATATTGGTAGTTTGGGCCAAAAGGGGGGTATAGGGGCCAATGGGAAGGGTACATAAATCAAAACCCAAAAAGATTTTGCATGTTGATGAGTTAATTAATTACTATTCATGCAATTAAACTAATAATTTTGGTATATAATTTCCAGAAGCTAGGCCTACAAGCACAAACTAATTGAATTGAGCCAAATTATAACATAACTAGCCTTATCACCCGCCGATGGACGGGGAGACCTAGTATCGATTGAAGAGAATAATTTGTGCTTAATTAAGCCTAATATGGTTTAGTAAGGAAAATTTTAGATAAGACTTCAAATTCCAAAACATACATAAGTTCAAATCCAAAACATAGACAAGTTCAAATTAATACAACCCAATAACTTAATTTCTAAATCCAACACACATAAGTTCAATCCATTCATGTGTTGTGACCGTTCTCCTCTTCCTCATTCTAAATTGTAATTGGTAGAATAAAACAAAGACTGAGAGTACTAAGCCAAGCGGAAATAAAGCCAGTGCTATGCCAATCAAATAGATACGGTTTCTTTGACATTCTCTCAAGGCTGCCCAAGCTGGACAATTGTCATCCTCATCACTACATTCACCACCATATGAAGTGGTTTAGTCTTTCCCTCTACTAATTGATCTTGCATCTATCTAGTATGGAAGTTGGGTCTTGTTAGGAGATGCATTTAGTTGAAGAGGGAAAAACAGGACTGGATTCCCTTTTACTGGTGGGAGAATATCACTACTCTTCCTATACTTTCACCAGCTGCTGCTCTTCAGCTGTGGAATAATTCAACATGATTTGAGTAGTAATGACAATTCCCTGAAGTGATAATCAATATATAATACACAAAAGAAAAACTCCATTGGCCTTACTCACCACTGATTCAGGAAAAAGAATTTCCTGAAAGTTGGCCAAATATTGGTCTAGAGTCTAGACTGATCAAATAGATACCTTTAGAAAGGAAAACCCAAACCAAAAGTCTTTCTTCAATCCTCCTGACAATATCATCCTAGAACATAACAATGTTGAACATTATCATTACAATGTTCAAAACACCATGTCTATAATAGGAATAAACTCTATGAATTCAAGCAGCAAGCTTAAATATGTTACAGAAAGACATCAGCAACAAAAACAATATATAATTCCAACGCATTGGCTGCTGCTTGGTAAAATAACCTTAAAAATGACTTGATAGAAACATTGATGTTAACCAATTTCTAAATGCTGAGTAGATCCCAAAGAGATCCCACTTCCTCATGAATTTATCTTGAATCGGGATCTTTTGGCTCAAATTTTGGCTCATGAATTTATCTTGAATCGGGATCACAATCAGTTTATATCAACATGGATATTTTTGTACACTTTTAGGCTTATAGCCACAAATAGCAGAACCCTGAGCAATTAAAGGTTAGAACCTAGAACATTATCGTAACTTAAATGTATATCCCCTAGGTGATGTTGTAGGTGATCCAACCCAAGTGCTCAAAACACCACTGTAATCACTTCGAATTCATAAGTAAAATGTGATTTACCAAAGACCTTCCTAAGACATATCTTAACCATATTGCATAAAGTATTCATCAATTGGACCGGGGAAGATAATAACTGGTAGCAAATTAATCAGGGAGGATGCTGACAGACCAATGAGGTAATACGAAGTAACAATTGGTTGGGTCATATGAAACTAAAGCTTGCTCACACATCTTGATAGCCATCTGAAGCTCCTTTAAGTGAGCATACTTTGTTGCCTAATCAAACCTGTCAAATTTTCGAAAGAAAAGAGCAGTGAGTTTATTCCTCAACTTAGCGCTTTAGATTTCTAATCATGTTTAAACAACCGTATGTTTTTTTTATTTTACTTCATGGTATGGGTAATCCAAGTTTAAAAGGAGAATATATGAGTTCATAAAAAAAAAAGGAGAATATATAAGCCACCAAACCTTGTACTGGGTACTAACAGCTAGCTTCCCTCACAAGTCACATCCAATAGGCAACAAAATTTTGAAGTGAAAGCATTGAAAAAGAGTGTGCTACTTCAGTCTGGTGTTGATTCAAGTCAATATTTAGGTGTTACTTCATGCACTAAATTCTTAGCATTCAATATAAATTAATAATTGATGTGTCAAAAGTAATTGTAATTTACAAAAGCACATTTACATGAGAATACTTTTATTCCAAGTATGTATGAGAATATCAAGCTGAAATATTTTCATCCATCAACCATCAACAATAACCACACTATTCACAGGAGCCGTTTCTCGAACACATATATACTTGTCAATTGAAAGATTTCATTTAATTGGGCCAAGCCTCAAAACCAAAGGCTCATGTTTTGTACAACCCCCTCTCTACTCACTAGAACCCCATTTTTTGTGTGAAAAGACCAAAAGCCCTTACTGAAATTTGGTTTTTATTTTTTTTTAAAGATTATGCACGGTTCGGCGCACGGTTGATCGCCCCAGTTCGCATCTGGAAGCGCCAAACCTGTCAATCAATTGTCAGACACCCCAAATTGACCCAAATTCAAATTTGACCAGGTTCGATCACGTGAGGGTCGAACCTGATCGACCAAGCGTGCGCCGAACAGTGACCACCGTCCAGTTTGGCCCCCAAAGTTCAAGTTTTTTGGAAATTGTGTCCAACGATTATAAATAGACTCTCACTCTTTACTGATTTTCACACTTTGATTTTTCACACTTTACTGATTCTCACTCTCTCTCTTCGTTGATTTTCACTAAAATGGAAGATCTAAATGAATTGCAGTTGTGCCCAACCCAGAGATCGCCAGTAGTTTCATTTATTTTCACTTATTTTTTTATTATTTTGATGTATGGCTACGTTTAAATAATAAAATTAGTAGTTTCATTTATTTTGTTATGTTGTTTTATTTTCATATATGCACCGGTATTCACAATGAAAAAAAAAACGAATAAAATTAACAATGGACAACAAATTAAAATTTCATTCATTAATAATTCAAGAGAAATAAACTACAAATACAGAAGGCTCATAAGTCATCATCGGAACTAGAGGAGTCATCATCGGAGTCTCCGGACTCACTGTCAAAAGACTTAGTGTCAGAAGAGTCACTGTCAGAAGAGTCACTGCCAGAGCTGACGTCAAAGTCGGGGACTTCGCTGACATCGAAGCGGTCCCCACCAATGTAGGTAATCTGCAGAGAAACACTGTCAAACCTATCATAGCGCCCCCAGCCGTAGGCGCGAACAAACTCCCCAGTGTCACAAGATATCCTGCCATAGCCATCGTTGGAGCCATAAATTGCGCCTCCAATATCCATCACAAATGTCACTAAGTCGGGCAGTAGGTCCAGCTCATCTGGGACGCAAATCTCCCCAGTATATCTATCAACGGTGACAAAGAAAGTAGCCATGCCTGAAAAAAGAAGGAAATACACATAATCAGGCTCGTTCGGCCTTGCCATAACCGACCAAAACTCAACATCGATCGATGCGCGCGCTCGATGCGATCGCGATCGGCTTTATTTGCGTCGAGCGATCTTTGAAACAGAATCAAAAGAAAGCGAAAACAACGGATCGGCGCACGCTTAGTTGATCTTGGTCGACCTCTGTACGACCGAACCGTCGTGAAACAAAGACAAAAAAGTAGAAAAAATGGAAGAGAAAGAAGGGGAGAGGGACATTACCTATCACACTGAAGGAGGAGGAAGACGGTGAACGGTGGGAGGAGGAGGAGGAGAGTGTGTGAAGGGGGTTCTAGAGTGAGAAAGTGGAGGAGTGTGAGGGGGTGTTTGTGTTTTGGGGGTTTGTAAAGAAAACAAAATTTGGACGGTAAGGGCATTTTTGGAATAATTGGATGGTGGGAGATTCTAGTGAGTAGAGGGGCTTGTACGAAGCATGGGCCAAACCAAAACAGCATAGGGCCCACCAGAAATGGCACGCAATTTAAACGAGTTGGGCTGGGCCACAAAATCAATCGTCCAATTTAATCAGGTTTGCATTCACACTAGATTTTTTTTTAGATAGGTTGCATTCACACTAGATTAATTTAATTTCAAAAACAACTTTTTATGCTCCAAAATAAATTCAAGAACAGCTAGCTATCTTATACCTTATGCGGCTCGGCATAGGTAATTAAATTGATTTAGTTTTTGGTGGGAATAATTTTTTGGTATGGGGCATGATTTTTTGTTGATTCATTTTTTTGGTTGTTTTTTTCCTCTTCTTCCTTCTTTGTTTCACATTCTTTTTTGTTTCTTGCTTCTATTTTTTTTGTTTTTTGTTATTTCCTTATTTTTTTTACCATGTCATTGGTACGTGTTGCACCCTGAAAAATCCTTGGAGGGACTTTTCTTCGTACAACATGATTTTAGAGTCGCCACCAATATTTTTTAAAGGTAAAACATTGAAAAAACCTTTTTTCGGAAAGCAATGGTCTTGGAACCATTAGATTTGGGTTCGGGGGTCTAGTTACGTACGGGGAAGGTATTAGCACCCCATAACGTCCCTTCGAAGAAGGGTTACCTTAATTAAATATGTGATTTGCAAAGTTGATTTGAAAAAAAATGCTTTGTTTTTACTTCTTTTGATTATGAGTGACTTAATGAGAAATCTTTAATTTTGCGCTTGATGGAGGGGATCCACTCCTACGTATCTCCAGGTGCGACGGAGAATTCAAAGCTACGTAGATCTTGTTTTGTCTAGGAAAGGTTTTTGTTTTTTATCTTGTTTAATTGTGAAAATTGAGCTTTCATGATGATCAATTGAGCAAAGGCTCCAAGTCACCGCCATTAGCACTCCATTGTTAATAATCATGCAAGCAAAGGCTTCGCGAGACGATTAACAAAGTTTTTGATTTAATGAGAGTCTTTAGGAAAATTAGGCATTCATGATGATCAATTGAGCAAAGGCTCCAAGTAAACATCATTAGTTCCTCATTGTTACTAATCATGCAAGCAAAAGCTTCGCGAGACTACTAACAAAGTTTGATTTTTTTTTTAAAAAAATATTGGTTTGTAGGCATCAGCACTATAATAAAAAGATTGTGTTATTTAAGGAGAGGGGGTGAGCATCATTAACAGCAGGGGTGCTAAAATGAATCTGTCACCCTCTTATAAAAATAAACAGGGTGTTGTATAAGTAAGAGGATGGGGTGTGTGTAGCAATCAAGTGTAAAAAAGGAAACTTAAAAAAGGAAGCCCGTAAGTGGCCTGTACACTAAATACCCAAAACAAGAGGCTTTTACTTTTCCCACACCCCCTCCTACTTCTCGCACGCCCCTAATATTTTTTTTCCAAAAATGACCTCGCGTGGGACGCCATGTGGCGTGGCGTGGTTTAAGTGATCGTCGAACGACGTTGGTCGAACTCGCTCGAACGAACTCATGCGTGTTACGGAATTTTTGCTGTTCGAACGAGATCGTTCGAACAGGTTCGAACGACCTCATGCGTGTTAATGAATATTGCCAACTGTGTGTGTGAGGGTGTGTTATTGCTGCCTCGAATGGCTTTATGCGAAACTCGTTCGAATGGTTCCGTTGAACAGCGCTCGAATGGTGTCATTCGAACTATTGTTATGCGTAAACGAAACTTGCGTAAATGTAAACACGGTGATGGTTTTATTTCCGATTTAAGTTTTGAATGCATCGAGCGAATTATTACAGAGAATCTCTCTGCATAATACAAGAGAGATGTCTCTAACTTAACATTGACTTCAAAAGTTGTCTACGTAATCACAAAGTGTTGGTGATTTCAAAAGTTGTCTACCAAGATTCATATACAAAGTTGTGTACCAAAATTATAAATCTAATTTAACATTGACTACCATCAAGTATCTTTACTTAAATCTACACAAGGAAGGGGATGGGGGTTGTGATTGTATGAGCAAACACTTCCACTTTTGCATTCGGCTAATAAAAAGCGAGTCCCAACCTCTTTGCATGGGTGCCCTATTAGTCATCCACATCAAATCCGGCAGGGGCATTGGACTTCCAGGCTTCATAAAGATCTTCAAAAAGACAACAAAAAACATAATGTTATGTAATGTTTTGGAATGACTACACTGAATCTAAATAGAAGACACTTTACCTGTACAAAGTGTTTGTGTTCGCACGAATAGGATGTTGAATCGTTCGGACACTTCGAATGGCGCAACATTGAAGGAAAAATTGTGTAACAACAATTAGGTGACCAACAACTCAGACAACTTTGTACTTGTTACTGATCAGATACCCCATTTCCGGTATAGTCATCCAATTATCTTCAACATTGTTCCCATGATGTGCCCTCAACAACGACTTCATCAAAAATGTGACCTTACCAATACCACCATACAGTCGAGTGTAGAAGTCATTGTATTGGTTAAGCTCCTCCATCGATCGATTCGATTGCGATCGCAAGCCTCTCCCGCCTTCCAAGAAATGCCGCAATACACCGGAATCCACGATTACCATCACCAACCACGTTAACAAGTTTTTCAACATAGGGACGCATGTATGTTCAAGATCCCTATTATGTATGTATTAAATACATCCATAACAAAGCAAAGATCTGTAACAATAGGATTCGATTGTAAGAACAGAGGTGGTGTCAAAGTAAGAGCTTTTGAAACAAAGAGCGAGAGCAGCTACTCAATAACAATAGGTGTGGGTGTTGGTTTCTTATGTAGTGGAGGAGTAGGGATTGTAGTAGCAATCGCTACTTGAGTTCTCTTTTTGCTTTGTGATGGATTAGGTGCTGGACACGTTGACAAAGTAGGAGCAGGAGTTGAACCAGAACTGTATGGGTTTGTAGACGTTCCACTCTTGCTTTGGGGGGGAGTAGGTTGTTTACGAGGTCGAGCAAAACATCCACTAGATGAACCCCGGGGAGTCAAATTTGTCATCTACATGTTCCCAAAATGACTTGTCTCGCTTTGTTGAGTAATCAACATTCCTTTCTTATCTTTTTTCGGTGCTCCCTTTGTAATGATCGTATCCGGAGGTGGACACATAGAAGTCGTGTCTGGGAATGCCAATTCACGTGCTTTTGCCTTAATCATAACTCTATCGGCGTGATCAGAGGCCTCAAACCTTCTTCTCTCGATAGCTTCAAGTTCAATTTCTACACTCAACTCATCATCCATTACCTCCGTCTCAGTATTTTGAAATTCAACCTCCGCCAATGTTGGTGAATCATGCTCAACGGAATTGGAGTGCGATCCATCATAACCCTATAAAAAAGCGACATTGATTTAGTGACAACCCATATAATGTTGAGTTTATAGACAAAATAACAAGATGAGTGTACATCATACCTTGAAAGCTCACATGCACATGGTAGTCCGTGTGTAGTCCCGAGTGTGCATCGACATAATGATGGGTTAAGTGAAACGGATCCATCTGCTTTGCATCTCTCCCAAAATATGGTCTATAGCATTAGATGAAACTAAACCCTTAATTTCATCAAAAATCTTCTTCTTCAAGTGTTGAACTTTCACTCTACTCAAACTATGCTCAAGTGCATTTTAAGGTCGAATGTTGTATCCTAAGCATGGTCTCGCATTCCATCCCAAAGACTTGCACAAATCTCCCTACTGTCTCGTAATATTTGCTTCAAGTGAGAGTGTGCGCACTCAACTCTGTTGGTGGTAGTGTTGCCAAGGTGCATATGCTTATTTATCCATGCATCAATAAACTTTTCCTTGAAGCGGGTCTAGCTGTGTGGTCTTTCGGTGTGTGAAATGAGCATGTGCAAGTATACACAAATACAAACAAGTAATAAAGAGTAAGTAAAGATCGTTCCCACGAGGATTGACTAATTTTTAATGTGTTTGTTTAGCATAGGTAAACTAGTGTGTCTACAACTATTCAGAGATTTGTAGTTGGTTTTTGGAATATAGAAAACAGTAATTTAAATAATTGTAGAGGATGTAATTTAAGAGAGAGTTGAGATGCTTTTACCATATGAGTTCCTTGTGAGAATGTTCAGGTTGTCTTTTGATTGCTTGAGCACTGGTGCTTGATCACTTAGTGTAGATACATCAGATTAAGGGTGTTGTACAAGCTCAATAAACCCTTGTTTTTTTGCGAAGAAAGGGCAAGTATGTCAAACTCCCTCGCCTCCTTTCAAGTGGTTCAAGTTGCTAAATACTTTCCCTTAGTAAAAACCCCACACATGAACAAAGACTATGCTAATTACTTTTGAATTAGCATGGAATTACTAAGTCGACTTTGTGGAAAACAAATTTCTCATCAAAGACTTAAATAAACACTTGCCTTTGCTTCTAGTTCTTGAGATCTAGTTGTAAGTCAATCTCTTGTAAATACAACTCCCCCTTGTTCTAAGTTAACCTTAAAACAAGTTTAATTCAAGTACAAGAACTAGTAAGTGAGGCACCCTTTTGGACAACACAATAGTTCTCACGAGTTCATCATATGACTAGAGCATCCCAACTAAGGAATTTAGCTCATCATCGTCCACATAGAATAATTAAACAAAGTAAGTAAAGAAAGCATTGTAATTAACTTGGAAATGTAAATTGCTTAAAAGTAAATTGCTTGATTGGACAAGTCTTGCAAGAAAGTAAATTGCTTGATTGGACAAGTCTTGCAAGAAATTAAATAACAAGAAAGTAAATAAAGAGTAAGATGAAGAACATGAAATAAGAACTTAATATTAATGAAAAACACTTGATTCTCAATTAGGACGAAGTGAAGAATAGAGATGTCAATTCCTTCTTACCTTCCTCTTAAGTTTAGAGTAATCAAAGTGAAGTAAAAAGACTTGGAAATAAAATGAAGAACAAGATGAACTTTAACTACTATTGTATCTATATGGTAATCTATCTATTATTCTATATTTCTATATATTTTTACAAGAGATGAAAGAGTCCTATTTATAGATGTAGGAGATTTCCTTCCATGGAGGGTTTTATCTTCAAGTATTTGACTTCTTTGCTTGCTTGTGAAGTATTCTTTGACCATCATGTGACTTATCCTAGTATTTTGCAGGTGTCAATTGTTGTCACTTTGAATGGGAAACATTCCTTTGAGTGGGAAACATTCCTTTTGAAGGGGTCCAATTAGTTGATGACATTTGGCTTGGTGTAATGATGATGTTTGTTGTTTTTATCCCATAGATGACTTCTTTGGTAACTTGACAATTGATTCCATGTGATTATCGAGCTAGTAGGAGGCCAAAGAAGGCTCATTAGAACGAAATCAATTTGAGGTGCTTCCAATGTGGGGTCTTGTGCTACTTGCTTCAGCTGCATGCTTCAGCTGCATGCTTTGGTGTTTAAGCACTCGATGCTTAAGCACTTAATGCAAAATCACAGAATCTGCAAAAGTACTCAACAAACATATCAAACATACCAATTTGTATATAAATTGAACTTCTATCTCCTTGATAATGTATTTTATGATTTTCATCTCTTTTTATTGTATTTACAAGTTTATTGCATTGGTTTCAAACATTTATCTAAGTAAAAGACTATGAATAACTCTATATAAAATAGAGTTATCACACCCCCAAACTTAACTTGTTGCTTGTCCTCAAGCAATAACAAAATAACAAGTAGGATTCTTTTGATGAAGAAGATCGATCATTTCAACTCCTTTCAATCTTTCAAAATGTGATGTTCTCTTAAAAGAACCTTTCTTTCCTCAAATTTCTATGTCTTTGTGCCTTTGAAATTCATCACAACCAAGGCTATTAAAACTCTTTTATGTGCGTGTGTGATCCATTGAAATTTGATTGGCTCCAAACTAAGCAAAAAGGTTTTCTTTAAACTTTTGAAATTTTTAGAAAACTTTTGGTCAACACAAAGGTGTTTCAAAACATAGAGTAGACTCACACGATCCTTAAGCTCAGGGGGCTTTAAGTATATCAAAGGGCTTGACATGAGTAGTTTAAAACTTTTTGACTCAATGCTTCTTTTTGATGTTTCTTTTTCTTTTGGTGCATAAGCATCTACTAGATAAGCACTAGATGCTTCTAAAAACTTATGTTACCCTCTTCACTGACCTCCATGTGCATACTTTTTTCCTTGATTTGTTTTTGTTTTTCTTTTTCAAACCAAATGCACTTTGGAACAGGATTCATTGTCCTCCTTATGCATACTTTTCTTTTTCTTGGTTTGCAAATCAAATGCACTGCTTTTTGAACAGTTGATTTAGATATTAAGTAAACATAGTTTTGACACCTTTTGATTTTCTTTTGAAACTTTATTGAGTACTAAGCTCCTCATTTTTGCCTTTGTTTTCATAAAATCTCCCCCAAACTTATTTCTCAACACTCTTCTAAGTTTTTAATAAAACTTTGTTTTTGACCTTGGTTTTCTTAAATTCCTTTTTGTTTCCAGAAAAACTTTTCACTCAATTTGATCCCCTTTCAAAAATCAACTTTAAAGTGTAAAAGTGATAATAACAATGGTTGTTTTTGAAGTAAAAAAGGACTCTTTTTCTTTTCTTTTTCATTGAGGATTTTGGTCTAAAGAGATGCATCAAAATCATTTGTGGAATAGCAAGCTGATCATGCTTCAAAATCTGTACATTCCTACTATTGATTTACTTAAAAGCTGTTCAAAAACAGAATTTGATTTTTTTAAAATGCTTTGTTAAGTAAATCTAAAACAAAATGAAAATAAACTCTATTTACAAAAGACTTAACTACTTATCTAACATACTAACAGATATTTAACAGATATTAAATAAAACAAGCATTAGTAGTTTTAAAATACTATATATATACCACATGCATCGAATTTGAAGTGTTTTCCCCAACTTAAAATTGAGCAAAGTGTCCTCACTAGCTCTTAAGTTGAGATGAAAACAGGGAATAGTGTGCAAAATGGGGTGGGGGTTAACATTACATGTGGGATTTATCCATAGTAGCATTAGTTTATAAGTAGCAAAATATATAACAAAAATACCGCATAATATAACAAAATATTGCATAGTTAATATAGGAAAGCATGTAAAAAGTTTATCGTGGTTTTGCACCACTCCTCACCATTCTTTGCTCCTTGTTGGTGTTGCTTTGGGCTTCGCTTTGGTGCTTTTGGAGTTGTAGAAGCCTTCGCCGCTGGCCTTCACATCCGTGTCTTTGAAGGTTGTGCAGAGTTAGTGCTTGAGCATCGATGGTTGAGCTCCAACTGCACTCTGGTTCCTTTGAAATTTTCAGCAGATGGCTCCATAACTTGATCCGTAAGTCCTTCAAGGTCTCAAAGAATGTCCTTCAAGATCTTCTCTTCTTCTTGGGTGTACTTCACCGAAGTTGAGACATTGGGGCTTCTGTTAGTGCTTAAGCACGTGGTGCTTGAGCACTAAATTCTGCATTTCTGAAAAACACTGAAAACATCAAACCTGCATAAACATAGTTAATATTTATCAAAAAATTGATGGGTTGCCTCCCACAAGCGCTTGTTTTAATGTCTTAATGACCGACTATCCTTTTTAGATCAAGGATATTCAAAATGAATGGTGCTTTCATTGCACCATTTGCTCACCATAATACATTTTAACTCTTTGTCCATTTACTTTGAAAGTATTACCCGAGTTTGCATCAAATATGTCAATCGCACCATGAGAATATATCTTGACTAATTTGAATGGTCCCGTCCATCCGGATTTCAATTTTCCAGGAATAATTTTAGCCTTGAATTGTACAATAGGACCAATCCTCCTTCTTTAAGATCTCTTTGTTGGATTCTTTTATCATGCCACAACTTGGTTTTATCTTTGTAAATTCTAGTATTCTCATAAGAGAAGTGCACGAATTCTTCTAATTCATTTAGTTCTAAAAACCTGCTTGCACTGCTTGGTCTAGATCAAAATTCAGCTTTTTGATTGCCCAATAGGATTTATTTTCTAGCTCAATTGGCGGGTGACATGCTTTGCCATAAACTATTCTATAGGGGACATACCTAATGGAGTTTTATATGCGATTCTATATGCCCATAATGCTTCATCTAAATGCAATGACCAATCTTTCCTTGTTGGTCCAACCATTTTTTCTAGCATTCTTTTTATTTCCTATTTGATAGTTAGAAACTTGGCCACTAGTTTGGGGATGATATGCATGAGAAATTTTGTGTTTAATCCCATATTTTGCAAGAAGATTTTCAATAATTTTATTACAAAAATGAGATCCTTTATCATTTATGATTGCCCTAGGGTGCCAAATCTAGTAAATATGTTCTTTTGAAGAAATTTACTCATCGATCTAGCATCAAAGACTAGGTAGTGCTACTGCTTCAACCCATTTAGACACATAATCTACAAAGAACTAAGATGTATTCTTTACCAAAAGAAGTAGGAAAAGGACCCATGAAATCCATGCCCCATACATCAAAAAGTTCAAGTTCAAGAATGTTGGTTCTTGGCATTTCATGTTTTTCAGATATATTACCACTTCTTTGGCATCTATCATGAGTTTTTACTATATAGAATGCATCTTTAAATAAAGAGGGCCAAAAATAACTTTGTTTGTAGTACCTTTTGTCATTGCTGTGTCCTCCAAAATGACCTCCATATGGTCTTTGCATGGCGTTGCTCAAGCACCGCTTTTTGTTCTTGTTCGAGGACACACTTTCTCATGACTTGTCCGGACACATCTTGTATAGGTAAGGTTCATCCCAACAAGATTGTTTTACTATATGGAAGAACCTTCTTCTCTCACGATAATCCATCATGCGGTGTAACATTACTTACCGGATAGTTAGCAATGTCAAGATACCATGGTGCAGAATCTCCGTGTGCTTGAGCACTAAGTGCAAAAGCACTATATATTCATTACGATATTGCTAACAAATCTTCATCCGGGAATCTCTCCTTGATTTCTTGAGTACTGTATCATCACCTTCAAGCCTAGATAGGTGATCAGCAACTTGATTTTCTACTCCCTTCTTATCCCTAATCTCAAGATCAAACTCTTGAAGGAGTAGAATCCACCTTATTAGCCTAGGTTTTGCATCTTTCTTTGTAAGCAGATACTTAATGGCAGAGTGGTCAGTATATACAATCACTTTTGTGCCTACTAAGTAAGATCTGAATTTGTCAAAAGCAAACACCACAGCTAATAGCTCTTTCTCAGTCACAGTGTAGTTCACTTGAGCTTCAATTAATGTTTTGCTAGCATAATAAATTGAATGAAACACTTTGTCATACCTTTGCCCTAGGACGGCTCCTACAAAGAAAGTCACTAGCATCACACATTAGTTCAAAAGGTTTGGTCCAAATGGGTGTTACAATGACAGTGCGATGACCAAAGCCTTCTTGATTTCTGAAATGCTTTTATACAAGATTCATCAAAGTTAAATTGTGTATCTAATTGCAAAAGATTACACAGAGGTTTTGAAATTTTTGAAAAGTCTTTGATGAATCTTCTATAGAAACTCGCATGTCCTAGAAAACTTCTAATCCCCTTGATGAGCTTGTTGGTGGTGGCGCTTTTTCAATGACCTCAATTTTAGCTTTATCAACCTCAAGACCTTTCTTTGAAACCCTATGTCCTAGTACAATGCCTTCTTGTACCATGAAGTGACACTTTTCCCAATTAAGAACAAGATTTGTATCTTCACATCTTTGGAGAATTTGTTCTAAATTTGACAAACATAAAGGAAATGTTTCTCCAAAGACAGAAAAATCATCCATAAAGATTTCCATGGATTGTTCAATAAAATCAGAAAACAAGGACATCATACATCTTTGAAATGTAGCAGGTGCATTACATAATCCAAAGGGCATTCTCCTAAAAGCAAATGTACCATATGGACATGTAAAAGTAGTTTTATGCTGGTCCTTAGGATCAATGGCAATTTGATTATAACCTGAGTAGCCATCTAAGAAACAGTAAAACTCCTTTCCTGCTAGTCTATCTAACATCTGATCAATAAAGGGCAATGGAAAGTGATCTTTCTTGGTTGATTTATTAAGTTTTTCGTAATCCATACTGATTCTCCACCCGATTCCATCGTTCTTGTGGGAATTAGTTCATTTTTTTGGTTGGCTATTACCGTGACTCCCCTTTCTTGGGAACACATTTATGTGGCTAACCCATGTACTATCTTCAATTGGGTAAATAATCCCAAAGATCTAGCCATTTAATTATTTCCTTTTAACAACCTCTTTCATGATTGGATTTAGCCTTCTCGTGCCTCAATGTCGTTTTTAGCATTGTCTTCTAGATTTATTCTATGCATACAAATAGAGGGCTAATCCCTTTAATGTCCGCCATTTGCCATCCTATTGCTTTTTATGTTTTTAAGGGTTTCAATTAAATCATGCTCCCGCTCTAATGATAGATCGATGCAATGATAATCGGAAGTGAATCATTATCCCCTAAGAAAACATACTTTAAGTGTTTTGGCAATTCTTTGATTCTAGTTTGGGAGGTTGTTCAATTGAAGGTAAGTTTTTCTTAAGGTTGGGTCTTCTAAATTTAAAGATTCAAAAGTTCTAGACCATACCTTAGGTTTAACTTCCTCTGTTGTCGGTATGCCTTGTTCTTGCATTTCACCTCGGGAAGTGCATAGGCACTTGATGCTAAAGCACTAGTCGATGGTCATACTTGTTTGTTGAATTGCTTCGCACTGGATGATCAAGTGAGATAGCGAACATTCTTCTTGCTCCTCTGCTTTGGATACTTCATTGCTTTCATCACATTGAATTTCACTTCTTGATCATTCACCCTCATGGTTAGTTCTCCTTTTTGAACATCAATAAGTGTCTTACCGGTTGCAAGAAATGGTCTTCCAAGGATTATCGCACATTTTCATCTCGCAACAAAATCAAGAATAACAAAATCTGCAGAAACACGAATTTGTCAACCTTGACTGCGAATATCTTCAACTATCCCTTCCGGATATGTTGTTGATCTATCCGCAAGGATAATGTTACTGAGGTAGGCTTTGCATTACCAATTCCTAACTTCTCAAAGATAGATTTAGGCATCAAGTTGATGCTTGCACCTAAATCACATAGAGCTCTCTCCTGTATAGTTGTTGCCTATAGAGAAAGGAATTGTAAAGCTACCAGGATCTTTCAATTTTCTTGGAATTTTATTCGTAGAAATTGAACTAACTTCCTTTGACATTGCAATAGTTTGAAATTCACCTAATCTCTTTCTTCTACAAATGATATCTTTCATAAATTTAGCATAATTAGGCATTTGTTGTAAAGCTTCAATCAAAGGAATATTAATGTGCAATCTGTTTTAAAACATCTAAAAACTTCATGAATTGCTTCTCCTCATGCACTTTTTTTAATCTTTGAGGAATGGAGGAGGTGGGTGTTCAGTGAACTAACCTGGGATTTGGTTCTTTTTGAGAAGTGGAAGCTTCTGGTGCTTCTGCATTCTGAGTTTCTTTTTCTTTTTGAGTTTTTTCTCCCTTATCTACACCTTCATTCTCATAGGGCTCTGTGAGATCCTTACCACTTCTCAGTGATATGGCCTTTACTTGTTCTTTTCCTTGCCTTTGAGATGTGGATGCTTCTGTATTGGATGGTAGAACACCTGCAGGTCTTTGATACATAGCATTTGCTAATTGACCTACTTGAGTTTCTAAGTTTTTTATGGAAGCATCTTGAGTTTGCCTTGCTGTTCTAGTTTCACTTATGAATGATTTAAGCAGGCCTTCTATTGAATTATCATTGGCGTTTTTGTTGTTGCCTTTGATAATTTTGATATCCTGGTTTTGGGCTGGTGCTTGAGCTCCCGGTGCTTGAACACCGGTGCTTGAGCATCTGTTATTACTTGGTCCCCACTTAAGATTTGGGTGATTTTTCCGGCCCAGATTAAAGGTGTTAGAGTAAGGGTTGTTATTCCTATTATTATTAAATCTATTTTGATCCACATAGTTAATCGACACTGTGATTACTTGAGCACTCTTCATAGAGGTGGGCTCCTCCACAAGAAACACAACTAGGTGCTCCTTGAGGTGCTTGTTCTATGGTCGCAATGAAGTTTCACTGTTTGGTTTAGGTGTAGCTGAACTAGGTGTAGTGAAAGTTTTAATCATGTTAGCCAATGTGGCAACTTGAGCAGTTAGGGATGAAATTTCACTAAGTTCATGTACTCCGACTTTCTTTTGGGCACTTGCCCTTTCGGTGAGGCCAGCCTAGAACTATTCGTTGCTACCCTATCAATTAATTCACAAGCTTCATTATAAGACAGATTCAATAAAACACCCCCTGATGATGCATCAAGCATAATTCTGGTTTGGGGCTCTAATCCATTGTAAAATGTTTCCATCTGTATAATGACTGGCAGACCATGATGAGGACATTTTCTAAGCAATTCCTTCCATCTTTCCCATGCCTCAAACAATGATTCAGCATCTCTTTGTTTAAAAGATGTAATGTCATTTCTCATCCTAGCATTTTTGATTGGTGGGAAGTATTTTGACAGAAATTTTTCAGCTAATTCATTCCATGAATGAATTGAATTAGGCTCTAAAGAATTTAACCATGATTTAGCTTTATCTTTTAATGAATATGGAAATAACTTTAGCCTAAATGCATCCTCACTTACACCAGGTATGATGAAATTGCTACATACTTCTAAAAACTGTTTTAAATGCTCATGGGGGTCATCATGTGAAAATCCCCCAAACTGACCAATTGTTTGCAGCATTTGAAACATCATTGGTTTAAATTCAAAATGGACAAAGATCAATATGAGGCCTAGCAATGCTAGTCGCATATTTTGATGATCAAACACGGCATAATCCCTCATGGGCCTATCTCTATCATTAATCATGCCTATAGGGTTCATGTATATGAATTGCTGTCTATGATTTACTCCTACATCAGGAATTGAATTACCTCTGACAGTGTTATGGTTTGATCCATCACCTTCTTGCTGTGTTTGGTGCATGTGTATTGGTACCGCTTTTTGTGGCATCCCCTAGTGGTATTACCTTGGTTCAACCATATTCTTTGTGTTGTTGGATTTCCTCCAAGTCTTAATTGTCTCCGAATCTTCTTTCAATCTCTCGGATCAAAATCAAAATTTGGTGGTGGTCTTCTTGGCATAGGCTAGTGCTTAAGCACTTGTTCTCGCGCATGAATAACACTACCAAAAGCGATAAAAAATAAAAACACTCTTTTACTAACTAAACAAACTAAAAATTATTGGCAATCCCAAACAACGGCGCCAAAAACTTGGTGTGTGAAATAAGCATGTGCAAGTATACACAATCACAAACAAGTAATAAAGAGTAAGTAAAGATCGTTCCCACGAGGATTGACTAATTTTTAATGTGTTTGTTTAGCATAGGTAAACTAGTGTGTCTACAACTATTCAGAGAGATTTGTAGTTGGTTTTGGAATATAGAAAAACAAATTTAAATAATTGTAGAGGATGTAATTTAAGAGAGAGTTGAGATGCTTTTACCATATGAGTTCCTTGTGAGAATGTTGTCTTTGTCTTTCGGTGCTTGAGCACACGGTGTGATCACTTAGTGTAGATACATCAGTTAAGGGTGACTGTACAAGCTCAATAAACCCTTGTTTTTTTGCGTGCAAGAGGCAAGTATGTCAAACTCCCCTCGCCTCCTTTCAAGTGGTTCAAGTTGCTAAATACTTTCCCTTAGTAAAAACCCCACACATGAACAAAGACTATGCTAATTACTTTTGAATTAGCATGGAATTACCAAGCTGACTTTGTGGAAAACAAATTTCTCATCAAAGACTTAAATAAACACTTGCCTTTGCTTCTAGTTCTTGAGATCTAGTTGTAAGTCAATCTCTTGTAAATACAACTCCCCCTTGTTCTAAGTTAACCTTAAAACAAGTTTAATTCAAGTACAAGAACTAGTAAGTGAGGCACCCTTTTGGACAACACAATAGTTCTCACGAGTTCATCATATGACTAGAGCATCCCAACTAAGGAATTTAGCTCATCATCGTCCACATAGAATAATTAAACAAAGTAAGTAAAGAAAGCATTGTAATTAACTTGGAAATGTAAATTGCTTAAAAGTAAATTGCTTGATTGGACAAGTCTTGCAAGAAAGTAAATTGCTTGATTGGACAAGTCTTGCAAGAAATTAAATAACAAGAAAGTAAATAAAGAGTAAGATGAAGAACATGAAATAAGAACTTAATATTAATGAAAAACACTTGATTCTCAATTAGGACGAAGTGAAGAATAGAGATGTCAATTCCTTCTTACCTTCCTCTTAAGTTTAGAGTAATCAAAGTGAAGTAAAAAGACTTGGAAATAAAATGAAGAACAAGATGAACTTTAACTACTATTGTATCTATATGGTAATCTATCTATTATTCTATATTCTCTATATATTTTTACAAGAGATGAAAGAGTCCTATTTATAGATGTAGGAGATTTCCTTCCATGGAGGTTTTATCTTCAAGTATTTGACTTCTTTGCTTGCTTGTGAAGTATTCTTTGACCATCATGTGACTTATCCTAGTATTTTGCAGGTGTCAATTGTTGTCACTTTGAATGGGAAACATTCCTTTGAGTGGGAAACATTCCTTTTGAAGGGGTCCAATTAGTTGATGACATTTGGCTTGGTGTAATGATGATGTTTGTTGTTTTTATCCCATAGATGACTTCTTTGGTAACTTGACAATTGATTCCATGTGATTCGAGCTAGTAGGAGGCCAAAGCAAGGCTCATTAGAACGAAATCAATTTGAGGTGCTTCCAATGTGGGGTCTTGTGCTACTTGCTTCATTGCATGCTTCAATTGCATGCTTTGGTGTTTAAGCACTCGATGCTTAAGCACTTAATGCAAAATCACAGAATCTGCAAAAGTACTCAACAAACATATCAAACATACCAATTTGTATATAAATTGAACTTCTATCTCCTTGATAATGTATTTTATGATTTTCATCTCTTTTTATTGTATTTACAAGTTTATTGCATTGGTTTCAAACATTTATCTAAGTAAAAGACTATGAATAACTCTATATAAAATAGAGTTATCATCTTCACATACTGTATGAAACTGGGATAAGGAGCTGCTGTAACACCCCGAAAAATAAAATAAAATAATTTAATTAGTTTAATTAATTTGATTAGTTGAATTATTAATTTAGTTGAAGCGTGAGTTAATTAAATTAAAGGTGAATATCATGTTTTGTGTAGGAGTGGGATCGAGTAGTAGGGGGGGTGTAGCTGTGAGCCCAATGCGTGAAGGGCCCACGCCTTAACCCTGAGGGTTATGCGAAAACCTCACTCCCATTTTCATTGAGAGAAGAAAACGAAATTTAGAGAGAGCGAGGAGGAGAAGGGTTGCTTGTAGGCTAGAGAGGGAAGAAAGAAGAAGAAGAAGAATTTCACGGTCCTCAAAGATTTGGTTCTGTGTGTGTTCTTTTGGTTACATGTGATGCCTTCAATCGTCTTCTTCTGAGCTTACGTTTAAGAGGTAAGGGTGAGCGTTTTGATTTAACATGATCGAGTATATAATGGGGTTACGAGGGTTTGTGGGATTTGATTTTGTGGCTGGAATTGTTGATGTTTGATTGATTTATTATTGTTGAGGAGTTTGGTCGATTTCGATGAAATTGATGAAATTGGGATTGATTTGTTGTGGTTGATTTGATTGCCTCTAGATGATGTATGTAATGGTGAGTTTAAAGAATCGATGGTTTTCCTCAAAAAAATGTAACTTGGAAATCGATTCTGGGCTCTAAATAGAAGCCAGAAATCGATTCCCTTCTTTAAATACAAAGCTAGAAATCGATTCATTCCTTTAGAAATGAAGGCAAGAATCGATTTCCCCCTTAGTAATGAAGCAAGGAATCGATTCCTCCCTTTAGAAATGAAGGCAAGAATCGATTTCCCCCTTTAGTAATGAAAGCAAGGAATCGATTCATTCCTTTAGAAAGGAAGGCAAGAATCGATTTCCCTCTTCAAAATAGAAGCAAGGAATCGATTCCTCTCTTTAGAAATGAAGCATTGAATCGATTTCCCTCTTTAAAAATGAGAGCTATGAATCGATTCCTCTTTTGAAAACAAGTAGCTATGAATTGATTCCTCTTTTGAAAATCTTAGGTGTCTTCCCGAATGGAAACGTGACGGTTCTTAACAAAAAAATTTGTGATGCTATGTTTATATAAATGAGTCTCGGTGAAATGTTATACTACTAGTGTGCTAATTGACTATGGCTAGACTGTGGTTTACCACTAAGGTCGTAATTTCTTTCATTTGGTGTATTTACAAGGGCATCACTGAGAGTCTTGCAAAGGTGGCCAATGCCTGTTGCAAGTAGTATCAGTTACCTGAGTAATCCCATAGTCAATCAGTGCACTATTTTATAACACCCTAATCTAAAAGACAAATGAAGTATATATATATGTATTGAATGATGATGAGGGTATGTGTGTTATGATGATGTAATATGAACAGCGATGTTTTTGCGAAGAGTGTACTCTATGAGTAATTGCTTGATGATGATGTATTGTGATTCGTGATGATTGATGATGTGTTATTTAAGATTGTGATGTGAATGACGAATACACTCTACGAGTGTTTTATGATGACATGCCTTGAGTGGTTATTTCTTTTATGATGATGATGATGAGTACTCCGAGTGAGTGTTGATTGAGTTGCACATGTGTTATAGAGTCTCATGGCATGTGCATACTATGACTAATATTGATGATGTTATGCCTTGAGTGGTTTTTCTTCTATGATGAAGATATGCCTTGAGTGGTTTTTAAAGATGATATGGTACCATCATGCATATGCCACAGTGGGGTTGCATCTTCATGCATAATCATGGATGTATTGTTGTTGTTTGTGATGGAGCCGTTGTTGTGTGACCATGAATTGGTGATGTTGATGATGCTATGTGATTGCTCGCTCTCATTTCTCTATTATGTATCCGATTATGTTTTATTGAAATTCTCACCCTTCTCGCTTGGAATGTTGCTCTATTGTGGCAACGCCGCAGTAACCCCGAATGAAGGTCCTTTGCGCTTCTTTGATAGCCGTTGGGATGTCTGCCGAAGTCGCTCTCTCGATCATCAGAGCACCTAGGGGCGTAGCTTAAGTTTGTTAGTTTATTAATTAAGCGCTTAATGATTTTATGGTTGATGCGAGACGTGTCTGAGTGGTTTTGGCGAGCGATGATTTTTATTCCGCTGTGACGAAAAGTTCCTTTTGTTTTGGAGTTTAATTTTTATGACGATGGTTTTGCTGCACAAACTTTAATGAGTGCAAATGATGAGTTTTTATGACGAGGTAGCATTTCTTTTCTACCAATTAAATTAATATTTTTGAAAAGGTAATTACTCTGATAATGACGTGTAAATTGAGGGGTAGAAAAGGGGTGTTACAGCTGCCAAGTCGTTAAACAGACCCAACTCATAATCATACTCTTCCGTAGTCTTCGCATGGACAACAGATAGAAATGCAGCCATAATGTCATTAACAACAGCTTGGTCTTTCACAATGAGCCTTGCTTTGGCCCTCACATTTTTCTTAATGTGAAATTGGCACAACAAGTTTGCAGATGTTGGAAATATTCTTTGCGAGCATTCATCATACGTGTCTCTGTCAATAAGTATGACTTGCGGCGGAGTTCATCCTGCTTCCTAAATAAACCCCTCAATTTCTCAAGAACCCATGCAAAGTTATCCATCCTCTCCCAATTGACATAAGCAAATGCAGTGAGAGTAAGTCTTCTCTGTTGAGGTCACACTAACGATCTCAACCAACGGATACACTGCACTCAGGTTGGTTTTATATGTGGAATCAATCAACAAAACAATTGGGAAGGTGTTGAGAAGCTCAATAGAATCAGGATGGGCCCAAAAGATGTCTTTCACAACCGTAGTTCCGCCTCGCAAGTCGAGTCGAAGAAACATAATTATCGCGTTGCAAATAAAACATGAGTTGTTGGAGCTCGGTCCTACCCTCACGCATAGCCGATCGTTGCCTTTGATGACGCTTGTATATTTGTTTCACAACCGTATAGTTATCATCAAAGCTTCATCAATTTCACTCATTAAGGATCAATTTAGGCCGAGTATGATTCCTAGTCATTCTAGCCACTAGTTCCTTCTCTTACGAAGTTAACCTACCAATGTACGGACGTCCATCATGATAAGTAACCATCCCGTGGTTATGAGTTCCATTCATAACCCTCAAAATCCATCCTCCAAGCTTCTTAATAAATTTCCTTTCGACCGAAGGGACAACAACATTTTCTAGTGTTTGTGCCTTCCTCAACATTTGTCTTATATGATCCAAACTTTATCACAAATCAACATGCGGTATTGTTTACCCGATCGTCGTCCGGTGTCGATCTTCCTATAACAATCACCATCCCAAGAGATTTCCCAACCGCACGCACTCCAAGTCGCAGACTCCTCACGAGTAGGAAATAATCAAATTCAATTACCATGTGTCGATTACATAATTTGAATAGTTAGCTAAAATTAAAGCGGCTAATTCATTCTTACCGATCGATTTGGAAGGAACTAGTAAAGTCTTGGGATTCAACAACGTCGGATTGAGATGTCAATGCGCGACGATTGACATCTCGGCTTTCTGATTGATTGACAACTCAAGCTTGCTCAGATACACCCTCATTTTCATCCATTAAACCAAAAAAACCTGCACAGAAGCTGCAACTTATCAGTTGCTGTCATACGCCTGTTCGAACGGCCTCATGCGAACATGTTCGAATGAGGTTGTTCGAACTAATCAAATTCACACCCCAGTTTACACCTGTTCGAACACGTGCATGCGAACATGTTCGAACGACCCTGTTCGAACTGAGCGCGTTTGCAGAAAAAAAATGGCGTAAAAAACTCAAAACAGAACCAAAATGAAAAATGTTTGGTAGGGTTATTACCTTGAGCTAGTTGCCAATGATGGGTAGTTGAATGGGAGTGAATGATGAAGGTGAGGATGGGTGGGTTTTGGAGTGGAGAGAGGGGAGGTTTAGGTGTTGGAGAGGGAGTGTTTTTGGGTGTTGGAGAAGAAGAGGGAGAGGGATAGAGAGGGAAATAGAATTGTAAGTGGGGTTAGTTTGGTAAATGTGTAGGGTGAGGGGGTGTGTTTGGAGTAGGAGGGGGTGTGGTAAAAGTAACAACCAAACAAGAAACCCTCAATTCATCTCTTTCCTTCAGCGCCGTTCTCATTTCATTTGATAGAGAGAGAGAGAGAGAGAAAGAGAGAAAGAGAGCAAACCGGAGAGAGAGGAGGCGCGGCGGTTATGGCGGTGACGACGGAGAAGATGGTGTAGAGCGAGAGAGAGCGAACCGGAGAGAGAGGAGGTGCGGCGGCGATGGCAGTGAGAGGGAGCGACTGAGGTCCAGGGAGTGAGAAAGAGGGTGGTGTGGTGGTGTTTGGGTGGAAGGAAGGGTGGTGGTTGTTGTTGTAGTGGTGGTTTGGTTTCTGTTTGTGTGTGTTGATTGTTGTGGAGTTGGTTTGGTTTATGTGTTGTGTTGGTTGATTGTTGTGGGGTTGTAGAAATGGATACTATCTAAGGAAGAAGATGAACAGTGGTTTGTTTCTTCTCACACTCTTCCTTTGTTCTACTCCCCTATCTTTTCTCAAATGCCTTACTCTTGTTATCTAATATTTTTCACTGTTTGATTCCCTTCCCTCTCAGTTTTTTCGTTTTTCCCCTTCCCTGCTATCTGCGTGTGTTCTGCTGTGTTTTTCCCTCTGTTTCCACCCTTTTCTTTTTATCTGTGTGTGTGAAGTTGTATTCCTGTGTGTTTGTGTTTGTGCTTGCTGTTTTTTCTCTTCTCAGTGTATGTGCTGCGTTTTTTTTCCCCCTATGCTTGCTCTGTGAAGCTGTATTTATAGTGGGTTTTGTGTGTGGTGTAGGTGTGCTGAAGTGCATAATATCAAGGCTGTTGGGAGACAAGCAAGAAGAAGCAGCAAGGCAGTAGGAGGGGCAAAGGAAACTTTGCCAGAAAAGCTCAAAGCCAAGGGACAAGCTGAAAACACCATTACCTTCTAGCCTAAAGTGTCAAAAATGAAGCAGAGCAGCTGTGGGATCTGGCAAGGGCAGGAACGGCTCCCTGCTAGTTGTGTTGTTTTAGTTCTCTTTGTGTTTCCTTTTATTCTGTTTTTATTTTTCTTTTGCATCTATGTACTTGAATGGAAAGTTGACTTAGGTAGTCACATGATTCATCGTAACAAAAACTGATTAATGAATAATAATAACAACATTTTTGAAATCAGCTTTTTTTGTGTAAAGCAATTTAACAAAAACAACTGTTAAAAATAAATTACACATGCGATGAGACGAGACGAGCAACACGCGCATGACTAGCGTGTGCACATAACGAGGCTAATAACGTATACACGATCAAAACGACAAATGTTGGCGATGAGAATAAATTGTGCGAAATCAATGTCTAATGCGAGTTAAACGCGCGAGACAACAATCAAATGCTCTCAACCCTTTTCCAACAAGATTTCGAATTAGGCGGACAAAATTAGGATATAACAGTACGTAATTTTCATTGTCTTTGTCGATGACTAATCTACGCCGGGGAGTTTGGCTAACCACGAGTCTCCCATCCCAACAGAGTTTTTACCACATCCAAAGTTCTTTTTTTATATTTGAAGGTTTTTTTTTATATTTTAAGGGGTACTTTACAGTCTCGAAAATTTTTAGATGTTTAAATATGCAAATTTTTGGTGGAAAATTATTTAAGTTCATGACAAAACACATAAAGTGTGATGCTAAATAATGTGATTTGATGTAGTTGATGGGGAAAAAATCATTTTCTAACTAAATGTGTAAAGTGAAATGTTAAGCGGTGTGCTTAGGGGTTCTTTAGGGTTTAGAAAAAAATTTAATTTTACCGATGACTAATCTACACTAGAGAAACTGGCTGACCACGAGAACTCGGCTTTGTCGGCTTGTGTGGTTATCTTCTCCCAACAGAGTTTTTGTCACACCCAAGGTTCATCTTTTATATTTTATGGTTTTGCATTTTTTTCTTTTTTATATTTTAAGAGGTACTTTACAATCTAGAAAAATCTTACATGATGAAATATGAAAATTTTGGGTGAAAAAATGTTTAATTTCGTAAGAAAAAAAGTAATGTGAAATGCTAAACAATGTGCTTTGGTGTAGTTGATGGGGACAAAATTATTTTATCGCAAAATGCGTAACGCTAAATTTTACGCAGTGTGTTTTTGGGTACTTTAGGATTCTGAATTTTTTTTAAGTCTTAAAATACTAGAAGTTTCTTCGTAAATAACTGGTTTGGTAAAAAATAATAAGTTTATGACAAAATACGTAAAGTGCAATGTTGACAATGTATTTTGGGGAACTTGAAGTGCATGAAAAAATTACGATGTTTAAATAAGCAAAGTTCATTCCTCAATAATCTATTTGATGAAAAAAATTCATAACAAAATACATAAAGTGTGATTCTAGGCCGTGTGTTTTTGTGTACTTTAGAATCAAAAAAAAATTACATGTCCAAATTGATATTTTCTTCTTTATTTAGATAATTTCGCCTCAACAAGTATTAGAAGCATTCTTAAGTTTGTGTTTAGTTTTAAATCAAACCTTGCATGATCGACAGAATCCTACAACCGGCTCAAGACGGATCTATCAACCTCAAGAGCAAACTAAGCCAGAATAGTCATTCTTGATGGATTGTTGTTTATGTTACAACTTTTAAGCTGTTTGTGATATAACTTGATCTAATATGTGTGATTAGACTGTTGTTTTTGCTCCAACTTTAAGTTGTTTGTGTTATGACTTGATCTAATATGTTTGACTTTTGTCTTTAATTGTGATGTCTTTCTAATACTTAGAATTTGTTTGATATTATTATTTACTGTTGTTTTTGTTAAGTAATTTATTTAATCAATAGTTAGACAACCCCGTCCATCAGAGTCAATTGGTTTTTTTTCTTTCACTTTGTTTTTTTTTGTTTCCTTTCTTTTACTTTTTTTGTTATCATCTCATTAGTGTGCAGTTTTCTTCGGCTTTAACGATGACTAATGTACACTGGAGAAGTTGGTTGACCACGAGTACTCGGGTTTGTCGGCGTGTGTGGTTATATCCTCCCAACAGAGTTTTACCGATGACTAATCTATATTTTTTTATATTTTAAAGTGGGATGCTAAATAGTGTGTTTTAGTGTACTTGATGGGGGACAACATTATTTTGTAGCAAAACGTGTAACGCGAAATGTTAGATATTGTATTTTGGGTTACTTTAGTATTCAGAAATTTTTTAACTATTGAAACACTTTGTTTGACAATAATCTATTTGATGGAAAAATAATTTGGTGGCAAAATACATAAAATGTGATTCTAGGCAGTGTATTTTGCTGTACTTTAGAATATTGAAAAAAAATTAGATGTCCTAATTGGTATTTTCTTCTTTATTTAGATAATTTCGCATCAAAAAATACTAGAAGCATAATTAAATTGATATTTACTTTTAAATCAATCTCTGTATGAGACCTACGTACGTGTTTCACTTTTTAATTATGTTGTCTTCTTTTCTCTTTAATTATGAGTTAAGTTTTTATGTGTACATTTTTTTGGTATAAACTGGGTATCATCTACCCGCAACTCTAGAGACTAATCCCTCGAACCGGTAAGACGGTATTATGGGTTAAGTTTTTATGGTTACATTTGATGAATATGGATAATGTTATTATAGGTTGTTGTTTATTTTACAACTTTAAACTGATTTTGTTATGACTTCATCTAATCTGTGTGATTAGGCTATTGTTTATGCTCCAATTTTAAACTGTTTGTGTTATGACTTGATCTAATATGTGTGACTTTTGTCTTTAAATGTGATGTCCTTCTAATATTTAGAATTTGTTTAGTCAAAAAAAATACTTAGATTTTGTTTGATGTGTGCACATTACGTTCCGCCAAACATTCAAGAGATGAAAAATACATAACAGGAGCCACATGGGTGTCCTTTGTTAAGGGGAAAAAACTGCGAGTAGGAGATTTGCTGAAATTGGAAATTGGTGACTCCCCTTTGACTGTTTTTGTTGATATCATTAGGAAATCTGGTAGAAATAATTAACTATAGTACTTACCTTGCTACGAAACAATAGCCCTTGGCTTTTAAATATCCAAACTGTCGGATATTCATTAACAAATGTCTATGCTTTTGAACTATTTTAAACATACTTCTTATTTCCTATTTGTTTCATATCTAAGTTTAGGCTGAAAGAATTTTTACTTTACTTAAGTTTATTCTTTTCGATTCTGTTGTGTATCACATATGCATGTCTTCAACAAACATTAACCTTTAATCTTCACAAACTGTTATTTCTACCTGCTTTTATTCCAATGTGTTTTAATTAATCAACCGCTAGTCAACCCGTCTATCGGACGGTTCGTGGGGCTAGTTGAGTTTTAAACAACAACCAAATTATGATTAAAAGAAATAAATAAAGAAATTAAATATAAAAAGTTTGAGTATTTAAAAATAATTTGGCCCTGAACTGAAATAGAATTTCAATTGACCTTGTTGAATCTCAAAAGTTGAATGGCAAAGCCAAAGGAGCCGACGAGTGACCACCTACTGCAAAGCAAAACTGATACTACCAGTAATTACTCAGAGCAGCAGCATGATTGTAACTTTTCTAATCATAGAGCATCCATTTTGGAGCTTTACTACTATAATAATGAGTGTGCGAAAGAACAGTAGTAAAATCAGAATGAATGAGAGTGAATTTAATCATCAAAGCAAAGGGCGAGTAGGAGTAGTAATTAGAGAATAAAAATGATGATCATCATCAACATGAAACGTGCGGCCATCATGAACCAATGAAACGAGCTCTCTTTACTGTCAGCCATTCTTACCTTTTTTTCCATTCAACACTTTATTTATTTATTCAGATAAGTTTGTGGGCTAAGGATGTCCCTGCGATCTAATGTTACTGTCCCATTTCTTTTTTCACTTCCTTATTACTCCCTCCATTTAACTGTCATCTTTGTTATTTTTTTACCTATAATTATTTGTTACTTTAGAATATCAATATAATATTTTCTTTTAACAATATCTTAATTTTTATTTGTATTTCTAATGTTTTTTCTCTCTCTCTCTCCTTATAATAATATAGGAGTATTTTAGTCTAACCATATTTTTTAAGCATAAAAAGTAGCATATTTAATCATTTTCTTAAGATTGGCACATAATTTTAAACAATGGTTAAATTGAGATGGAGGGAGTACTTATTCATCACTTGAGTAAGCTTAGTAACCTTTTTCTTTCCTCCATAACAAAATAGGTACTACCCTATAATAACAAGTAAATTGTTTACAAAACAAATAATAAGAAATAAAGAGTGAAACAATGTGTACTAGTTTTACTCCTTCATTCTTTTAATTTATTCTGCTCTACTAATACTAAGCACACACAATGACTCATAAGATACCCAATTTTGGGTTGTCCAGTTGTTGGCCAAGGAAAATTTCAGCCGAGGTAAGCGCTCAATCGAGTTTGTATGGGCTAATTGATCCCAATTTCTAGTAAGGGAGGCAAAGAGGGCTACACTTTAGATAATCTTAAAGCTAGTTACTCGTCCCTCTCTCACACCTAACCTAACAATCTTTAGAGTAGTTAGGGATCCATAACCGAGGAATGGAGCTCCTTCATCGGTGAAATTGTTTGAAGAAATGAATCAAGACTTCAAACTCTTAGCTGATCCTCGACTAAATCTAAAGTTTGACAACAAGTTTTTAACGTCGGGTTTTGTATTTTTTAAAAGGTTTATAAGATTTGTGTAAAAAAAGGTTACACTACAACAAATATGGGGATGTGCAGCGCTTTTTTTTGTCTATGGGAAGCGCTTTTGAGTATTTGTTAAACGTACGCATTTCTTGATCATTCCACTCCAACAATGGGCAGCACTCCCTAAAAAACGCTGCCCATTGCCCAAATGCGTCCTCCTATGGGCAGCACTTCCCTAAAAGCGCTGTTCATTGCCCAAACACGTCCTCCTATGCAGCACTTCCCTAAAAGTGTTGCCCATTGTTTAAAAAAAATTCTTAATTTTTTTCTGTTTTTGCGTGTTTCCCTTTTTATATTTGCAATTTATCTGGTCATATACAACCAATACAATCCAATCAAATCTATATATGTATACTTATCAACATATATATATATATATATATATATATATATATATATATATATATATATATATATATATATATATATATATATATAAACTAGCTTACAACAAATTACAATACACCACGATGAACCAAATTAAAACAAACTAGCTATATATATCCAAATGCACCAATGTCAACATATATATATATATATATATATATATATATATATATATATATATATATATATCCAAGATGACTTGGATAATGTATCTTGTTAGCTAATTTGTTTTCGTTTCATCTTGGATATATATATATATATATATATATATATATATATATATATATATATATATATATATATATATATATATATATATATATAATGGACTGCAACTATTATCATAATAGGTAAAATTAAACCCTCAAAGATTGGATACAGTATCACTGGTTTTGTTCGGGCTGCATAAAGAATCCCCAAATTACTATTACTAAGATGTATAAAAACAATATAGTCATCATCACTCTTCAAAGTATTTACCATGAGGAGTTTGTATAATATGGACTTCCGCATCTTCTCCAACATATAACCAGCTTGCAAAAGTTGATGTTGGAGTTAGACCTTTAACACAAACATGTACCTTTCAGGTAATATAAATTAAGTTGAAAATGATCTAAATGTGAAAAGACAAAATGAATATGTATCTTATAAATACTAACAACTTAGGAAAGGAAAGGAAATGATTACCCAAAGTTCCTTCAGGGTTGGGAAACGTTTTTGGTATACGTATCTTGTTTAGTTTAGAACTTGCATAAATTGTCTATACCTTTTGAGTACATGAGATTAGAGAATGGAAATGGCATAGCATGTACATGAGAGACCTTCTTTAGAGCGAAGACGAACACCCAACTACCACAATTTTGACATTCAGTTATTCCACAATTTCACACCCTACTAATATGACCTGCAACTATTATCATAATTTTACAATCATTATTGAAGAGTAATCAATCCCAAATTCCCAATGAACCCCCAATCTAAGGTTTATCTCCAATACCTAGAAAGCTAGAGAAAACCCCAATTCTCTCACATAAACCTCTTAAAACACCGTGGAATGGGAATTCCTGAACAAATAAATTCAAGAAATGAGTTAGGGTTTGGAACGGAGATCAAGAATTGAATGAATATATAATAAAACTGATAAAAGGAAATTAGGAGTTACGTACCTGAGAGAGACGAGAAAGTGTCGCTAAGCATTTCACATGAGCTAGGGTTTGTTGAAAAACTTATTGATTCAACACCAACAACAACAACTGAGTTTAGAAGGAGATTTGAATTGTACGTTTCTCAGGAAGGCACTACAATAAACCATCCAACTACCCATGCTGAGTGAGTGAAGTCCATCGATGGTGCTGGTTTCCTTACTCACACCTACCTGGATTTTCTCTCCTTTGTAGGTTTTGCGAGAATGAGAGAGAGAGAGAGCGAAGTGAAAGAGAGAGGGTGAGAGCTGCAGGTTTCGCGAGAATGAGAGAGGGAATGAGTTTGGTGAGATGGGGCGAATGAAGAGGAAGCTGCGTTTTTGAGGAATATGACTTGCGCAGCTGCTGTTCGCGAAGAGAGGAAGAGGAAATAATTCTGGTTATGTACGAGAGGGTAAGAGGAAATAAAACAAGAGATGAAAAAAAAACATAGCGCAATGCAGCGCTTTTTAAAAAGCACTGGCCAATGGTGAAGCGTGTGTAGTGAAAGGCAGCGCTTTTTAAAAAGCGTTGGCCAATGGTGGAGCACGTGTAGAGATGGGTAGTGTTTTACGTAGGAGCGCTGCCCAATGCATGTGCGTGTTATACCCATAAGCAGCGTTTTTGTGTTAGGCGCTACCCATTCCAGTTCCTTCCTAACATAAAGTAGCGTTTTTAATGAAGCGCTGCTTATGGATGCGCTCTTTTTTACAACTTATGTTGTAGTGTTAATAAGATTTTGCTTTTGAGACAACATTTTAAACCATTTTTTACCCCACTAAAGAAAGTGATTAGATCCGCCATTGCCAAAGAGTGGTGCACATAGTATTAATTTGAGTGTAACATTGAAAAAAAAATTAATTTTATTATCACAATAATGCCAAGCCGCAAACCCGTACGCTTTTAGGTTGACCCTCGGCCTCGGGTTACTTAGCTCATCTCGTATATATAGTCACATATATTTAACATTTAATTAACACGTTAATATTTGTGAATTTTGATAATTCAGCAAGGCGTTAAAACTCAAACCAAGTAGTTTGATGTCGATACTTAACTATTCGAGGCATTCATTTTATAGCAATAGTATCGTTAATTTAATTTTATAGTTATAAAAATAGAAATAGAAATTATACTTATAATTTTTAGAAAATTTAATATAAGTGCATTTTGATAAAGTTAGACACACGTTACCTTATAGAAATTTTACTAAATGTATCTATTAATTTCATTATCAAATGTAAATATTTTATTTTAGTAATAACAACCTTATTTAAAAACTACATTATTTATATTTTGGGACAACTATCTCGGTTTAATTAGTTTCGGTCTTAAATTGACTCGTAGTTTATTGAGCTCATTCAAGTTCGAGAGGGTTAGATTTTACAAAATGACTCCATCAAAGTTTGAGAATTTAAAGTTGGTCCCAACCCATCCTAAGTTCATGTAGGAAAAATATTGGTAACTTTTTTCTCCACTCTATGCTTTTGTGTCATTAGGTTTTTGCTTGTATCCAAGGCACTGTCCGACATTTACCTTCTGACCTTATAGTACTCTCATTAATTACCCGCGGCATTGTACTGAGGGTAAAATACTGGATGTGTGATAGCTATAGAAATACTCTCTCGTAATGAAACAATGATAAGACAAGAATTAGGTAAGATATTTAACATACTAGTACTAGTAGTATGTAAAAGCCAAAAAAACCGTTAGCATAATTATAAAAAGATGGAACCCGAAGAACATAAAATAATGAATCATGTCACTGTCATTCATTATACATGAGCCTATCAAGTTCAAATTCGAAGTAGGATACATATTTAAGTGTTTACAATGAAATTGAATTTGCATAATTGTAGAAAGATTTAACAAATGAACTTTTAGAAGAGAGCTAGTAGCTATTCTGTTTCATGAGGGGCTAGGAGAGTTTCTTGCCTTTGATTATTAGAGGGTCAATAACTCACTCACTCTCACTTGCCTTGAATATCATCAGGTGATGGTGTGTGTCGAAGAAAATAGAGCTTGAATGCAGCAAAAAGCTGTGGACGCCATTCAATGTCACCGAATCTATCACGTGGCTCACCAGTCAAGCCTCTCTTAATCTCTTTCCCCAATGAAAAGCAAATGTCACCACACCTGAGGCTATTTACCACTGCAGTATACTATCCTTCTTTTGCTTTTTCCATTTTTTAATGCCATTGCTACTTTCCTACTACCTAATAGAATACCCGTGCGTGCTTATGTTGTCATATTCTTTTTATGAATGAACTTAGATAGTATTTAAGTAGTCTAAATAATATCCTGTGAAAGTAAAACCAATTTTAAAGTAGATAAAAAAGAAATATCAAATAAAAAATTGATAAATATTAAAATCTCTAAATGTAAAAGTATTATTTAAAAACAATTGTACATTTATCCGGTGTTTTTTTATATATCATTGCAATATTTTTTTATGTATCTGTATTGTTATCTCGGGTTTTTATATAACAGTGCAGCTATCCCATGTTTTTATATATATCATTGCAGTTATCCCCGTATTTTTGTATATATAAGTGCAACTATCTCATGTTTTTTATGTATCAGTGTAGTTATCTCATAGATTAAATTGGTTATTTAAGTTGATTAGTATATTATAGTAGATAGTAAAAGATTGATAGTAGATGATCAATAAGAAATAATTATCTCGTGTTTTTTATATGTCAGTGACAATTATTTATCTTTTTTAGGTATTAATCAGTTTAAATAGTCATTAAGCTTTCTTGTTTGTTTAGATAGTAGGTTTATTATAAACTTCAAAAATCATAGTTATCAATGACAAATATTAATCTCATGATTTTATATATCACTGCAGTTATCCCGTGTTTTTTTTATATATTAGTGTAGTTATCTCGTAGTTTCAATTGATTATTTTAGTTGATTAGTATAAGAGAGATAGTAGATTATCAATAAAAAATATTTATTTTAAATATTAATCAGTAGTTTAAATAGTCAGTAAATCTTCTTATTTTTTACACAGTAGGTTTATTGTAGTCTTCAAAATTTTAATTATCAATGACAAATACTATCCTTTGTTTTTTTATATATCAAATGCAGCTTATAAAGTGTTTTTATTTATCAGATAGATTATAGTAGATAGTAAAATATTTATCCCGTGTTTTTTATATAACAGTGACAATTGTTTGTCTTTTTTAAGTATTAATCAGTTTAAATAGTCATTAAGCCTTCTTATTTTTTTAGATAGTAGGTTTATAGTAGTCTTCAAAAATTATAATTATCAATGGCAAATATTATCCCGTATTTTTTATATATCATTGCAGTTATCCCGTGTTTTTTATATATCAGTGCAGTTATCTCGTAGTTTCAATTGATTAGTTTAGTTTATTAGTAGATTATAGTAGATGGTAAAATTTAGATAGTAAATTATCAATAAGAAATATTTGTTTAATATTAGTTAGTAGTTTAAATAGCCACTAAGCATTCTCGTGTTTTTAGATAGTAGGTTTATAATAGTCTTCACAAATTATAATTATCAATGGCAAATTTCAATCTCGTGTTTATATATATATATATATATATATATATATATATATATATATATATATATATATCATCATAGATTATCCCGTGTTTTTATATATCAGTTAGGGGTGTTCAAAACCTAACCAAACCAATAGGAAAACCGCAAACCGAACCAAACTAAACTGAAACCGCAAAAACCGCTTTTGATCGGTTTTGTTCGGTTCTTTTTCATTGCACCGCGCTGGTTCGGTTCGGTTCGCGGTTTTGATTTTCGAAACCGAACCAAACCAAACCAAACCGCATGTAACACTAAAGCTTGTTGAATTACAACCTTTCTTACTAACTTACTAACCCAAATACAACCCAACTCTCACTCACTTACTAACCCAAATCCAATTAATTCTTTGACTCACTTCCATTATGTTATGCTATATTTAAAAATTACAACAAAATAATTAACTCAAATTATTTTCAACATTGTCTTAGTTATTTGAAAAAAAATTAAAAGAGAGTGATTTATATACTAGATATATTTGAGTAAATTTTTTCTTAAAGATTTGTGTTAGCCTTTTTTAAGTAGTTAATTTTAACTCCGTTTTAAATTATTTTATTTTTGTCATGGAAAAAACCGAACTAACCGAACCAATCCAAACCGCATTGGTTTGGTTTGGTTTGGTTCGGTTTTATTTTAGGAAGCCAACCGAACCAAACCAAACCGCATGTAATTTTACCTTGCGGTTCGGTTTACTTTTTGTCTCAAAACCGAACCAAACCGCACCGCGAACACCCCTAATATCAGTGCAGTTATCTCGTAGTTTCGATTGATTATTTTAGTTTAATAATATATTATAGTAGATAGTAAAAGAGAGATAGTAGATTATCAATATAAATATTAATCAGTAGTTTAAATAGTCATTAAATCTTCTTGCATTAATTTAAATATTAATCAGTAGTTCAAAAAATTTAATTATCAATGACAAATATTAATCTTTTGTTCTCGTGTTTTTTATTTATCATTGTAGTTATCCCGTAGTTTTAATTAATTATTTTAGTATATTAGTAGATAGTAGATTATTAATAAGAGGTGATAGTAGATTGTCAATAAGAGTGTAAATAGATTTCAGAGAAAAAAGAGAAGATAATTTTAGTAGAGTAATTTAAGTAGGGTAGTGTTTGTATAAATTTGGAAATTTAATTAAAAAAACTAAATTGAAGTGAAGAGAAAGAGAATAATTGTTTGTGGAAAAATAAAAGTAAAGTAAAAAGAAAAAAAAAGGAAGAAAGAGAGTGTAGAAGAAAAGTGAAAAGGAATAAAGAGAGTGTAAGAAGAAAGAGAAAAAATGAAGAAAAGAAAGTATAAGAGAAAAGTAAAAAAGAGGAAAGAGTGTAAGAAGAAAAAGAAAAAATGAAGAAAAAGTGTAAGAAGAAAAAGAAATAAAGGGTAATGACATTTTTATCCTTAAAAAGAAATAAAGGGTAATGACATTTTTATCCTTATATAACAGTGACAATTGTTTGTCTTTTTTAAGTATTAATCAGTTTAAATAGTCATTAAGCCTTCTTATTTTTTTAGATAGTAGGTTTATAGTAGTCTTCAAAAATTATAATTATCAATGGCAAATATTATCCCGTATTTTTTATATATCATTGCAGTTATCCCGTGTTTTTTATATATCAGTGCAGTTATCTCGTAGTTTCAATTGATTAGTTTAGTTTATTAGTAGATTATAGTAGATGGTAAAAGTTAGATAGTAAATTATCAATAAGAAATATTTGTTTAATATTAGTTAGTAGTTTAAATAGCCACTAAGCATTCTCGTGTTTTTAGATAGTAGGTTTATAATAGTCTTCACAAATTATAATTATCAAAGGCAAATTTTAATCTCGTGTTTTATATATATATATATATATATATATCATTGCAGTTATCCCGTGTTTTTTATATATCAGTGTAGTTATCTCGTAGTTTCGATTGATTATTTTAGTTTAATAATATATTATAGTAGATAGTAAAAGAGAGATAGTAGATTATCAATATAAATATTAATCAGTAGTTTAAATAGTCATTAAATCTTCTTGCATTAATTTAAATATTAATCAGTAGTTCAAAAAATTTAATTATCAATGACAAATATTAATCTTTTGTTCTCTTGTTTTTTGTTTATCATTGTAGTTATCCCGTAGTTTTAATTAATTATTTTAGTATATTAGTAGATAGTAAAATATAGATAATAGATTATTAATAAGAGGTGATAGTAGATTGTCAATACGAGTGTAAACAGATTTCAGAGAGAAAAGAGAAGATAATTTTAGTAGAGTAATTTAAGTAGGGTAGTGTTTGTATAAATTTAGAAATTTAATTAAAAAAACTAAATTGAAGTGAAGAGAAAGAGAATAATTGTTTGTGGAAAAATAAAAGTAAAGTAAAAAGAAAAGAAAAAAGGAAGAAAGAGAGTGCAGGAGAAAAGTGAAAAGGAATAAAGTCATAAAGAGAGTGTAAGAAGAAAGAGAAAAAATGAAGAAAAGAAAGTGTAAGAGAAAAGTAAAAAAGAGGAAAGAGTGTAAGAAGAAAAAGAAAAAATAAAGAAAAAGTGTAAAAAGAAAAAGAAATAGAGAGTAATGACATTTTTATCCTTAAAATGAATATGTGTCTTGTTAATAAGAGATTTAAAGTGGTAATTTATAAGTAGTTTGTATAAATAGATATAGATATTAGATTAAATAGATACTTAGATAATGTCATTTCCCCTTTCACTGATCAGTGATGAAACACCTAACTGCTACTACTATAGAGGAATAGGCTTGAAACAACGCCTTGGTTTTTTAGTTTATACCCACGGTCTATTCTGAAGCTTCCCATATAGTACTAGTTCAGCGACAAGTTTAGGTTCCCTAGGATGCAAGATATTCGAATATTATAACAGGCCTGCGCGTATCTCGCACAACACAAATCTAATACTAATAATATTAGGAACCCTTAACGCAGTTTCATGAAAGATAGGGTATAGGCATAAAATAACAGAGAGAAGAGAAGAGAAGTCTTGCATTTGCTAACTTCAAATAAATATATACATAGGTTAAGATTAAATACATGATACACTACTTAAATTAGGGGAAAAACTTCATTTATTGTTAAGAAATATTGCTTCTTCTAAAATGCAGTTTCATGTAAAACAAATTGCAGCTTAACACTTCTTTGAACAAGCAAATCTGATGCTGCAATGAAAGGACTTGAACTTCGATCGAGGTTTAAGCGCGACGAATACAACAGCCAAAAATTCATAATAATACGTTACAATGAACTGCAGAAACCTGGTTTTTTCCTCAGCAGAGCCATTTCCCGGTTCACATGCACTGCGACTAAATGGCTCATTTAGCAATTCCAATTGTATTTGTATCTTCAACAGCTGAATCGGAGAGAAAGCAAAGCCTAATGGTTTGAGATGTATCAACATTCAAAACAATAAACCAGGATGAAGTTTAATATGAATTTTATTCCTTGAGAAGGCTAATAATAACAATGAGTTGAGTTCAGTACACTACCTTAACACGGAGACTAAGTACTGTAAACGTGCATATAAATTATGCAGAAGTCCTTAAAATATCAGAACATAAAAAATAATTTAACAAGTTAACAACTTTATCTTATGACACATACAATACAACAGCAAAGTTCCGGTTTTATTGGTGATCAGAATCGGCATCTCGTAGCTCAGCCAAAGTGTAAAATGAATGGCAATCGAGCTCAAGCCTTATGTATACCCCCTTGCTGTACCTACTCATACACCAACCATAACAGCAGCATAGGCAGGTCAGCACTTTATATTCATTATAGTGAACATTGAGCATGTACCTGTCATTTACAGGTCCTGCATCGAATGCTCGCTCATTATTGAGTACCACAATCATTCAAGATATGCAGAATCATCTTCCATTGTCCATACATAACCAGGCATGTCCAATCTTGGCCCAGAAATGGTCCTGTAAATGTATAGTTTCTCAACAGGAATACTCTCAGGCCTTGAATCTGGAGGTCCTCTTTCATCAATGACTTCAACATTGAGTCTCGGCAGTTTCTGACCCAGCAGCTTACATGCTCCGTAACTCACTGAACAAGAGGACATCCAAAGGGATCGCATTGTCTCCAGCTTTGCAGCATTGGCCAAAAGGGCTTTATCACCAAAGGGACAGTCCCTGATCTCCAGCTTCCTAAGGTTGTCACACCCAGAGAGCACGTGATGGAGTCCCAGATCACTATCTCCAGCAAAAGCCACAGAAAGCATCTCAAGCTTCTTCGCGTAAGTCCCAATATACTCAAAAACACGGTCAGTAAGAAGCCCAGAAAGGGAAAGGCGCTGAAGATTCTTGCAATGCTCAACAATAGCTCCAAAACCATCATCCAGGGGCTGAAGGGTGAGATAATCCGGTGTACGAGGCTCAATAATACACAGTCGAAAACGAGTCATATTAGGCCTGTTCCGAGCAATTGTATTAAGGGCAGCATTAGTCATTTGACGACAAAAATATAGAACTGAATGGAGCTTGGGGCAGCCTTCAGACACAGAAACAAGGCCCTGCTCTGTCAGGGCTACATTTGGTTCCAACCCAAACGGGTCAGATGGAAACACCCTCAACTCCCTCAGATCCTTACATGATGCAGCAAGCACATCAAGGCCAGCATCTTCTATGTAATCCAGAACCTATATATAGCAATACCCTTGATCAGCATGAATGAATTTTACATTTTAATTATGGGATAGAGAACCAAACATACAAAAGCAATAATTGGAAAACATTATTCATAATGATAATAAACCAGACATACCCATAATCGCTGCAAGCTCTCACATTGACTAACAAGCTTGATAAGATCGGGGCTTTGGATGATAGCATAACTCAAGTTTAGCGATGTGAGCCTGGAGCAGACAGGATAAACAGCTGGAAGATAGGATGGGAGCACATCCCAAAAGCCAGACAAGCCCTTCAATTGCTTGCACCCGGAAAATGCTGCCACCAGGTTAGAAAAGACTTCCGGCCGCATCTCAGTTGTGTAGGCTCCGGTGCCTAACTCAACAAGCTGAGGAGCACCACGAAGCAGGTTGGCAAGCCTATCAAGGGGTACAGCACGGTTGAGGCGCAGAGTCTGCAGGTTGGGACACCTACTAACCAGTCGCTCTAGTGCAGACAAATTCACCTCGTTCGCTAAGCAAGAGATGTTTAGCGAAACCAACGAGGTGTATGAATCAGGGAAATGGCTTAGCCAATGCCCACAAATGTCCTCCACTTCACTCTCCCGCAAGTCCAACTCCTTCAAATTCCTACAATTCCAATCATCACCAGTAGATTCGTCAATGACATGACCAATACAGAAACCACAAATTATTTAGCAGAACGAACCAAAATTACACCCCATTGTCATTGCCATACAACATCTACATATCTACATCTACATCTACATATTATACATTTTAAATTTTACATTTAAGATTCTCCCTAGCATAATAAGAAGGATAGAACAAAAATGAATCAATAATAGTTCAATCCGATTCACCACAAATTCTCAGTGTAATAAAAGAAAAAACAAATTTTTCAGTAATTCCACGCTGCATTCTAAAAAAAAGAATTGAACTAATGAGCCTTTAATAATTTCTAAACATTTTCTAAGTGGGTCCTTATTTAAATCATGTCAAAAAGTAAATTTTAATTTTCTCAAAAGGTAAATGACTATAAATAAAAGTAACCAAATATTTATAATTTGAGCTGTAATCTCTTCCATCAGAAAAGAGGTGAGAGAGAAATGGAAAACCTGCAATTGGCAGCAATGGCAGCAAGTCCATCAGTAGTGAAGCCTTCGCAAGAAGTGAGCACCAAAACACTGAAGTTCTTGAAAGATTTAGCGATGAGGTCCAAGCAATCGTCGGTGATGACCATTCTTTTGAGCCTGATCTCTTGAAGACAAGGATACGCAACTGACATAGCCTTGATCCAAGGACACACGTAACCTCCCCAACCGTCAGGTACCAAATTGAAGTCAGCGAAGTGTGGTTTCCCCTTCAACGTTATAGATCTCACTTTCGGAAATCGCTTTACCACCATCGCCGGACTCACCGCGTAACAGTTACCGACAAACACCCTCCGCCTACACCATCGCTCGATCTCGTACCATGACTTGCACACCAGCGAGATCGAACCTCTATCCTCGTCTGTCACGATGAATGAGAACACGTGCTCTAGAACTTCCTCAGGGAACGAGTACGTTACTTTCTTCATAACTGCGTCGTTTTCTTGATTGATATTAATATCCTCTGTTTCCGTTACTGTATGAAGAAGAAGCCTCGCAGTTACGGTAGCTTTGTTAGATCTGAGACGCCATTGAAGAACTCGCTCTCGTAGATGTAGATACAGAGAGAGAGAGAAGTCCGAGAGGATAAGGAGTTTGTGTTGTGCCGTACCGGGTGAGGTTAGAAAGTAACTAGGGTTAAATAGGTGGTGTCGTGTGATGTGGTAGAGAGGTTTTTGTGATCGGTGATTGTGGTTGATACACGTGGAGTGAGTGAGTTTGGAGCCGTTGGATCGGCGGTGTGAGATATTGATCTTATCCGTGGAATGATGGAGGAGAAGGAGATGGTAGTTTACGACGCGATGGACGGTTGGATGGAGGGTGGTGTTTTGATGAGGTGTTATCATGTCTACCGTAATGGGTGTGGATGGGAATCTCATGATTTCAATTACACTGTTTCTTCTCGATTCTCGATGCAATGCAAGTGGGACCACACTCTTTTAGCCACGTAACGTATATACTTCAACAGGGAAGTAAACTCTTTTTTTTTTTTTAACAAACTCAAAACGTAAATTTAAATTATGAGTTCTATACTTCTACTACAAAATTAATGTTATCTTAAGTTCTTTTTACAGGAATGTTAGTACTAGGATTATTAAGATAGTAATTTTGGAAAGAAAAATGATTTACTAATTAATTAAATCTGTTTTATTCAGACACAAATTAATTGTGTTGAAATCTGCTATCTAAAAAAAATTGAGTTGAAATCTGTTTTTTCTAATAAAATACTAAATAATTAATGCCAAATAGGTGTATTTTTTGCAGGACAAATTGGTCCCTGACAATTTTTTGTGACAAACAAGTCCTGACGTTTTCAAAACGGGGACAAATTAGTCTTTGACACACTGAGACTAATTTTTCCCCATTTTGAAAATATCTCAGAGACTAATATGTCCCAAAAAAATTATCAGGGACCAATTTATTCTTTTAAGAAATTGTCAGTGACTAAATTGGGTCTTTACTCTCTTTTTTATGGAAAAAATATAGATACAGTTCCTTATTGTTGGGTTACAAATGCAACTTTATAATTTATTTAATTTTTAAAAAGGTTATAATTTCTAGACTAGTACGACCAGCATCTATGGTATCCGTAGCGCTAAATTTTCAATCGATAAACGCCAAATTATTAGCGCAGATCTGAGTGTTCTGAATTGAACTCGGACCCCGTAATTGTGTGTATGAGTTTTTAATGATAATGATCGTTATATATATATATATATATATATATATATATATATATATATATATATATATATATATAATAAAAACAGTATCTATTGTTTTGCTCTTATTGCTCTCTTTTTATTAAATAACAAATAAACAACACACACGCTATTCAACTAACACACTTCAATATAATCAATCGTGAGAAAGATAAGTACATCTTGTTAATATAAACTCTCACTTTAAATAAAGATGAATATAGAAATTGGTAAAATTAATGCAATAGAAAATTAATATTTCAATTCAAAAAACAAATTAATGTTAATTTCTTTTTTTTACTTCAATGTTAATTCCTTACAATATGAAAAGAAAAAAAAAAGACACACTATGGCCTGTGCCTTATAATATGAAGTAGATATAGTAATTTACACAAGGTTTATGAGTTTTGCCGGACAAATGATGATGTTTTATCGTGGAGTTGGCTTTGGAAGATTCTTGCACCTGAGAAGCTTAAGTTTTTCTTTTGGTCAGCTGCTCATGATTCCCTCCCAACCAAGCGCATGTTATACCACCGGGGATGTTGCAATCTGACCTCTGCCCAAGATGCAACCTTGCTCCTGAATACATTATGCACTTTTTGAGAAATTGTGTTTTTGCCACTGGTTTTACGCGGGTTAACAGATTTACCAGACCACAGTTTCTTCCAAGAGACCATAGTTAGAAATGGATTAGATGGGGGTAATCCATTATTGTTCTTGGCCGCTTGTTGGTGGATATGGTCTGCACAAAACAAATTGTGTCTTGCCAATGAAAATATTAGCTTTTATAGATTGCAGCTCAACACTTTGCACTATGCAGATCTTCTCCTCAAATGTTTCTACAAGTCCTCTCCTTCGACACCCTTAACTAGATGGGTTTCCTGGCACCCTGTCCGAGGTAATGAAGTGATTTTAAATGTTGATGGTGGTAGCATTGGTAACCCTGGTGTTTTTGGATTTGGGGGTTTACTCAGAAATTCAGATGGAGCTTGGATTCAAGGCTTCGCATGTAACATTGGTTTCTCCAATATTATCCATGTTGAGCTTCTTGCGATTCTTCATGGTCTAAAAATGGCTTGGGATCTCGGCTACAAGGTCGAGGTATGCTATTTTGATTCGTTGACTGCAATTAATTTGGTCTCAAAAGATGTATACAAGTGGCATCACTATGCAGCTCTAATCCTCAATACTATTAAGGAATTTTTATCTAGAGGGTGGCGAGTCCAACTGACTCATACCTTGAGGGAAGATAATGTTTGTGCTGATTTTCTCACTAAAATAGGTGTTGGCTCTTCTGAATAGTGGTTCTCCCTTTCTTCGCCTCCATCTGGGATCTCAATCTTCTTCTTGCTAACGTTAGTGGAGTCTACTTTTCTTGATAGTCGCTAATTTTTCTTTTTTTTTTCTTTTGTCTTTCTTTCCTTTATCATCTTTGTAACAAAAAAAAAAAGTACTCTACATACTTTTAAAATACAGTACATAAATACTCCAATTATGCTAGTATTAGACAAAAAAATGACAAAAATTGACAAAAACCAACTTACAACACTATTAACCAAGAGACTATATGCAAGTGATCAATTAACCAAGTTTTTAAACAACGCCAAAATCGTGAAAAAGACATTGACTAATAGTCTAAAAAACTTGGTTAATTAGTATCGCAAGTTAGTTTATGTCGATTTTTGTTAAAAATCTATGTCCACATAACATTTTTGGTATTAAAATGAAGTACTACTAGCTCAAGCTGAAGCCGATACTAAAATGGCCAAAAAGTATTATTCAAATCCGAATCGTCCCCGATACGCCCGGATATATCGGATACGCACTCCAAAAAGTATCGGAGAATTAATATTTATTTTTAATCGGGATACGTTCCGATACGTGAGACACACGCTCTCGATCTGGCGCCTTATCGAGGATACGCGCGCGCGATACGCTTTACGCGCGGATACGTTATGAATACGAGAAAAATGGCCTTTGACCTTTTCCTTTTACCATTTTGTAATATATTTAATATTTAATTATAATAAACTAATATAAATCAATAAAATAATAGGATACAAACAAAACCCTAATTTAAAAACATTTGGTTCTAAAACATCAAAGTGTGAAGCAGAGAAAAGTTCTGTAACCCAAAACGTGAACCTCCAAACTCCATAGCCACATAAGCTTTCTTTCTACTTTGCTTTCTCATCTTGTAGTGGTGATTTTGCTTCTTCCGATTCAATTGAAGATAGATGCAACTTAGATGCAAAAACATTATCCAGGTTGATGGTGTTGGAATTGAATTAGCAGAGTTGTCTCTAGATGAACCCGATTTGGAAGCTATATGTTATTTCTCGATGATGGAAATGGAGGGAGGATATTGACACCGTTGGTGTTTAGTAGTTAATAGTAACTTCTTTTGAATGACTTATGATGTTTTTTTTGCTATACTCTAACATGCAGCAAATAAATCAGTATATCTTTTGATACGATGATACAGGGAGAAAGAATATATTTTGAAATAGGTAGGGAAAATGTAACTATGCACTTATTTTGATCACACGTATCTTTTTGTAAGTGTGATCATATTTTTATGATATTATGAGAAATTGTCATTTAGTAAAGTGAAATAGCTTTAGTTATGTTTTATTATTTTTAATTTTAATTTAATTTTTATTGAAGTATCTCGGTAGTATCGTATCTTGATTTTCAAAATTTTAAAATGAAGTACTACTAGTACTATTATTAAGCTAATGAATGAGGGAGTGAAGTGAAATGTGGAAATGATGACAACATGGGCCGTCCAATCATATGTGACTGTTTTCATTCTAAGCTGACAGTGAGATAATCTAATGTGGACTGTGGAGTACCTTTGCGCAACAGTTATATCAAAACTCATTTAAGATTTAACCCATTCGGCCGATCTACCCAAAGTAATGACGCTAGCGCCTTTCTAATCATCAATTCCATTATTTACCTTAAGGTACAGCATCAGTATGAATGAGCTAAGCAGCTATCATGGTAGTAGTGTTTCCAGTCACATCCTAAATATCCATTATTACTCCTATTATTTTGAAGGGAAAAATCCATTATTATCATCTAACTAATTCACTTTAGAAAATTAAATCAATTGTTGTAACTTGAATAAATATTTGACAAACAATTTATATGAAAATAATAATTTGCAAATAAGCTAAACTATTAAATTTTAATTTTTTATCAGTAAAAGTTAAATTATGTTTTAAAACAAATCGTAAATATCATAGAAATACGTTTTTAATGCTTTCATTTTGATAAAAAAAATAGAAATATGTTTTTAACTGTCTTTGCTACTTGTACTCTACTGTGGATTCATGCATAGTGTCATTGGGTCGATTACCTCCACAAAGTAAAATATTTTTTGTACAAATGTACTTATTTTGAATTATTTTTTTTCATAAAATCTTTTGTTTTATAAAATGTTATGATACTTTCTTACGTAAAAATATTTTAGATTATTTCCCCTACTAAAGAAAATTATTATTTTTTTATAAGCAACGGATATTACTGAGAGGAGTACAATGAGTGCCAACACGGTATATGAAACAAGGATCTCGTTAAAACATCTCTAGTCCAAAACAATATGAGGCAAAGACCAAAGCGAGAAAAAAAAAGTACCCCAAGTAATGACATTAATTATAAATTCCTCAAATATAGGAGAAGATTAACCCACCAATGAGAAATATCACAACCACTCCTACCAAACTTACAATTAAACCAATACCACTAGAGAATAGAGATATTTGATTTTGTTAATTAAATTTGTCTCCGAGAAAACCCCATATCTAAAAACAATAGTGTTCATTTCAACCCAAATACATTGAATCTAGCCATATGATATATTCAACAATCTCTGATTTTCTTCCTAAGAGCAACACACTGTAAAGTACAAAGAGATCTATGCCAGAATATTGAACACTATCATGGATAGCCAACCAAGCACTCAACTCCTATCACACTCTTAAAGACCTGCTACAAGAGAAGAAACGATGCTTTGTAGATTCTTCCTGCAAAAAGCACAAAACACAGGTGCTACTATGTTCGCATGAATGATTCCCTAGCGAACAAAACACTACAGAAGGAAAGTTTATTCACCAAAAAAGTCAATCAAAAATGCTTAATTTAGAAGGCACGGTTGCCTTCCACAAACCATCCAACGCTTTGCATAATATGTCATCCAATGAATGGTCAACTCTGTTTAGTAATAAATACATCTACATAGATTTGACAGAGAATTGCTTGCGATTTCCCAATCCTCAGACCCACCTATTATTGGTGAACTGATGTGGCTTAACATCTTCGAGAATATTCCTTCGTTTTCGATTATAAGCAAAAAGACTACTACCCACGCTCTTTAAGAAAAGTTAAAAAAAGAACTATGATTCCTAAATTACCTCTATTAATTTTTCTTGGACATAGTGAAAAGGGAAGAAAAAATTGAGAAACCAAAGTTACTTGCATTGAAAAAAGATAATAGTGAGCAATTAATAGTGGTAAATTTGGTACATTAACTAAAAACATATTGACTTGTTTATATTTGGTAACATGACTTTATAGATGTGTTTGCTTATATCCGAAAACGTAGGGATTACATTCCAACATTTGACCATTAACCAACTTTGATCCATCCGCTAGATGCCTAAACTAGCAACACCTCCAACTCTACCCCGAATTCATCCACTCACTGTGTTCGGCTACAGTGTCATGTTGCAACAGCACAATCTCATACAAATTCGAGAAATTCTCTTTCAGCAGTTTTGAGCCAAGCCATCTGTGATGCCAAAATAAAATATTTGAGTCGTTTCTCAACACGCAACTAGCACCTACAAAAAACACAGCTTTGGGAATGTGAGCATCTGCCTCCAATAAAATCAAATCCCTTTACCCAATTAGCAAAATCCTCACAAGTGAATATTGGAGCAATCCGGCCATATCTGTATTCCAATAAATTCCTCCAAATAGCATTCCTATCTGAGATAAATATCCACTTCCATTTTGAAAGGAGTGAGATATTAAAAAGCACTAAGTCCTTTGCCCTCATACCTCCTTCTGATTTTGGTTTGTAAACATTTCGCCATGATAGCTGACATGTCTTCCTATTTACGCTGAAGTTTCACCAGTTATGCTATCACAACTTTTGGACCTTATAGAAGGAGAAAAAATAAAGTGGTAAACTGGTCAACACTGAATTAATAAGGGTCACTTGACCCCCTGTTGAAAGATTACACCCTTTCCACATAGACATCCTAGATCAGAAGGAATCAATTACCGACTTCTTCGTTCAGCATCTGCGAGGATTAGCCCTCAAATGTCATTGTTGAACTAGATTCTGCTTACAAGGCGTTATAGAACTAGATTCCACACCCTCACTCGTGAGTTTTTGCTAGAATTTGACAGTGGGCTGCACCTCAAAGAATCAAAGGGCTACTGTGGAAAGCTACTTACGAGGCACTTATGATAAATAGTGAAAGATTTGAAAGAAGATTTTGAGTTCCCCTTCGTGCTTGATGTGTGGTAAAGCGAAAGAATCCCTTTTCCACTATTTTAAAGATTGTCAAAGAATAATCACTGATTGGTGTCAATTGAAAGGTAACTCTAACATTACATTCTTTGAGACTAATCGGTAGCAATGATTGTTCAAGAATCTGGAACGGAAACACCTTTCTAAGGACAACCCCAATTGGCCCTCGTCTTTGGTGCTACGCTAGAGCAAAATCTGAAGAGCTCACAACGATTGGGTTTTTTCATAGAAAAGTTGACGATCATCTCAAACTATCTACTGGAATCTATTGAGCTAAGTGATGTTACTCTCCAAATTAAGAAGCAGACTGAGGTTCTTTTGCCTACCAATTGAGAGAACTGGAGCAGAACTGATTTGTGGAACCCGCCACCGAGTGATACTTTTGCCTTGAGCTATGACGACTCTGTTTCAAACTCAGGGAATGATGATGGGTGTGGTGAACTCCTTCACAATGCTTCAGGGGACTTCATGTTTGCTTTCACGCATAAGTTGGATCATTGCTCCATTTTGGATGTGGAGCAGTGGGCTATTTATCATGGGTGCATAAAACTTGGGGTCGAGATACCGCAACTTTGTGGAGGAATAAGATAGCTTGATGGCTATTGAGTTGCTTACAATCGATACTCTTGACTTGCACCCTTTGAATCAACTAATTAGAGGGATTCAAAACATCATTACTATTTAGGACAAGATTAGTTGGAAGTATATTTCGAGACAGACTAGTAGACCTACTGATCGGCTAGTTAAAAGTAATCTTAAGTGACGGTCAAAAAAAGTATAGCAATCTTGGATAGTTGTCTTTGGGGCTTTATGCCCTTTTTTTTTTTTTTTTTTTTAAATGTGGCAATTAATTTGTCATTTGTAATAGTTATATAGAGATGCAGCAGTTCTGTTAGACTGTTACTACTTCTTTTTTATAAGCAGTTCTGTTACTACTTAATCGTTGAGATACTCAACCATCCAAAAGTAACACAATCATTTGACCCACCCAATTATTTATACTATATATCTAATAATTATATACGGTACAAAACAATCTAATAGGAAAAAGGTAATAATTTACGAGTAAATCATTTATTTATTAGACACCACCTTAAGAACATAAAGTCGTGAACAATACCCATTGATTAATTATTATGTTCCTCTTAATTATCTTAGCTAGTGTTATTATACTAGTATCCTGACTCGTGCGATGCACGGGAAAATTGATGTCTGAAATTGTAAATTTTTTAAATAATTAAGATGTTTTAATAATATAGATACTTATGAAATAGAAAATAATAAAATTAAAAATAATAATCATAATACTGATAAAAAACAAATAAATAAAATCGAACAAATTTGGCGTAATGAAAAAGAGTAGCTCACAACATAACCTATGAAATGAAAGCAAAAAACAATATAATGATAGAATTATTTTTTGGATATTTTTATTTAAAGCTTAGGCAAATTATAAATTAATTATTATATTTAAATAAATGTCAATTATATTTTCATACTCAAATAAATCTATTAGTTCACTTAGTAATGAATAAAAAATAAAGATTTTCCTAAAACTATTAATATTTAAATTGTTATTTCTGAGTTTGCATAAGACAAAAATAAAAAGAAAATAATTCAATATAGAGCATAGGTTAATTAAATAAGTAAGTCCAATAAATATTCTTCATTATAAAAATTCAACACTTTTTATATCGTGGTATTTTAAAATGATTCACATGAACTCAAGTCGGGTTTTTTCGACTATTCCTTAGAATGTCAATGGGGAAGAGCTAATGCGGAGAATACTCCACCACTCCCTGTCCCCGCAACTCAAAATGTCCCTATCCCCATCCCCAATCCTCATCTAGGGGCGAGGTCTTCCCTACAGATCCCCACGGTCCCTGTGAAGATTCCATAAAATTATTAAAAATTAACAAAAATATGAATTGAAATATAAATCGAATGAAAAATATATATAAAGTAAGACTCAAAAATGAATAGTTTCACATTTTAATATAGAAAATATAAAAGTTACTCTTACTTTGATATATTTTTTTGTTACAAAAGAGAGAATAATTCTTGCTTTGATATTTTAATATTTAAAAAGTATAAAAGTAAGAAATAAAAATATAAAATTCGCACTACTAAATGGTTTATTAATATTTTTTTATAAAAAAACATATAAAAAGACTAAAAAACAATTACTTATAATATATATATATATATATATATATATATAATAAGAATATTTATGTAATATATTCAGGGCAGGGATTTGGTCCCTGTCCCAAATCCCAAATTGATTGTGGGGGGATTTTTTCCACTGTCCTCATACCCACGGAAAAAAATTCCCCACCCGTAGGGCTCCTTTTTGGACAATCACCGTAGGGATCCCATTAATAATTCTCTAAAATTAATTATATTTAAATAAATGTCAATTATATTTTCATTATTATAGAAATCTAATAACCCAATAGCTCTTGGATGAGAGGGTAGGGGTATCTTCCAACTTAACCAAGATCCTGGATTCGAATCCAGTCTTGTGTTTTGCCGCCTTTTGTGGTCCTACCCGGCTCGAGGGATTAGTCTCTGTAGTTGCGCGCAGAGGATACCCAATTTATACAAAAAAATAACTAATAGTTAACTTTAGTAATTACTAAAAATAATAATGATTTTCCTAAAACTATTAATATTTAAATTTTTATGTTTGTGTTTGCATGAAAAGACAAAAACAAACATAAAATAATTCAATATTGATCATATTTAATTAATAAGTACAATTAATATTCTTCAATATAAAAATTCATCACTTTTTACACCGTGACATTTCAAAATGATTCACATGAATCAAACCCAAATTTCTTTGATTATTCATTGGGAAGACAATGGGGAAGAGCTGAGGCGGGGAATACCCCCCCTCCCCGAAACCGTCTCTCAAATTGTCCCCCATCCTCATCTGGGGGGGGTTCCTCTCTCATCCTCTTCCCTACAGATCCCCTCGGTCCCTGTAGAGATGCCTTAAACTTATTAAAAATTAGCAAAAATATGAATTGAAATACAATTAAATGGGAAAAATATATAAATGTAAGACTAAAAAAATTAAAAGTTTCACATTTTAATTATAAAATACAAAAGTTACTCCTACTTTGATATTTTAATATTTTAAAAGTATAAAAGTAAGAATAAAGATATTAAATTAGCACAGTTCAATATTTTATTAATATTTTTAATTAAAAATACATATAAAAGACTAAAAATCAATCAATAATATATATATATATATATATATATATATATATATATATATAAAATATATATATATATAATATAAATATATATTTAATATATTCAGGTCGGAGATATGGTCCAAGTCCCCAACACCAAACAAATTGTTTGAATATTTTTAAACCTATTAAGTCACAAATTTGTAATTTATTTTTAAACCTATCATAAATCACAAATTGGTAACAAATTGATACATTTATATATGTTACAATTGATACATTAAAATTTGTAACGTTTTTCTTAATTAATCAGTTACAATGTGATTATACATTATAATAAGATACATTAAAAATATGACTATAGTTACAATATGATTATACATTAAATTTGAAACATTAAAAATATTTATTTGTTACAATTGATACATTAAAATTTACAGTTACAATATGATTATACATTAAAATTGATACATTAAAAATATTTAAACTTTCAAAATGTCGTTGATTCAATAAATATAAATTCATGAATAATCAATTTTTGTATATATCATATGTTTATATATGTTATCAAGACCAAACAATATTAAATAATCTATTAGTAAAAAATCATATGTAGAAATCATACGTTTATTTCATTTCATCGCTTTTTAGATAATTTTTCAATTCTATTATCACATGAATAATCAAATTTTGTAGAAATGATACGTTTATATATGTGAGTATTTCATTTCATTTGAATAATCAAATTAAACATTATGATGTTTATATATAAATGTGATAATACTTAATTTTTACTCAAAGAATTTATATATCAAATATCATTTAGAGAAAATATAAATCATGAATATATTATTTTTTGTTTTGTTGGCGGAATCATCATAGTGCAATATCGCATTTTTTGGTAAATGAACTCAATTTTTTCACGATATCATCATACTGGAGGTACACGTACACCAAAGTATATTTCACACACATTTCAGTTACATATTTTAAAATCATTTCGGCCAATTTTTGCATCTTTGATATCTAGCAAATGATTTTGATTATTGCACATAAAATTCTAGACACATCGAAATCATCATAGTGCAATATATTGGATTAATATTAGGTTAATATAATTTCATTTGATAGGTTGATTTAAAATACATGGGTGTCAAAAAAATTGCACTTTAATACATATGATGGAAAACCTAAATGACAACATGTCAAATCATCATCTAATAGCAATAAAAGTATCCAACTTCATCATTTTCATCAATTTCTTCACAATCTTCAATACTACGACTATCAAGATGAAGAAAATCAATTTCAGCAACACCCTGTTCTTCCCTAAGCTACCAAACTCAGCCCAAAATCACCAATACTCGATCTCAAGCTTCAAAACCTTCTATTCAACTTGTGAGCCAACAATGTATCTCCTAGGTGACTCAACCTAGCACCCAAAGTTCACATGCAAACCTATTCTACTCCTTCAACATGAAATTCGAAAATGGTGAAGAAGAAGCTTCCAAGAAATGCAAGTTTTTGTGATGAAAATATGATGTTTAGGGAAGATGAAGTGATGGTGCTGAGAGTGACTCAACCTATCACCCAATTTGGGATATTTATATCCATTGTCTTGTAGAGAGTTACAATATAAAATAGCAGTTTTTTTTTTATTTCTCATCAATCTTATTCTAACGTTACACTATGTTTAACCGTTTTATTGTCAAATAACTAATATATAATTAATATAGGTGACTTGGTATAATATTTATTGTCAAAATGATCATAGTGTGCATTGTGGCAAAATAATCAATGAGATTATTTCCAATTGTATTGTATATATATAGATATAGATTGGCTAATGGGTTTTATTTTTTTTTACCTCAACCGTTATACCCCATACTCCGCTATTTTTTTATTCTCATATTACCCCTATCAAATTGATGAAACTGATTTATTTAATTAAAAGGTAAATCAGTTTTGCAGAAAAATTCATAACAAATTTGTTTTAATATTAGGTAAACACGTTTTAAAGAAAATTGTACAACGGATTTATATGATAAATAGATAAACCCATTATGATAAATTAACAAAATGGGTTTATATATTTATTAGATAAATTCATTATTAAAAATTAACAAAATAGATTTATCTTTGTATTAGATAAATCCGTTTTGAAAAATTTCATAACGGATTTATCTAATAAATAGATAAATCCATTTTGCAAATCCTTTATTCTAAAAATTGATAATTGATTTATTTAATTTTTAAACTAAATTTACTTAATTTTTTAAAAAAATGTTATAAAAATACTACAAAAAATTCGTTAAAGAATCAAAACTAATCTAAAAATTATAAAAACACCATTAAAAATCTAATATAAAGTTAAAAGAATGTTATACAATTTTTTCAGATTTTTTGGAGATTATGAAAATTTTAAAAATTAATAAGAAATAGTAAACAATGGAATTTTGGATTTTGAGCCCTGCAGTCCAGATTGAAGTCCCTTCGTGGGGAGTCATAGTCCCTGATTTTTTTCAAATTTAATGGTTGTGGTTTCTGGACAATCAGAGTAGGTTGCTCGACAACAACCGGCTGCAAAATGTCGTGTTGTGGGGTGATGCCTTGGACACAGGTTTGTTATATTCATTTTGGCTAGGTTAAAAAATTAACGCAGAATATTTTAGTATTATACAAGAAGACAAAACAGAAAAAATGACTCAAGTGGAAGTCGAACTTGGGAACTTGGGAGCCTTCAAGGAAAGGACAAAGTTTTGACTCTTGCACCGCATCATAACTTTGCTCAATTCTCACAAAAAATATATTTATTTAGCAATTGATTTATAGTAGGGATATTATGCTAATTAAGTATGTTTTTTTAGGCGGATTGTGGCCCTTCCCAACCCTAACGAAGATCCGCTCCTGCTGTTAACTCACCTACATTTAAAAATAAGATAAAAACTCACAGATGTTATTATTGTATATTCTATTTTATTTTATCTCTTAGAAACAGCAATACTCGTATATGCTAAAAAAATGTCTATTTGTAAAGTTAGTTCTCATATCTCACATAAAGTCCACTGTACCTCATCACAAGCATCAGATATCAACCAAAAAAAAGGCACAATATGAAGAGATAAAATAAAATAAACAATAATAACATTAACATTTTTATCTCTGAAACATGTTTATTATCAACCTTAATTAAAAATAAATCAGGAGGCTTTTGTGGAAAAATATCAAGAAGCTATCAGCAAGAGAATAAGGACTTAACTTACAAAAGTAAATAATCATCACATCTATCTCTCCCTTTCTCGTTTTTCGTTACATAATTTTGTAGTATAAAACAATACAGAGCGAGTTTCTTTTTTGTTCTTGACAATATTGCAGAGTGAGCTGAGTTGTCTTGCACGTATAACTCTTTTTTTATGAACATGATATCGTGATTAAGATTTAAAGATACATTAATCAACTGAGATAACTAATGAGTTTTTAATATTAAGCCCACGCACGTACGGTTCTCCGGGAATCTCTCTACCCCTCGAGTGGAACTACTGACTTTAACTTTATTGTGTAGCTTTGTTTAAGGTACCTCCCACTATATTGATTTCAGAAATGTTTCTCACAAACAACTCAAAGAGTAGTATTTTTATAACAAATCTAAGTGAATGAGAGTCAAATCAACGATTGAAGTTTCTGTTTTTTTTTTCTTTTTTGCCTTTTGTTGTTTTCTTTTCCTTTTCATGTGTTCAAACACCAAAAAAAAATGGTTTCACAAATATTAAAAACAAATAAGCTAACAGATTTACATTGTCAAACAAAGTCTAATTGTCTGATTAGGGTGACTCTTAAAACTTTATAAACATATTATAGCAGTCCACCCATAAGTTAAAATTAAATGTTTAATTAATAGAATTAGACAGTATAGGACTTCGATTGATGAGAGGCATTGAATAATTGTATTGGTATGCCCGTGCTATTGTTGATTGATTTCAATATAAAACTTGTTTTGAAATGACTTGGGTTTCTTATTTTGTGGTAATCCCCTCCTGTACACGTGCATTGGTGCAACCAAGGTCGAGAAAGATAGTAAATAATTAAATTAAATTAAATGCAGAGAGGGGAATTAAGAGTACTAATAGAAGAAGCAAGTTATGAATATATATGGTGATAGATCGGAATGCATGGCGGCACACATGCTGAACACATCATAAGTATATGATATGATAGTATGAATGAATGAGAAAGACACAGCTTTGCTTGCATTTGCATTACTAAGGAATAGACATATATATGGAATAGGACTTTGGATGCTGTAACCAGCTCAATCCTGTTAACTTCACTCTACCGACATTTTCTATTTTACACTTTCAATTATATCATTCACAACTCATTCACTCCTTCACCTAAATTAGTTTGATGTGGATATAAGAAGTTTCCTTCCTCACTTCAAACTCAAATGTCAACAGCCGGCCGGATCTCATATAAAACAAGTGCCATATAATTAAGCATCACTTCTTACACACTTGATACCACCAAATTTTGGATTCGAAATTAATTATTTATAATGACATGTCAGCAAAGCGTCATAGAAGAATTCGAAAGTCATCCAAGCGTAAAAAGGTTCGAAGAATCATACACCCGGATAGCACATGCATGATTTCGAAGGAGCTCAGAGGCAAGTTTTGAAGACCGAAGTACCGCTCGAATGCTCGAAGAGCGGTTGTGGAAAGTTCTCTCAAAAGATTCAAATGCAAGGACAAGTGCGAAGCATCAAGATGTCAACGAACAAGTGGTGTTGATCATCACCGATTATGTAGTTAGTTTTATTTTTATGCTTTCGAAGGGGAGATGTGTTCACCACACAATAAGTTAGTTGTTTTACTTTTGTTCTATAAATAGCAGTACACTTGATGTACTAGAGGCGATTCATCACATTCACTAACCTATAATGCCTAACACGTCTAATTACATAGTATCTCTAACTACAAATGGTGAACAATGTGTGGCTGAGCCATTAACTCTTGTTTTATTGATCAATTATTTTCCATTCAAATACAATTTATTTTTGACAATCGAGTTTTCACTTTTGTCTCTTTTTATCTTTTTTCTTCTATTTCGTTTATGTTATCTTAATCATTGCACTCGGAGAATTCGTGATGTTCTATCCCACTTGGGATTGATTTTCATGAATTGTCTGAGTTTCGTTTTTTCTTTATTTTACATTTCGGTGCAAAGTGCTCGAAGGACTCACGATGTTCTACCCTATTGAGGTGTGATTACGTATTTTGTTCAAGTGCCTTGCACTTTGAATTCAATTGGACAATCACCTAGAATCTCTGATTCGTTTGGTTGTGCGACTGAGTTCGTCCCATTAAATCACTGTCCACTTCGAAAATCACACAAATTGGGGCTTGTAGTGTAAACCTGTCAACTGGTGAACTCAAGATCTAATTTGAGCACTCTCTTCTTATCTCTCTCGAATTTATTTGTTTGACAGAAAACCCTAACAAAAAATACTGGAAAACAACACTATTACAATTCAAAGTTTTACTTAGAGTTGAGTATGTCTTTGGTCCCTATAAATTTTAAATTTTTTGATTTTAGTCAGTATAAATTTTTACTTACTTTTACTCTTACATATTTCTTCGTTAATATTTTTAGTCTCTGGTGACTTTTAATAGTGCTATTTTGGGCCTGTTATAGCGCTTCTAAACACTATCAAAAGTCACGAGGGACTAAAATTATTGATAGAGAAAAATGCAAGGATTAAGAGTGAGTAAAACTTTTTATAGGCAAAAAAACATATATTTAATCTTTTATTTGTATATGAAAATATTTGTCTCGATTATAATGTGTTTCTAATTAAATTTAATTAACTAAATATAAACACATTATAAGTAAAAATATGGCAAAACTGTAATTGAGATCCTTTAAGTTTAATTAAAGTTTTGGATTCGTCCTTTAAGTTTATTTTTTCTCATTCAAGTCCTTTATGTTCCGCTTATATTTCAAATTGGTACTATGTTTCAAAATTGTTCACCATATTTTCGTTTATGTTTGAGATTAGTTCTTTTTGTTTCTGATTATGTATTAAATTGGTCCTTAAAACGGAACAAACACATGGAAGACCAATTAGAAATATAACGGGAACATGGAGGACCAATTTAACATGAATTTCCAATTTGGAACATAAATGAAAAAATAAAATATTTGAATGAGAAAAAAAACTTAAAGGACAAATTCAAAATTTTAAATAAATTTGAATGACTCAAAGCACAATTTTGCCTAAAAATATATTCACAAAGGATTACACGAGTATTGACAAGTTTACGACGTCAGTTGTTTCAACGCGCAAAAGACATCCTCAAAAAGAGAGCACCTGCCATTTGCAAAACTCAATAGAAAACGTATTCATTTGAATTGACACCATTTAGGGATGATGGGGAAGACGAGGAGGCGTTGCGATGGGCTTCCACCATCTGTATTACAGATTTGGGGTGGGTAGAAAAACGAAAGGAATACCTTTATTATTTGAATTAAATGTCTTGTTTATGCGCCATTAATTTTTTTTCTCATCACAAATGTTGTTTTATACTTAAGAGTCAGCTCAATCTGCAAGCTATCCGCTATCAGTTTATTTGCTATAAGCTAGCTTATATGTTATTCGCTACTTTTTACAAATAGCCTTTAAGTTTATTCGCTATCCACTTTTCCAAAATTTGGGATAAAAACTGCCAAAAAATAAACTAGTGAATTGAAGGAAAAAAAAGTGCACCATTAAAAATTATGATAATCAAATTTGCGACATTTGAATTTTATGAGGGTTAAATTTGTTAAAACGAGTTGGGAAACATGTCTCACCAAAATGCAAAACCCAGGAGATGCAAAGTCTGATTTAGCCTATATAAAACCTGATAGAAAAGCATACTCGTGATTAACGTTTTGAAAATTGGACCGAAGATCAAGCAACAAAACCTCTAGATAATGGTTCAATCGGTTCAATCATGGTTGAACCGAATAAATAATTAATAAAAAAATTATTAATTTTTGGGGAAAAAGAAAATAAAGAAACTAAAAAAAATCATTTCGAACTATTCCACCCAAGTCAAAGCGGTTCACTTCGGTTCAATCTAATCCTGAGTGGTTCAATCAGACTGCGGTTCAATTGTGATTGAAGCAATTAATGCCAGACTTGTCGATTCCTAGTTCAACGGATCGGTCCGGTTTGATTCTCATAAACTCTGTCACGATATACATATTTTTTCCTTATCTTAAGTTCGCAATTCTGCATTCTAAAAAACATGAAACATATATTTACTAAAGAAAAATAGACGAAAAACAAAATCTAAATACTAGTTTTTGTTTTTTTCTCATTATTTCTTCAAAATAATAAACTTTACTTATCTTTATTTTTTATTTTTATTTTTATTTTGTTCATAAGCATGAAATCAAACAGGTGCCGCAGCTAACTTTTGTTGACCTTTAAAACACAGCTAGAGAGATAAGATAATTAAGAATAAAAGGATCCAAATTTTCAAGGGCTAGCTAGCTACAAGGTGCAGAAGATCACTGACTATTGTATTTTGTGGAGTCTTAGTCAAGAGAATCTTTACACAAATTAGGTATTACGGACTATTAATATAAAATCATTCAATTGGTAATAGGTCTCAAAAGATAAGAAGGATTATTCACCATATTCTTTCTGGTGTTTTGTTTTGGACGAGTCAAAAATTGAAGATATCATCATCATTATTCTTTTGTCACCTATACAACCTAACCCCCTAAAGAAGAAAACAGCAACCTATTAGTTATACTAGGGGCTAATCCCGTGCGATGCACGGGTTTATACAAAAAATTTGTTTTTAAAATAATGTTACAGATAAATTTAAATACGTATAATTAGAAAGAAAGTAATAATAATTTTCATACAATTTATTAAGATATTAAATTTTAAACAAAGAGAAAATGAAAATTATAACAATAAGAACTATAAATATTGTAATGATATTAGTTGAAGCAAATTAAATTTAAGGAACTTAGACTATTCACCATTTTCATATTAATGTTTTAGAATTATCATGAAATATTAACTACTTCTCTCTTGCAATAGACTAAATTAGGCAATAGTTATGTTATTTAGTTTAGAGCAACTTGAATATAATTTTGGCATACTTATCTAATTCATTGTTTAAATATATTATTCAAAAGTTTTATCTAACTTTAACATTAGTACAACTAAAAATTAAATTCAATTTTTTTATATTTACAAAGGAGCACGCTTTAAATGAATTCTATTAAATTTAAAATAAGTAAGCACAATATGAATGCAATTTAGTAGACAATGTTTAAAATAGACACATAATGGAGTTTATGTTTCATTCATACCTCTTAAGTTTTTATTCATGTCATAGGTATGCAACATAATATAAACACACACATGATTTAATTTCTTAAAAAAAATTTACTTTAATTTCATTAGTTATTTGTTGGTAAAATTTGATTAATTAACATCCGATTTCCATAATAATTTTTTCCATAAAATTGCAAGTTTTTTATTAAGTAATTTTATTTAATTTTATATTAAAAATTTAAAAGTCAATTTAACTTTATCTATGTCGTTGACTCTATAAAGCAAATAATAGACACTCTAACCTTTCATAGGTTTGACTTGCAAGTTAAAAAGAATTAGTGAGATTTCACTAATAATAGACTAAAACTTATGAAAAAATGTATCGTTTTCTTAGCATCCAAGTATTTTACAAATGCCTTTTAAATACCATAACATTTACAATTTGGATTCCTTTTTATTCATAGATTCAACATACTTCTTTCCTTTGATTGAATATATATACAACATTACCTTTCCCCCAATTACCAAAAAACTTTAAACTACTACATGTAATGGCTCTGATCTCCAATTCCATGCATACCCCTATAATCTCCAAAACCTCCAACTCTCTCTTATCGACAATCCAATGCACCAATTACCTTCAACGCATCATTTGCTTATCAATTTGTTGCATGCATGTAGGGCACTCTTTGTTACACTTGTTGTCCTGTGGGTAGACTATTAAAATGGTTTGAGATCGGTTGAAGTAATTACTTGTTAGTAGTCATGATCGTAGTGTGACTAAACAGAATGTGTTAGTAGGTGAAAATGGTTGAAGATGCAAAAAGAGGAAGGGTGCACAAATGAGATGAAAAGAAGTGCGTGTATAAAGTTCGGGAATAAAAGTCTCTATATAAATGGATTATAAATCGTGAGTGTGAAGGTTACAAACTTTTTTTGGTATAAACCAAGGGTATCCTATGCTTGCAAGAATCAGCAGAGACTAATCCTCGAAGCGGGTAGAGACCACAAATGGCGCAAAGCTCTCTCCTCAATTTATATAATGACAATTTACAATTGGCTTATAATGACAATTTATCTATGCAATAATAAACGGGTGATATATATCACAACCGATTGTAAGAGTGATGCAGACAATGCATGCATAGTGGATCTTAAATTAGATTTACAATTCATTTAACAATCAAATTTAATATCAAATATTATACTTACTAAATAAGGATAAATAAAGTGGTAAAAGAGATAAAGAGGGTAACAAAAACATACTTTTCTTTTGAAGCAACAAAAACATACTTAATTGCACAATATGTCTTCCTATTTTTTCCTTGTCTTCCTATTTATTTTCCCTTATGAAAATTAGAGAATAAATTTGGTTTACAAAACTTCACAATATAGTATTTAACACCTTTTTAATATTTTAAATAAATAGAATAATTTAACATATTTTTAATGTTTATAATTTTATTTAAATACTATATTAATTTGAATTTTAAAATTATATTTAGGGAGTCAGTAAAAAATGAATTGAAAATATATTGTGATATTTAATAATTATTGGGAAAGTGAGATTCATTTTAAATATTGGATGTCATATTGGTTGAGTGGACATTAATTAAGTAAAATAGGAATATTGAGATATAAGTTGGAAATTAAATGAAGATGATGTGGAGCATCATATTTTGTTTTAAAAAATATTAAGGATATAATTAAAATAGGTATAATTATAAATAAAGGAACACCAATTTTCATACCATTTATTAATATATTAATTTTCAAACTTACATAGAGAAAATGAAAATTCAATTTAATATAAATAATTAGTTTAGTATTATTTGATGTTAATAAATATTATAAGGACGGTTCATATTGTAATGATTAGTCGAAGCGAATAGAATTAGTATGAATTATTAACGACTTCTCTCTTGCAATAGACCAAATTAGACAACAATTCGGAAGTTTTCTAATTTAGAATAAGTTTTTGAAATTGTTTTCTAATTTATGTTTCAATGGTGGAAGTTTTCAATTAAATAAAGGATTCTAAAAAAAATAAGAAATAAGTAAGCACAATATGAGTGCAAAATAGTAGACAATGCTTACAAATACAATCAAAAAATTTATAAAAAAATTAAAGAAAACGTAAATACGTTGTTTTATTTACATTATGAAAATGATGTTATGAAGTTTAGATTCATTCATACGGCTAAGGTTTAGTTCTTTCATATATATCATATTTACTTAACTTAATATTTTTTGATTCCAACCAATATTGTTCGCACGGGTTAGGATCTCTCCATTTATCAAAAGAAATGGATAATTCCATTTGGAGAGATATAGACACAAAAACTATGGTGGGTTATAGAATTAAATGCATAATAATAATTAATGTTATGACCTCCACCATGATTTTTGTGTGTATCTTTCTCCAAATGGACACTTCCATTTCTTTTGAGAAATGGAGAGGATCCGATCCGTTCTTTACTAATAATATAAAACAACTATGCATTTACGATTTGACGATAAACAACCATTAAAATTTAATGATAACATAAAATGACAATTTAGTTAGGGTCACAAACATAATAAATTTATGATGCTACAAATTTGTTGTTGTGAAATATTGTTAAATTTTTGATGTGGAATCTTTTTTTCCATTCAAATAAATCTTGTTGAATTTCACTCTCGGTCTTTTGTTGGATATTTCGATTCTTCATTGGATTGCAAACTGGAAAATTAGATATTTTTGTTAGGTAACAATTTTTAACACAAAGGAAATTAGATTTCTACACGTCACCTTAATGTTCTCTCTCTTTTGTGTGTTTTGGAGTTTGAATGATGGGAGACCCATTTGAGGAACCACTTGGACCGTCAATATTGTCTTCTTTCTCAATCTTATCTTGCAATCTCATTAAATTTCAACATTAAAATAACAACCACCTTTATAATAGGCTTTAGAATTTTATTGGTCGTAAAATATTTTCTTCCATGATTTTAAAAGTAGGAACACATCTTAACTTGAAAAAAATAAATGTGGGTGGAACCAAGGATATTCAAGAGCTATTGAGGTAAGTTCTAATTATCTCCATTTCCATACTTTTAAAAAAGTTAAAACATATTAGTAGTGAAGTTGATATATGGTATGATTCGGTAAAGTATGTATGGAGATTGTTAGATAAATTCAATTTTTACATAAAGTGAACATCTAAATATAATCATGGTTATGAACCTATATACATACTAATAAAATAAACCTTTTATTTATTTTATTAGTAGTATTTATAAAGACTATAAAAATATGTAGAAAGTAAAACATAACAAATTATTCAGGAAGAAGGTTAATACCTTTGCGAGAAGGAAGAACTCCTTTATTTTGTGGTAATTGGCGGATGAGAAACAACTATGAAGAAGTAGAGAGAATGAAACTTACTTGTGGTTAGAAACTATATATATTCCCAAGTTGAAACCGTAAGTTCATATTAATAGGGATATCAAGTGATTTACAAACCATTGTCATTATTATTATCATATAGAATTATTGGAACTTAGTTATGGTGGATATAAATGTAAATGGCAAGAGCAAGGGGTATAGACATTGGATAAGCTCAACATGTTCATTAGTTAACCAATTAAGTCAAAGCCAAAGTCAATTTTACTTTTCTTTTTAAAATAGTGATTAAAAAATACATAAGCCAATTAATTATATGAAAGTGCACTTATCAAAAAAATTATATGAAAGTGCAAGGTACATCCTTTTGGAAAGGGAAACTTTTTATCGATCAAATTGAAAAAATATAGTCAAATCATTAGTATACTTACCTAAGAGCCAAATACATTACATTCGATAACTGCGTGATAACTAAAAAAAGCATTCATATATTCATTGAAGGTGGCAAGAAAAATAACGGAAAAATAAATTTGAAGAAATAAGTAATTGTAAATGAGCATGTAATCCTACTTTATAAATCAACCTTTTGTTTCATAGGGTATCTTGATGCTTTACATGATTAATAGTAATGATGAAAAATACACAGTGAATCACTATATATTATCAATTAAATCATTTCAATTCTAATTCTACTTCTAAATCTAATCTAAATATACCTTATAAAATCAATTATGGAATATTAATAATTCAGAGAATTATAATAATTATAATTACAATAATTATAATAATTAGCTTTTCATTTGGTCTAAAAAAATAGCTTTTTATGCATGATATCTCTAATATTTAATGAAATTAAAAAATTTAATTTCAAACGAAAACAATTAACTCATTAAATTTTATTTTAATACTAAACATTTTTTCATAAGAAAATATTATAAAAAAATCTCTAACGTATCACACTACCGAAAAAATTTATTTTTTTAATTTTCATAAGTTATCAATGGAAAGTCATGTATTTTATACTTGTAATATAAAAAGTCATGAATTATATCCACTAAGAGTATCATTTAATAAGTTAGTGGTAATAGTAATCATGAATTTAAGTCTCATTCATGTGTAACTTATAAGTAATATTAATATAATTAAAAATCTAATTGAAAAATTAATAAAGATGATGTGGAGCATCCTAGAGCTTGGAAAAAAGCTTCCTTTAGATATTTATATAGATGTGGAGAATGGGGAAGAAGATCACTCAACATCAACAAATTTGAAATTCTCAAGTAATCAATTGAACCAATTTTTTCCATGGTTCAATTTAATTTGGATGACTTTTTAAATGTAAGATATTCAAACAATACAATTAAAAAATTAGGATCATCTCATGTTTTGGACAGGTAAAAACCATGATTCGTTCTAGACAGTATTTTCTAAAATGGTAACAAGTTTAGTCCTACTTTTTCCTACTATATGACAAATTTTGATTTGACACACTAATTGGAATGTTAGTCATTTGTACTTTATTTCATATGGGGCTCATTTCTGACGGATTAAAAATAAGCGACTTTTAGACCGTTTGTAATTGATTAAAAAATTAAACAATAAATGATTTTGATGTTAAATAATTTAGAGATTAATTTTTAGAGATTTTTCAAAAAAAAAAATCAGAAGCTGTTTTGTGATATTGTAACGTAATGAAAATCATTTTTTTTAAAAGAATCATTTTATGAGAAATTACTCAAAATAGTTTAGCATTTTATTCAGTTTTTAGTTTATTTTTAGATTCACATTTTTTAAAAAAGTTGTAACAAACTAATGGAAAACTTATTAAATAATTTTATTAAATAAGTGATTATGCTTTAAAAAAGTTGTAGAAAATCGGCTCTTTATTGTTAAATAATTTAGATATTAGTTTTTAGAATTTTTAAAAATATGAGAAGTTGTTTGTGTTTGTATAACTAATGTTACTTAGTTTCATTAAAGAAATTTTAATTAGTTCCAAGAATGGAGTAGCATTTTTCCAATTTAATTGCCATGAAATATACTGTTGGCAGTTATATGAATATCATTATTTGAAGAATTTAGAAGAAGATATATATGAGAAATGATAGAAATCTACAAAGTTGTACCAAATTGTGTGGTACACAAAGTAGTTAATACGTGACATCATTTGTGTTATAATAATTGGGACCATAAATTCATAATCTCCCTCCCACTACCAAAGGCTAATTAAAAAAGAGAAACAAAAATAATGAAAAGGAAGGATGTGATAAATTAAAGCTGTAGCATTGAGTTATCAATTTCACCTGTAGCATTTATCATGGTACCTTGGAAGCTTTTCTGTTCATTGAAGGCCAATGTGGTCCATAAGAGTTGAAGCCTGAAGTGGACTGAATGGCTGAGATTCATCGACTACCCTACTTTTGGACTTCAGTGGACCACATCAAAAGAGGACCACTCCTTCAACTACTTAACTGTCCAAACCCTTATTGCCTTTCTCTATTGGGGACCAATTCCTGCTGCTACTGCTGACATTGACATTCATATCATATCCTATTTCAATGCCAAACTTAATTTATCCTAGAAGAATATTACCACTTATATCTTCATCAATTTGATTTTATCTGACTTGCTTTAATAACCTAAGTATCATTAAAACTGCTTTGACAACTGTTCAGTACCTTGCTTGCTTCGATCGGGATTAGATTCCGAGTCTGTAGTTGGTAAAGTCGTCATTGAGCTTATTTCCTCCAAGTTTGAGATCATCGATTTTGAAGTTGTCGGGGGTTGGTATTTGTAGACACTCCGATACTAAAGTCAGGGATCAGAAGCGCAGGGTTTGACGTTGAGTCGCTGGGTGGAACGGGATCAATCCCAACCGTTGATCTCGGCTCCGCCTTCGCTGTGGATGCATGAGCCAAATCCAGCGCTGGATTTGGTTCTCTCTTTGTGCAGATTGGCGCTTCGTCCGGTCCAAAACAACAACCATAATCAATTAATAACATTCAGGGTTTTGAAAAATATAAAACTTAGGTCAAGATGTTTAAGTCAAGTCCCTCATGTTCCTGACTAAAAATAGACTAAAATAATCACCAACTAGCAGATTTTTAGGGTACTTTTAACGTAGTCTTCAATATTATTGCTTCTTTTTTATACTAAAAAATAAGGTAATCATTCATTAAAATCAGTAGATTACATTGAAAACAACACAAATTTCATGTTGCTAGCCTAAAACTGAAAATGATGAATTTGCGAAGAAATTCACACCATTCAAGTTAATAGCATAAAACAACAAAATGTCTATAAAAGTGACAAAACTAAAGTGATTGTAGTACTCATGCCTCCGGATCTGCAGCATTTGCGACCAAGTCATCATTAGTTGAATCTGCAATAAGTCGAAGTTGATCGTCAATCCAAAAAGAACAAACACCATAACAATATGCAAAACCAACTTGCCTAACACAAGATGACAACCAAGACAATAGCGCTGCACTCAAACCACGAAATAGAAAGAAGCTCAAAACTACGTGAATAGCATTTATTTAGACTTAGAGATTTTTTAACAACCATTCATAAAGTTAATATTATTGCGTGTTTTTAGTAAGGAACATGATGAACTTGATCTAGTAACTTGACATAAAATTTGTCTTTGCAAATCCTTGTAGTTTTTTTTAAATTCCATTTTTACATAAAAAAATGGTTTGGTGTGCAAGTTGGTATTAATACGAAATTTGGAGCATGGCTATAAATCTTTTGTTGATTTGGGATAGATCTATTTTCTTATCTAGTAAATCAACAACTTTGATTTTCCTTCTCTCAATTCTCAATGAGGTGGGTCATTGCCAGGTCTATTTATATTTAATGAGCATTTATATTTTTCATGCTCCTTATACATCCTTTTCTCTATCCTTATATTTTTGCCCTTTCATTTTGTCCAATGAAGTGGTGATAACGACAAGCATGTCAATTTGTACCCGACTTAAACAAAAATAATGGGAAAATCTATAGCCCAAGTGAACTGAGTCCATATGCCAATGCCATTAATCAGTTTATCATTAAAACAATAAATACACCTACCAAAAAAAAAAAAGAATTCCACCTACCAAATAAACTCCAAACCGTATTTTGTTTCAAAAATAAATCATGGTTTTTTTTTTTTTTGTGAAATGCATTTTTTGCTAATTATAATGGTAATACTTCTCATTACACAATTACTATCCCCAAGTATAAACTCCATTGTGAAATACATAAAAAATATATTTAATTTATATATACCATTGTTGTAGAAGATTTTTTACGACGTCGACTAATCACAAAACGACATGTCAAAAAATTATTTGACTTTATTTTAACTACCTTAAAAGTTATCTATACCATGTATTTGTATTGGTTGATGATGTAAAAAAATTAACAACAACAGTGTACCCAAAAAAACTCTGTTGTGAAAGTCAACCAACTAGTCAGACCATGTAGGTCCATTACGTTTGTATGAAATCTTTAGGCACAGATAAGTCCTTTGGGTCTTATAGACCTAGCCCGGAGAGAATGTCCAATTAAACTCGTAGTAGTTTCTTGACAAAAAAAAACTCGTAGTAGTTCAAAATAATTGGCAACCTTATACAATGGGGTTAGTAGATCTTGACCAATTGAAAAATTCAAAAATCATGCAATTTGAACCCCAAAAAAAATTGAAAAAAATTTTGGCAACGACTCTGTGGCTTAAGATTCGTGAGTAATTGTACAACTGAGCATCATATTATTATTAAATAATACATTTCATATTTATGTCAAAAACATAAATCCGGAATGTAAAAATTAATTATGGAGAAGTCTTTTAATAACGCTTAGTTGAGTAAGCGCTCCGAATCTAAAATTATGTTTGCAAAACATAAATTCAGAATATATTTTTTAATAGTATTTACTCAAACAAGCGCTATTAAAAAAATTTCCCAAAATTAAATTTTCACTCCAGATTTATGTTTTAAAACATAAATCCGGAATGTATTATTTAATTCCGAATTTATGTTAAAAACATAAATCCGGAATGAAAAAAATACATTCCATATTTATGAATTAAAAAAATAAATTCAGAATGAAAAAATATAGTATGAAATATTTGTTAAAATTAAAGAGTAAAATAGGAAGTTTTAAGCTATGTGGGGGGGATATGGGGTATTGGGGTGGGGTTAGAAAAATCAAAACTTGCATATGAGACGAGACTATGATCCAACACAATAAGGAGACGGGGATACTAATACTCTTGGGCTCACGACCTACTTCCTTTTGTCGGTCCTGTACGATGAGACATGAGGGGTGCTATTCGCACCCCATCTTTGCTAATGCACTCTCATGAGTTAGTTAATAGTTTTTTTTTCCCTTCAAAATACCACAATCTGAAAGTTAACTTTCATGAGCATTCTTTCTTTGTTTCTTCCTTCTTGTTGCAGAACCATCCCACTAAATTCTCCAACATTGTAAGCTAAGTGCTATTCATAAGTCGTAATGACAAAATCTAATTGACCTAAAGTTCAAGAGGAACATTTATATGCAAATGATTCCCTTGTTACATATCAAAAGTAAACAATTAATTTAGAGAATAAAATAAGTCATTTTGTCATTAATAAATAGTTCAACGAATAACACTACTCGTTATGTTAGAATATCAACGAATTACCTGTTATGTTACTTTACCCTTTAAAATGGGAATTTAGTTATAGAAAGCAAATCTATCAACTAGATTATCAACATTTTATTTAAGACGGTTTTGTTGACATACATCATGGCAAGGCTTACAACTAGCCATTTTTAAAAGGAAAGGGCTTTTACTTTTCCCACACCCCCTCCTACTTTATGCACGCCCCTAAATATTTTTTTTCCAAAAATGACCTCGCGCGGGAACGCCGTGTTGCGTGGTTTAAGTGATCGTGAACGACGGCGTTGTGCGAACAAGTTGAACGACGCGTTGTCGCGAACGAGTTCGAACGACCTTGTCCGTGTTAAGGAATTTATGATGTTCGACGACATCGTTCGAACATGTTCGAACGACCTCATGCGTGTAAAGGAATATTGCCAACCGATGGTGTGAGGTGTGTTTTTGGTTGCCTCGATTGGCTTTATTCGAACTCGTTGAAGGGTTGCGTTAACAGAGCGTCGAATGGTATCATTCGAACTATTGTTATGCGTAAACGAAACTTAATAAAAGCGAAACACGGTTGTGGTGATTTCGATTTAAAAAGTAAACACGCTTTTTTGATTTCAAAATTGCCTACCAATATTCATATACAACATTTGTGTACCAAAAGTATAAATCTAATTTAACATTGACTACCATCAAGTATCTTTACTTAAATCTACACAAGGAAGGGGATGGGGGTTGTGATTGTATGAGCAAACACTTCCACTTTTGCATTCGGCTAATAAAAAGCGAGTCCCAACCTCTTTGCTATGGGTGCCCTATTAGTCATCCACATCAAATCTGGCGGGGGCATTGGACTTCCGTGTTTCATAAAGATCTTCAAAAGACAACAAAAAACATAATGTTATGTAATGTTTTGGAATGACTACACCGAATCTAAATAGAAGACACGTTACCTGTACAAAGTGTTTGTGTTCTGGTACGAAAAGGATGTTGAACTGTCGGGCACTTCTGAATGGCGCAACATTGAAGGGAAAAATTGTGTAACAACAATTAGGTGACCAACAACTCGGGACAACTTTGTACTTATTCTTGATCGATACCCCATTTAGGTGATAGTCATCCAATTATCTTCAACATTGTTCCCATGATGTGCCCTCAACAACGACTTCATCAAAAATGTGACCTTACCAATACCACCATACAGTCGAGTGTAGAAGTCATTGTATTGGTTAAGCTCCTCCATCGATCGATTCGATCGATTGCGAAAGCCTCTCGCGCCTTCCAAGAAATGCCTTTGCAATACACCGGAATCCACGATTACCATCACCAACCACGTTAACAAGTTTTTCAACATAGGGACGCATGTATGTTCAAGATCCCTATTATGTATGTATTAAATACATCCATAACAAAGCAAACATCTCTGTAACAATAGGATTCGGTGTAAGAACAGGAGTGGTGTCAAAGTAAGAGCTTTAGAAAGCGATGCGAGAGCGACTTTCAGTAACAATAGGTGTGGGTGTTGGTTTCTTAAGTAGTGGAGGAGTAGGGATTGTAGTAGCACCGTCACTTGAGTTCTCTTTTTGCTTTGTGATGGATTAGGTCTTTGGACACGTTGACAAAGTAGGAGCAGGAGTTGAACCGGAATCAGTATGGGTTTGTAGACGTTCCACTCTTGCTTGGGGGGGGGAGTAGGTTGTTTACGAGACCGAGCAAAACATCCACTAGATGAACCCCGGGGAGTCAAATTTGTCATCTACATGTTCCCAAAATGACTTGTCTCGCTTTGTTGAGTAATCAACATTCCCTTTCTTATCTTTTTTTGGTGCTCCTTTGTAATGATCGTGATCAGGAGGTGGACACATAGAAGTCGTGTGTCGGGAATGCCAATTCACGTGCTTTTGCCTTAATCATAACTCTACAGGGCGTGATCGGAGGCCTCAAACCTTCTTTACGATAGCTTCAAGTTCAATTTCTACACTCAACTCATCATCCATTACCTGCATGCGTATTTTGAAATTCAACCTCCGCCAATGTTGGTGAATCATGCTCAACGAAATTGGAGTGCGATCCATCATAACCCTATATAAAAAGCGACATTGATTTAGTGACAACCCATATAATGTTGAGTTTATAGACAAAATAACAATATGAGTGTACATCATACCTTGAAAGCTCACATGCACATGGTAGTCCGTGTGTAGTCACGAGTGTGCATCGACATAATGATGGGTTAAGTGAAACGGATCCATCACTGCATCTCACCCAAAATATGGTCTATAGCATTAGATGAAACTAAACCCTTAATTTCATCAAAAATCTTCTTCTTCAAGTGTTGAACTTTCACTCTACTCAAACTATGCTCGAAGTGCATTTTAAGATCGAATGTTGTATCCTAAGCATGGTGCGCATTCCATCCCAAAGACTTGCACAAATCTCCCTACTGTCTCGTAATATTTGCTTCAAGTGAGAGTGTGCAGACTCAACTCTGTTGGTGGTAGTGTTGCCAAGGTGCATATGCTTATTTATCCATGCATCAATAAACTTTTCCTTGAAGGGGTCTAGCCAGGTGGTCTTGACATACTGTATGAAACTGGGATAAGGAGCTGCCAAGTCGTTAAACAGACCCAACTCATAATCATACTCTTCCGTAGTCTTCGCATGGACAACAGATAGAAATGCACCCATAATGTCATTAACAACAGCTTGGTCTTTCACAATGAGCCTTGCTTTGGCCCTCACATTTTTCTTAATGTGAAATTGGCACAACAAGTTTGCAGATGTTGGAAATATTGCTGCCAGAGCATTCATCATACCTGTGTCTCTGTCAGTAAGTATGACTTGCGGAAGTTCATCCTGTTTCCTAAATAAACCCCTCAATTTCTCAAGAACCCATGCAAAGTTATCCATCCTCTCCCAATTGACATAAGCAAATGCAGCAGAGTAAGTCTTCTCTGTTGAGGTCACACCAACGATCTCAACCAACGGATACCTGTACCGGTTGGTTTTATATGTGGAATCAATCAACAAAACAATTGGGAAGGTGTTGAGAAGCTCAATAGAATCGTGGATGGGCCCAAAAGATGTCTTTCACAACCGTAGTTAAAATCGCAAGTCGAGTCCGATAAACATAATTATCGCGTTGCAAATAAAACATGAGTTGTTGGAGCTCGGCCCTACCCTCACGCATAGCCGGCCGTTGCCTTTGACGACATAGTTGTATATTTGTTTCACAACCGTATAGTTATCATCGAGCTTCATCAATTTGACTCATTAAGGATCAATTTAGGCCGAGTATGATTCCTAGTCATTCTAGCCACTAGCTCCTTCTCTTACGAAGTTAACCTACCAATGTACGGGACGTCCATCATGATAAGTAACCATCCCGTGGTTATGAGTTCCATTCATAACCCTCAAAATCCATCCTCCAAGCTTCTTAATAAATTTCCCTTTCATGCGAAGGGACAACAACATTTTCTAGTGTTGTCAGGCCTTCCTCAACATTTGTCTTATATGATCCGGCTTTATCACAAATCAACATGCAGTATTGTTTACCCGATCGCCGTCCGGTGTCGATCTTCCTATAACAATCACCATCCCAAGAGATTTCCCAACCGCACGCACTCCAAGTCAAGCTCCTCACGAGTAGGAAATAAGCGAAATTCAATTACCATGTGTCGCTTACATAATTTGAATAGTTAGCTAAAATTAAAACACGTACTTCATTCTTACCGTATCGGTTTGGAAGGAACTAGTAAAGTCTTGGGATTCAACAATGTCGGTTGAGATGTCAATCGCGACGATTGACATCTCTCGGCTTCTGATTGACAACTCAATCTGCTCCGAGATGCACCCTCATTTTCATCCATTAAACCAAAAAACTCAAGACGAAAAGTGCGCAACTTATCGATTCTTTGTCATACGCTGCTCGAACTACTCATGCGAACATGTTCGAATGAGGCTATTCGAACAAATCAAATTCACACCCGGTTTAACACTTGTTCGAACACGTTCATGCTTAACGTGTTCGAACGACTCTATTCGAACCGAAGCGCGTTTGCGAGAAAAAAAAAATGGCGTAAAAAACTCAAAAACAGAACCAAAATGAAAAATGTTTGGTAGGGTTATTACTTGAGCTAGTTGCCAATGATGGGTAGTTGAATGGGAGTGAATGATGAAGGTGAGGATGGGTGGGTTTTGGAGTGGAGAGAGGAGGTTTTTGTGTGTTGAGAGAGGAGTGTTTTTGGGTGTTGGAGAAGAAGAGGAGAGGATAGAGAGAGGAAATAGAATTGTAAGTGGGGTTAGTTTGGTAAATGTGTAGGGTGAGGGGGTGTGTTTGGAGTAGGAGGGGGTGTGGTAAAAGTAACAACCAAGGAAAGTGATAGTTATCACGAAAATATACTACGTAAACTCTCACAAAATCCTTTAATTGTCCAACAACCCATGATTGTTGTCCAATCCAATTCTGTAAAAATAAAGGCGCTTGCTTTTCCCACACCCCCTCCTACTCGAAACACACCCCATAAGGGTGTGAAAAGACCAAAAGATCAGGCGAAACCTATTTTTTTTATGAAATTTTCACTGTTGAACACGGGCCTTGAGCGAGTTCGAACGAGGCCGTTCGAGTGTGTTAAATATGGACAGACACCCCTTGGGCGTTTTTTAAACTGTTCGAATAGGGTCATGCGAACACATTCGAATGGGGTCATGCGAACACATTCGAATGGGGTCATGCGAACATGATCGAATGATGTTGTTCGAACAAATGCTGCAGAATGACAGGTATTGGACGTCTCAGATTCCACCGACAGTTTTAATCAACGGTTTACAATCAGTCAAATGTGTCAGATAAAGGAGTGGATGTCAATCCCTTTGGAAAATGTGTTTGAACGGATAGAATTTAAACGGCTCAGATTTGTGATCTAAAAATGAAATCAATGGCTGACATTTCACCATGCATATTATAAAAGGGGGTTCACATCCTCATATCTTCTTCACCAAACCCTAATCTGCCTCTTCCCCAAACCTTAATCTGCTTCTTCACCAAAATCCTCAGATCTCCTAAAATGGAATGGCAATTGTGCTCAACCCAGTACTCAAACGACAAATTCCTAACGGCCCTTCATCACCATGGGACTGTCACCACCGACGAACATGGTGCTGTGTTTCGTTGTCCTAACCTTGTCTTCTGCAGGATGAGTAAGGACATCACCTTCGCCCAACTGAAGGAAAAGGCTGAGAGGAAGATTCGTCCAGAGGGAGCGTGTCGTAAAGACGTGGAGCGTATACGTTTCAAGAAGTTCAATTGTAGAGATGATGGGACTGTCCATTATTCAGTCATGGAGATCCAAAGCGACGACGACGTCCGCGCAATGATGGAATATCTAGCTAACGTTCCGATGGGGTGACAAATCTTAGAGCTGTACATGGACACAGTACGCACTCCAGAAGAAGTTATTCATCTTCTTCAACAAAGACCACCCGCACCACAACAACCCATACCGGAAAGAGTCATTACGCACACCTATAAAGTTGAGTATCACATGACCGTCAATTCCTGGGAACATGCTGGTGTGTTGTTGCATGGTCGTGACACTAAACATTTCAGGCTTAAGAACAACATCACCTTCGCCGAATTGAAAGCAAAACTAACAGAAAATGTTCACCTAGATGGTGTGGAGCAAGAAATCACTAGTATCGAATGTAACTCCCCCTACATCTGCAGCTTTACCCCACGTAATCATATTCGGATGTGCCCCAAGCGTATCAAGAAAGACAAAGACGTTCGAGAAATGTTTGAGAAACATGAGAGCTTCCAAGCCTGTAATGAACATATCAATGGTTGATTATTAATCTGAAAGTAACCCTAAAGCAAACTTAAAAGTAAAGAATATGTTTTATACCTGAAGTAAAGGAAGATGACCAGCAATCTTATTGGTCTTCTTCCTTGTAGCATCCTTCACGGTGATCATAGAGATGGGCCAGGCCATGCCCTCAAAGAATAGTCTCCGGCGGCCTCCAAATCAATCAAGATACCAAGGTAGCCAAGCTTAACCTTTGTTTCGACTTGTCAAACAAACAAGGTGCAACCCAAAAGATACAACATGTAGGCCCTAGCAAAGATGGTCCCACCGCCCTCGGCTATGGTCGGGTGGTAGACCCCATCCTCGACCATACGAGCCCAACAGACAACCCACTACGAAGTCCGGCGTTGCATCTTCGGGTGTTGCCCCCAAATAGTCAATCGCCGGTGCTCTCCCCGCCATGAAGTCGATCACGGCATGTCATAGAACCCGCGAAGAATGGGGATGTGCGGCGGTGGGATACATCATTAAGGGTGATGCTCATCTCACCCACGGGAAGGTGGAATGATGATGATCATCCCACGCCAACGCCTATGAATGCGTTCGTGACCACTTGTGGAGAATGGGAAACCAAGCCCAACCAAAGGAACCAACCCCGTTCGCTCGCCGAGTGTCCCTAATCTGCACATGAAACACTGTCGTAATAGGTCCATGTGGGATTGTTTGTAAATCGGCCGCACCTGCATTCAGAAATGACACAATAAGCCAAAATATTCAACAACATAATAAACAAATTTACAACAGCCAACTATAAAATAATAACTTACCTGGCCAGAATAAAAATCAGTAAGGATATGTGCCCCGTGATGTGGGCAACACAGAACCATCTTCGGTCCACTAGGAAATGGGAATGTTGCCTAACTAGCAGCAGACCTCACGAGGCTCAAAGAACCTCCTCCTCACGAGGCTCAGCAGCCTCCTCCTCATGATGCCTAGATGATGAAGGCCTAGAAGATGAAGGCCTAGCAGATGAAGGGTCGGCCAACTCATAGGCCGGAAATTGAGCATCACGCTCAATATCCCGCCCAATATCCCGGGAAGTGGGGAGGAGGAACATCAACCCCGCCCCTACCCCCAGCACGACACCCCAGCTCGGGAGGTTCGAACCGCTTCTTCCTCCTTTTGCGGTTTGAAACCGCAGAGGAGGTGGCCGACCGCTCGCTTTCGGATGGTTGTTGCATGACCACCTCTGCTCCTCACCATATCGAAACAACAATTACAGAACCAATTAAACCAAATTTACGTAACCAAACACAAAAAGCCGATAAATCAGATCGCTAAACGATCGCTCGAACGGCCACATGCGAACATGTTTCGCACAACCCCGCTCGAACAAGTCGGTTTGATTTCCAAATTACAATGGTTCGAATGAGGTCGTTCGAGCGGTGTTCGCACAACCTCATTCGAACACCTTCATTTTCACGTGTTCGAGGACATCGTTCGAACAATACAAATAAGCGTTGAGAAAAAAAAACCACAAATGCAAATGCGTAGGGGAGAGGCATACCTTGAAGAAAATGGAACGATTAGAGAGTGTGAGGGGAGGCTTAAAAGAACCCAAAGAACTCTTGAGAGTGTTGGTGGAGAAGATTGAGTGAGAGATTGGGTGAGATTGAGTGAGTTGGGAGAAGGTGAGTGAGAGGAGAGTGAGGTTAGGGTTGAAGGGAGGGAGGGGAGAGAGAGAGGCGAGGGAGAGTGAGAAGGGGAGGGTGTGGGTTTTTGTTTTTTTGAATGGGGGGTAAATTTGGAATTTAAATTTTTATGGGGTGTGAATAAGTAGGAGGGGGTGTGGGAAAAGTAAAGACCTTAAGTATTTTAGACTTTAGAGAGACCCATTGACCCAATTGTGTGCAACACATTACCGTACTTATGTGGAAATATATGTACATATAAATATGGGATTGTTTTTTTATACCCCCACCCCATCCCCTCCCACCCCCACCCATTTATGATATACCCATTTTACCCCTGGCATTAAATCACTTTTTGACTTTCATTAATTCTCTCTGACTGGGACCCACAAGATAACGCATCGTATATACCTCGATGGAAGGTATATACGATTACATTAATTAATGAACGGCGACCGAAAAAGATTTCGCCGATATATGTCCTTCAAGACATATATACGATTGCATTATTAAATGCTTCGTTGACTACTCATCGTATATATGTCCTTCAAGGCATATATACGATTGCATTATTAAATGCTTCGTTGACTACCCATCGTATATAGGTTATATACGAGTGGGCTATGAAGATCTAATCGTATATACATCTGGGCCATGTATATACGATGTGAAAAAAATACCCATTTGTTATACCCCAATTTTGTCCGAGTTCTTTTTAATAGTTTTTAATTTGGACTTTTTCAACCATTTTATTTTGGACTTTTTTCAATCATTTTATTTTGGACTTTGTTTGAAAATTACAAAAAATAGTAGTTTTTTGCGTATTTTCGGGTGTTAGTTTTTAGCTACTATTCGAAGGAAATTTCTCTCTCCTTGGACCTCGTTTTTACGATCTGAACGGTGAAAGTGAAGACATATTTCCCACGAACCCGCTGTAAAAAAATGAAGACGATCCGACGGTTAACGATTCCGGAATCGCACTTTTACGATGAGAGGTTTGAGAAAAACGGACAAAAAACTGCAGTTATTGCGAAGGCAATTTCTCTCTCCTCAGACCTCGTTTCGACGATCCGAACGGTGAAAGCGGAGATATATGTGTCACGAACCTGCTGTCAAAAAAGAAAGACGATCCAACGGTTAACGAATCCGGAATCGCAAATTTACGGTGACAGGTTTGAGAAAAACGAAAATTGTGTTTAAAAGGGAATTGCTTTCTCTACCTTGTTTTAGTCCCACATTGCTCACAAGAAACAAGAGCTCCCTAGCAATTGGATATAAAAGGGGTTGAGAGGTGAAGATTAGAAGGGGAGATCATTGGCGGGTTAAGTGATCTTTTGGGTCAAAGCGATAGCGACCCATTTCACTAAAAGCCTGTCTTTGATCATTTGGACGTTTGAGTCGGCTTTCCGATTCTCAAAGCGGTTCTTCTTATGATCTTGAGTCAAAATGGACCGGATAGAGTCCTGGTTTGCTTAGTCCGGTTCGGCACTCGTCGAGTCCAAAGTTAGTTTTGTATTTATTTTGTTTATTTTTATGTACATATTTATTTATCATTTATTTATAATATAATCTATTTATTTATTTATTTATTTGTTTATGTATATATCTATTCATATTTATTTATGTATATAGTTATTTATTTGTTTATTTATTATATTTTTTAGCCTAGTCTTTATTAATTATCGGTTTTGTGTTTTTTTTATGCACAAATTAGTTTATTTCTTTGAAAATCAAATAAAAGACTAAGTCGGTTGTACAACAGTTGAGTTAGTCATCATCCTAGGACCAATGAGTCATGCATACCAAGAATCCTAAAAATTTATAAAAATATAAATAAATCATTTCTCCCAAAAATAAAAGACTAAGTCGGTTGTACAACAAGGGTTAGTCATCATCCTAGACCAATGAGTACATGCAGATCAAGAATCCTAAAAATTTATAAAAATACAAATAAATTATTTTTTCTCTCGAAGTCAAATAAGCGGCTAAGTCGGTTTGTACAACAAGGTTAGTCATCATTTTAGGACCAATGAGTACATGCAGATTCAGTAATCCTACAAAAACTTAATAAAATATAAATAAATCACTTTTCCAAAAATAAACGGCTAAGTCGGTTGTACAACCAAGTTAGTCATTATTTAGGCCAATGAGTTTGTCTGATTGACCCAAGAACTGAAAATTTAATAAATACGAATAAACTATTTTTCCATAAATAGGGAACTAAGTCGGTTGTACAACAAGGGTTAGTCGGCGTTCTAGAACTAATGAGCTATACAGATTCAGAGTTCTAGAATACATATTCTAAAACGGACCCACCTCATACCAAACCAACTTCTTTCAAAAACTCAAAAATTACTTTCGAAAAGTAGGGACTAAGTCGGTTGTACAATCGGGTTAGTCGGCCCTAGAATCGATGGTATGCAGTTCAAGGAATCCTAGGACCCTACTACACTAAAAAAACACCAACCAATAAACCTTTTTCGGGAAGAACTACGTAGCTTTGATTCCTCCATTGCATCGGAGAGTACGTAGGAGCAAGATTCAACCCTTGTCAAGCACTAAAAACCAAAAACCTAAATAAGTCTTTTTTCTACAAATAAAAGGGTAATTATTAAATAAATCTTAAATTAATTAGACAATAGGATGTCGTGGGGTGCTAATACCTTCCCCACACATAACGACTCCCGAACCCTAACAATGCCTCGTCCTAAAACTTAAAGGGATTTTCCGAATTTGCCCTTAAACTAAAATTTCGGTGGCGGCTTCCTAAGAACCTTTCGAAGAATCCTTTCCTCGGATTTTTCGGTCGCTACAGCTGGCGACTTCACTGGGGACTTAATTTTCTTTAGAGAGTCAAAACCTAGTCTAATTATTTAGGATTAATTTAATTTTTACCCTTCCCTTATTTATTTATTTATTTTTGCATGTTATACTTTTATGTGATATATAAACCCTAGGGTAGAAGACGATATTTGTATGCATGTTTGTTTTGTTTGTGACTTTGGGTTATTTTAAACCGCTCCTACACACACTACACTCTCACACATCACACACATGTGAGAAAAGTCCTATACCCGGACTCGAGTGGAAACCTAAGTTAGAACGAGATTGCGTAGTGATGGCCTGCGGGACGTACGTCTCGTTGGGTGGTCATGAAAATCTCACCTAGAGTTTGATTCCTTTTAAGGATGCTATCCCTTCTAATAGCTTGCCTATTGTTGGGGTCAGTATTCTTGACTGGGGTCCTTGGCTCTAGGGACCAAGTGTAGGATTCTTTAAAACTACCCTTGTGAGGCTCACTATAAAAGAAACCTTAGACTCACTCCATAGGGTACCCTTCTAGGGTCACAAAGGAGCTTTATACCCTTGCATTCAAACGAACATTAATGCATACCGTCTTTTATCCAAAAAAAATTAAAAAAATCAAAAATTCAAAAATCAAAATCATTATTTACTACATTTTTAGAAAATATACCACATGCATTTTTCTTTTTCTTTGCATAACAAAAAACAACAAGATAAACATCTTATGTTGCGTACATTTTATGATCACTTTGAGAATTAAAAACTTTATTTTGGAGAGAAGCCATGCATGCTAAAGTCAAAGTTAAACTTTGTACTTTACTCTCCAAATGTAAACTTATAATTCCCGACGCGACAAATAAAATCATATATTATCATTTCATACACATACATTACATTCGCATTTCACATACATTCATTCATTCGTTCGCATTCTCATTTCATGCGCATTCATTCATTTGCATACTTACATCATGCATTATAAAAACAAAACAAAAAACATAATTTTAGAGAAAGATTGTGATGAGAGGTGAGACATTCTTGTGAGGTAAATCATTCTTTTTGAAAAAGTTTAGCCATACTTAGTTGCAAGCTCAAGGCGTTTCAAGGCACTCAATTTTTCAAATTAGCAGCTCGTTCACATTTTTTTCAACAAAGTGTTGCATCTCATCCACCCCATGTTGAATGACCAAAATAGTCCATCAAAATTTCATTCATGTTAAAACTGTTGTTAACTCTTTACGAAGCATTCGCGTAGTAACTTGTGTGTGACGTGTGTCTTCATTCTTGTTTGAGTCAGTTAATCATCATCCCCCGTCCAAGTCTAATCCCACCCCGACCACCCTAAAGTACATACTCCCCTACCTAGTCGACTTTTTGGTTTGTTCTCGAATGAAATAACGCTTTAGGCCCTCCATACAGGGGCAAATTTGTGATCTCTAAAATACCTTGTCAACGTTGTATTCCTTTGGTGCAAGTCCTTTACAAAAAAAAAAATTCAAAAAGGCCCGTTAGGTTGAAAACTCGTAAGAGCAGCCTAAGCAAAAATTATGGCATAAAAAAATAATAAAGAAAAAAAAGAGCAAATATATAAAAATAAGTAAATTATTGTCTTTGAGTTAATTTTTGAGAAACCGAGCAATCACGATTTGAAATAAAGTTTGGACCATCATTCCATATCCTCAAAAATCCTTCGCTACCCACCTTAAGCCAAAAATCCCAAACCCTAGACAAGGATCGATTCCGCATAAAAAAATGGTGCATCACTTTTATCACTCACTCATTTCAAAAGAAAGAGAAATAAAATTCAAAAAAAAAAGTGAAAAAGAGAGGATTGAAAAGAAAAATTGCGGAAAAAAAAGTAAAAGTAGTAAGAATCGTGAGTGATATTTCGTACAATTAAATGCATAAGAGATCCTTATGCGAAATAAACCCTCAAACACTTCCCAATCCATCTAAACAGATCCATTCTACCACGAGACATGTAGGAGATTCTTGTCTCAATAGACCTCAAACACTCCTTTGAGCCTAATAAACCCTTCTTTCATAAGCCATTAACCATTAGCCAAACTACACTCTTTGAATAAAATCATTTGTCTCATCAATCCTCAAACCATTCCTTTGGCCTCAACATCCTATCCTCCATAAACCCTTGGCTACATTACAATTCTAAACAAGTTCATCCAACCATGAGGCACATCAATTACTCAATAAAATCTCAAACACTCCTTTGAGACTAAAAACCATTTCCTTCATAAATCATCACCCATTAGCCAAGTTACATCACCAAATCATTTGTCCCATCATCATCAAACACCTCTTTGAGCCCAATTATCCCTTCCTTCATAAATCATTAACCACCGGCCACATTACAACCCTCTTGAGTTCGTTACGATCATTGATCGATTGCTTTTGTTTTCTCAAAGTTTTAATTTTAGGACAAGTAAGTTTATTTATTTATAATATGTTTGCTCAAAAAAATATATCGAAAAAAAAAAAAAAAAAAAAAAAAAAAAGAAAAATCAAAAGGCTTGTACCACAAGATTCATTCAAATTCTGATTATACTAAGACAATGTCTAGTGATCACCAAGTGTAGTTTTCATCATAGCAAACTCAAGACTATTGTAGTCGACGGTCATTCTAAAGATAACCAAAAGTTTATACTAGGATCATCACCTAGATCCTAAAGTGGGGCATCCCTTTCACCATCTATTCCATTTGAACTTGGGGAAATTTATGCAGTGTCCATCCCATACCACACCCGACCTATAGCCATACTGCACAAACTCCAAAACCCATAACCCTAACTCCGTCACCTTTCCCAATCTCACTAAAGGCAACCATTCGAAACACCATTCCAAGTGGGCAATCCTGTCATTCTTCACTCCACCTACAATTGGGGAAATTCACCTACACCCATCTCATCTCTGTTATATTCACACCCATGAAAACCATATCGGGCAATTTCTCAACCCAAGTATCCCAAATATACCCTTTTCGCAATGCTACTCTGGTTGGGTCAATTTTGTCCTTACCATAAATGGGGCAACACCATCTCTACATGGGTCGAGATAAAATCTCTTGCTTTCCGCCTCTCATTCCAAAGCCAATGCATTCCCAATCCAAAGATCTTCTACACCCCTAGCTTGTCACCACTAGACAGGGGCAAATCTAAATTGGGGCAGTCCTGCATTTCTTGGCTTGGGAAAACCTACCTTTCATGACCTTGACAAAGACCAGTCAGTCATTCACCCCTTCATGTGCCACAAATGTCCACACCCTAGAACCCCAAGTTAACTGACTCATTCATCTATATTCGCACTACTATACATCTTCACAAAACAATGCTTTAGAGAGAGAAAACACAAGTTGATCATATGATGCTAAAGATCCACTTAGGTAACTTTGTGGACATAAACTTCGGTCATCATGGGGCATCATAATGGAAGAGAAAAATGAACGAGCTTGCAAATACGATCAAGTACCTTTTAGTCGATTAATCAGAGATAACGACCTTGAGATTGCCGAAATTTGAATCAAAACTAACTTTTCCAAAGAATGATCAATATTCATCTCCGCCTCTCGTATCCAAAGCCTCACATCTCATACTCACAAAAAAATGTTTCTACACCCAATCAATCATTTCATATCATCGCACCATGAACCATAGCATTTGCATTCAATCATTTCATTTGCATCATATTCACATTTGCATTTCATGCATTTAGTACGTAACAAGCAAAAAGCAAAAAACAAAAAAGGGAAAAATCATTCCACCAGATACCAATCATCGCACGTACGCGTGCACCATTAATTGCATTGCCAAATGAAGAAAGCTTTTCCCTCCTCGGGAAGATGCATTTGTTAGGTATGCTCGGATAAACACGATAAGTGTCATTCCTACCTACGCTGTTCCTCTAATATCGATTGCTTTAAGCGTTAATCTCATATCATAGCGCGAGATCACCAAGTTGATCCTCGGACCCGAGTGGTCCTTCCCGAGCACTACGCTCCTTCGTGCCCTAAGTGGCCCGGTCGCAACGCGTCGAGTCGAGCCAGACGGACCTTCGCGCAGACCCCGAGTGGTCCTTCGGACTAGTTGTGCGGCCTAAGGCACAGTGGGCGCCCTTCATGGTCAACATATCGGTTCTAGACCGATCTTGACCCATCATGGCGCTTCGAATATAAAGGCCCCTCGGGCCGTTTAACTCGCATCGTAGCTAGTTGCGCTCCTTCAGACCACGATGGTCCTTCAATTAAGGCCTAGGCGACCTTCCGGACCACGAGTGGTCCTTCAGAGCCTTAGTGCTCCTTCAGTCCTTGTTGACCCTTCATTCAACTCTCGATTAACGCGCCAAGTATTAACCACTCCCTCTTATCTCTCAAACCCTTCGCTTCCTCTTAAGCGGACAAAATTGGCGTTTATTCTATCTTTATTTCTATTTTCACTACGAAAATTTGAATACACTTCACCTTTTCTAGTAAAATATAAATAAAGAGAGGCAAATTGTTATACCCCAATTTTGTCGAGTTCTTTTAATAGTTTTTAATTTGGACTTTTTCAACCATTTTATTTTGGACTTTTTCAATCATTTTATTTTGGACTTTGTTTGAAAATTACAAAAAATAGTAGTTTTTGCGTATTTTTGGTGTTAGTTTTTAGCTACTATTCGAAGGAATTTCTCTCTCCTTGGACCTCGTTTTTACGATCTGAACGGTGAAAGTGAAGACATATTTCCCACGAACCCGCTGTAAAAAATGAAGGCGATCCGACGGTTAACGATTCCGAATCGCACTTTTACGATGAGAGGTTTGAGAAAAACGGACAAAAAACTGCAGTTATTGCGAAGGCAATTTCTCTCTCCTCAGACCTCGTTTCGACGATCCGAACGGTGAAAGCGGAGATATATGTGTCACGAACCTGCTGTCAAAAAGAAAGAGCGATCCAACGGTTAACGAATCCGGAATCGCAAATTTACGGTGACAGGTTTGAGAAAAACGAAAATTGTGTTTTAAAGGGAATTGCTTTCTCTACCTTGTTTTAGTCCCACATTGCTCACAAGAAACAAGAGCTCCCTAGCAATTGGATATAAAAGGGGTTGAGAGGTGAAGATTAGAAGGGGAGATCATTGGCGGGTTAAGTGATCTTTTGGGTCAAAGCGATAGCGACCCATTTCACTAAAAAGCTTTGTCTTTGATCATTTGGACGTTTTGAGTCGGCTTTCCGATTCTCAAAGCGGTTCTTATGGTCTTGAGTCAAAATGGACCGGATAGAGTCCTGGTTTGCTTAGTCCGGTTCGGCACTCGTCGAGTCGAGTTAGTTTTGTATTTATTTTGTTTATTTTTATGTACATATTTATTTATCATTTATTTATAATATAATCTATTTATTTATTTATTTATTTGTTTATGTATATATCTATTCATATTTATTTATGTATATAGTTATTTATTTGTTTATTTATTATATTTTTTTAGCCTAGTCTTTATTAATTATCGTTTTTGTCTTTTTTTATGCACAAATTAGTTTATTTCTTTGAAAATCAAATAAAAGACTAAGTCATTGTACAAACTGGTTAGTCATCATCCTAGGACCAATGAGTCACATGCAGATTGAGAATCCTAAAAATTTATAAAAATATAAATAAATCATTTCTCCCAAAAATAAAAGACTAAGTCGGTTGTACAACAAGGGTTAGTCATCATCCTAGGACCAATGAACATGCTACCAAGTAATCCTAAAAATTTATAAAAATACAAATAAATTATTTTCCTCTCGAAGTCAAATAAGCGGCTAAGTCGGTTGTACAACGGGTTAGTCATCATTTTAGGACCAATGGTGCATGATTCGGTAATCCTACAAAAAACTTAATAAAATATAAATAAATCACTTTTCCAAAAATAAACGGCTAAGTCGGTTTGTACAACCAAGTTAGTCATTATTTAGGGCCAATGAGTATCATATTCAAGAACCCGAAAATTTAATAAATACGAATAAACTATTTTTCCATAAATAGGGAACTAAGTCGGTTGTACAATGGGTTAGTCAGCGTTCTAGAACTAATGAGCTATATACAGATTCGGGAGTTCTAGAATACATATTCTAAAACGGACCCACCTCATACCAAACCAACTTCTTTCAAAAACTCAAAAATTACTTTCGAAAAGTAGGGGACTAAGTCGGTTGTACAATCGGGTTAGTCAGCGTCCTAGGAATCGATGGTACATGCAGTTCAAGGAATCCTAGGACCCCTACACTAAAAAACACCAACCAATAAACCTTTTTCGGGGAAGAACTACGTAGCTTTGATTCCTCCATTGCATCCGGAGGTACGTAGGAGCAAGATTCAACCCTTGTCAAGCACTAAAAACCAAAAACCTAAATAAGTCTTTTTTCTACAAATAAAAGGGTAATTATTAAATAAATCTTAAATTAATTAGACAATAGGATGTCGTGGGGTGCTAATACCTTCCCCACACATAACGACTCCCGAACCCTAACAATGCCTCGTCCTAAAACTTAAAGGGATTTTCCGAATTTGCCCTTAAACTAAAATTTCGGTGGCGGCTTCCTAAGAACCTTTCGAAGAATCCTTTCCTCGGATTTTTCGGTCGCTACACCATTGTATATACATGGTTGAGGAGGTATATACGACTGTGCTATTTTTTTCGTTTTTTACTGAGTTGCTATCTGTTTGTTGGAGCAGGATATTGACCACCTCAGCGTGAGAGATGCCGACTCTCAGTTGGCGCCTGTTGATATTGATACTACATTAACTTTCACGACGGATACGGTATAATTTTGTTACTCAAGTTTGGTAAATGGAATTAAATTACTTAAGTACTTAGTAAGTTATATATTTTGTAGATATTTTCTACACAATTGTGTGGTGGAGGAGTGAGGTACATTGCGTTAAAAACACACTTAGAGCAAGTGTACTCTTTTCGCAGTAAGTAGTATAAAAGATTATCGTATCCACAGGGATTAATTAACAAGTACCAAACTAATCGAGATTATATATTGTTTAGACGAACAAATAATTTGATGATTAAGAAACAAAATAAAAAGAAATAAATAACAAGAATTAAAATGCTAAATTTAATTAATGGGAGAGAGACCTAGAGTCACGGTTTCACTTGCAAGCTTCGATTCCATATATGTCTACTTCTACCTGAATTCCCTTATTTTATTTAATTACCAATCCCTTTACTAAAACTATTAATCCGTTTGGTCATTCGCGATTAATATTATTTTCCCTAAATTAACCCTAGTTTGGTCATGCTAGAATTTAAATTCAAGAAAAGCATAAAGCACAAAAAGGTTGAATGATTGGAAAACTAAATTATGGTTTGGTCATGCCCTAATTATAGCCCCAATTATCCTATAGGTCCACCAACTAATTGCAGTATGGTCGCTGATCAACTAATTGATTATAAACATGCAAAGGGTAGTTAATCCTAATCATGTGATAAAAACAATAGGACAATATTAATTAAAATAAAAATAGGAATTCAAATCAGAAATTAGAACATGAAAGGTCTCTAAATTGCAAGATCCACCTAAGACCCTAGAAGAGGACTTAGGTATCCATAAGTATCAAGAACAATAAAATAGAAATTAGAGTCATGAATTACAGAGATAAAAATAACCCGGAAATTAGAGGAATTATTATTCGAGTCTTCCGTCTCTTTTTTCTGCTGCAGAGCTCTCTCACGGTGTCAAAAATGGTACCCAAATCTCCCACTCTCTCCTTCTTCAGCGCTGCCGTGATGATGTTGTGCGGCTCCGTGGTTCCTCTTTTCTTGTTCAATTGCAGCAGGGCTATTTATCATCATCCAGCTTAGGGTTCCGTGCATCCCCCTTTCTTCCTCTCCACGTCACTTTTGCCTTTTCTTCAATTGGGCTTGGTTCTTCAATTAAATGGGTCGTTTCTTTTCTTTTCTTTCTTCAACCTCCCCTTATATATATATATATATATATATATATATATATATTTAACAATATAAATTATTTCCTTTATTTTTATATTTTCTTTCTTTCTGCAAAAATAGAATAAATTAAGTTAGTGATTTATATAATTGCTAATAATTACTCTAAAAAAATACTCAAATGTATCTCTAAAAAATGCACCAAATTAGAGTTTATCAACTCCCCCACACTAAACATTTGCATGTCCTCAAGCAAATTCTCTGGCTCAAAAAACTTTTCAAATAAGTAATAGAGATAGCCAAATAAGGAATCCAAAGTTAGAAGCACAATGACAGCCAATAGATAGTATAGAACATATGAGGTGTCAAAAGGTTGCCCAATTAGAGGCTCAAGTCCCTGAAGATTACATTTTTGTGAACAATGACACTCGCTCACAATCTCTCTAAGTGTTTAGGGACTACTGAAAATATACACTCAAGTTTCCACAAAATGCACATTACCATATGTTTGTAATTTGACCAAATCTCCACTAAATAGTTCACATGCATGCAAAAGATGGGGTTTCATGGGTTGTAATGGGGCCAGGGTGAATTCATGCAGGGCAGGAAATAAGAAGAGGGAGATAATCAAATGGCTAAAAGAAAAAACAAGAAGCAAACAGTAACCATTGAAACCAAATATGGAGCTCCTATCTATTTTACAGTTTTTGTCCAAACTCCAACTTAATTTCACTTTCATTCTTCACTCTTCTTCTATTGAATCAGCTCTCTTTGATTTACCTTCACTCTTGAGTAGACATTTTCAATTTTTGATTTGGATTTTCCCTTTTACTCTTTCATTCTTTTGATGTGTATTTTCCTCGTTCTTGCCCTTTTTTTTTTCAAATTTTCTTTTTTTTATAGGAGGAAAAGGTAAGTACATGAAAACTTCTATTTTGATTCCTTTGTAGGAAAATATTCTTGTGGGCACATGATTCACTCCTTTTGTTTCTTCATCCTAACAAGATAGACAACTAAGCATAGGACGAAATTGTAATTTTCAATAGTTGCTCCATATTCAATTTCAATTGGTTACCAAAAGAAGAAAAAAGAAAAATATATCTGGGTACCAAAGAACAAAAAATATAACAATTAGGCTCAAAGGGGGCAACTAAGGGATAAATTCAACAAACAACTCTGTGGCCAGAAAAATACCTAAATTCCCCAGATCTTTTTACATGATGCAAATCAATTTTCGCCTTGAAATGGTCAAAAGACAAATTCTAGAATGTAGCAAATTGGGAAACACACTCATAGAAAGAAAAGGGGTAAAAATTTATGATTTAGTATCAATCCCCTTATGAAGGCTCAGATCTCACATTTAGAAGCTAGTTCACAAAAAGTACTCAAGAGGAGCAAATGCTAATTATCGACTTCCTAAGGACATCCTCACGATTACAATTAAGCACAAGTCTGTCAAGTAAATTAATTATGGGATCCCTAAAGGCATAATCTCTATTTTTTCAATATAAGCATAATTCATACAAAACAAGCCGAGAAAAAATGCTATCAACATATGTAGTGGGTATATGCATTAATAGAGATCATAATGACATATAATATCCTCCCCACACTAGCATGAAGCATGGTCCTCAATGCAAAATATTAGATTGGCACAAAAATAAATAAATGAGAGAGTAAGAGTGACTTCCCGAGAGAGCTTGCGATGCCCGAGCTTATTGCTAAAAACAAAATAAAACAAAACAAAAATGAGAGAAAATAAAACACAGGTTGCCTCTGCGTAGCGCTTGTTTAACGTCGTGAGCGGCGATAGTTGGTGCTCAATCGGTGGCTCTCCAAGAGCAAATTTTACATCTAACATAATGCACCTTCTTAGTTTTCTAACCATGTGATTGACATTGTTTTTCTTTTTCCATGTGGTGGTTGAAATTCAAAGGATTGTGGAATTTTTGTTTTATCTCCATCCACCACTATGCTAGGATCCTGCAAAATAAGAATTTTTTTGAAAGGGTCTGCATCTTTAAATCACTAACAATGTTAGTTTCAACCACATCATCAAAATAAGGAAAGGTTAAAGAAGATAAATTTTCGTTGGAATTTAAAGCTTTAATAACATCATCTTCTTTACCACTCCTTAAAGTTACCTTTCCTCATTAACCTCAATTACAAAGATCACCAATGTTTAAAACAACTTGCCCAAAAATTGGGGCTTTCTCCTCTTCCTTGAACTCATGAACCAATGGATCTTTTTCATTCTCCTCACAAGCGTTCTCATCAGTATCATCTTTTATTTCAATATAACTCCCTTCGGTAGGAGCTATTATTTTTATTTGACTACCTTCAGTAGGAGTCTCTTCATTTTCTCGAGAGATTCTTCCTCTATATTATCTTCCACGGAGAACTCTTCATCACTCCTAAGAATATTATCTTTGTATTGCTCAGTTCTTGGATTAGGCTCAGTCTGGGTAGGAAGTGAGCCTTGAGGCCTTTGAGACAACATAGTAATGAGATTTGAGATTTGATCCTTCAGGCTTCCAAATTCATTGTTGATTCTTCCTCCAAGCTTTCAAATTTGTTGTTGATGGCTCCAATTTGGCCTCCATGCGGTCAAACTTTGCATGTATCCGCTCCAATACATCATTGGTGTATGGTATCTCCTTCTCTTGCCTTTGCACTTGTAGTGGCTCATAATTATCCCGATGGGAGGAATAAGGAGGTGGCTCATAGTCATCACAATAATCCAAATAAGGGTCATAAGGAGGAGGATAAATTGGGATTTGCAATCGAGGCACATACCAATATGAGTTCTCTAAATTTCTTTGTGCCTCTCGCCTCTCTAATATAATCTCCAAGAGTTTTAACCATGATTTATACTTTTATACGCAAAACAAGTGAAGCTGCAACAAGCTCTTGGGAAAGTGTTAACAATTTTATTTTATTTTTGTATTTTTTCAATAAAAAAATAAAAAATAAAAAAATAAAATAAAAAACTAAAACATAAAAAAATGTCTAAAGCAATAAAAATCTTTTTCGTTTAATATTGCTAAATTAATCCCAAGAACGCGGCGCCAAAAACTTGTTGCGTTAAAAACACACTTAGAGCAAGTGTACTCTTTTTCATGAAGTAGTATAAAAGATTATCGTATCCACGAGGATTAATTAACAAGTACCAAACTAATCGAGATTATATATTGTTTAGACGAACAAATAATTTGATGATTAAGAAACAAAATAAAAAGAAATAAATAACAAGAATTAAAATGCTAAATTTAATTAATGGAGAGAGACCTAGAGTCACGGTTTCACTTGCAAGCTTCGATTCCCATATGTCTACTTCTACCTGAATTCCCTTATTTTATTTAATTACCAATCCCTTTACTAAAACTATTAATCCGTTTGGTCATTCGCGATTAATATTCTTTTCCCTAAATTAACCCTAGTTTGGTCATGCTAGAATTTAAATTCAAGAAAAGCATAAAGCACAAAAAGGTTGAATGATTGGAAAACTAAATTATGGTTTGGTCATGCCCTAATTATAGCCCCAATTATCCTATAGGTCCACCAACTAATTGCAGTACGGTCGCTGATCAACTAATTGATTATAAACATGCAAAGGGTAGTTAATCCTAATCATGTGATAAAAACAATAGGACAATATTAATTAAAATAAAAATAGGAATTCAAATCAGAAATTAGAACATGAAAGGTCTCTAAATTGCAAGATCCACCTAAGACCCTAGAAGAGGACTTAGGTATCCATAAGTATCAAGAACAATAAAATAGAAATTAGAATCATGAATTACAGAGATAAAAATAACCCGGAAATTAGAGGAATTATTATTCTGAGTCTTCAGTCTCTTTTTTTCTGCTTCAGAGCTCTCTCACGGTGTCAAAAATGGTACCCAAATCTCCCACTCTCTCCTTCTTCAGCGCTGCCGTGATGATGTTGTGCGGCTCCGTGGTTCCTCTTTTCTTGTTCAATTGCAGCAGGGCTATTTATCATCATCCGACTTAGGGTTAGTGCATCCCCCTTTCTTCCTCTCCACGTCACTTTTGCCTTTTCTTCAATTGGGCTTGGTTCTTCAATTAAATGGGTCGTTTCTTTTCTTTTCTTTCTTCAACCTCCCCTTATATATATATATATACTAGTATGTATCACCCGTGCTAGCACGGGTATATATCCTCTCTTTTTAATTTAAATTGTAATTATAATTTTGTTAAAATATTATTTATGTATATGTATAAATCGATGTTTATGATTAGTAAAAAGATGAGTCTTATTTGATTATGGTGGAAATTTAATTAAATACAACCTGTTAATTTGTATAAAACATATATGCATTGCATTCACACCCCCTGATATATAAGTCGATCGATAGCAACGTAGATTTGGTGCTATTTTTCTAAAAATCACACGGAGCACCAACTCCATTCAGTATGCCAACGATATATGCCAAGACACAACATAATTTAGAGATGATATGAACAATTAAATATCGAACTGAACATAAAGATTACAGATATTCAATACAAATATCACATTACCTACTAAATAGTCGGAGTTAAATCAAGGTTCGAAGCATTCCAATGGTGTAGTGAAACTGAATGGGGTCTAAGGAACCACGTATGGGGTCTAACTGAACGGGGATTCGTGGCGACCCCGTTCTCGTCGCCACAAATCCCCGTAGTCCACTAAGAAATAATTAAAATTAATCAAAAGTATAAATTAAAATCCAATAAAATTTATTTAAATTTGTATACATTTGTCGGTGTTAATATTAAAAATAATAACACCCTTAATACTTTGGCAAAAAAAACATAATTGGTAAACATCGACAGTGTAAAATATTTATACATTGTCGGTGTGTACTAATTAATTAAATTTTATCCTTAATATGGTTTATTTAGGTTTATTTAAATATTAAATATAGTTTTTTATGGATAAATATTGCATCAAATTCATTTCGTCGACACTAAGAATAGAATATTTTTGTTTTGAAGTTGAAGCATATTTTTTATGTCATGTAGTAGTAATACTATAGTTCGTTATAATCTTCCAGGTCATACCAAAATGTAATTGTTATTGTCAAATGAATGAATGATACAAAACACGTACCATTAATATGCATATTTTTGGAATGTTTTTGAATTTTGGTATTTGAATATTATTTTGTGCACAGACATGTCATTTATATGTATTTAGGTAAATAACTACAGTGTCAAAATTTCCACTGGGCTTACGTTGTGCACAAAGAAAAACAAAGATGTTAAAACACCCATATTTCGCATGCCTTATACAGGAACTGACTAAATCGTTTTCAGTGGGAATTGGATGTGCAAATATTGGTGGGAATTCTGCAATTCCAAAATCAAATTGAATTATTTGTGTGAAATTCGTATATTTTTGAAGTGAATTAAAATTTTAAAAATACAAATTCAATTTGCAAAATATAAATGATAGACATTTAAATTCTGTTTTGATCAACACCATTAACGAATGTAACGTGGGAGTGCGGTGGCTTGGAGTACTTCCTGTTCCCCGTCGTGTTCACGTCCCCGTTTTCGTCACCACGAATCCTCGTAGTCCACTAAGAAATCATTAAAATTAATCAAAAGTATAATTTAAAATCCAATAAAGTTTATTTAAATATTTATACGTTGTTGGTGTTAATATTAAAATATTAACACCCTTAATACTTTGGCAAAAAAAACATAATTGGTAAACATCGACGATGTAAAATATTTATACATTGTTGGTGTATACTAATTAATTAAATTTTGTACTTAATTTAGTTTATTTAAGTTTATTTAAAGAATAAATATAGTTTTTATGGATAAATATTGCAGCAAATTCATTTTGTCGAATTTGAGAATAGAATATTTTGTTTTGAATTTGAAGCATATTTTTTATGTCATGTAGTAGTAATATGCAAATGGTATGGATACTATTGTTAGTTATAATCTTTCAAGTCAGACCAAAGTGTAATTGTTATTGTCAAATGAATGAATGATACAAAACGCATACAATTAGTATGCATATTTTTGGAATGTTCTTGAATTTGAATGCTATTTTGTGCACAAACATGTCATTTATATGTATTTAGGTAAAATATGATTAGTGCTAAAATTTCCACTTTAGCTTACGATGTGCACAAAGAAAAACAAAGATATGAAAACACCCATATTTTGTATGCCTTATATAGAAACTGACTAAATCGTTTTCGGTGGGAATTGGTTGTGCAAATATTAATGGGAAGTCTACAATTCAAAAATCAAATTGAATTATTTGTGTGTAATTCGAATATTTTTGCGATGAATTAAAATTTTGAAAATACAAATTCGGTTTGCAAAATATCAATGATAGACATTTAAATTCTATTTTGGTCAATATCATTCTTGAATGGCAAGCGTGGCGGTCGCGGTGGCATGGAGTACTCCTTGTTCCCGTCGTGTCCACGTCCCCCGCTCGTCGCCATGAATCCCCCGTAGTCCACTAAGAAATCATTAAAATTAATCAAAAGTATAAATTAAAATCCAATAAAATTTATTTAAATATTTATATATTGTCGTGTTAATTTTAAAATATTAACACCGTACTTGGGAAAAAAACATAATTGGTAAACATCGACGGTGTAAAATATTTATACATTGTCGGTATATACTAATTAATTAAATTGTATCCTTATAGGTGGTGCTTATTATATGGCCTTAAAAGTTTAACTACTATGAAGCACAAATAAAAGAAAAATCATATATAATTTCCAACTCTAGCCACACATTCAGTCATGCACGTATAATACTCAAACACTAAAATTCAATATATAATAAAACTTCATTCATTTTATAAAAAGGAATATCTAATACCGTAAATTATATACAATATATAAAAATGAAAAAAATAATACTGTTGTTAGCTATTCAATGTATAAACCTAAGAAATAAGTCCTATTCACCAATCTTGAAGATAACAGATTCACACACAAAAAAAGTCGGCCAATTTGAATATTTTTATAAGAGTATGGCTTAAAATCACGATATGCATATTGGCCAAAAAGACAATACATCATATTAAAGAAATAATTTTCATATTTGTATGAAAAATATTTTAAGTCAAGAATAAATATATTTTCCCTATAGGCTACCAATATTAGGTTGTCTTTTTTTATTAAAAAAAGGATTAGGTTGTCCTTGAAGTTGAAGGAATTTAATAATATTTTCAATCACATAAACCACATACCGAGGGGGAAAAAATATGGTAAAAGCAAAGGAAAAGATTGAAAGGATGAGAAGTGGATGGAAGAATACATAATGGATTCCAGAGTACTGTTCTTGGGCTTCACAAATTGACTAATATTTTTTGATCAAAACAAATTTAATAATATAAATCAACATAAAATGAAAATAGTTAATATTAAATCTCAACGGTAGAACATCATCACAAATATCATCATAAATTCTTACTCTCAACTTAAAAGAATCCTTCTTGGAGCCTTCATACACAACGAAAGAAGTATGCTAATGCATCAAGGCCTAACCTGTAAAAAAAAAAAGAAACTAATCATCAGTAGCAGGAATATAAAACAAAAAAGTTACCTTGTTTATTCGATGGGACAATGTCCTCATTGCAAATACTGTCCTAGAAAATTCCAAAAAAATTTAGTTAAAAAACCAAATAAAAATACAGCAAAACAAATAAAATCAAAAGATCTTCAAAAAATGCAATTTGACATCCATAGGAGAGATAAAAAGAATTAAACACAAAACACCCAAAAAATATTAAATGAAGAAATCAAGTTTTGAGGATAAAAAAGATCAACAATTCAAAGAAAAGGTTTAACTCAATAGAAGAAATGAACTTACTTTAGTGGCTTTGAGAAATAATTCCACACACAGTGAAAATTGATCTTCCATTACATTGTCATGCTGAAATGTTGAATAAACTCTTAAAGATGTTAGTGATAAAAACATGAAAGAACAAAATGGTGGGAAAAAATAATTGGAAAGAATTTGGAAGATGCCTTTTTTGTGGACAAAGAATTTGAAAAATACGTGAGGCAATTTCCTCAATTCCTTCTATAATGGCAAATAGCAATAATGGTGACAGTTTTTTGTTTCCTATTAAAGTCAAATTAATTTTATGCATTTATATTTGTTACTTCCTAGACAACAATTTATCTTAAATTTGAATTACTTCCTTCACGTTGCAATTAATGGCACGTTTTTTTTGACCACGGATTATAGGTAATTAGAGGTAATCATGGTAGATCCACGATTCTAGCAATGCTCTAAATGTGCGTTTGACATATTGACAGTAGCACTATCTCTAATATAATTTGACTGTACCACAATTTAATTCAAATGTGTGATTTAATTTTCAAATTAAGCGTCATTAATGAGTGATGAATGTTATGCTAAATAGGTGCTTAGTACGATGATGTGGCTTTTTTAAATGTGATGTGGCTTTTTTAACGGATGATGTGGCTTTTTGAAAAACTCTTATTTAAATATAATAAAGATATATTTAACAATATAAATTATTTCCTTTATTTTTATATTTTCTTTCTTTCTGCAAAAATAGAATAAATTAAGTTAGTGATTTATATAATTGCTAATAATTACTCTAAAAAAATACTCAAATGTATCTCTAAAAAATGCACCAAATTAGAGTTTATCATGGGCCAAAGCTGTTGGTAGAACTATCGGTGTAGTTGTTGTTTATTGTGAGATCAAAAAGCAATTTGGAAAGAGGGGAAGCGAGATAAGATTGTTTTTGGTGCGAGAAACAAGGCGGGTTTACTAATGATTCAAGGGTTTTCGGTTCTAAAAGGAGAGGTGTCCTTTTAGATTGAAAGCTACTGCACCTTTGATAGCCGTGGGGTTGGTGTGTCACGGTTAAATGTGGTAGACACACGCACGAGTTGCTCAAAACTTCCGTTGGTACTTGTTTATTTGGGCGTCTGTCTAAGGCGCAAAAGATCACAGTTAACGAGCATGCGGATCTTGATGTCGGACCGAAAGCTACTATTATCGCTTTGAAGAAGCTAGATCCAGGAGAATGTGACTAGTCTTCGTCAAGTTTATAGGCAGCGCCACAAACAGGTCTACAAAGAGAGGGTCCTAGAGCGGACATTCGGGAGGTGTTGAGATTGATTGAATCCCATAATTATCTATGTTGGTCTAGAAAGATTCCGCAATCTGATGTCGTCGGTGATATCATGTGGGCTCATCCCACTTCTATAAAGTTGCTCGAGTTGTTTCCCAAAGTTCTCATTCTTGACTCAACCTACAAGACCAACAGATATAATTTGCCTCTTCTACAGATTGTGTGGGAGTCACAAACACCGAGATAAGCTTCCACGTTGCATTTGCTTATATTGGGCGAGGAGCTTGCTATTCATTTTTCTTGGGTATTGGAGCAATTGCGAGGTATATGTGAGTTGCATTCTATTCATCCTCAGTTTTCTTGTGACAGAGATCTCGTTTGTATGTCCGCTATTATTGATGTCTTTCTGCTGCTACAAATTTATTGTGTCATTGGCATGTTACAAAAATGTCAAAGCCAAGATTAAGGAGTTGGTTCACAAGGATAGGCGGGAGGAGGTCGAATCTCTCTCGGCTATGTATTATTGATTCTGTTGATGAGTCGAGTATCTATCTAATCTGAAGTTTTTGAGGTCGCTTGCTCTCGATAAACTGCTCTCAATAAATATGTGCACGACACATGGTTGACCACGCACAAGGAGCGATTTATCTCAAAGCATGGACTAACCGGATCCCACACTTGGGGAATTCCACAACCAACGTGTATTTCTATCCGTTAATCGATTTTTTTGACACGTGGACATATTTTTTTGTCGATTAAAATTCTTTGACACTTGTTTATTATTTCTATCCGTTACTCGATTTTTTTGACACGTGGACATATTTTTTTTCGTCGATTAAAATTCTTTGACACTTGTTTATTATTTCTATCCGTTACTCGATTTTTTTGACACGTGGACATATTTTTTTGTCGATTAAAATTCTTTGACACTTGTTTATTATTTCTATCCGTTACTCGATTTTTTTGACACGTGGACATATTTTTTTTTGTCGATTAAAATTCTTTGACACTTGTTTATTATTTCTATCCGTTACTCGATTTTTTTGACACGTGGACATATTTTTTTGTCGATTAAAATTCTTTGACACTTGTTTATTATTTCTATCCGTTACTCGATTTTTTTGACACGTGGACATATTTTTTTCGTCGATTAAAATTCTTTGACACTTGTTTATTATTTCTATCCGTTACTCGATTTTTTTTGACACGTGGACATATTTCAGAGCGGAATCCTTGCATTGGTCTTTGAAAAGACAGTTGAAGACTTCGAAGGGTGATCTATCAAAATGTTTGATATCTATTGATGACATGTTGGCAATACATTTTGATCAAATTATCGGGTCTTTTCAACGAAGCATCGTGAGAATTGAAGTCAAGTCCAATATTCCTTTGTTTAAAAATCTACAAGGACTTGTTTCTTTATCTGCACTGAGACACATGGTTAAGGAGTTTGAAAGGTCGAAATCTGGGGTTGGATACGACAAAAGGCGGTGTCGGTGCATTCAAAGGAAGACACATCTACTTCCTTGTGCTTGTGAGATAGGTATTTTTCATGCTTCAGGCAATTCTATTCCGCCATCGTTGTTGATGATCACCGAAAGCAGATTGAGTTTGGATGCAATAGATGATAAATCCACTCGGGATAAATCATGCGGATGCGATATTTCTTACCGATTTGATGCTATCTTGGCAAGATTTAATAAAGTGAGTGAGGAGGAGAAGTTTCTTATTAAGAGGCATTTGAATGAGATAGCTTTCCTTCTACTTCTTCTATGGTTGCACCTAAATCAAAAGTCGAGCGAAAGGTGCACCAAAGAAGAAAAAGGGATTTTTTTGATGCTAAGCGTGATCCTTCCGGGTGGGAGCACGTGGATGAGAAGGTAAAGCAGATCAAGAATCCGGGGCTTCCAAAATTCCTACACAACGGTCAACCAAATTATCTCGTGGTGCTTCTAGAGTATTATCACAGGCAAGTGAGACTAAAATCCACTTACCGTTTCTTCCACCACACGTGCGCAATTATGTTGAAAAAATTGTTGATGTTGAAGGTGACTGATATCGCGTTTTAGAGCGATCGGGGTTGGACTTGACATGGGGAGGACTCGGCCTCACGATTAGGCAAGCTTTGATTCAGAAACAAAGGACAGGAAACCTTGTATTACGACATGTTTTGGGAAGAACCAATCTGTTAGAGCTTCGCAAAGCTTTAACTATCGAGTCATACTGGACGTCACCGAGTCAAAGTGGTTTGATTTGTTCGAGATGGGGTATATGGTTGCAACCGGGTATAATGTTGCATTGATTCGAGCTTTTCTTTACCTATGAATTTCACTTATCCGCTTTGAGAGGCACTTACAGTTCATCTAAGTTGAAAATCATATACATTCGAACGAAAGCAAAATGTACACTTTGGTTGAATCTTTCAATCTCTCCCACTTGTCCGTTGCCTCCTATTGCCCCCCAGCGGTGGTACCAAAGACTACGCATCGAGTCCGCTTCATGGTTGCATCCGTATCGGACGTTTTACCCTATGACGATCTATGTGTCCTCCGCGCGGCCTCCCACTCACGAGTGATGCGTCTAGATGTATAGATTTAGCCGATGATTCTATTGACGGCTTGTAGATAGATTCACACATATTTTGTATTACACGTGTATGTATACTATATCGCGTTTTTGTAATTATACGCGTTTACTTTATCCAATAGCACTACGCATCATTGATGTTAATCAAATCGCGAGACTTCAAATTATAAGCGGTAATAATAAAATCATAATCGCTAACAAAAACAAAGCTCATCGTATATATCTCTTTTGGGACATATATACGATGTCAATTTTAATTATCGTATATAAGTTCATTTTGCGTATATACGATTGACTTAAAACGCATCAATCGTATATACGCGACAATGAATATATATACGATGTCAATTTTTTACCCATCGATATATAAGCGCAAAAAAAGATATATACGATTCGTGTAATTTAGTGAGAAAAAAAAGATTTTTGAAGAAAGATTTTGGGAATTTCAGCGTGGGTGGGGGTTTAAGGGGAGAGGGTGGGAGTAAAAAAAAAAAAAACCATTGTTTGTCCAGTTCATCTCCTTATTATTAATTGCGGGGTTTTTTTTTTTTGACGCAATTGCGGGTGATATTATCCGATTTAGCTCGAGTGAAGGAAACATTCTCTTGTTGAAGAAGCCGAGAGTGACTTAGTAGGGAAATTCCTTAGAAGTTAGAAGAGAGTCCAATTCCTGTGTCACTCTCGCCCATTCATGAATGGGGACCATTTCTGTTTTTAGTGTGAAGTTGTAACGTCGCTATTTTCTAGCCACGTCATCCAGTTTCTTTTTTTGGTGAGAACGTCGCTATTTTCTTGCAAGCAGCAATCCGTGATGACATACAACAGAGTAACATTTTAAAATAGCAAAAACGATCGAGGTCAAATATAGAGTATTTTACATATTCTATACACGCATATTATACTGTATAAATTAAAACATGCATACATTTAAAAGAAGGTGATGACTCCCATACCCATCCAGAGTTGGGTGGGTATGATACCTTCTAGGCAAAATTGTTTCAATGTTTATTTTTATTTTAAAATATTTAAAAAGAAGAAAAAAGTGTCATTGAGTATTTTGCCTAAAAGGTATCATACCCACCCAACTCTAGATGGGTATGGAAGAAAAAACCTTAAAAGAATGCCTTGTCAACAAAGAATTTATAAAATGCTTTTAAAATTTAAGGTGAAATTTGACACTATATTTATTACTAATTAATAGGTAAACTGCTTTTAGTTGTATTAATTAAATAAACTAGGCCACGAGGCCCACTAAGCAAATTGGACTCGGGTCAACCCAGGCCCACTAGGCTTTTAGTTGTATTAATTAAATAAACTAGGACTTTGACCAAAAAAAAATAAAAAATAAACTAGGACACGACTTAAAATTCCAGAAAGATGGGACGATGGGTCCTACCTTTTGAGGACATGACATGCGCTAGGTCGCATTGTATTCCTATATAAGAAATCAGTTAGACATGTATTTTGATTAAGAACAAAGAACAACAAATACAATGGAAGAGACTGCAGCTGCAAACGATTCCGTTTCAATCGCATCAAGAAGGTATTCCCTCAATCTTTTTTTTGTGACAACTCCCTCAATCTTGTTTTGTATTATTAATGGAGTGTTAATTACCTTTTAAGTTGCTATTATTTGATGTATCACTCTCGCTCTCTCCTTTTAAGTTGAACTCCTAATTAAATTTGAGACGGGGTAGTAATAACTAATTGAATGGAAGCTATATTAATTAATCCTAACATATACTATATGTACTCCATTCTATATATAGCCAGGCAGCTGTGTATCTCTTGAATGAAGTTGCAAAAATATGTGCCCAATTTTTCCGACTCTTGTTTATATTCGTCGGGATTGCAACAATGAACACCAGCAACGAAAACAGAGAGTCTCTACTCATGAAGGTTTTGGTTTTTGTGCTTGTTCTTTACTACTTGGCGTTGGTGCTTGCGACGATTCTACAATTTCACGCAAAGAGTTTTCTTCCATTAATCATGCTCACTCTATCAGTAGGATTGGCAGGTGTTGTTTCAGTAATAGCTTTGATGATGATTTCGCCCACCATTGCTTGGATTGTTTTGGCCTTGTGGTTATTAATCTTTGTTTTCATGGGCTATTATTACTACCGTCAAGAGGTCTATCAAATTATTCCAGAAGGGATTAAGAAATTGATTAAGGATTATGGCGGCATGTCAACCCATAATTCAATCTTGTCTGCAACTGAAACTGAGCTTCAGATTGGTGACCCACAATTCTAAGCCAAATCTGTTTCCACGTGAAGTTTGCTTGAACATAATTCACCTGTTGTATTCTATGTGTATCTTTGTCAAATAAGTTCGTTAGGCCACAACACATTTGTTGTAATATGTGAAGCCGTGTTGGTTATTTTTGTGTAGTCATCTTGTTATGTTTTGGGTTCATAGCTCTTTTCTAAATGGAACTATTTAGTGTTTGTCAAAAAAAAAAATGGAACTATTTAGTGATCTTTTATGCCCAATATACACGAACCAAGGAGTTACGTACATTCAACATTAACGAAATTAATAAAACAATACAATCTCAATATTCCCAAAAAATCACAAATGACCAAAAAACAATCTGGAAACCATACTTAATATATACATCCAAAAGGTTGTAGTAATTTTTAAATGTGCTGGAATGTTCTTGTCAAAAATAAAGTGCTGGATTCTTGCATGAATATTTGAAGTTTCGCCAATATCTAGATGCTTGCATTGGTATTGAAAAATTCTTTCTATCACCTTATAACAAAAAGCCTTTTACATCATCTTCCAGCTTGGGATGGTGGAATTTGTGGCTCATACTATCGTCGATGATGACCTTAAGTTAAATGGGTATTAACAACACTTGTTTGAGCAACACAACAGACAAAAGGCGCTTGGATCAGCAACAACGGCTGAGATCTGCTCAAGAGATTCAACGACTACTGCACCCTTGCCAATTCCCATAAATAGGGTCCAACTCCCGTGAAAAATGTACACTATTTATACCCTTTATGTGCTCCTGCTAGATCAGACTTACTCTGACCTGAGCATCGGAGTCTCTTTGTAGGTACCACCCGCGTGCGTCCAAGACCCAATCCATAAACAGCCATCCGACCCAACTCACAGACTGGACCTACCTCATATTGATCAGGTACAGATCATAAACTAATTCGAATGAGCTTCTAAGTAAAAGCGTCTTTGGAAAACAAAACTTGTGACTAAGTAGCTTGTAAAAAAAAAACTGACTTTTTTTTCGATAAGTAAAGAATTAGTCCATCTTTACAAAGAAAGGTGAGCTATGATACACCAAAACACCTTGCATGAGCTACACCAAAGATAAGAAAAAACCTACACCATAACACATCAAGACTACCAAAACACATTGAGCATATCAAACATAAGCTTACACCAAGACACACCCAAGCTACTAAAGTACCAACAAGACGCCCAATCCCTCGTGATACCCTCCAGAAGCAGGACAATCAACCACATCAACGATTACATCCTCCAATCCCTCTAGATACCTCCAAGGCTCCAACCCACTAGGAGTGTAGACAACCTACACACAAACTCTGTTTCACCCCTTTACAACATTCTTAGCAAAATAACTACAACAATAGATTCACTCCAATACGCCTATCCTATTGATGGATCAACTTCTCTAAGCCACTAAAACATAAAAACACCTTGAACAAGACAAAAAAAAAGCTAGATGAGAGCAACACCATGAAACACCAAAGCTACCAAAACACTTTGATCAAGCTAGAGAAGGCTACTCCAAGACACACCAAGGCAAACTGGAAACAGGCCTATCACCCTTGCAAGTGGCAACATCCTCTATTGTCACTCCTTTACACCAATGTCTGCTTAATAACTCTTGTGATAGATCCACTCCACTACTCCTCTTCCAAGGAGAAATACTCCTCTACACTACTCAAACACCAAAACACCTTTAACAAGCTCATTCAAAGCTAAAGAGAAACTGCACCATGACAACAAAACTACCAAATCGCCTTGGAACAAGCAAGCTAAAACATAAATAACACTAGAACACACCAAACTATAAAAACATAAAACAAGACACCAAGCAAAACCATACATTCCAAACACCCTCGTAGCAACCACTGGCCGAGCCACCACGAATCTTCACAGGTCAGGCATGGCAGAAATAAAACAAACTTGCGTACAAAGTGCAGAACACCATGCAACACCACAAAACACACCACTAGCAAAAACTCCTCTCAACATGATTCCCAAAAATTCAAATCTTAGTGAAGGAGAGGGAGATCGAATGTGAAAACGAGTTACAGAAGCGAGATAAGAGATGGAGTAAAAGCTTATTTATTTGCATAAGCTAAAAAATAAGCCAATCCAAACGGACTCTAAATGATAAATTGAGTAATTGCCCACTCACGTTAACTACTTGAAAAAAAATACAATAGCCATGCACCAAAAACAGCGATACGCACACATGCAAAATTACAGCTGAATTTTAAAGTAACGATTCTTAACAATTACGCAGAAACCCAGAAATACCTATTTCCTTCTGTACTGATAAAGTATCCACAGACTTGGCAACAAAATTTGTACAGGTAAAAAGTTAACGAATTTCTTTGAAAGCTATACAGCAACAAAAGTAGGTACGTTCCCAAAACCAAAGTCATCAAACGGAAACAACTAGAAAGTTTACAAACAAATCGCAACTGAGGATGTCTACAAACTCATGGCTAAAATGTTGAAGTTGGTCTACAAACTGGCACGCGAAAAACACGACATAGATATTCCAAGTTGGTTAAATATAATTCCCACAAACAACAACAACCATATATACAATGCCGGGGGAAGGGGATGGTCTTTGAAGCCTAGTTGGTCTAAAGAGAAAAGCAGTAAATACACTCCCAAATACAGACCTCCAATACTGTGTACCCAGTTCCAATCAGCTAACACCTGCCAAGTAAAATCAGCAACTTTTTTCATGCAAGACATTCTTTTGGTAGAATAATTATTAAATTCTGTTAGCAATAGGAGTACCTGTCTGTTAATGCTGGCAATCATTCACAGGCAATCTTGGTGTCAAAGCTGCTAAGGCATATCGCGAAAGCTTCAAAGGCGGAGATTGGATACTGGTAATCCATGGTGAAGACATCCTTTCCAACTTTTCCAAACTGAAGAATAACATTCTCCTGTGCCTGCTCAGAAACTCCATTTCTAGGAGCAGCAACCAGCTGAAAATTCTTAACTGAAGCAACTGTCACGCGTCCATTGAAATTCAGACACCAGCATTGGAGTTGTTCATGCCACCGCGGGGACTTGTTTTTTAACACCAGCATCCCCTCGTTTTGACCAGTCAATGGTGCTGACTGGAGATTCTCTATTCGGCTGGATTTTGATCGGAAGAATGGGATGGATGGAGAAGTATCGATTCTGTTATGAAGAAAATGAGTCTGTGTTGGGGCCACACCTCCAGGTTCAACAGCTGAGGCAGGGATGGAATCCATAAAACATTGCATTACCCTAGGGCCCCTGTTAATGTATTGTTAACTAACTTTAAGTTATTCTAAATAATAATATACATAACAACTTGGCAATACAGCAACCTCTTGAAAGCAAGGCTGGAAACAATCAGTAACATTGAAATTGTCACCACAGATATTCATCCAATGGTTTCCAGACCACGTAATTTTCTTTACCCAAAAGAGAGTCATTTTAGTAAGAATACTATTACCTACCTAGAGCCCAAAACATTCAGATCATATGAGATATGCGCAATCGGGTAGTTGCCTGCAGGAACTCTTGGAGAAACTTGCTTGAGACTAACTAGCCTTGTGGAGCGAGACTTTGCTACTTTGGCTCCATAAATTGGAGGGTGTGCATCAAACACAGTGAATTTGGTGCCCAGAAAGTTTGATCTATTACCAATGAACAAAAGTGATTTCAGACCTAGCCAATATTGATTAAAAATTCATTTCATATATCAAGCTTAAATACCTCAACTTCCCAATATAGGTACTACTCCCTCTTGATACATCATCATAGTTCAAAGAAATGATATAGTCAGTATGGGTTGCACGTCGACACTTGCGTGCAGCGAGGAGAAACTTGCCATCGTCAGTTGAGGCTGCAAAATTATGTAAATCAACATCAACAATGCATCAAAGGACATGGAGGAAAAGAGAAGAGAGATCTTATCTGAATATCACACTAGTTCAAGCTACAAGATAAAAAGGATGACTACTAATCCAACCCATGTGACACAAGGTTTAGAAAGAATTATTACCACGCAGATTAAGTTTAAATCTCTGATAAGTGCCTACCTTGGTTTAAACCAAGAAACAGATAATATGTCTGGTTACTGCGATTTCGTTTAATATAGCACTGAACAAGAGAGTCCCTTGGACCAGGCTGCATGAAGAAAATAATAAGTCCATTAAAGCTTGGCAATAAAAATGCGACAGTTAATTACAGTCACTATGAGTACACTAAAACATTTTTTTTATTCGCCATGAGTATACTACATGAGCAATGCAATTTGCAAGCCATTTTTGCATGTTTCCTTATCACCTCTATCACATTCAATTTTGTTGGCATACATCTCACATAAACATTCAATTTTATAATAAAGGAAAAATAATAACATGAAGAGTCATTAAAAAGGCAAGTAATAAGGGAGCAATTACTATTGTTCTTTTCACAGACCACAATGCCACTAATCACAACTCAAAAGGAAGCTAATGAAGCCAACTTCCATATATATATCCATATTTTATACATTTATAACGTACTACTATGGAACAGACTCATTTATAAAAATACTCCAAAGCGAACAATCTCTCTTACTCTCTCACCAACTCACTCTCTTGGGCTGTGTAGAATGAGATTTCACCTCAGTACCTCACCGTACGCACAACCAACGTAACAACCCATCACTAAACCACAACAGCTTTTATAAAAACAATGCAACTCATCAACCTTCCCAAAGTGAAGAAAAATCATCAAGATCACACATACTAGTGAATAATAAAAGCCCATTACTGTCAAGAAAACCAAACTATTTCAGCTCAAAATGATCTCTAGTTTCAATCACAAAGTTCTCTGAGCCCAACTCAAAACACTATAAGTCCATTAACACAAGAAACAATAGCAAGTTTGCAGCTGACTACATGAATTGAATTCACAAATAAATCTATGCATCACAAATGAACCTAATCTAAGCACAGCATAAACAATGTACAGAAGTAAAAGAGTGGTGACAAGTAAGACCTGCTTCAAGGAGATAGGGAATGTCAACTTGCGGGATAATTGAGGAGTTTTAACAATCTCCTTCATGATTTCTCTCCAACTGCGGCAAACACCGGCGCAGGCGACGACATTTTTCCGGGAAGGCCAAGTATCTTCAGAGGCCTCAATCCTAATAAGCACATCCCTCAAGAGTTCTGGAGGCATGTTAGCCCAAGAACTCTGCTTCAAACCATCAACAACCACTGAACTATCACGAGCAATAACATTAACATCACTGTGTGATTGTGATTGTGATCTTGATCTCATTCCATACCCAAACTTCATCTCAAATCCCTTCCTATCTGGAATTATACTCCTAAACGACATCTTCAACCCCCTCTTTCTTTTTTTACACTTCTAAATCCCTAGACCCTAAAATGACTAAATACAACAGAAAGGTTGAAAATTTTGATTTTGTACAAAGAATTGAGCACTAGGGTAACCAGAGAGACATATCTACATTTTAGCTTCGATAAAGTAAAATTGGCAGAGAATTTTGTAAGAGAAAGTAAAATTGACTGGAAAAAACGGGAAGCTTGACCAAAAGTACATGAATCTACTTCCCTTCTCACCTGAGAACCATGAGAGAGACTGAGAATTGAAGCCTGGGATCAGATATAGGGAAAGTAAAGTAAGAAAGACAGGAGAAAAGGTAGTGAATAGCGGCGAGGAATGTGGGTGAGGGTGTGGGCTGGTTGGACTTATCCAATAGGTTTTGGTTTGGTGCCAGTCATCTCTATAACTAACTTTGTCCCTTCCTTGGTTGCATGCGCAATTTCAGCGATGTGAAGACCTCGGTGTGTGTGATATTTATTTGTTCAGGTCGGCTCTATTCTACCTAAGTGTGTGTGATATTTATTTGTCGTTGACTCTATCCTCACTCCAAACATGCTTACGTAAAATAAAAATGTTAATTGACAAAAATACCTTTAAGTTAAATACCCACTGTTTTTGTAAATTGATTTCACACAAACATATACGAACTGAGTTTTCACAAAACAGAAATTCGTTCCCCATGTATGTAATCTCAATTCACGCATACGTATGTTAACTAAGTTCAAATATGTTTGTGTGAACTCAATTTTTTATAAAAGCTGTTGTGGTTTAGTGATGGGTTGTTAAGTTCAAACATGATCAAATATGTTAATTGAGCGTATATAAACTCGATTCACCTATATTTGTGTGAACTCAGTTCACATGGTGTCAGCCATCTATATACCCGACTTTGTCCCATTCTTGGTTGTAATTGCAATTTCAACAAAATGAAAAATCTAAGTGTAGTCGTGTTAGTGTGTGATGTCTATTTGTTATTTTCATTTGAATTGTCAACAAAGATACCCGACTTTCTTTTTTGGTCTTGAAACTACTAGGCAATCTACGTTCTCCTAAGAATTGAATTAATAGTATTCCTAAGACTTAACTCAACTAGCAAAGGTCAAATTGCTAGGTTGAATATCATATCCCAGATTCAAACTCAAGATCTCACAGTTGTGTGTGATAATTTCAAGTAGCACTCGTCACTTCGTCTGCAAACCACCAAAAATAATTGAATTAATAGTCAGTTTTGTTCTACAAATTTTAGAAAAGTTATGGTTTGTCCACACATTAACAATAATCTAATTAGTTTGTGACATTTTTAACAGTATATATTTTGGTCTCTTAAATTTTTGATGTCACATTTGGTCTCTAACTTTTACAACAAAATATCTATTAAGAGAGTATAAAGTATAAGGATCAAACTAGCTATTAAATCACATACAATGAACTTCTTTAAAATTTGAGAGACTGGCCTGACTATTTAGTTTCATAAAAATTTATTGCGGCAAAAAGTTTAAATTTTGTTCAGTGTATGTGATTTTCTTTTGCACATTTTTCACTTAATATAAAGAAAAAAATATCTAAAGAGTAATGTTTTATTTTCTTTCCTTTTTGCCTTCTCAATAACTTACTTGAATTTCGAATTAAATCGATCTTATTTTTGAAGCTAAATTTAAACTTTTTTTTATCTTGGGCGTGTTAATGTAAGCCAAATAATAAAGTTTATTGATGAAAATAAATATATGAGAGTGTATTATATTTTTGGTTACATAAAAAAGGAAAAAAAAATTGAAAAAACAAAAAAGAAAGGACTACAGCCTAGGAAAATGGGTTCTACATAAGCTTAACTAGAAGTATTTGAAGCACGCGCAAACATTATATATATCCTCTCTAAGCGAATGAGTGATCTGAACAACCCAAATTCCTAGCAATAAGTTCTTTTATACCTTTAATTTCTCATGAGCCATTATAGTTGAATTTCTAGCTCTCCACATCCACCAAAGAGCAACAATGAAACAGGTGATTACAACCAGTGGAGGAAACTTAAAGAAAATATTAGGGGAGCCAAAATAACCAAATAATATATTAAAAAATATTATATTTATAAACAAAACTAATTTTTTTTTTAAAAAATATATTTTGATTTTATAATAAAGACTCAATCTTTTTTTACAAAATATACAAATCAGGTAAGAAATTAAATTTTTGTAGTTTTGAAATATAATTTTGATTTTTGCCAAAAATATTATTGAAATTGTTTTATATAACAATAATAACGAACATTTATTCCTAAATTTTATGCAAGTGTACACCAAAAAAAAAAAGTAATATTCGGACATCCCCAACCACTATAATATAAAAATATGTCAAAACTATTTAAAAGGTAGGGATTGGTGCCACAATAATACAAAAGAATTATGTCAAACAGGTTTAAAATAGTAGAAATCTTGCGGATCGAACTTGCAATAAAAGAGTACGACACATATGGTGTTACCGCTGCGCCAGGCTAACTTCTTGTGATATCTTCCCAAAAATATTATATATTATATATACTTAATAAAGATAACTATTATTTAACTATTATTCATTTTTTTACGGGAAGATAACTATTATTAGCAGTAAATTATAAAAGTTCTGTTTTTTTTACAGGTGTCGTGGCTCCCTCAAGCTCTTCATGAGATCTGCCACTGTTTGACAAGACTTAAGCTAAATATTCTGTTAATAGAACATAAGTTGTGAAAAACAAATAAATAGTGTTTTCTCGTTGAGACTCAAAACAAAATAATAACTTATCAAAAAGAAAATATACATTTATGAAAATAAAATATAAAAAATAATTATACCAACAATAATTAATATTTTTGATTGACCAAAAAAATTTAATATTTTCGGTAATATTTTAATTGTAACTCAAAAGCCAAATAATCCTTCAAAGGCCTCAATCCTAATTGATAAAAAAAAAGCAAAATAATCCTTTGTAAAAAATCATTTATAAAGACAAAAATATAAAAAATGATTATACTGACGATATATACTGATTTACGATTAAAATTTAAAAGCTAAATATTTATTTACAAAAAGAGATGAGATAAAGCTAAAATCCTATATCTATAATCCTAAATCTACTTTAATTTGCCTTAGTTTGCCATTTTGGTGGGAAAAAATTATTCCCACCATTTACCTATATATACCCTCATTTTTGCACTCCAACTTTTACCAATATACTCCACACTCTATATTTTTAGAGCAACATACCCTCATTCTATATTTGTGTCCCACCATTTACCAATATACCTCTCATTTTGTACCCCACTGTTTACCAATATACCCCCACTATATATTTTTGGACCGACATACCCCTGACAATTTTTTTTTCTCCAACACTATTTTTTTTATTATTATCAAAATGTACCCCTTATTTTGTACCCCACTTGCTTACCCATATACCCCCACTCTATCCGAGAACTATTAATACACAATCGTTGACTTCCCTTTTTTGTGGAAAATTTTATTCCCACCATTTACCAATATACCCTCATTTTGTACCCCTTTGTTTACCAATATACCCCACTCTATATTTTTGGACCGACATACCCCCACGCTATATTTTGTACCCCACCATTTACCAATATACCCCTCATTTTGTACCTCACTGTTTACCAATATACCCCCACTCTATATTTTTGGACCGACATACACCTGACAAATTTTTTTTGGTCCAACACTTTTTTTTATCCACTTTTGGTGGGAAAATTTTATTCCCACCATTTACCAATATACCCCTCATTTGTACCCAACTGTTTACCAATATACCCCCACTCTATATTTTTGGACCGACATACCCCCACTCTATATTTTGTACCCCACCATTTACCAATATACCCCTTATTTTGTACCCCACTGTTTTCCAATATACCCCCACTATATATTTTTGGACCGACATACCCCTGACAATTTTTTTTTCTCCAACACTCTTTTTTTTATTATTATCTCTCTTAATTAATACACAATCGTTGACTTCCCCACTTTTGGTGGGATTTATTCCCACCATTTACCAATATACCCCTCATTTTGTACCACACTCCAATATATCCCCACTCTATATTTTTGGACCGACATACCCCTGACATTTTTTTTTGTCCAACACTCTTTTTTTTATCCACTTTTGGTGGGGAAATTTTATTCCCACCATTTACCAATATACCCCTCATTTGTACCCCACTGTTTACCAATATACTCTCACTCTATATTTTTGGACCGACATACCCCCACTCTATATTTTGTACCCCACCATTTATCAATATACCCCTCATTTTTTACCTCACTATTTACCAATATACCCCCACTCTATATTTTTGGACCGACATACCGCTGACAAATTTTTTTTTGTCCAACACTTTTTTTATTATCAAAATGTACCCACATTTTGTACCCCATTGTTTACCAATATACCCTCACTCTATTTTTTTGGACTGACATTGTTGCCTCATCCCACCAAGGGCTATTGTTGTCTCTTCGTCTTATATATATGTGTTGCGTATTTTTATACCCCCCTTATAAAATGTTGATGTTTTTTCGAAACTACATCCAGAGGCTCATTAATCACCTCCTCAGTGCATCGCATGCAAATAATCGTCCTAGTAATTAGAGAGATTTTAAAATCGGAAAAAAGAGAGAGAGAGAGAGTGAGAGAAAAGATAAAGAATGAGAAAAAGTCAAAGTCATAAAGAATAAATAGAGAGATTTTTAGAAGAACATTGGTTAGGAATTGAATCTTTGTTAAAGGTGTTTTTCTTTGCTATCTGTTGGGTGCGATCAACAACACATTTTGGTGTCTAGTATGGGACATTGATACAATGATTCTTGGGTGTGGCTGGTTCCGTGGCAGAACTCAACGGACCTGCTTATTAAGGCAGAGGGTGACATTCTTAGTAGCATCTTACAGCAGGCGTCTCCCATTAGAGGTAAGAAGGATGAGTGGATTTGGCCTCACGATCCGTCTAAGCTATTTTCGGTTAAGTAATTATTTCCAGCTGGCCCGAGACGACTACACCTCCGATGATACGGATCCTCCGAATTTTTGGACGTCATTTTGGAAAATAGCAGCTCATTCGAAGGTATTGTTGTTCGGTTGTTGTCAAATTCTTTGCCGGTGCGCGACGAATTGTTGCACAGAAATATTCTGCACTCAAATGAGGACGCTATATGTCCCATGTGCAGCGAATTCTGCAAAACTGTGCACCATTTGTTTTCCTCCTGTTCGTTCGCGAGTTCAGTTTGGTCTAGTGTCGGTGTTTGGCTTGGCTTGGTTTGGTCTAGTGTCGCTATTGCTCCCTTAAATGAAATTATTGCTTATCTAAAAAAAGTCATAAAGAATAAAAAATGATAAAAATATGTAAAATTGAAAAATAAGAAATAGAGAAGGCAAAGAAGGAAACAAACCATTTTACACCACTCGGGCTATGGACTTTAGCCCCCCTCCCCTCCGACTACAAAATAACGTTGACTACGAATTTAAGTTAATTCTGTCAAAAGCAAAAAAATACAAAAAAAGTACTAAATGGAAGTACCTTTTTGGAAGATACTTCCGACGAATGGATTTATTGGCGTTGACTTCGGTGGTTGAGGGGAGTAAATGAGAAGAGTGTGAAAAAGAGAAGTGTGAAATATAAAAATAGAGGGTATTTTAGATTTTTGGTAATATGCGGGTGTATGGGGATTGGTGGTGGGGTAAAAAAAAGACATCCTAAAAAATATGGGGCCCTATGAATTTTTTTTTTGGCGGAGGCCCTGTGCAATTTCACATGCATGCACTGCATATGATCAGGCCTGATTATGAGAGAAGTTTTATAATGAGGAACCAATCATGACCATAGACCAAATCATGAGCGGTTGAGATTAAATCAAAAAGTCAACATAATAACTACCTACCCACCTTCTAATCACAACCACTCATGTCTTGTTATTTTGTCCAAATTTAATCATCTCACCCTCTGATATTAAAACTCCTCTCACTTTATACACCCTTTGTTACCTCAAAATTTCGATAAGGGCATTAAATTAAACTTTAAATGGTGTTGACTGCACATTTAATAGTATTTTGTGGGCTGTAGGTCAATGTTCAAGTCAATGTACCATAAATTCAACAGCAAAGTTGTACAAGTGCTGACAATGCAAGTAAACTTCGACAGACTTGGTTCTTCAAGCTACGAAGCAATGCCAGAAACCTTCGACAGGAGAGGGCCCAATTGTTCGACGAGACTGGGTCTAGTACTTCGACAAATTCTTCGACAACAAGCTGGTCGAAGCGCAAGGAGCAGCAGTTAGTGGGCGGTTATTTCCCTAGTTTTTAGGAAGTGGTTATCGTGCTTGCCCACGATTGTATCACGAGTATAAATACTCCTTGTAATAGGAAAACGGGGTCACCACATCTTTACAAAAACTCTGTGAAACTCAACTTCCAAGTCAAAGCGAAACAAGAGTGAATCAGATTACATTGTACGTGTTGGTGTACCAACTTCTTTTCTCTTTCACTTTAATGCAATTTTTACTTGTTTTTACGTTTGTTGCGCTTCTTGTTTTCATTCTGCTCTCAAATTCTCTCTTTCTACTATTTTCTGTTCTTACGCACGCTAAAAGACACAAAACTTCTAGGCAATTGTCAAAGAGATTTTCTAGTTTGATCTCATGATCTTAATATTGAAAACTAGTGATTGTTTGCTAAAAACACCAAAGAAACAAATTGGCACGCCCCAAGATGGGACCTTTGCCGCTTATTTTGTGTCGTTTCGTTAAGTGTATAAATTTGTATGCACTTGAGGAGTGGTAGAATGGTACGTACCAATTCTAACAACGCTCTAGTTCGACTACCGTGATATCACAAGTGCAAGGAACAAGCGGTAGATTCTCGCCAATGTAAGCGGTGGAAATGTTGCAGGGACTACGGCCCCAGTGACATCAATAACCGTTCCCACGATGTCAATGACCAATGTTGGTTCGACATCGTCTATGGCCTTGCCACAAAGCGTAGGACTTCCTTCGAGTCCTTATGTGGCAACAGGGAATAGTTTGGAAACACGTTTCCAAAATATGAGTCTACCACCATACCCTTTTGGGGTATATGGCATGCCTACTGGAATGCCACATGTGTCGACCTTTTCTCCTTCACACGTTTCTTCTGAGGGTGTACTTGGGCGAAATCCTACTGCATTAACCAATGCGTCCTTGTTGGCGTTGAGACAACAAGTGGACGAAAGCAATCATGACATGGTTAATATGCTGACTCAACAAATTGGTACCGTGTTCAATCCTTTGATTGCAACACAAATACTGGGTTATCAGATGTTAGCAGACCAAATGGGTAGGATTGCAGATTTCTTTGGGGCTCCTACGGGAAACAATAGGCAGTTACCAAATTGTGGGAACAATATGCCTAACACCCCACGCAGAGATCGCTGATCGCCAAGCTCAAAGCCCAGCGGTTATGGGCGAACAACAAACGGAAATCACATCCTCGAAGTAGTTATGGTGAATCGAAACCAAAACGCTGATGAAGTTGTTCGACAAGTGCAACGGAATAACGTTTGCGCTCAAGACAACATAGCCACTTTGGTCGAAACCATAATGGCGCAAAATGGCCTTAACGTAGGCTTGCATAGGCCTAACTTCATATCGCCCCTGTGTGAGTATATCTTGCAGGCAGAATTGCCAAGAGGTTGGAAAATCCCTAAGTTCACTAAGTTTGGGGTGATACCAATGAGTCCACCTGTCGAACATATTGCCGGCACATGATCGAGGCGGGAGACATAGCTCAAAATGAGAGTTTGAAAATGAAGTATTTTCCAAATTCTCTAACTAAAAATGCCTTTACGTGGTTTACCACTCTTCCCCGGTTCATATATATACATGGGGCAATTAGAAAAGGCTTTTCATGAGCAATTCTACATGGGCGATCGAAGATTAGCCTTAAAGAATTGGCGGTGTTCGACGTAAAGTACCGAGGCTATTGATGATTATTTGAATAGATTCAGTTATCAAGGCAAGATGTTTTACACAAGTGTTCGAACATGAGCTTGTCGAAATGGCTGCAGTGGCCTTGACTATTCAATTCGAAAGAAATTGGATACGTCTCATTTGAGAGACATGGCCCAACTAGCCGATAGAGTTCGACAAGTCGAAAGGCTTAAAGAGGAAAAGGCTAGAGTGAATAAGTACAACAAAAAAGAAAACTCGGTGGTTTTCACAAAAAGAAAAGATAGCCTATGTAGGCGAGCAATTCGACTTCGCATTCGGTGATGTCGAATGCGAGGAAATAGACGTGGCTGAACTTAAGCCCGGTCCTCCTTATGCTTGCAAATTATTAAGGCTCGCAAATGGGAATAATCTGTAGAGCCTAAAAACGATAGATTTGTGCCTAAAACGTATACTTTCGATGTTACTAAATGTGATGAGATCTTCGATTTGCTAGTGGTCGATGGCCAAATAATAGTGCCAAATGGTTCGAAAGTTCCTCCTCTCGAGCAGAGGAAGAAAAAGGGTTATTGTAAGTTTCATAATTTTTGGGACATACAACCGACCGTTGTGTTCTTTTTCGGGGATATGGTTGAGCGATTGAAGAGGAAGGCTCAAGTTTGGAGATAAAAAGAATAAAGCACCGATGCAAATTGATGTCGACCCTCCATCAAGTGGAGGCGATGTATGCGGAACCAATTGAGATGAGTATCAATATGGTAGACGTAAAAATGGTGGACTCTCCTAAGTCTACCAAACCTCCTATTTGCCAAAAAAATCAAAAGTGTTGTTCAAAAGAGTGATCTTTGTGCAAATGAGTTACTCAAGAAGAATATGAGGAAAAGGTACAATCTGTGTACCCCAGCGCCGAGGAAGATCGATAGACTTCCGAATCGGTGTAAATTGAGCTCGAGGTCATGTTATGTCCAAGGTGCGATCTTTGTGTTTGATAAAAAGCGGCTAAGAGTGTCGAACGTTGCGAAGTTCGACCACCCCGAAAAGGAAATGGCCGAGAAAAGGCCAAATTTCAACCTTCAGAGAGGAGACCTTCCTTACAAGGTAAAGAATTCAAGCAGGCTTCGACAAGTAAGCCGCAGATTTCTTGGCGGAGTGCGACCAAGAAGGAGTTTGTGCTATCTCCTCCGCCAAACCATTTTTTCCAAGAGCGAGATCCATCAAATGAGAAGTGGATACGGCTGGATGTAGACACTACAAAAATCTTTCGCTCAACAATTTGGAACGGCCAAGCCAATCACAAGGCGAGGCCTCAAAGTATAATTATAAAAATAATTATAAGGGAAGAATCCCATGACGAAGACCCAATGGCGTCGATACAAACAGCGAAAAAGAAGGCAACACAAAGTTGCTAACGAGCCAACGCCAAAAAGCGGTTAAGGCGTGACTCTAAAACCGTGGGGAACACAAAGATAAGTATAGGAGCCGCCAATCAAGTGAGGTTGGAAACAAGGCTAAAGGAAATCTATTGTTATAGAGGAACCTGAAGGCTGCTATGGAGAGGATATTTCCTCCATTAACAGCTTTAAAGAAGAAAGGTGCTTCATTCGACATGGACGAAGATGTCACATCAGATTTCGACGACTCTGAGGCTAGCTTCGACGTCATCTGCAACGTGGTATCCATTTTGCCGAGTGAGTACGATGCTTTTACCCCAAATGACGTCGAAGAGGACTTCATTGGGGATATGGCTAACCACAAGCCAGTATGCTACTATGTCATGAACAATGGCTGCGTAGAAGAACAAATGGCCACTTTCGAGAGGCCAGACGAGGGCATGCAGCATCATTTGAAGCCCTTATACGTCCAAGCTAAAGTTAATGGCGTAGGCATTAACAAGATACTGGTCGATGGAGGGGCTGCTGTTAACTTAATGCCTCAGGCCATGCTGAAGACAATAGGTCTGTTTGATACAGACCTTAGACCTCATAACATTATGTTAACCAATTATGAGGGGAAATCTGGCAGGTCGTTGGGAGCTGTCGAAGTAGAAGTGGTGGTAGGTACTGTAAGAAGAACCACCACGTTCTTTGTTATAGCATCAAAAGCAAGCTACAATCTACTCCTTGGGAGAGAGTGGATACATGGCGTAGGAGCTGTTCCCTCAAGCCTACACCAGAAATTGGTAATGTGGAGGGATGATGGTCTGGTGGAGTACGTCGAAGCAGACCAGAGTTATTTCCTTGCTGACGTGAACAACGTCACCAGGGAGAATTTTGAGAAACAAATGGCGAACATTGCGCCATGTTCATCTTCTAGCCAAGCCTACATCTCCTCAGATAAGGTGCTTTCCTCCATTCACTTATACCCAACACATGGTTTTGTGTGGGAAAGAGAGGAAATAGAAGGTGCAAATGTCTATCCTGATGGTGTGCTACCTCCAACGAGGATGGGACACCGACTCTTAGAAGGTTTAGATGTCGGCACCGATTGCTTAGGATAGAATTACGGCTTATATGGTAAAAATAAAATAAAACGGCTTTGGAAGCCGAGTTAAATCAACAAACAATGGTTGTCGAAGCCATAACTTCATCTGAAGAAAATGGTGAAGTCATAAATGACAAACTGGATTGCATTTATGATGACGAACCATTGGGTTTTGAAAAAGACCCTAGAGATTCTACAAAGCGCATGCAAGCTCAAGATCCAGTCGAAGAGGTGGATTTGGGAGATGGCTTGATCAAAAGGCCAACCTATATCAGTGCACATCTTGATGCTGCCTTCAGAACCCAAGTCATTTCACTTCTGCAGGAGTTCAAGGATTGCTTTGCTTGGGAGTACAGCGAAATGCCCGGTTTGAGTCGAGAAGTGGTGGAATTACAAATACCCATTCGACCAGGGAAGAAGCCTGAGTGAAGCAAACGCCAAGAAGATTTGCTCCTCAGATATTGGCTAAGATCAAGGAAGAAATAGAAAGGTTGTTCAAAAGCAAATTCATCAGAACTGCCAGGTACGTTGATTGGTTAGCTAATATAGTTCCAGTAATGAAGAAAAATGGAAAACTTAGAGTTTGCGTAGACTTTAGGGATTTAAATAATGCAACACCTAAAGATGAATACGCTATGCCCGTAGCAGAAATGCTAATAGATTCGCGCAGCAGGATTTGATTATCTCGATTTGCTAGATGGCTACTCGGGGTATAATCAAATCTTTATTCTTTGAAGAGGACGGTGTAAGCGCTGCCGATGTCGGGGCATTAGGTGTTTATGAATGGGTGGTCATGCCTTTGGTTTAAAAATGCTGGTGCCACTTATCAAAGGGCAATGAATTCTATGTTTCACGATTTTATTGATGATTTTATGCAAGTATACATAGATGATGTGGTGGTTAAGTCATCCTCGAGAAAGTGGTCATTTAGACCATCTTCGACGTTCTTTCGAACGAATGAGGAAATATGGATTGAAAATGAATCCAACCAAATGTGCTTTCGTATGCGTGCGGTGAATTCTTGGGTTTTGTAGTACACAAGAAAGGCATAGAGATCAACGAAAATAAGACTAAAGCAATTATGGAAACGAAGGCTCCTTCGACCAAAAAAGAATCTTGATACCACTGGGAAAATCAATTTCCTTCAAGATTCATCTCAAATCTAAGTGGCAAAACACAAGCTTTTTCGCCATTATGAGATTGAAGAAAGAAGATGAATTCAAGTGGGAGCGAGTTCACCAAGATGCCTTCGACGCAATCAAGTCTTATTTGGTCAAGCCACCACTTTTATTGCCTCGTTATTGGAAATAAATTCTTTGAAATTGTATATAGCGACTTACGATAACACAATAGGTAGCATGCTAGCGCAAGAGGATGATAGTGGTGTCGAAAGACCCATTTATTACCTTAGTAGGGTTTTGATTGATCTTTGAAACTAGGTATAGTCCAATTGAGAAAGCGTGCCTTTGCTTGTATTTTTCGTGTACAAAATTGAAGCAATATATAAAATCGCAGATGTTTATGTTTATTCGCATTTTGATGTTATTAAACATATGTTGTCAAAACCAATGTTGCATAGTCGAATTGGCAAATGGGCTTTAGCTTTGCTAGAGTACAACTTAACTTACCAACCCCTTAAATCAATTAAAGGACAAGTGGTTGCTGATTTTATAGCAGACCATTCCGTTGTCGAATGTGAGATACATTCACTAGACATACGTCCTTGGAAGCTATACTTCGATGGCTCAAGCCATAAGAATGGAGCAGGCATTGGAATTTTGATTATCTCTCCAGAAAATACTCCAACGAAGTATAAATTTAAAATTCGAGATTCTTGCTCAAATAATGAAGCTGAATATGAGGCTTTAATAGTAGGCCTTAAAATTTTACTCGAATTGGGGGCAAGTTATGTCGAAATAAAAGGTGATTCTCAACTAGTGGTCAAACAATTGACGAAAGAATACAAATGTATTAATGAACACCTTATTAAATATTTCGTTATTGCCAATACTTTGTTAAAAAGGTTTACATTCGTTCATCTAGAACATTTACCACGAATTGAAAATCACGTGGCAAATGAATCGCACATGCATTGCTTCCGGTTACAAAGTATCGAAGCAAAGCCTAGAAGAGTTAATTGAGATAAAAGATAAATTAATCTCGAAGACTCTCTCTATAATACTCCTTCTACGTTATTGTCAACACCAAAAATTGGGGGCAATAAACACAATCGAAGTGAGCGTCGAAAAAGCGTCACATTTTTCGACGATATTGACTTGGCGTAAATTTTTGCTATTGACAATATGGTTGATGATGATTGGCGAAAACCCATTGTAGAATATCTGCGCAAAATCCTACAGGAACACTAACAAAAAGTAAAGTCTGAGCTCTAAGCTATGTGTTAATTGGAAACGAATTGTACAAACAAACTCCACGAAGGGGTGCTACTAAAATGTCTTAGTGAAAACGAGGCATATTTGGCGCTTTCGGATACACATAGTGGAGCATGTGGCTCACATCAAGTTGGCCACAAAATGAAATGGTTGTTATTTCGACAAGGAATGTATTGGCCAACTATCTTTGAAAGATTGTATAGAATTTGCCAAAGGTTGCCAAGAATGCCAAAAACATCCGAATACAACATGTGCTCGCAAATGAGTTGCATTCTATATAGTGAAACCTTGGCCATTCAGAGGTTGGGCTTTAGATGTGATTGGAGAAATAAAACCAACTTCGTCGAAAGGCCACGAGATACATTCTAGTAGGGATTGATTACTTTACTAAATGGGTAGAGGCAATACCTTTAGCCAATGTAGATCAAGAAGCGGTGATAAGGTTTATTCAAAATCATATCATTTATAGATATGGAATTCCGAAACCATTACTACGGACCAGTCTGCATCGTGTGTTTACCGGTCGAAAAATGGTAGATTTCATTTCTTTGAAGTTGGTTTCAAGTTATTGACTTCGACACCATACTATGCACAAGCCAATGGTCAAGTAGAGGTGCCAATAAAATCATTATTAATTTGATTAAAAGCACGTTGGACGTAAGCCTAGAAGTTGGTACGATTCTCTTGACCAAGTGTTATGGGCTTGTCGAACTTCACCTAAAGAGTCTATAAACACTACTCCCTACAAAGTTAACATTTGGGCATGATGCGTTGTTACCCGTCGAGATTTGTTTACAATCAACAAGGATTCAAAAACAATGTGAAATTCCTTTTGATCATTATTGGAATATGATGATTGATGAATTAGTTGATGTAGACGAAGAAAGGTTGTTAGCTTTAGAAATGCTTATTCGACAGAAAGAAAGAGTAGCTAAAGCTTACAATAAAAAGGTTAAGTTAAAAACCTTTGAGGAAGGGGAGTTGGTATGGAAAGTCCTATTACCTATGGATAAAAAAGATAGAGTTTTAGGCAAATGGTCACCAGGGTGGGAAGGCCCATTTCGCGTGTTGCGTTGCTTTTCGAATGGCGCTTATGAAATCGAAGAGTTAGGTGACGAAAATAGGACCGTTAGAATAAACGGCAAGTATTTAAAACGATACAAGCCAACGTTAACCGAAATAAAGATTGAGCAATTATAAGTAAACCAAAGTTGCTCATAAATGGCAATGTATAAAGAAATTGTTAAAGTTACACAGCCATTTTTAGAATGTTAAGCTATTACAGTCTTAGAAGGTAGACAAGGTAGCCTTATGCCTCTCCATAATGCTAACACTTAGAGAAATAGAGGTGTCGAGAAGATACAGTTCTTTGTCGAGATCAGCGAGAATAGCTTGGTGCTTGTCAATCTTCTCCAAGTGCTCTATAGCTGCCATTGCTTTGGTAGTTTTGGTGGACGAAGAAGCAAAGACTCATGCGTTCGACGATCGGACCTTCCGATGCTTAGCATTAGACAATTTGAGTTGAAGGGTCTTTATCTCTTCCTCAATGCGCGCGCAATCTGCGCATCCCATTCGGCGATTGCTTTCTCATCATTACCGTTTGGGTCTCAAGAGCTTCGATGTCGTCTTGATCAGCCTTAAGAGAGGCGAGTTCCATCTCGCAGAGTTGAGTCTCTTGAACCTTGCGCTTAGAGGTGGTCGACCGTTGGTTGATCAAAAGAGAAAGTTGCTCAAAGATAGGGCCAAATTCCATGAAGAAACGAAAGGACATTTTGAGGAGGTCTAATCTCGGTGATCTTTCGAATGAGGATTTTACCTCAAGATACACTGCAGACGAGTCATTCTCAATGGTTGCCACCAAGTCCCCTTCTAACACCTTCGTCTTCAACCGCAAAGCAAAGCTTTCGGACCGTCTCTTGGTTGATAGAACTTAGAGAGTTGTTTGAGCTGCTGCAGATCAAACGGCTCGACGAGCTCTTGAGGCTTAACATAATCTTCAAAGCGGCCAAAGGATCTGTCTTCTTTAGCTCAGCCAATTCCCGATCGACGACTGGTACTGTTGGATGACTCTTTGGCAGAAGCACCTTGATCTGCAGCTACCTCCACTCTAGGCTCCTCTGGTTCTTGATCGACCATATTTGCTTCAGAACTTCGACGGAGGTAGCCACTACTTACGGGTCCTTGATTCTTTGGAATGGTAAGTTCGGAACTTGGCGAGTTTCTCCAACAACAGTCTCCGGTTCGACGCTGCCAGCAGTTGGAATAGCCTCCTCCATAACAGGAGCATTCTCTTCGACGACCGCCTCTTGTTCGACATTTCCAGCACTTGGCGCAAACTCCTCGAAAATGGGAATTGCAGGGTTCTCCAATGCTTGGAAAATCTCTTCAGCAGTTGCACCTTGAGGAGATGAAGGAAAAGGGAGCATAGAGACTGACAACTCTAGATCAGCGGCCTCAACCATAGACTAAACTTCAGGGTTGTTCACGAGCAGTCCACCCACCTATACACAACAAGGTGTATCGTTTAAGTTAAGAATTGGAAAGGTGAGATCGAAGAAGTCTAAACTAATGTCGAAAGGGAGTTTACCTCTTGTACCTTAAGTCTCTTGATTGGAGGAGAAGAAGGTGGTTCAGGAGCCTCATCAATAATGATGCCTTGAGCGCCTTTGAATCTCGTGAAGATTTCTTTTCTTCGACCTCTCGAGTGAGGGGATGTTATCATCACTTTTCGGTGTCCCGCAAAAAGAATTTGAGTTATGTCAGGAAAGTGAATGACAAAGGGAAGAAAAATTTCGACGGATTAACAAGGCAAGAGTATAGTACCTCATCTTCAGGAAGGACCATTTTCCTTTTAGCTTTGGCCCTCTTGAGAGGATTTTGCTCGGTTGTTTTTACGGAAAGAAGGTTTTTCGACATGAGTAAAAGTCGTAATCAAAAATAACTTGAAGCGGATAAATGGCAACATACCTTCTTTAGGACAATGTCTGGAATAGATCTCGCGTCCACTGTTTTCTTGGTTGCTGGAGGAGATGGTGTTGTGGTAGCCTTGCTTGCTTTGGCCTTCAGCTTGGGTGCAGGTTGACCTGACGTCGAAAAACATTGGTAAGAAAACAGAAATAAAACTAAGTTACAGATGTTTAAGACTCAGAAAGATATGGATATCAAGAAGTAAATACCTGGGTTGTTCGAAGGAATGGCTGCCACCAATTTCTTCATAATGTTTTCTGAAAAGGTGTCAATAGCCTCTCCAGCAGCAGTGGTATAGTAACTAGTCCACCATTCATGAAATTCCTTAGTGCATGAGAATCTGGGGTTGAATTTGAGGGGCTCGAAACTCAAGGCCCTATAGTGGAATTTCTTGAAGGCGTGTTTTTAGAGTCGCCACGTTGTCCGGATTCGAAAATTCTCGCCTATGAAAACATACTGGCGCAGGTCGAATCTGACAAAGGCCAAACTGTCTGGCAGAATAACTTGGGAAGTATCTCTTAATTCCGAAGCTATTTTTAGCTTTGCAGGTAAGCTTCTGGTAGAAAGAATAGCGGGGAGAGGTAGGCTTGCGGATTTGGGCAATCTCCTCGGCTTGTTCGACGTAGAAGAAGAAGGAAATGGTTGCAAAACCAAGTTGGACCGAAAGGCCTTTGCACAAAGGGAGCCATAGAGTCTCTGAAACTTGTGCACTTCAGAACATGTCGAAGTGAATTTGAAAGACTCCTCCGGAGGAATGTTTATCTGCTTGGGTTTCAACTGAGCTAGTCGAACCCCTTCAGTCCTCCTAGACTTCAAGGTTGAGTGAACAGACTTGGGAATAAACAGACCTAGTCGAGACTCAAACGTGGCTAACAGCCACAATTGCAATAGCCACAATGGGCCAGAGGCCAAGAACTTGTTGGTGGGTTCGTCTTCTTTCAGTTCTAGAATAGCATTGTCAAGCTCCTGATAGAGAGAACCCAACAACAGTTTGGCAAGATTGATGTTTTCTTTCTCGTGGAGTCATTTTGCCGATGGAATATAGGTTTTGAAACTTGGAGTGAGCGGGTGCGAGAAAAAAAAAGGATAACCAAAGGTTAAGAAGGCTACGTGTTCTTTAGCGAACATCGTGTCATTGTCACGGTTGTGGTGTTCTGTGATGTAAGGAGCAAAAGTGGCATTATTGAAAGTGAACGGGTATACATACTCAGGATTAGCAGGATCAAAAGTCTCACCTAGGGGTTTCAGGCCTGTGATGGCAGCAACATCTAGTAAAGTGGGAGTCGGCATGCCACATCTCAAGTGAAGACTATGAGTGGTGCACAGATCCCGAATCGCATAGCGCCAATATCAAGAGTCTTTGTCATACTTTAGGCCCATACCTAGACAACTGGATAAGGTCAAAAATACCTTGTTTTTTCCAGATGTCGGCCTTTTTAGCCTCTACCTTGTCGAGCCAATCTATGTAAATCTGTTGGTCGAGCCTAGGAGCGCACTGAAGACCACGGAAGGACTGTTCGTAAATTCTAAGTGAAAAGTGGGTCTTGGTGAAAATTTCGGGTGAAACAGGCATGGATCGGGGAAAATTTCGTAAACTTCGTTGTTCTCTAAAAGGGTATTAGGAAGAGGGCCTAAATATGCATGAGTATAAACCCTAGTAGAGGAATCAATACTGGTTTGCCATTGAACCGCTCGACTATCGTGAAGGTCGGGCTCATCAACAAAGCCATCAAGGGTTTTAGGTCCGTTGGTTTCGCTGCGTTTTTCGTGGAACATTCAAAGAGTGAGATGAAGAAGCCATGAGAGATCGGGAGGGCAAATGCGAGACGAAATTCAAGCGTGGATTGAAGGAAAGGAGTGAAAGTTTGAAACTTTAGTGATTTTGGGGATTTTTGCAAAACGCAGAGAATGAAGAAAGCGTAAAGACTTCACAAAAGTTCAAACCGAGTAAAGAGGAATATGAAGGGTCAGAGCCGTTTATATATGTTGGGAAGCTACGATTATTGGCACGTTTCGCCATAACTCTCGCACGTTCGCGACGTTTGAGAGGCGTGATGGCCCACCAACTATGCAACGTGTGCCAATAAGGCGGTTCGCTTTACGTGCAAGTAATGATGGTTGTCTTTTCGACCATCGTTGAAACGCAAAAGCGGTAGAAGTGACCATTGACGATATTCAAAAATGCCTTTTCTTCCTCCATTCCTTATTAAAATCGAAAAAGCATTTTTTGGGGCAACTGTTACCTCAAAATTTCGATAAAGGGCATTAAATTAAACTTTAAATGGTGTTCGATTGCACATTTAATAGTATTTTGTGGGTCAGAGGTCAATGTTCAAGTCAATGTACCATAAATTCAACAAACAAAGTTGTACAAGTGTCGACAATGCAAGTAAACTTCGGCTGGACTTGGTTCTTCAAGCTACACGAAGCAATGCCGAAAACCTTCGACAGAGAGAGGCCCAATTGTTCGACGAGACCGGGTCTAGTACTTCGACAAATTCTTCGACAACAAGTCGGTCGGGAAGCGCAAGGAGCAAAGAGTTAGTGGGCGGTTATTTCCCTAGTTTTTAGGAAGTGGTTATCGTGCTTGCCCACGATTGTATCTCGAGAGTATAAATACTCCTTGTAATAGGAAAACGGGGTCACCACATCTTTACAAAAACTCGTGAAACTCAACTTCCAAGTCAAAGCGAAACAAGAGTGAATCAGATTACATTGTACGTGTTGGTGTACCAACTTCTTTTCTCTTTCACTTTAATGCAATTTTTACTTGTTTTTACGTTTGTTGCGCTTCTTGTTTTCATTCTGCTCTCAAATTCTCTCTTTCTACTATTTTCTGTTCTTACGCACGCTAAAAGACACAAAACTTCTAGGCAATTGTCAAAGAGATTTTCTAGTTTGATCTCACAGTCTTAATATTGAAAACTAGTGATTGTTTGCTAAAAACACCAGCAAACACCCTTATATATACAACTAAGTGTTCTCACCGGAGTCATCTTCTTTATGGAGATGACTCGGGTGACTTGATTATTTTGAGAAATGAGAATGTTTAATTGATTAAAATTAACGATTCAGACTCTGTTATTAATTATAAGATCTCACATGATTGTTTACTTTTTAGTTAAAGATCATAAAAGATTTTGTAATTAATGACATAATCTAATCCATTAATTTTAATCTAGCGAGTATAATTAAATGTTCTCATAATAACGGAGTGTTCTCACCCGAGTCGTCATATAATTAAAAGTTCTCATTTCTCATAATAACGAAAGGTTCTCACCGGAGTTGTCCCTATACATGGGACAACTTAAGTAAGAATATGAGAACACTTAATTATAATCGTTAGATTATAGTTAACTGCACAGTTTCTATCATTAATTAGAATATCTTGTATGATTGTTTCATTTTTAACTAAAAATCGTGAAAAATCTTCTAATTAATGACATACTATTCGTCGTTGATTTTAATTCAATGAATAAAACTAAATATTCTCATTTCTCATAATAACAAAGTGTTCTAACTCGAGTCGTCCCCATATATATTATGTTTGTCTTTCCAATCCGTAATTTTTTATTATTATTATTATTATTATTATTATTATTATTATGTTTAAACTATTACTATATTTTTAAGTATATGGTTTAATTAGCGTGCATTTTCAATGTAAGAAACTTCATATTAATACTAATACTAATGTCAATCAATTCCAAATTGACGTGTCATAAAAAACTTCAATTTTATCTTTAAAGATAATGATGTATTTTTAATGAGTAAAAAAACATTGAAACAAAAGGTATTTTTTTATTATCATGTTATAGGTAGAAAGTATTCAATTTTGTCCATGACTAATGATTCTTCACTGGCGGATTATACTTTTAGTTGAGTCTCCCTTCCACCCATATGTTATCCCTCTTTATAATTACACAATCTACTTTATTCGTTGATCTAAGCGGCAATCCTAATTCCATGTATGTATGTCAATTAACCATGTAGAAGTCCATTATGTCGTTGTGAATTTACCATCATGGGGTTCATGCTTCCTCATTCATGCTTTGTTCTCCTTATCATGTCATTGTCCATGCATATCTCTATCTCTATAGCAAAGTCGTTGACTTTATCTATTTTGGTGGGAAATTTTTTTTCCACCATTTATCAATATACCCCTCATTTTGTACTCCATTGTTTACTAATATACCCTCACTCGATATTTTTAGACCAACATACCGCCACTTTATATTTTGTGCCCCACCATTTACCAATATACCCTCCATTTTGTACCCCACTGTTTACCAATATACCCCCACTATATATTTTTGGACCGACATACCCCTGACAAATTTTTTTTCTCCAACACTTTTTTTTATTATTATCAAAATGTACCCCTCATTTTGTACCCCACTGTTTACCAATATACCCCCACTTTATATTTTTGGACCGACATACCCCTGACAAATTTTTTTTTGTCCAACACTTTTTTTTATTATTATCAAAATGTACCCCTCATTTTGTACCCCACCGTTTACCAATATACCCCCACTCTATATTTTTGGACCGACACACCCCTGACAAAAATTGAATCAATCTGATTTATCTCTATTTATTAATACAAGATCGTTGACAATAGCCACTTTTGGTGGGAATAATTTTTTTCCAACATTTACCAATATACTATGTACCCCTCATTTTGTACCCCACTGTTTACCAATATACCCCCACTCTATATTCCCTAACTATTAATACAAAGTCGCATCTTTTCCCCATTTGGGGGGGAAAACTTTTTTATAAGTGCCTTTATGTACTTTTTTTATAAGTCTCTTTGTGTGTGTTACTTAGTCATGTATGTGTTATAGTATGGTACACTTTACACTGGCTACTTTATTAATCAATTTGGGGAGACATTTTTTTATATCATTAGTTGTAAATAATGCAAACTTTATGTCCATTATTAATCTAGCAAAAATTAAAATACCACTCTTTTATTTCCGTAACTCATTTTTGAAGCTTTTGGAGGAATCGTATCTAGATAAATACCATGCGAAATTTGCTAAAATTCGTATCTATCTCCTGGAAGGTAAATACGACGAGCTCTAAAATATTTTTGATCAAATCGTATGTAAGTGAAAAATGGTAAATATAACATAACCGTTGGTTAGTTGATATGTACAAGGAAATTTCAAACCATACTATAACACATACAAAGAAATTTCAAAGTCGTACTATAACACATACATGACTAAGTAACCCACACAAAGGGACTTATAAAAAAAAGAGGTGCATAAAGGGACTTAGACTTCATCCCACCAAGGGCTATTGTTGCCTCTTCGTCTTATAAATATGTGTTGCGTATTTTTATACCCCTTTATAAAATGTTAATGTTTTTTCGAAACTACATCTGTAGGTCTGCTAATCACTTCCCCGTGCATCGCACGGGTAATCGTCCTAGTCTTTTCCTAATACTTGAACTCCCTAAGCTTTTATGGAACGAAATTTTACTAAAAGGTTAATGGTGTCAACGTAAAAAAAACTTAAAGGTCCTGTTTGTTACAAATAAATAAGTTAAAGGTCCCCAGACCATGCTTAAGAAGTTTGAAATTAGGTACATCGAGTCGACCCCTACTATTAGGAAAATCTCAAGTCCCACATTAACTAGTGATAAGGTCTCAAGAGGGTTTATAATGAATAAGCAACCCTCACCTTACAAACCAGTTTTGTGGAGTTGAGTTAGACCTAAACCACATTCTAAGATCCCAGGTCTCACATTGACTAATGATAAGGTCTTAAGATGGTTTATAATGAATAGACAACCATCACCTTACAAACCGGCTTTGTGGGGTTGAGTTAGGCCTAAATCACATTCTAAGAACCTTTAATATTGTTCTTTCTAATGTATTTTTATTTTCAATATTAAAACAATATTTTATGCAAGGTTTTTTATTTAATCAAAATATAAGAAACCCACTAATAAAATTGAAAATAATTTTTTTTTCATGAAGTTGGTTATTACTAATTATTACGGTTAAAGATGATTTTGACTTGAAGATTTACATATTTATATTTTTATATTATTTTGGTCAATTTTTTTTTTCTATATTATTTTAATTCATATATAGAAAATTATTACCTCTTTTCAGTCAAAAAGAAATTATAATTCCTTATAAGTAATAATATAATAAACATTATTATAGATTAATTTTCAATAGTTTTGTGTATGAGAATTTGTAAGGAAAATTGTATGCACATGGAAGTATGTTTACTTTATTTTGACTAAAAAATGATCAAAATTTCAATGTTGGCATTAGCAAAAAAAGCGCGCACGCTCCCCGCCTTTCACATTCAACCGAACCGCCCACAGTGACAGAACAGATCCCCCTGTTTTTGTTTTTCCCATCTTCATAAGTGCTTTTGCACAAAAGCGATTAGTTCTTATCCATGCTCAGTTATTTTACCCCAACAACTACTATTCCCTATTCATTCATAGATTATAGTAGTAAATGATTTTCAAAATAATTTTATAAAAAGTAGAAATCTAGAAAGTTATAGAAAAAGTAAAGTCAATTTGCCAAACCATATTATTAATGACTTTTTAATTAATCACGATATTAAGCACTATTATTATATTTCTACTAACGAAAAGGGTTAGCAACACTCTTTTTTAGATATTATCTCAAACACTAACTTTATAGTTGATTAAATTTCATGTCCACTAAATTAATGAGTCACAATTCTAAAGTGATGAGACCCACATAACCAATCATCATAGAATAAGTATTGAAGAGAGTATTTAAAAGAAAGTGTTACTGGAAATGTATTTCTAGGTACTAAAAATTCCCCAGCAAGACAGACAATTGGTTGCATTGCAATTTGCACATACGTTTCCCTCGTGTTGAATTTGAAACCCCCAACCCAATAGTACTCTCTAGTCTGCACTGGACTTACAAAGTCAAACAATTTTGAATCCTTAGTTGTATTGTTTAGGCTATTGGCATTTGGCTCGAGGCAGAGGATTAGAATGTAATAAAATACACGTGTCACAACCTGACAGCGGAAGCCTCTCCAATATTTATAAAACCAAAACTACACACACACACTATTTATTTATTTATCTTCATTCCTTCTTGTGCTATTCCTCTCGCTCAACTTCACCACAGACTCAAGCCTATGCTACACTTGTCTTCTCCATTCTCTCTCTACTCCTTGAATTCAACCAGGTGCAGTGCAGGTCAATGCTTCTCCTTCTTTCTTCTTATCCATATATTGCTTTTACGTGGCGTGGCCATTGTAAAGTTTATGTCTTTTTCCCCTTTTCTTCCTCTCCATTCCCATTCCTGACGTTTTTATTAATAACCGTGATAACCGCAAATGGTTAGATTCAAACCTACAATAATAAAAAAGTATGTCTATTTCTTCCTGTATCATCTTGATTTTGATTTTTCTTCTGTGTTTTCCCTTTCATTTCATTTTAGTTTTAGTTTTCAAACTTTGTTTTTTGCTTCCAATGTTTTTGTCTGTGTGCTTCCAATGTTGTTTTTTGCTTACAGTTATTTTATTTTTTTTTTTGAAAAAAGAAAAACAAGTTTCGCGACTATGACATGCTAATTTTTAGTCGTTATCATAATGGTGGTTCCGCAATTTTTGTTTTCGAATATTCAAGTTTGTTTTTTTGATTTATAGGTTTTGATATCTAAGAAAAGAGTGAGGCTGAAATTATGAAGAATCAAAAGTCACAGTCAAATTGGTGGTGGCTTGACATCAACACCAACGTTAAACGATCCCCATGGCTTCAATCCACACTCACTGGTATATTTCCCTTCCTCTTATATCAATTTATTTTCTGTTTCAATTTTTTTAATTACTAACCATTTCTCAAATTTAAATTAGATGAGTAAATCAGTTGGTTGTCCTTGTTTTTTCAAACACATGGAATTTTGTAAATGTGAATTCAATGATCTAACTAGGAGGCCCCATGGATGATCTGTTTTTCATGGCTGACATGCATTCAATGATGTTTTTTTTGGTAAATTGTATCCTCCACGACGACGGTGGACACTAATCTTTGAACGTATCGGAGATCTATTTAAGGAGTTGATCTCTCTTAATAGATGTTTTCCATACGCACTGGTTAGGAATCGAACCCAGGACCAAATAGTCAAGGGACCTATGTATCTACCATTTGTGCCACATCATGTTAATTCAATGATATTTTTTGGTGGTATGAAGAGGATTGATGGTATTGGTATCTAAGTAGTATAACCCTTGTAATAAGGGCATAACATTCGAATGACTAACTTTCCCAATATTCATTCTTTGTCCCATCTACACCCATAATTCTTTCTTTCTTTCTTTCTAGCCTATTACATTTTGGACCCACATGCCCTTTTCATAAGAACTTACTACGAGGGTATAAAGAGAGAAAATAGTGACCTTAGTTATAGAAAAGTTTATGTGCCTTTCTTATTATTTCAAGAGTCTTCCTTTACAAAACCTTTTACTCTTAACATCTTTTGGATTTAGACCTTTATGAACACACATACTAGAGTGTAACTATGGAACGTGATTTTATTATTTGAGTTAAAAAGAGAAATTAAATGATGTGTGTGTTTGTTTATGGCAGAGCTAAATGAGAAGACAAAGGCAATGTTAAAATTAATTGAAGAAGATGCTGATTCCTTTGCCAAACGTGCTGAGATGTATTACAAGAAGAGACCTGAACTTCTGAGCATGGTTGAAGATTTCTACAGGACTCATCGCTCGTTAGCCGAACGGTATGATCAAGTCAAACCCGAAACCGGAAATCGCGTGCTGAAGACCGTGGAATCCCCTTTTGCTTCGGTTAAGAATTATCAATCAGAGAAGTTTGTGAGTTTTGAAGATCATAGTTATGATAGCTATTCTGAGAACTGTGATGTAGAGGAATCTGTGAAATCTGAAATTGAAGATCCTGAACAAGAAGAAGAAAATGAAGAGAATGCCAAATTTGTTGACAATAATGAACAAGAGGAAGCTCGGTTTGCGGCCGGAAATGATGGAGTGATGAAGAGGAAGAAAGAATTTGAGTTATTTAGTGAAGGTAACAAGGCTCATAAGGAACAACAACAAATCAAGCAGAAAGATGATGAAGTAGTAGTTATGTTGAGGGAAGAAATTGAAAGACTCAAGAAGGAGAACAAAGCACAGAAAGATGAACTCAAACAGAAAGATATCATTTGTGATCAAGTAATGATGTTGAGGGAAGAGATAGAAAGAGTGAGAAAAGAGAATAAGACACTGAAGGATGATCTGAAGCAGAAAGACAAAGAGAAAATAGATGTTATAAGACAGCTAAGTGGAACAATAGATGTGCTGAAACAGGAATATGTAAAAATGAGAAGCTTCATAGCCAAAGAGTCTACCAAGAAATGGAAGACCCCATTTGATTTCAACAAACTCAAAGCATTTTCTGACAAGTTGTTCAATGGAACTCCAAGGAATCATCAACCTAGTGTTGTAGCTCTCTAGATATAGTTCACAAAGTAAACAATATTATAAAGATAGATACAAATGTTAGGTGCTTATCTGAGTAGCATAGAAATCTTATAATGTTTTTAGCCTGGAGAATCTTATAGTATATTTTTTATTCATTATCTATATTACCATAGTCTACCAAACGTGCTCATCTCTCTCCTTTTCATGCCTCATATTTCCCCCTATAATATATCTTAAAAAGCTTCTTTTCTGCCATATCAAAGTAATTTGTGGTCCCAAGAGAAGGCATTCATGTTTCAATCAATTGCTAAGTAGGAAACGGTATATTCTGCATTCTTAAAGTTATATAAAGAGATATTTAAAAATATACAACTAAAAAGGAGTACTGAAAAAAGGGTTACAATATGTTAAAAAAATAGAGAGTAAAGCATGCTGATATAACATGCTTTAAGAACATAAGCAGAAATATAACAAGTACTAAATGATTCACTCATACAAACATTAACATGTATGTACTCACATGCCATTAAATTGTATTATGCATAATAGGACTATAGCAAGATGTGAAATTGAATACAGTGAAAGAGATGCAGCCTGAGAAGAAGGGGCTACAGCTGGCATAGAATCAGATGGTGGAAAAGCCAAAACAGTCCCTGGATGAGTGGAGTAGTCTGGATTGGGAGGGCTAGGACTTGAAGGAATTGTAGGTAATGAGGATTCTGATGGAGAGTAAGCAGATCTTCCAGGTGTTGGAAAAAGAGGCTCCATATCTGGTGACAGTGTTGGAGGGAAGATAGGAGAAGCTGGTAATGTAGTTGGTGCTGATGAGATTGTAGAAACTTGCATGTTTTGTCTAGAAGAAGCCAAGGCTAATGAACAATTGAATGCTATTAAGGCCATGAATATTGCTGAGAATGACCAAAAGGAAGCCATAAATGATGATCAGAATGAATCAATTGCTTTATGATTGACTCTCTTTTTAATGAATGTGTCTGAGAGAGAATTGTTGTTGGAGAAGAAAATGAGGAGGTTCATGATTGAAGCAGAATACTTAAAAAGGGTCTATAAGAAGTGGTGGTGGGCACCTAATAATTCTTAGTGGCAATTGATAATTAGAAACCTTTTTCATTTCACAGCTGCACATAAAACATTGTACTATGCTACAAGACAAAGTTGATAAGTAATTACCAACTGGAGCACATGAAAATCTTAGGTGTCCCTCACATAAAAGTAATAAACACCAAAAATATTAAGAAAACATTGATAAAAAAGTTTGCACCTAAGAGCTGAGAATATCTAACTGACATTACTGAGATTCAGTTCTCTCCACTTTACTTCCTTTATCTCTTGGCTATTTTCTAGAGACCCCTTTATTGAGTACACGTGGTAGGTTTCAAGACTTTGAAAATATAATAATAATAACACTAAGGAAATTCAGGGATGAAGTAAACTACTACCTTTAGTTTAATATTTATAATTTATAATCTACTCTACATCCTCAAACCAAGTTAGCCAGTTTATCTCACTGGAGTGGAATATAAATTAAAGAGTGCTTCATTTACACATAATTAATCATTGTAAATTTAGAATTCAACTTTGAACCTTAAATATTAAGTGAGTGGTTCCTTCTAACTTTGGATCATTGTTAAAATGAAAACTTTCAGCAATAAACAGTTGCAGACATTTATAAGCTATAATCGTATTATTATAATATATCAGATTTATGAGTTTAAAGGTTGTATGATTGAATATAAAATATTGTGAAAAGTAAGAGTGATGAGGCAGCAGAGTGCATAACAAAAGTGAGGAATAAACAAACAGTAAAAAGAGTAGGGAATCTCAAGTTAAGTTACTGTGTGTTTTCTTCTCTCATGCATGCATTGCTTCTTTAATTAGGTGGGCACTGAGATCACTTGGCATTATTTTCTGCTATGTGAAATGTGTCGTATGGACAACACATATGAAACAAACATGTTTATGATTGTTGGGTAGTAGTATATCACTATTGTGTCACAGAATCAAGTAATCAATGATAATGAGACAATATAGTGTGAATGGTAGGGACTAGTCAGTGTTGGAAGCACAGTGTAGAGAAGCAGTGGCGGATCTTGCCAAAAAAATTGGAGGGGGCCAAAATAATAATAAATATATAAAACAAAATTAATTGTGTGTTCATAATAGTTTGTTTGGTTTAGTGGTCAAAATTACCTATGTCAATTTTAATGTCTAGAGTTTCAATATTGCTTAATGCAGCTTTTTTATATTAATTTTTTGAGAAAAATATACAAATAATCGCAAAAAGAGTTAATAGCATGACAAGAAATTGAACCAGGGGTAATAAATACACCAATAATGCTCTTAACCGCATTTATTGATACCTTTGTCGTTTAGTGTTCATTCGGTTCTATATATTCTAACTTTGAGTATAAAATATATTCACAGATATATCTTTAGCTTAATGGGAGTCAGAGTGCAGTAGCTACCCTACTCCTATAAAGATCCGCCACTGTAGAGAAGGCACCACACAGATATGTCAAATAACTGACATTCCACTACACCCATTTTCATACAGAATATTTATATGTTATACGATAAATATTGTTTTTAGTGAATAAGTAATAAAAAGTTGAGATGGCCGAGTTGGTCTAAGGCGCCAGATTAAGGTTCTGGTCCGAAAGGGCGTGGGTTCAAATCCCACTCTCAACAATTATTTTTTTGATTTTTCCCCTTGACCAATCCATTGACCCAATTTAGTGCTGTGACTTATATAAATATGCCTTAAAATAATTTCTGTTTTATGTCAACAATTTGGAATGCTCCAAATCTCCTCGTTTCTGTAAGGTTAATCAAGAGGGAGCAGATAACATTAAGGCTCATAGACAATTTGGTGGCCTCCATCCACAATCTGGGGCTGCTATTTTTTGGGAAAGATCATTTGTCTAATAGGAGAAGATAAATGGTTGGAAGGAGAAGTTCATATAAACTATTGGAAAGGAATTGCTCATCAAAGAAGTAGCTTAGATCATTCCCACCTATATTATGAGTCCTTTTTTGCTACCAAATGGTATGTGTGTGTGTGTGTGTCATATTGAAAGCATGATAAGTAGGTAGGTTTTGGTGGGAAGCAATCAGAGAGAAAGGGAAGTTCACTGAATTAAGTGAAATTCTTAATACAAGCCAAAAAAATGGGAGGAATATAATTCGGATCTTTAGAACCTTTAATCTCGACCTCCTAGACAAACAAGAGGAGTTCACGGATAAATCTTCATATTATACTATCAAAGGATTGGAGGAAGAGAAAATAGCTCAGCTCCACTCATGATACTCTTTCACCAACATGGACTAAATTCTGGTATATCAAAACAATATCTCATCATATCCCCATGACATTCAGAAACCTCACCAAATGTTTTATAAAACTTTACATTAATTGCACCAAAGGCATAGTAGGTCACTCATGTGCATTATTTCCTCAAAAATACAAAATGCACACAAGGCCGGTCCAACACCTATGGAGGCTTAAAGCGAATTTTAAATTGAGGCTTATAAAATCTGGTGATTTATCCACTCACAAAAATGCTCAAAAAGTAACGATGAAATCACCCAAAGTAGGACTCGAACCCACATAACAAGATTACAAACATTATGCCATACCATCTAAAAGCTAAACAAACTTGTTCACAAAAGGAACTTCGTCACTAATATCAAGTAACAATAAAAAACTTGAGGTCTTTTTCTTGACAAATTACGAGGCCCAAAGCCCTTGCCTTAATGCACGTGAAAGATTTGAGAGATCAAACCTCAGGTTTATCAAGTCAAGAAATGACATGAAAGAATAAAAACTACATGGAAGGAAAAAAACAATGAGCTGTTTCCTACAGTCCTATGCCTTCTTTAGAAACAATTTAATATGAATGTGTGTAAGAGAATCATCGCCTCTGGCACACCGATAGGGCAGCACAAAACCATTAATGTGTTCACATCAAGGTTGCCCCTGATAGGCTGTGATCAAGTTACCACACTTTTTGCCGGCAAAAATTGTGACCATATGCTTCAAAATATGGTCATCATAAGATATTTCACATGGAGATGTCAGTGTGAAATTTTTTTTTTTTTTTGTCAAAAAAAATAAAAAATAAAATTCAATAAAATTCACACTAACATCTCCAGGTGCAAAATAATTATGCCCAGAGCAATCCATCAAAGCCAATTTCAAAATTTGAAATTGGGCTATCACCAAATTCATGATCTGCTTGTTCGTCACCTTCTAGAGAATCCACATATGGTTTCAAAAGATCGGAAGATCTTTCAGATGGGATACCATAGTCTCTCAGCACGGAGGATGAAGCAGCAGCAACAGCTTCTCTTTCCAAAACAGCGACATAGCTATCTTCAAATTCAAAGCACAGATACCTATCCTTGCATGCTGAGCAAGAGCAAAGAAATGGGACTACCTTGAGACGTGTTGCAAAAGAAAACGAACATGCATAAAAGATCAAAGAAGCAATAACTTACAATCAATGAGATGTGCAAGATGATGAATGTTTTTAATTCGAGCTCCATTAAACTTTGTAACCTGTAAACAAATATATCCTTTTATAGAGAAACGTAGTGAAGTGGTGACCCAGTGGGATCCAATCACAAATGGAAATGACTTGCCTGCTGATTGCCCAAATCTTCATAACCTATGTTGAGTTCATTCGCCAAGACCTGTATATCAGAAAGAGAAGTATAACATAATAAACCACTAAAAGCAACTATAACATCTGACCAGAAAACGCTAAATGCAAACATTGTTGGATCAATTCATTCCTTTAGATTAAACTCAAGTTCACTGTTGGTACATGGCCAATCTTTGGATCTAATACATAAAAAAACTTTATTGTTGTACGAAACGGCCATACATTGCACTGAAATACTTGCTAAATAATAAAATAAGATCAAGGTAACAAAAAAAGTAAATGCTACATGTGATGCAGAAATCTCAAGAATAAAATCAAACATCATACACTCAATTTTGAAGAAACTCAGCAACCAACCTGTGAGAGAATTACAATCTGTTCCCCTTTAAACCTTGCAAATGAATACCGTGACTTTGCCAATAATTTTAGCTGACAGGAAAAAAAGAAGAAAAAATACTCTCAATCTCAAACTAATTGTTTTCCAGCTTTGTGCTTTAAGTTAAACGAAGTAAATTCAGAACTTACCCCTATACAGTCTTGTTCCTCCCTGCCAAAAGTTTCATAATTGATGAAATTAATACTAATTCACAAATAGGAGTACCCACCCCCCAAAAAAAATAAACACAAATGAAAAAGACAAACAGCCATAAAGAATAAATACAACATACTCGATCAATGCCTCTGAGAGGGGTGTGAACACTAAGCCGGCAATTATTAAGTAGGAAGGCTGACCTTCATCAATGTGATATGGAACCTTGAAGAGGGAAAAAAATCGTAAAACAAAGCATCAGATCAACAGAATCATGGAATAGATTGATACTAAATTTCTATGACATGTCACATACCAAATGAACTCGTGGATTTAAAACAACTTCAGCTTTCATGAATGTCCCAGCTCTAATGATACCAAGTTCTGCAGTATCACCTGCAAACCTGTACAACATCATTACTCTAGGGTTCCATTCTAAGCATATCAATGGCCCATAGACGCCATGCTCTGGTACTTGCTTTATGATATTGTATTGTCAAATAAAACAACATAAGAAGACACAAAATAAACACCTTATCCGAGCATATGCAAAATTGAACGCATCAAAATATATTTGTGGAACCAAATGTGAAGTGTCATATCCTCAGTACCAACAAAATTTCATAAGCAATTATATTCCTAAATACAATTGCTAGAAGTAGCAAAGTAAATAAGGTGTTGAACTGTCATTATTGCAACGTTGAAATTTACAATTATAGCATTTGTGTGAAGAAGCTATAAATCGAACTTTTGCTCTGGAACCAACTTAAAACTGAATATTTATTGTATATTATTGGGGATGTACATCTCTATATATATAAGAGAAACATAATCTTCCTAATGAATACAAAATCAATCTATCTAAGGAAACAAACAATCAATCTAAATGATGAAACAAATCAACCAACACCAGTAAACACATTGTATCAGGAGAGGGATGTTATTTTGGATCAGCTGCAGAGGAATTCAACTGTTGCTCAAGTGGAATACTGGATGCACTCTGCATCCCTCTGGCAAAGCCAATTTAAAGGCATCAGAGCCAACGTGGCAGGTTGGTTAGAAGGGGAATATGAGAGATTATAAATGGGAGGAGGGTAGAGAGAGAAAGGAAGGCAATTATTAAGTGAGGTTTTGGGGCCATTTGGCTAGGGAGGTAGTAAATCCTCTATTCTGCAGGTCTTATTCTTGTTCTCTTTTCTGTTTAATTTCTATTTTCAGGAGCTAGTCTCCATTTTTATTCAATATAATTTCTGGTACCTATTAATTGGTATCAGAGCTTCGATGTTGGAGGAGATTGTTTTCAGCTGCTACAAGGATCTTGCACAATTCTTCACCTTGAGGACGAGGTGAATCTTTTGGGGGAGTACTTGATAGAACTCTATGCTCACGTGGGAAAAGGCAAGAGGATGGGATGGAAATTGCAACAACCTTGCCAACATGGCAGGTTGGTTAGAAGGAGAATATGAGAAATTATAAATGGGAGGGTAGAGAGAGAAAGGAAGGCAATTATTGAGTGAGGTTTTGGGGCCATTTGGCTAGGGAGGTAGCAGTCCTCTATTCTGCAGATCTTAATCTTGTTATCTTTTCTGTTTAATTACTGTTTCCAGGAGCTAGTCTCCATTTTTCTTCAATATAATTTCTCGTACCTATTAGCTTACAAGCTGCATTTCCTTCTTTTCCTCTTGAGGACAAGGTGAAAGTCCTAGAGGGAGTATTGATAGTAAACCAGCTGTTAGGAGGGTCTATGTTAGGAAGGGTAAAAAGGGGAACTAAGCTTGAATGCTTTGTAACTAATTCTGTTATGCTAACAGAATTATAAATAGAATTGTGATAGAATCTAGAGTCAGTTTTTAGACTCATTTGTAATAAGAGAGTGGCGCCTCGAACTAGCCAGCTTAATCAAATTCACAATTCTTGACTATTTTCCCTCTCTTGTTCGTTGAACCAGTTGAAACCTTTCAATGACAATAGGGATGGCAATGGGTACCCTATGGGAGGGTACTACAGTGCCCGTACTCTGAGCCCGCACATGTATGGGCAGGGCACTATAGTGCCCGTCCCCGTACCCTCTGGGCACCAAGTGCCCATGGGCACACTCATTACCCGCACTTTAACAACAACAAAAATAATAACATAACAAACATTATAATTCAATTTAAAGAGCCATTATTTTTTTGTATCTACTAATTAAAATATTACACACAATAATATTTAGTGAATTAAAAATATCTGAAATGTTATTTAGTAGTTAGATTTAGTGTTTTGTGAAAAAAAAACATTTTTTAAAATTGTATATAAGTATAGTTGTAATATTATTAATGTATATGTGTGTGTGTGTGTGCGGGTGCGGGCCTGGGGTGGGCTGGGCACCATAGTGCCCGTACCCGAGCCCGCGCCTATATGTGCGGGTAATTACCCGCCCGTTTGCGGGTAATTTTTGCGGGTACCCTATGGGCATGAGCGCAATTGCCATCCCTAAATGACAATACTGAAATTATGTGAAAAACTGTAAATCAAATACAGATTTTAATATCTATAATTTGGAAGTGAAAGAAGCCCTTACTTTTGACTAATGAGGAAGTGGAAGGCAATTCGCTCATTTGATCGGTATGGAACTGTTCCTTCACTTCCAACACGCACACCATCAAAGCTGACAATCACATCACCCTGTAAAGCAAGTATTGTCTAAAGTGTTAATGACTGGTTCAATGGGTATTACAAAATGCAGAATGCATATCTAAGTTTTTCAGAGTTGACATTCACAATACCTCCTTTAATACATTATTTGCATCAGAAGTTGGCTCAACTTTACGTACCAATACACCCTGCACAAGATAGAAAGGATGAAATATCAAAATTCATGTTATAAATTTAACTATTGTTGAAGGTATAGGAAAAGAGTGAAAAATAGTACTCAATAATAGAACTTCACTATATGGTGTATCATGATGAGATGAGAAATCACCATCAATACGAGTCAAGAAATCACCATCAATATGAGCCATGGTGGCAGGATAAATCCACTGTTGTCAAATAACCGTTATGGCGTGGCGGATTTTGGAGTGGCCGCCATGAGAAAACGGTTTTATGGCAGTGTGTCACCGGAGGCGCTGTGGCGGGCGCCATGAGCATGGCGGCACGGCGGGTTATGGCGGACGAAGCAGATTTTTTAAAGAAAAATGCCTTGGCTTCTCGGTTCAGCGCCTTGGCTGCGCAACCTGCAAGCGAAAACACGGGTCAAGAAGACCCGGTTCGTGACCCATGTGTTTATGCTCTTCTATCTGCCTTTGTTTCTATTATTTTCTATGCTTCATATCTCTTAATTTTTTTTCTTTCTTTTAGTTCTTCATAATGACTTGGAGAATGATTAGGTTGGGGTTGAGGAAGAGGATTAGAGAAAATTATTGTGTTTTCTTTGTTTTTTATAATTTAGTTGTTGTTTTGATGTCTTAAATTTAATTAGAAATGGTTCTTAGTTGTTTATGACAATTTGATGGAGACAAATCATATTTTCTATCAATTAACACTTGTTTTTGACAATTTTTTATAGGTATTTGGATTATTATTTTGTGTTTTTGTAGTTTTTGAAATGTATATTAGTACATATGTTTTTATTTTTTATTTTTAAATTGGTCCGCCATGGCGTCCGCCATATGCCGTTACGTTATCCGCCATATGTTTATGGCGGATTTTTGGCTCGCCGCCGTAAACCGCCATTCGCCATTGACAACACTGGATAAATCACCACAGGGTGGTTAAAGATTTGCATCTTTATCAAGTGGCCAATAGAAAACCAATAGTAACATCACAAAGAAAATGAAAAAGAGGGAGGCGAAGAACTTTCAATAGAAGTACACTAAGAAAAAATGCCCCACAAATGCGATGAGCTAAAAAGATAATGTAACAACAGAATATGATATTTATCAAGACACTACAGTTTACAAGAGTTGAACGTGGTGTGAAGACAAGAGGCCCCACATATGTGGTTAATGGCCATTCTGGCATCTACAGTCACCACCAGTGTTCAAACAAATAATCTCCATGCATAACATAGCTAAATTTATTGTACGCGAAAAAAAAAACTTTTCAATCACTGAAGATTTAAACCAAAGACGTACCTCATTAGCTTGCACTTTTAGACATGCACGCAACGCAGGATTCTCTAACTTCTGTATAAGTACACCGAGGCAAGGGAAACCTAGGAGTGAAAAGACAGTTTTAGACCACCAGCATAATTTTCATATTAAAGTTTTTAGGAGGTTTGATTACCGATGGATACAACACATGATATGCTTTCTGAAATACAATGGTGCTAGACTTTTTTCCCACACACAAGCTGGTTTTAAAAGATTCCAAGAGTCATAGGACATTACATGATACGTACGACTCCAATTTACATCTATTGACATAGCTGAGAACTGATATTGATATCACTGCTCTTTTGTGCAGAGGTGAATAGAGATTAATTCATGCACACAACAGAAAAGCACATCTGAAGAACATTTTTAGGTGGTCAAGAAATTGGCATGTAAAAGGCGATGTGCAGAGATTCTAAACTTCATCTTATATCAGTGTAAATATTATTGTTAAAGTCTATTTTTGAGTGACATGTAGCTTTTATCAGTAAGACATTTTCTGACAATGATATTTAAGGAGTTTCAGTCAAAACACTAAATTTCCCCAAGGAGTATGATGCAATGACTCCGGTAAACATAGTGATGCAACAAAATCAAATATTACCATATTTTAGAAGAATTTCTTACCAGTATACTTGCCATTCTTTTCGTAGTCAGTCAGAAAATGAGATACAACTGTTGTTGGAATCACATATCCAATATTCTCAGCCTCTTCAGACCTGTAGACCTAGTAGTATTGTCCCTTAAGAAAATGACCGAGAATAAAAGACAATAAACTGAAATTTCCGACCAGTTAGCAGTAGCACAAGATTGTCTGGCGAGTACCAACTCCCCCAAAAGCTTGAATTGTTTGGTGAAAACTTATGAATGGATGTACATTACACTTAAAACACCACACAAGTCTCTTGGCTTGAAGTGTAGATAATGTACAATCCCACCAACCTTGTGCTTAAGTTCAACCTTTTTATTTAAAAATGGGAAACAGCGAGGATCAAACTCCTAACCACTTGGTCATAGAGCCTGTAATACCATATCAAGAACCAACTTTCCCAAAAACTCGAGCTTTTAAATGAAGGCTCATTAATGATTTAATCTCTAACGAAAACTGATGTAATATTATTTCTTAATTAATAGAAGTAGTCATTCTCCCCAACAAGATTATTTCAATATGTCCAAGATCACAAGTGTTGGTGTGTAAAAAAAATTCTTACAAAGTGGACCTTTCAAGAACAGTATCGAAGCCAGGTAAGCATTAATACATCAACTAACAGCAGGCCATAAAATCTACCTGAAACGCCACTCCGATGCATTCTCCTTGTGCATTGAACGCCGGGCCTCCGCTATTACCTAAAATTTAACAATGAGTAATGTCTATTACATTATCACGTCAACATATAATAATTCCAAAAAGAAGGAAGAGGTTATCTTAACGATGGGTGGAAGTAATACTATTTAGAATAAGGAAAGATAGACTAGAGAAAAAAATTTCCCTAGACATACTAGGTTTAGACATACTAACCAGGATTTATTGCTGCATCAATTTGAATGCCCAATAAATCAGACGATCCATGAGCATATGATGTAACCTGATTACAATTTTTGTTCAACAACTGAGAACTAAAATCTCAGATAAAAAAAATTGATCGACTTCACAACAGACTAAAAGATAAATTTCATATTCAATATATCAAACCTCTATACGAGATACAACTCCCTTTGTTACTGAAATTGTGTCTCCTCCAAGAGGATATCCCACAACGGTTACAGAATCCTTCAAGTTAGAAAAATATAGAATTTTTAGTCCAAACCATGCAAACAGAAATATATTGCAAGAAATAATATATAGGATAAACTATAGGTCACACACACACACACACACTTCAAAAATTTCCCAATTAATTATTATTTGTTGCACTTTTACAGCCATTGTATATCATTAGCGTAAACATTTTGAACTGGAGTGTTGTGAGGCTATGAACTGACTCATACAGCCATATCATTAGCGTAAACATTTTGAACCTTTTTCCTCACATCATAACATGTTTTATAATGACGAAAGTTCATCATTAGCTTCATATCAACAGAGCAGCATCATAGGGATACAAATTGGTAGTCATCCTTCATCCAGTCATCTCTTTAAACAATATCTATCACATCACCTTCTTAGTGAGATGTTCTGAAGTCCCTCACACTTCAACAACATTATGGCAATCCAAATAGTTTTAGTTTTTACCATTCAACCTTTCAATTGTGATGACGAGAGACCTAGAAAAGGCAAACGGGATTAAACTTTTCTGGAGGTTTCAGCTTTGGGAGAAGCATGTAGAGTCAAAAACAGACCAGGAAAAAATCGAGGCAAAAAACGAATAAACCAAAGCTCTAAACTTTTCGTGACACCTAGGGCATAGCAAAAGCACAAACAGCAATGCGGCCAAACGTGTAGAACAACCCCGGGGGAGGGGGGGTTGACGAGTCAAATGAGACCAATGGCAAAGACAACTGTTACAGACTAAAATAAAATATGGAAGAAATTGTCACGGAGGGATAAATTTTCAGTTTCGAGCACTGGGAGGGAGCTCCTAAGAAAATTGATAGAATAGAAGATAGAAATGGATTTAAATACTCTGCTTGCCTTTGTTTACTGCACAGCTCACATTATATAGTGAAGCTGACTCGAGTTCCTTGTGAAGTGGAGGGACCACATTGCATTTTATTTTAACCAATTTGCAAACCTCTAACAGAATTCTAAATGGAAAAATAGAGATTGAATTTAGCAACACCTTTAAAGCCATAACAAAATTGCTCATGACATGTATCATCCAAGTTGATAATCTCCCAATTCTTATAATGATCATATCAACAACTGCCAATGGGAGTTTGGCTCTCATATGCACCATGAACTCACCCCACAACACTGCATGTAGGGGCTCATGACAAATTCTCAAGCAATAGTGCTCATAGGAAAGGTCAGTTGAGGGCTTCTGAGACAAACAAAGGTGTCTTCTAGAACACTTGATGACCAAACATGGTTGGTCAATCTGACAACAACTGAAACCCAAATCGACAAATTTTAAACAATTAATAGCTAGAAAGAAAGTACAATTATCATCATGAATCTGACAACGACTATACAAGAAAATATCATTTCAACCAAGTTCTATAAATCCATTCACTCTAAAAGAGTGTTCATACATCAATTATTCAGTTCATTTTGACTTTAGTAACAATTCAGTTACTCATTTCTTTATGGAATCTTACAATGAAGAATTACCAAAGCAAGAAGCAAGCACATTCACACAAAGATAAAATAGTGGCAAATTTTAACCTGAAGATGTGGCAAACGTCCAAATCTAAGAGGCTCCACATCTCTCCAAAACTCCTCACTTTCTACTGAAAGCAAAGCTAAATCACATCCAACAGCCCTGGCTAAAACCTGTACATTCCATCAGTGAGAATAAAGTAAATATATCGAAGACATGTGCTAAATAACAGTACCAATGTTTAAGAGTCTCCGCTTGTTGATTGAATACTATCATTTGGTAAGAAAATAATTGGAATTGTTAATACAATATATTTATACTTTATTTACTTATATATAATGTTGAGATATATCCAATATATGCCATAAATTTATAGCATTATTTTACTTACAAATGCTTCCACTTTTTTCCATATCATCATAAATTAAAAATGATCAGACACATGAATCAACTAAATATTCCCAGCACAACTGATTTGAATCATCAAAAGATACAAACCATTTTATATATAATATTGTTATTGAAAAGCATCAATGCAGTTTACAATAAACTTACAGTGAACTGACGAACCCAAAGAAAGTGATAGCATTGGGGACTTGCAATTGACGAACCTAATGCTAACGCCCAAAAGGTATACAAATGGAGAACTAAAAAGGGGCATTAGTTAAGGGGAGGTGTGGGAGATGGAAGTTAGTTTGAGGCGAGAGGAAAGGAAATTCGTGTAAAAAGTGCAGGGGTGATTTGCGTAGGGGCCATTAATTCATTTTTGGTACTTTCCTTAATAAAATTGACTTTTACTTCTGATAGGACATTCACCTATCAGAAAGTGCCCAATCCTTCCAAGTTGCAATTGAGTGATATTCAAGCTTTCCTGAGTTTCTACCACTTATAACCCATTTTTACCCATGCAAGGGTATCTTGCACTATACAGTTGATTCATTGAGAATTTTAAGCATGCCATAAGAACTTACGATTATACCCTATAGCCATCAACTTTTTTCTGCACTTCAATTTCTACAGACTATTTTTTATTTATTTATAATTTCCCCTAGTCCTCCTGTACAATTGACGTAAAATGAATTAATCCTACTCAGTCAGATATGTTAATCAAATTGTTGTTGACAGACGAAGTTTGATAGATAATAGTATAGTAACAAAAAACAAGGACAGCTCCTTCATGGGAGACACACCTTAGCCACATATTTTGAATCATCCCCTCTTCTCTTGACTTTAACCTGCCATCATCCCAGAAAAAATTATAAATTGCTTTACACACCAGATCTTACAATTAAATAGATAAAGTAGAAACATCAAAGGGATGTCAACATAAAGTTTTAGTCTTATTGTGAAAGCAATTTATAGCTTAGATGTACAAATTTGTAATAAGATAACACGTAACACAATAAAGCCATTGAGCCAGTGGCAAGTTGCCTTTAACAAAGTCAGCTTCTACTAATTGTCTTCTATGATTTTTTATTTTATTTTCTTCAATCTGAATTCTGAACTATCAGGAAATTTCTCTTATCTTCCACCTTTGGTTCGTTATTTCATAAATAAGATCCATTTGGAAGCCATTTATAAGAACTTTAATAAATTTATATTACAAAATCTACAATACACTCAACAAATGACAATTCAGGAAATTACCTGTGTATCATGCTCCACACAGTGTGCATTGGTTAATAGTTTCCTACCTCCAATAATAAATGCACTGCACAAGAAGCAGCCTGTAAGTTAACGAGATAGGGATTCATACTGTTCTGCAATTAAGGTATTTAAAATCTTGCCTTCCAGTACTTGTGAACTGTCTCTGTTTTTGCCAGGGTAGTGAATAATCTGGGGCAGTATGCGTGCAGTAAACCTAAAGATGTAATGGTAACAAGATATTTTAAAACAGAGAAAATATGTATAAGAACAATGCAAATATGTAAGGCAAAAATATTATATAAATAATAAGATGGTGATTTCTCGATGTTGAAAAGAAGAAGAGACGCTACTTTAAGGCACTATAAAGAGTAAAACCATACTGATTTAACGATATGTGACTTTTGCTGCCTTCCCCGTATCCAATACGTACCCATATCAGATATTTCCCGATACGTCATGACTCTCATGAGTACATGTCAGAGGAGTATTGAAATATTTTTAAAAAAATAAAAATAAAAAGTTCTGATACTTTGTGAGGACACCTTGATACATCGTATAAATGTGAGAGAGAAAAGCAGAATATAGGTAACATGAGCCATACAAACAGAAGAGAGAAAATAACTATCACGGGTCTCTATTTTTCAAGTGTGACTCGCTAATTTCTTCGTATCTCTCAGTTTCCTATGCTAGCCTATATTTCTTTGGGTCAATGTGTCTCTGTATTTACTATTATTTTGTGAATTTTTATAAATGAATCCTAGACATATTGTATCCTATTTTTTAAAGGAACATCGTATTGCTGTATCAGATTCGTATAATATCCGATAATCGTATCGTATCTATGCATCAGTCCTGGGCATTACAGAAAAGAGTCTATTTAACAACTGGTGAGATGTGAAATCCTATTATCGCGAAACAAATGCTGATTCGGATATGGGATAATCAATAATTTTGAACTTGAAATCATTAGATAACCTAGAAACATGCAATGAAAGGTCAATCAAGGACACAAACCAGCCAGAACACAAATATAGATTTCAGACAGAATAGAGGCATGAAATGAGGTACATTTTTGTGTTTGCACTATGAAATTTGAGGTGCAACCCTTCAAGGCTACTGAGACAAAATAAAAATAATTCAAAACCAGGAATAAGAAGAGTTAAACTTCACCTTCACAACAGCATTGAGGAAAGCCGAATCTTGTAAATCTCTTGATTCAACCTGAAATTAATTATAATTATTTGAAGAGGCAAGGAGAAGCATGCAAGAGAAATGATCAATTTGGCATATCGGAATTTTTCAACTGGAATAAGCATTAAATTCCTACCTTATCATGAGTGCTTATAGATAAGTTAGATGAGGGAACTTCTGAAAAACTGAGGTGCATAAGTTGATTTCAATTTATAAAAAGCTATTAATTAGAATACTCCTAGTTATTGCAAGATCATATTATATTTACTTTTCCTATGAATGCTTATAGAAAAGTTTATACAAATTGGCTCTATATCAATGATTGTTTGAAGACTAGTAGAGGTTGTTCCATTCCAAGGTCACAGGGCATGCCACAAGCATTAGGAATCAAACAAAGACCTACTTGTCAATTGTGTTCATTCCTACCAGTGGAGCCAACCCTCACTAGCCAGCACAATCATAATTTTAATTCAATTATTAAAATGCTTAAAAAAAAAAAAACTATTAAAATGCAGTAAAACTGCAAATTATGCTTTTCACTTCAACAACCCAAATAGTGATTTAAGTTTCCACACCACAATTGAAGAACCCTAAATCTAATTTTTCAAGACAAGTGTAATAGGTGGAATAAGATTGGCCACAATAGCACCTCCAAATATTGAAACAAATGCAACTAATTAGCTTCAGCAATTAACAAATTTACATTTACCATATCAACTTAATACCCCTAAAAATATGTCATGCAGTTTGTATACCTGCTGATCCTTGAAGTCGACCACAATGTCCTTATCTTTCCTAGGAATACCAAAAGGCTTCGGTTGCTCCAACGGCTTCTTCTGCCATACACCTTCGTTCTGAAATTTCAACACAGAAAAAACACATGCAAATATTTCACTGCTAAGACTTTCATTATTTTATCTCTGAATCATAATCCTGGACTTAATGCTAAAAAACAGAAGTTGAAACAAAAAAACAATCAATCACTTTTTAAAACCGAGGAACAGAAACGGTGAATTTTGAAAAATAAACTCGAAAATAAAGTTAGTGAAAAGAGTAAAATTGAATTACTTGACGATTGAATTTGGGGTCTGGAACAGAAGGCGTGCGACTGCAACGGATAGAAATGATTGGTCTATTGTATGTGTGTCTCTGTAAGTAGCGCTGTTTCACTGCAGAGGGCAGCACAGGAAATAACGAAGAGTAGCTTGATAGTGCTACCGCCATTGAGAGACGGAGAGAAACGGAGGGAGATTGATTGATTGAGAGAAAGAGAAGCAGCACAGTTGAGTTCACAGTTGCCGCGCCACAACGTGGTGTCTACTTCTTCTTCTTTTTCTTCTTTTCTTATCTCTCTCTTTTTTTTTTTTTTTTTTTACTCAAGCATTTCATTCAATAGCAACAATACATGCTGGTACAAAGAGTGTCTGAGAAGCGCTAGAGAACAACGCTATCATTGCTAAGGAATGAGCCACTTTATTTGTCGATCTCCTAGAAAACTTTCACATGAGAGTTTACATCAAAAAAAAATAAAAGTCTCCATTTCAAACACAACATTCCGGTAATGAAATTCCCGCACCCAATCAATAGCAAGGAGAAGTTATATAAAATTTTAATTCTTGAAGTTATATAAAATTTTAATTTGACTTTCATTATTTTATCCAAAATTTTAATGTTATTACTATTTGTAGCAATAAAATTTTAATTTTTTATTTATGTTGAATTACCTCAAATAGTAATAACAATATTTTTTTTGCTACAAATAGTAATAATATTATTTATATCCAAATAAATTAGTTTTCCCATTAACTTAAAAAGTGATTTTTTTTACTTATAAATAAGTTCAAAGAGAATATTATATTATAAGTTTTAAGTATAGTATATTTGATTACAATTTATTGCGATCTATTTTGAATAATTACTATATTTGATAAATTATGTAATTGCTGAATAATTAAAATTTGGATCATGTCGCGCAAACTTCTCTATCTAGAAATCGTAACAACAAATAGATTAAAATTTGGATTAATTTGGCAGTGAATATTCTCTCTTTCAAACTTGCTTGGAGCAATTAACTTCCTCCCTCCCCATGCCAAATGTTCAAACCAAGGACAAAAAATCAAAACTCCCCATTCGCGACAAGGGTTATGACAATCTGGGTCTTTCGTTGTTGATCTCATCTATAACACCTTACGAAATTATCTAGAATATTCAAGGGTGCTAACATTTTTTTACAGCAAGTGCTAACATACATGATAATATAAAATAACTCCATATGTAAACTTAATTAGCTCAAATTTAAATCGATACATAACGTATAAGTCATACAAGATTATCCCTTAACCAAAAGCGTAATGATGCATAAGCTTCTTGAGTACCAATTGGCAACTCAAGTACAAATTGACTTATAAAATTATATAGTTGGTAAAAAAATTAAGAGCGCAATCTAAAAACAGGTCTCTGTAGATGAAGGGTTTACTCACGTGTATCTAAAACAAATGAGTAAATAGTGAGATTAAGAAATCTCACTAAACTTGCACACAAAAGTTACTGGTTTTATTAGCTACACGTGCTATTCTAAGTTATCACATAATCATTACTCATAAACTCTTACTGGGTACCTAAATCTAAGTTTCCACTACCCGTTCCCCACTTAATGGGGTTGGAAATTTATCACCTAAGAATTTACCAGCAATCTCCAATGTCAATACCTCATAAACTCTTACTGACATAAGAAGTGTCCTACATTTAGATATTACGGTTTATTCTAATATCCATAAACTCTTGCTGAGTCGAGAGCCTCACGGCCTCACCAGAAGATCGATCCAAGATGTCTGGGTCAGGTGCTATTGCCATGTACATGTGCTTCTCAATATTCACTAGTTTTATAGATGGAAGCTCACCCTGTATTTCAACTATCCCGTTGCAGGATGTAAAATCAGCTTCACTATATTTAGTATTACCACTAAAATCAGCTCCAGAAGATATCATGCGCAATTTTGATTGGCTTACAAGTTACATCATATTTCGTGGATAACAAAGATGTTGTCTACATGTCACCATGTATCTGTAACATATAGCTAAGCAGCTTGAAAAGTTGCATTGGATTGCACAGAATGAATTGTGTAATGTTCGTATGTAAATGTTTGGTGTTGAATAATGAATAAAAATCAGAGTGCAAATAAGCTAGCTGCTTTGCTCACTTGGGTATTATGATAATTAATTACTATAAGTTTTCAGCAATTATTATAAACGCTAAGCTTAATGAAGATCTTCATGATGATCATTCTACTGCACTAGATGACATGTGGTGCAGTAAACTCAAAGTTATTATTAGATGTAAAATCACCATCAACAACCAAACTATGACCCTACATTGCATTTGAGATGTTGAGAACTTAAAAAGTTTTAAACCTGTGTTGTGTTGGAACGTGAGAGTTGAAATTACTCAGAAGCCATACCATATCGCAAGTTGGACCGTCTATTTTGACCAAAAAAAATGGGAGCTTCGGAGAAGAGTAAATCCAGAAATAAAAAAAAAAAAGGGGCATTCCGAGAATTGAACTCGGGACCTCTCGCACCCTAAGCGAGAATCATACCACTAGACCAAATGCCCATTTGATGATTACTTATGATCTTAATATTTTTAATAGTAGAAATTTTGAACAGGTAAAAAGAAGAAATTAGCAGGATCTTTACATTAACTATTTTGTAAGTCGTATTGAAAGCTCCGTGCGATTTGAAATCAGATTATAGAAACTAATACCAAAAAGAAATTATGTGCGGATCCGTTATTTTTGATTGATTCAGTTTGGTTGAGATTGGTGTTTGGGAGAAGGAAAAATTTTCTGATAGTATGCATTCCATTTTCAGGTTGATGTGCTATTCATTTCACACCCAGTACCACATAGGAATAATAGGCATCATATAACTGAAAATGAACTTTATAAACATACGTGGCCTACAGTTGCCTAAGCGTAACCCTGATGTAGGATATTTAAAATGCAATGTTGATGGTGCTCTATTTGAGGATGGCAGTGTTGGTATGTGCATCAGAAATGAGAATAGTCATTTTGTGAAAGCCAAGATAGTGTGCGCCAAATCTGCGGGAAGCTGAAGCTTGGGAATTATCGGAAGCAAAAATGTGGTTATCTGAATTGGGCATTCGACTAGTTACTATCGAGCTAGATTGTAAGACGGTTGTGGATGACATTCGAGGAGTGTAAAATTTTGTAACTGAATACGACTCTATTTTAACTTCTTGTACGTCTAATTTACAAAACTATATGATTAACTTTATTTGGAAGCAAGGAAAAATTGTGGCTCATACTCTAATTGCAATGTAGTCCAACTTATATTACGACTCTGATTGCTAATGAAATGTTATAAGTGTTAAGCCGAGTAAAGTTACTTAAAGAAACAAAATTATGCTAACACATTTTTACGGGAACCAATCCAAAACTAAATTTTAAAAAACTCCTTATCACTTGAACAAACATGCTCTGGACTCTGGAGTGTCATAAATCTCTAATAGCGATAATTTTATGGTATGCAATGAAACATATTGCATTACTTCTGGGCATGAAATATGGATTGATTAGAACTTATCCTGGTGAGAATGTTTTCTTGCCTAATTCGGCACTGGGTTTTCAAACATCAAAGAAAATACTAAAGCATTGCTGAAATGCATATGATAAATAGGTACAATCAATTTCAACCCCCCAATCTCTTCAAGCAACTTTGATGGAAAAGCTCAATTCGAGAAGGATAGTTTTTTAATGATCACTCCAATTTAAGTAATACATCTCCATAATAGGTATTGTTGTTTACTTAGCATAGTAATAATAAGTAATTGCTTCCAGTTTATTTCATGAATCATGAACTCTTTTTGAGGGTATCATCCGCTTCTGGGGAACAAAGGAACTTCAATTGATTGACAGCAATAAGGGATTCTATCACCGGATAAAAGATAATGACCGGAAAAAGTAATTAACAGATTATAGAAATGTAAATTTGAGATTACGGAAAACAACGAATGGTGGTTCATAGAATTTCAAAGATTCTATTGAACTTCAGTTTTGCAAAAGGTACTTGTCTATGGAGGAATGCATAATCACTGACGACAGACTTCAGGTAATTGCAAAATGAAAACTATCAACAAGCCATGTCATAGAATTCATACTAAATTCGCACTTCGATATAAAATTTTCATCCAGGACCACAAAGGTAACACAACGTTTCCCACATTCAAGCTACTTGACATGCTACATACATATAATTCAAGTACATGATTGCTCTGAATATGGCCAAACGTGGCTTGTTTGTGAGATTCCTCACTTGATCTACAGCTGATAGTAGAGAACAAATAGCTCCAGTCATTAGACTCCAACAGTGATAGCATTATGCTGACAAAACTGCAACAAATAAAAATAGAACAAAATGTTGATTAGTTAAATTCCTTGGATGCTTTGAATCAATGCAAATACTGTCCTCTTATTGAAGAAGTGTAGTATCTTATACTGTTAATGTAATATTCAATATACTAGTACTAATGTAAAATTCAACATAAGATACCATTTTGACCAGGTTGCTGATTGCCCTCAGGTGCTTGAGCATTGGCGTTGTAGTTACTACCATAACCTCCAGACGATGGTGCTGATGGATTGGTTTGATACATAGCTGATGGTGCCATAGAAGGAGCACCATTAGAAGCTGGTGTTGCAGTGCTTCCAGGAACTGCTGGTGGGGGAGCTAACGAAGGGGGCCTCGGTAAGGCATTCAGTTGACCCGGTACCTGAGGGGGACCGGGTGGAGGTACCATTTGTGCCATGTTAGGTGCAGAACCATATCCTGTAATCTCCAATTGAAAACCACTTACATTAAATATGCTAGAAATAAACTTAGCTACCCAGTTTTCCATAACTCTTACCAAAAGACAGAAGGTTACTGCTATTTAAACCAAAAATTCTAATCAAAGAAAATATGAAAACCAATGTAGCATCGACAATTTAGGTTGAAGACGTGTCTGTTGTAGGACACGTGTTGTGGTGGACACTGACACTTCAATTACTTCTATTTTTAAGATTAAAAAACTGGTGTCTACGTGTCCGTGTTAGTGTTGTGTCCAACGTATGTGCTGGTGCTTCATAGATAAAAACATACATGTCAATTACAATTTTCCTTTTATGCAACAGTTTCTATGATAGGGGAAAGCCAAAAGAAAATTCACCTGGTGTCCCAGGAAAGGGTCTAGGCAAGAGAGGTCTGAATCCCGGCATTAGTGGTTGACTTCCAGGAATAGGCAATCTAGGGGGTGGCAATACAGGAGGGAGATTTGGTCTCTGAACCATAAGATGATTAAAAGGCACACCAACTTGCTGAAATGCTGCAGCCTGCCCAAGATGTTCTTTGATCCTTTGATCAATTAAACTTTGGGTTTGTTGCTCTTCAAATTGCTGGTAGTAGGACCTCACATTTGCCTGAAGACATAAGCATATATCAAATGTCACAAATTTGGCTTAGATCACATCACAGATTCACAGTGCTATTAATTTTGAAAAATGAGAAAACTTAACAGCACCTTGTGTTTGTAACCTGAGTTATGCTGTTTTCTAACAGATGGCTGTAATATGACACAAACAAAGTTATCAACATGTAAATTAACATTATGCAAGTAAAGGGAGAAAAATAAGGTTCGAATATGGTAAATTAAAATCAAAGTGAAAGGGAACACAAGTGGCAATTGGTGAGGGAAAGAACTTACAGAATCGTGAGTCAAGTAGGTATCGCAGTAGTCACAGTAATACCTGCAATAAAAAAAGGAATTGAATGTGATCGATTCGATGAGAGAGCTAAATTAAAGATTTACGAGTTTTAATTTTCTTCAAGAACTCAGTTACAGTACCGAGGCATCGCTGCTTCAATGTCGATAGCTATCCCGAATAACCCTAGCAATGGAGCAAATTATCATAACTCGAGAGAAATAGAAAGTAATAAAAGCTAGAAGAGAGGAGAATGGTGATGGAAATACCTTCACTTCAGGTTGTCGTTGAGGAATGAAACGAAGGGCGACGGAGGAACGCTCTGTCCAAACTGCAGAACTTTCTGGGTATCGACATCGTTATTTTATTTGTATAAAACCCCAAATTTGCATTTTTCATTTCGCTAATTTGCAAATTGGTCCTTTCAATTATTACTTCCGTAAGTTTATTTTTTCTTTTTTTTAGGTTAACCGTTTTTTTTTCCATTATCTTTGTTTTAGGTTTTATTTTGGTCATTTATCTTTTTTTTTTTTTCTGTTTTGGCGCCTCAAGTTTAATTTAGGTTTCGTTTGATCCATGTTGTTAGTTTTTCTTAACGGACGCCACGCTGGCAGTTAACTGCTGTCGTGGCGTCTTCCGTGTCATTGTTGCTGACTTGGAATTTTTATATGATTTGGCATAGAAGAAACCAAAATGAAACTCAACTAAAACATGTGGGACCAATTGACAAAAACACACAAATATGAAAAATCACCCTCAATTTTCATCATCTTCTTCTCCGGCGAGCCACATGGTTTTCCATCAAAGTCGCATGACCAAACTTAGCAAAGACACTCCTTTACCGGCAGAGGCCGAAGCGTTCAATTTGTTACAGGGCTTGTATTGGCTTCGAGACGAAGGATACATCAACGTGGACATCAAAGTTGATTGCAAAATAGTGTAGATGCTCTCTCAAATGAGAGTATAAACAATTCAGATTTTGAGGGTATAGTAGAAAGATGCAAGACCTTATACTAGACACTGCAACAGACTTTAGGATAAGCTTAATTCGGCGACAAACCAATCAAGTAGCCCACTCTCTAGCTCGGGCTGCTAGATCTCATGCTAGCTCCATGATTTTTATTATGTTCCAAGTTGTACCATGACAAGTTATTTGAATGAAATGAATTGATTTGCTTTTGGTCGGGAAAAAAAGTTTTATCCTCTTTGTACGAGAAGGAAGTGTGGTAATCCACTTTATTTTTTTTTTTGAGAATGTAATCCACTTTATTTGCGAAGGTCAATCCATTAGCTTATAGCAAATAAACTCTTTGTAATTATTTGGTACAACTAGCTACTTCTAGTGTCTAACCGCTTCTTTTCATATAAATAAAATTGATCATTTGCCGTTCAAAAAAATAAGTGTTCCAAACTATTTCCCTAGAGTAGGATATAGCAAGAACACAGAATATAGTGAGTGAGAAGTAAAATGTTCATCCCCTTTCATTGGCCTCTTGGGCATATATTTATATTACAATACGTCATAAATGCTCATAATGGTACATGAATGCCCCGAGATCTTAGGCGAGATTCTCGGGCTTGCCTAATATATCTAGCGGGGCTTCCGCCGAGGCCGAGCCCTTCACGAGCGTCGCCCTCCGATTGGGAGGAGGTGGTAGGTGTGTCGCCTTGATGCGCGCTGCCGACGGAAGCTTCGGTGATGAGGACGCAGAGGACTTGGTCTTCGTCTTGAGCCCGGATGATCGGCCAGGAGGCGTGTCATATCCGAGCCTTCTGGGTGGTGGTGGTGGGAACACGATCCTCGAGCGGCGAGCACTTTTTGCGCGGCGTTCTAAGTATCCTTGATTTATCCTCGGTTCCGTAGTCCCTCATCCCGCGTTAAGGTGATTCGGCCTCATTTGCCTTTAGCGTCTTGGGTTCTCGGGTCTGTGTGGGTTTCAGGTTCTCCACTTCGACCCGGTCGGTTTTGACTCGCGTGGGTTTCTGCGCCGCCCATGAGTGCGTTTTCTTTGACTTGGTCGATTTTGACTCCCATGGGTTTTCGTTACGCCATAATCATAACTCCTAGGAGTTTTGCTCTTCCTTGTATAAATAGGGGTTTCTTGTTGCTTTGGCCGCCCACGGCTTGGTTGCACATGCTCTCCTATGGTGAGATTTTGTCCCCTCCTTTGAGTCTTTTGAACAACCCCATCTATCGCAGTGCGTGGGGTTGTCAAGAGGCTCAAAGCGGGTTATTGATCTCCGTGAACTCGCTCTTTTCTTTTGCAGGTGGCTTTACCTCACGAATCTTGGAGTTGTTCGAGAAGACTCAAAGAAGCGATCGCACGGAGCATTCCGCCGACCGTTCATGGAAGGTGACCCTCACTGGCTGGGTTCGAGTCTCGTCATAATTGGTGGCGATCCTCGAGTGGGCCTTGGTGTTGCCTTTGGTGCGAGAGGGGGTCGCCTCTGCTTTCGCTTCTGGCCGATTCGAACATTGGATGTAGCGAGCGGGCCGGGAAGCTCGTCAGAGATACTTGAGTTCGTGAGTTTGGTGGTACGCAAAAAAAGGGGTGTCGTCACCCGGTGTATATTAGTAGCTCATTCTCTTGTGATGATTTTGGATGTGTCTTTGTCATTGTAATGTAATGTAATGTTGCTTATCAAATGTAATGTAATTTTGCGTATCAAATGTAATGCAATGTTGTATTGAAAATAAACAGACTTAATTAGTATGCGAAACCTTCCCTTTTATTGTTGTTCTCCGGTTGTCCGCTCGGCCTCTTTTGTCTGCGACCGATCGCATCTTTCTCGTTTCTCCGAACTTATTCTTAGCCGATGGCATTGCGGCTCTTCCGCCTTCTCTTTGGCCGACGACCCCGTGGCCGATACCTATTGATTGACGCGATGTGACGTGGCACTTGATTGATTTGATTTTTGGCGGGAGGTGTTATCATGACGTTTCGGGAACTATCGCGTCTTCTAAGTGCTCCATTGGGGCGGGACACGTGTCGCTGGGATTTGAACCGCTTTGAATCTCCACCGTTGATTTTATTGGTGGGTTTTTAGCCGTTGGATCGTCTCGCTCCGAAAGCGGTCTTACACTTCGTGTCTCCTCGCCTAATTTCCTTTCTGTTTCATTTCCTCTTCATTTCTGCTATTGTCTTTGTGTTTCTCCTCTCCAGTGCTCCTCTCGTGCCTTTCTCTCCCTTTGGTGGTGTTTGTGGCTACTCCAATTTCCTTCTTTAAGGTACGTGGTTCCTCGCATTATCCTCTTGCTTTGTGGCTTTTCTTATTTTTTTTCGCTCGCTCTCTGGGTTTGTATTGCTGCTGCGTTTGTTTCTCGCAAAATAGAGATGGTCTCGATAGTTGAAATAAGTAGTGATAGTGAGAGTGAGGTGACCTCTCGAGTATAGTGTGTCTTAATCCCAACTGTCAGGCCGCTTCCCTCAAATGTGGGTATTGTTCATTCGCTTGTGTTGTTCGCCGAGTGGTAAGGAAATAAAGCGACCTTTATAATGATGGTTTCCTTCCGATTCGCGCAGACCAGGTGATTTATCCGTCATGGCCGAAGATGAGAGTCCTAGCGCGAACGATCCGGGAGTGAGGGATTTCTTGGGTAGATCAAGAGGTGCTCGACTCGCACTCGTGAGCTCGCACCGAGGCCTCCCTTGTTGGCGTTCGGCAGATGCTATGTCACCCCGTGGATGAGGAGCGGCCACGGCTAGTCCTGCTCTCCTTGGAGGAAGTCGTTTCGGATGAATGTGTTTAGGGAATGATGTGTATACTTACGCTTACGGACTGGTTTGAGCACTTGGGGTTCGGTTGCCTTTCTCCCCTTTTTCGCAGTGTTTGAAGATGCTCCATGTGGCTCGACCTTGTTGCATCCCAACAGGTGGCCCATATGAGGGCCTTCGAGATCCTTTGTGAGTGCCTTCGGGAGGAGGTCTCGGGGCCGCAAGTTTTGTACTTCTTCCGCTCATCGGTGAAGGACCCAGTAAGGTGGGTGTCTTTATGCAATCATCGCGAATCCTCTTATGGCTTTGTACAAAAGTAGTTACAAGCATTTTAAGCATTCACTGGTTCCGTTTGTCTCTCGGGGTAGAAGTGTCCCTTATTCTTTGGTTGACGAGGTTGGTGATGAAAGCGGTTTCCTCCGAGTTGGACGAGGCACCCCAAGGATAAGTTTTCTGTTGAGAGAAGCGGTCTTTGAGTTCGGTTGAAAAAAGCGCAGGTGAATCGGCTAGATGGTCAAGGTTAAGTCCTCGGGTATCTTTGAAATCTTCCCCGTTGTTGGGCTTAGTGGATGACGCCGAATCGTTGATTGACTATTTAAGTAATTCTCTCGGGCATACTTCCCCCGTTTTTTTTTTTTTTTTTTTTGACAATTGCTTCTCCTTTCGGTGGTTTTGGGATGTCTACCCTTAGCGTTCTTTGAGCGAACGCAAGAAGTATCGGGAGAGAGGAGAAGAAGAAGCAAAGGCGGCTCCCGAGCCTTCTCCTCACCGAAGTTTGGAGCCGAGTCCTCTTCCAGTCGAGGATCTCCTGTTACTAAGAGTCCGTGAAGGTTTTGCAATCGCTCTGCGGTGTCGGAAGGTGCAACGAATGCTCGAGTACAAGTAGTCCTCGTCCTCCTCCTTCTTCTGGAGAATCCCGCTGCGAAGAGGCGGCCGGGTTAGTCTTCTTTGTTGAGATCGGTTTGCCGCAGCGCGTGGGGAGGGGTTATTGATACTTCTTGGAAGGCGTCTTTGAAGTCTTGGGAAGAGGCCGACGGGCCCGCCGACGAGCCTATTCTTGGTCAACTTTGATTCGTGTATCCTTTGAATTCTGTTCTCAATCTGCTGCTTGCAGTGCAGCGATGTGGAGAAGGTGGCCACTCGGGGATTCGACAAACGTTGGTGGCGGTGAAGACGTATGGCCATTATGCCTCGCTTGCTTGCTCACCTTGGCCGAGGATGCTTTTAACAAAGCTGCTGCCGACGGCGTTGGTCGAAAAGAGGCGGCTTGGAAGAAAGCAGGGGAGTTGGAGGTCCGCAAGGCCGAAAAGAGCCGTCTGGAACAAGAGTTGGTTAAGTGGGACACGAGAAGCGTCGGTTTGAGGAGAAGGTGTCCGAGTTGGCTGTGCAGAAAGGAAGAAGTTGGGAGTCCTTGGAGAAAGCGGGCAAAGAGTTGGAGCGGCGCATCTTTGAAATCGCTAACAAAGAACGGGGTGCTCAAAGGAATTTGGGATTTGTTTCCCAACTTGCTGTGGGTGGGGACTTGGTTGCGACCATTGACGAGGTGAAGGCATCGGTTCTTTGAAAGTTTTGATAGCCGGTTTTAGCGGTATTTGGATCGATTGAGGCCATTTTTCCCGAAGTTGATGTCGGGCGCTTGACCACGATAAAATTGTGGTGAATGGCGAGCTTGTTGACGAAGAAGTTGCTGAAGGAGTTGTTGGCGGCGTGGTGATGGTGCCTTGCTGATTTTGGCAAAGTTGATGCAAAGTCTTTGCACGATGCCGAAGTGGGCGGGTTTTGGGGTTTTGGCGACGGCGAGGTCTATGGCGAAGATCCTCCCCCCGCTCCCTAGTTTCTCCTGCCAGACAAAGACAAAGTCTTGTAACAACATTTTGTAATGGATTGATTACCTTTGTTTTTATTATGGCTTTTTTGGACGGATCGCCCGTTGGGCGTTGTATAATTTCTTTCTGCTTTCCTTTGATTGCGTTGTTTTGCTTACTTTGCCTAACTGTTTTTGCGCTTCTTTGATTGCAACTGCTCACTGATTGTTTCACATTACCTCGGTTTATTTTACCGGTTGGTGCGCTGTTTGGTTATAGCGTCTTGTATTACTTCGGTTTTAGTTTACCGGTTGGTGCGCTTTTTAATTAGAGCGTCTTGTTTTACTTCGGTGTTAATTTACCGGTTGGTGCGCTTTTTAATTAGAGCGTCTTGTTTTACTTCGGTGTTAATTTACCGGTTTTGTTTGCGGCCTTGTTGGTGCCCAAGGGCTGTATGTCGGCTCTAAGGCCAGTCTACACCTGTCGGGTCTTTGGTTTAATGGGCTCTTCTCGATGCTTAGGACACGTTGGTCTGTCGGCGGCGAGCGCTAGCATCGCCTGCATCTTTGAAGAACTCTCACATCGCACCGAAGCGTGTTAGCGTCGTCGGCGGTTACTTTAGCCTATGCGATGTAAGCTCCATTTCGGTTTCGGTGAGGCGAAGGCCCACGCCGAACCGAATCGGGTGTGCCAGGTGGGGCGTGGCTCGTCCACCGCCTCACTGTCGAGACTTTAGTCTTCATCGCCTGAGGCAACATCGAGGCGTTGCTTCGGTCCTTGCCTATCGGGACTTTGTTATTGTGGGCGCATTATTGTTTTGACCTTTGAATTAGATTTGTTGTGTTGCTTTGCTTGGAGAAAATAATTGTTGCTTTGAAAATGCTTTGAAAATCGGTTCTCTTTATTCATAATGAAGATGAAGTACATTTGGGAATTTTATAGTGCCACATACAAATGTTACATGAAGTGAGTGATGGGTGATGATGAGAACCGATGATTAGTAGCTTGATTTCAACTGTAGTAAAACCGGAGGTTGGGCTGCGTTCCAGACCTCGGGATCTTGCCTCCATCTAACTTTTCCAACTTGAAGGCTCCTTGACCGATGACTTCTTTTACTCGAACGGACCTTCCCGGTTCACGACAATTTGCTCGTGGTGGCGATACCACGGCTAGATCTTTCGAGTACTAGGTCGCTTTGCTCTCCGAAAGTCCTTGGCGATTTCGAGTTGTATTTCCTTCTTCGCTTTCATTGTTTTGCCGCTTGCTCCTTCACCTTTGCGCCTCCTTACTTCCTCTATCAAGTCTAAGTTTGCCCTGAGGGAGGCTTCATGGGGGACTGTTTCAGTGAAAGCTCGCCTTGGGCTAGGTTCCAGCACCTCTATGGGGATGAGGGCGTCGCTGCCGTATACCAACCGAAAGGGGCCTCCTGAGTGGAAGACTGCGGAGTGGTGTTGTACGACCATAGCACGAGTGGTAACTCCTCGGCCCGTCCTCCTTTGGATTCATCGAGTTTCTTTTTGAGTCATTCATTATGACTTTGTTTTGACCTCTCGGCCGCCCGTTAGTGCTGGGGTGCTCGGACCGAGGTGAAGGCTTGGTAGATGTTCCATTTCTGCGAGTTTCGCTCATCGAGTCCGAGGCGGGCCGAGTGCCATTATGCGTTACTATGGTATTTGGAATACCGAAGCGGCGGATGAGTCTTTGCCAAGAGAATTTCTTCACCTCTGCGCGCCGAGATGGTGGTTATGGGCTCGGCCTCTATCCATTTGGAGAAGTAGTCGATGGCCACGAGCAAGTATCGACCCGCCTGCCGATGGAGCGAATGGACCAAGGATATCAACTCCCATACGCAAAACGACCATGGGGGAGACTATAGCTGAAGGTTGGTTGGTGGAGCTCTTGGGATGGCGGCATGGCGGCCGGCACTTGTCACACTTTTTCACATATTCTATGGCGTCCCTTTTGAGGCTCGGCCAATAATAGCCGGCTCTGGGGTTTTTCTTTGCAAGGGCTTGTCCTCCTATGTGGTCTTGCACACTCCTTCGTGGATTTCTTTCAAGACTTTTTGAACTTTCTCACCACCCGGGCATTTGAGAGAGCGGCTGGAGAATCCCCTCTTGAATAGTTCGGCCTCAATGAGAATGTACTTAGCGGCCATCTTCTCTAATTTTTCACCTCCTTTTCTTGCAATCGCACTGCATTCTCCCCTGCAAATAAGCAATTATATTGGTCATCCCGACTCTCTGGTTCCTCCTCAATTGAGAGGACTGTGTTTTGACTAAATTTGGGTTCGGAGAGTGATTCCTGTATCACCGAGTGGTTGTTGCCAGGCTTTTTAGTATTGGCTAGTTTGGCCAAGATGTCGGCCCTTCCATTTTGTTCCCTGGGGACATGGGTTAGTTCAAAGGATGTAAATTTAGACTTAAGTTCTTGTACCTTGTTGCGATTTTCTTTGAGTAGTTCATCTTTGGCGCTGAAGGCGTTGGTAACTGTCCAGGTTACTAGGAGGAGTCGCTCCGCACCTTTGGTGTTTGGACGCCGAGGTCATTGCAGCGGTCATACCGACGATTAGTGCTTCGTACTCACTTTGGTTGTTTGTAGCTTTGAAGTTGAAACACGAGATTGCTCGATGAGGATGCCATCCGGTCCTTCTAAAGTTATCCCCGCACCACTTCCCCTTGTGTTAGAGGATCCATCTACGCAAAGTGTCCAAAAGGGTCGCCATCGGGCGACCTCGTGCTCGCTTCCACCAACTCGCCACAAAATGCCGGGCTGTGCTTTGATGGGGCCCCCAGGTACATACTTTATGTCGAACTCGATAATTCTATAGACCATGCTACCATTCTCCGCTAAATCTGGCTTTGCTAAGACTTGGCGGATCGGCAAATCGATTTTTCACTACCACCGAGTAGCTTTGGAAGTCTTGCTGAGAAGTTTTCTTGCGAGGACGCATCGCGAAGCGGCCTTCTCTATTTTACGGTATCTCACTCTGCTCCCCCTCCACATTCTGGCGGCGTAGTATATTGGCAACCAGGATCCGTCTTGTTCTGTACTAGAAGCGCACCGCAAGCGTCTTTGGAAACAATTAAATATAGTAGTAGGGTATACCTTGCTTGATCTTTGTGAGAATTGGGGGTGATGCAGCAGTCTTGCTCAATTTCTTTGGAGTGCATGCTCACATTCTTCCGACCAGTTGAAGCTAGCATTTTTCTGAGGTGAAAAAATGGCTACTCTGTCTGTCACGACCCTTGAGGAATCGGGAAAGCGCCCTATTTGGCTGCTAGGACACGCACCTCCTTAGTTGTGGATGGGCTTACGGCGTTGATGATTGCTCGGCATTGGGAGGGTTGGCCTCAATACCCGATGAGAGAGGATGTATCCCAGAACTCTCCCGCTTGGACACCGAACGAGCACTTTTTCTCGGGTTGAGTCGAAGATCGTATTTTTCTAGTAGCTTGAATATCTTCGCGGATTGGTCACATGATCGGGATCTACATTGCGCACTTCACCACCATATCATCGACGTGACTTCAATGGTCTTGCCGATCTCCTCTTGAAAATCCCGTCCATCGATCGGCATTTGGTAAGTTCTTGTTGGCGTTCTTCAAGCCGAGCGGAATTACTTAATGTAATGATGGTTGGAGCGCCGGTCATGAAGGCGATCTTTTCTTCATCGGTGTGGCTCATCCCGATCCGGTTATAACGCAGTATCGTCCATGAAGCCGAGAAGTTTGAAGCGGATGCTCGTCGACAAGGCCGTCAATGCTCGGCAGGATACGCGTCCTTTGGGCGAGGCCTTGTTGAGGTCAGTATAGTCGATGCACATCCTCCACTTGCCGTTGGACTTCTCGACAAGTGCTGAGGTTTGCGACCATGTTGGATACTTCACTTCCCGGATGAACTCTGCGAGAGTAGCTTTTACCATACGCTTTTATGGCCTCTGCTTTTTCTTGCCCCTGTTTTCTTTTCTTTGGGACCGGAGTTGAGCGAGACAGGTTTAGTGATAATCTATGATGAGATAAAATTTGGGTCGATACGGCATGTCTTGGGAGACCATGCGAATATGTGGGCGTTGTCCGCGAGGAGCTTTAGGAGCCGGTCTTCAACCTCCGCCGAGAGTCTCGTCCCTATCTTTGTCTCTCGATGTTGCATTGGGCCTATCGAACTTCTTTTAGATCACCTGTTGGACGTGGCCTCTTTCCTTCTTTCATTTGGGTCGTACATTACGGGGTCCAGTCAAGAAAGCCGCGATGGTTGCTTTTACGCTCTCGGTCCTTCCGAAATTTGTCTTGATGCCGGCACTTCTGCGTAACACTTGCGAGCCATTGCACGATCGCCCTTCATCGTCCGACTTTCCGTTGGGCGGGGGTTTTTGAGCGGTGAGGGTAAGAGATAGCGGCCATTAGAGCGTTTAGAGTGGGCACGCCACAATTATGTTGTAAGAAGACTTTGCGTTCACCACCATGTACCTCAAGACCACTGTTTTAAGCGGTTCGCTTTCGCAGAAGGTCGTTCTCAGATCCGGGTAGCCTCGGACCTCCACCTGCTCGCCGCAAAACCGGCTAAGTGTACTGGTAACTCTTGGCAGCTCTCCTGCGCGGCTTGAGCTCTTTGAAGCACTTCCAATACATCACGTTGCGGAGCTTCCCCATCTACAAGTACTCGGGCCACTTTGTATCCGCATTGGTGGTAACGCATATCACGATTGGGTCATCGAAATGGGTGGACTCCATTGAAATCTGTGATGTCAAAAGATCGGCGGGTAGGCCGGATCTGGATCTTGGCGGTGCTTGCGGAGACCGAGCATGATGGATCGGGCGCATTTCTTCTGCGGTCGAGGATGAGGGCCTCCACCAGAGAATCGCCGAGATAGTGTTTGACTACTCCCGGTCGGCCTACTTCATGGCCGTCTTTTCATTGCGACTCCTTCCTTGGTCCTCCCCTCGGGGGTTGTCTTCTCTGTGGGCTTTCGCGCCTCTTCTTTTGTTCATCCGAAGTACGAACTTCTTCGAAATCCTCATTTGGATGAGCTGCTCGACCGGCCGCTTCAAAGTCCCAAAGAATCGTCGGTGGTGTGACCTCCGTCTGTGGAACTGCAATAAGCTTCGGGATACTTACCCATGGTGCCGACGAATGGAGCTGCACGGTGATGGTTCCGTCGGCGAGACCGTGCGTCGAGAATGGCGGATGGTCGGACCACGAGCGAGTGTAAGTGCTTTCGGATTAGGCGGGACTTTCTGTTGCGAGCTCTTCCTCCCGGTCTCGGCGGGCGGCCGAGGAAGGAAGCGGTTCGCCGGCTTCCTCGTTCGGCGCGCGATCGTGGCCTTCGGATCCTCTAGCATCTCTGGCGTCCTGGAAGCGGCGGTGTCCTCGGCCGATGTGCTTATGCGCTCTCGCTCGACCTCGTCCATGTTCACGGGAGTGGTGATAGGCGATTGCTTCACTAAAGGTCCCGTTGGAGGCCCTTCATGAAAGCCATCACGAAAAACTTCTCGTTCGGGTCTTCAACTGCATCGTGATTTTGTTGAAACGCTCCAAGTACTTCTTCGCGGCGCTCTGTCGGTCCTCGCACGAGATCGAACAAATCTCCGGGTGGATGAGCTTCTTCTTATTGGCGGAGAATTGTTGGAATGAAGGCGTGTGGCGAGGTCCTCGAAGCCATTGATGGATCGCGCGCTAACCCTCGAACCACTTCGAGAGGCGACATCGGTCGGCGTACTGCGAACATCTTGCAGCAGATGGCGTCATTACCCCCACTGATCATCATCTGGGTCTGAAAGGCGTCAACGTGACTCTGGGGATCTCCCAGTCCCATCGTAAGTTCCAATGGCAGCTCAAACCGGGGAATGGGCACGCCTCGTCTCTCTCGTAAATGGTGAAACGCCCTCGGGGCGATCGGACGACTCTCGATTCGTTGTTGCGAGAGGCGACCGGTATTCGTGGAGCCGAGCCTCCACGGCTTCCAGCGCTGGCGCGAAGAGTCCGCTCTTCGTTCCTCCGTGCTTGTTACGCATTCTCGCTCCCGAAGTGTTCTCACCGCTTCCATCAACTCGAGAATCTCGGGATCCGTGGTGCTTGTGGAAGCACCACCGTTAGCCCTGGTTCCTACCATGGTGAAGTAGGGCTTCTTTGTTCGACGTGGGTGGGGAAGTTCTCACAGGGCCCCACGGTGGCGTCAATGTTCCTAACTATTTCCTAAAGTAGGATATAGCAAGAACACAGAATATAGTGAGTGAGAAGTAAAATGTTCATCCCCTTTCATTGGCCTCTTGGGCATATATTTATATTACAATACGTCATAAATGCTCATAATGGTACATGAATGCCCCGAGATCTTAGGCGAGATTCTCGGGCTTGCACTAATATATCTAGCAGGCTTCCGCTTTGGCCGAGCCCCCCAGAGGCGTCGGCCCTACGATTGGGAGGTGGTCCGTGTGTCGGCCTTGATGCGTTGCGACTTTAGGCTTCGGTGATGAGGACGCAGGACTTGGTCTTCGTCTTGGAGCCCGATGATGATCGGTAGGAGGCGTGTCATATCCGGAGCCTTCGGGTGGTGGTATTTGGGAACAATAAGCTAATAACCTTTTATCAGTAGCTTACAATGTTTTTTGAAACACTCTTCAAAATAGCGCTAATATTTATAATGTTTCAATTTTGCTTCTCATATTTACCGTTAAGATTTTAAATCAAATTCCTCATTATGATTCGATAAATAAATATTCTCTCAAATTTTTAAGCGTTAATTATAAATGTGCATTTATGGAATTTTATATTTGTACCCTCTTCTTTGGTCCTTAAAGTTTTTAAAAATAATAAATAGTTCATAAAAATTATGAAATCTATCTAATTAATCCTAATTTTACATGTCATTCTTTATTGAATTAATGAGTTAGATTTCACAATACAATTTTCTCCTTAATTAATGAATTTTAAATATTTTTATTTTTATACAATTTACTGATTAAGGATTTATTCAAAATAATTTGAGGGTTTATTTGTTCTTTAATTTGTCTTCCACTAGTCTTTAAAAATTCATTAGCATCGAATTTTCTCCTTAATTAAAACTTAGTTAATTATTATTCTTTACCCCGAACCCGAAGGTGCAGGTGTTTTTCTTCACCTCAATTTTGTTTCCCATATTTTTAAAGAGAGCAGAGATCCGCTGACTTTTTTTCTCCCAAAGGAGAAAGCTACAATGGCTGGGAATTCTACTCCCGAAAATCCATCACTTTCAGGTTATATTTTCTTCACTTCCTTTGACCCATATTAATGGAACACAATTCCCCCGTGATTTCTTCTGCATTTATCACGTTATAATTTTGAATGTTAAGATTTGAAAATAAAATGTTTCAGGACCCGCGAAAAATGAGAAGCAAAACTGGGCTGCGTCTCCGTCCACTGTTTTCAATCACTTTGCTACCAGTGGATTTTCCGTCGCTGTTGCAACATCAATTACTCACCCTCTAGGTATCCGCTACTCCCATGTTTTTCTGTTTATCATTTATATTATATTAAACGCGTTTTAGGGTGTTAATTTTGGTTTCCTTTTTCCCTTTAAAAACATTCTAGGTCTGTTTCCTTGCATCATACAGTGCTGTATATATTAGGGAATGTGGTTTTGTATCATTGTTTGATTGCAACTGTGGGAGATACATTGATGTATATAGATGATTCTGTTCTTAGTGTATAACTGTAAGATTACTGAACATGTAATGTACAATAAGAGGCTGACTTGGTCTTAGCTTCGACAGTTCTTAGTGTATAACTGTAAATTAATGCAGAATAATCTTTTTCTCTTTATAGCCATAATACACAAGACATACATGATATTGGATTGGTCTTTCATTTAAGGACTGAATAGATGGAAAAAATGGGACACTAAAGGTCCAATTTGATGTCTTGTAAATCCTACAGAGATAGATTTTGAGAGTGAGGTGTGTAATCAATAAAGGATCTTAGAGGGAAAAGTGAAGGATCTGAGCCACTGACAAGAGAATCAGTATTTGTGATATTATGATAAAATTAACGTATGAGACATTTTTAGGAGCAGAGGATAGGGGAGGGAAGGAAAATTCCTAGATATTCTACGTGGTTAAAGAGAAAGGGAGGGGAATAACCCTATCCTTATTTGGTTTCAAGGAGAAGGGAGAGAGACCTTTGTATTTGGGTTTTGGAAATACCAAAAACAAATCTATAAAAGTATCGATATAACTTGTTTCTACATGCCTTGCAGATGTATTGAAAGTGAGGCTACAAATGCAACTTGTTGGCCAGAAAGGTCCTTTGAGTGGAATGGTAGTTTTCTATGTTCAACCTTCTCTCTTCAGACCTTAGTTATCACGTTATTACAGTACAAAACTTATGTCAATTAAGCATTTTGTTTTAGGGGCAATTACTTTTAAATGTCGTGAAAAAAGAAGGACCAAAGTCTTTGTACCTGGGTTTGACACCTGCTTTGACAAGGTCAGTAGTTTATGGAGGACTACGCTTGGGCTTGTATGAACCCTCTAAGTGTGCATGTGATCTTGCTTTTGGTTCCTCCAATGTTTTAGTTAAAATAGCTTCTGGAATGTTTGCTGGTGCTGTTTCAACTGCACTTACCAATCCAATGGAAGTTCTCAAGGTGAGCTATCATATCTTTTTCTCATACTTTAAGTATTTGTTATTGTTTTTTTTTCCTTCAAAATCATATTCCCACAATCAGGTGCGTTTGCAAATGAATGCAGGCATGAAAAACAGTGGACCAATTTTAGAGTTTCGGAGGACTGTATCTGAAGAGGGAATTAAAGCTCTGTGGAAGGGGGTGGGCCCTGCCATGGCCAGAGCAGCTGCCTTGACTGCATCCCAGTTGGCTAGTTACGATGAAACCAAGCAGGTCAACTTTTAAAATGTATTTAGTTCATCTGTTCTTCTTCCCCCTATTTTTTCGCTTTACCGTCGGTTCTATAATTGCTATTCTTATCATTTGTTTTGCTTTCTCATTATGCAGATTCTAGTCAAGTGGACATCTCTTAGAGAAGGATTTCATCTACACCTGATGTATGGCTCTCCTGACAATTTTATTTCTTCACATTTTTCTCAATGCAATCCGAATCAAAGTAAATCCAGTATGATTAAAGCCTGAAGATTGACCAAAATCACAGGCAACAGGTTTAGATAGAATAGCGAAGATTGAAGAAGCTTGAAAAAAGCAATTTCCATTGTTAATCTAAACAAGTTATTTTGTTTTATAATTTATTCTATTGCATTAAAAATATTGAAACTGGAGTACATATCTACTTATGAATGTTTTTAACTAGTTTTGTTCATCTGATGAACTGAAACAGTGCTTTTTTCTAGATTTGCACATGTTAATTAGGTCTGTAAGTTGAGGGAGATAGAGGTAATCAGGAGTTAGGATAGTAGGAACTCAAATGGTTAAAGAAGTAGGTGATGATGAAAATTGGAAAGGATTAGATGGAGCCTGTCGAGGCATTTGGGAGGAAACTGGGGCCCTAAGACTTGGGTTGTTTGCCATCTCCTTAAAATAAGAACAGAAGTCTGAGGCCCAGAAGCCAGTGGAGGGCTTGGGATCGATGTTGTTTTGGGGACTGTGAATGGCTGCCAAGAGGTGAAAATGGGTGGAGGGGGTAACTCGGCCACAGTCTATAGTGGGTTTCACGATGAGGACAAACAACGTCGGCTATAGTGGTTATCCTGTTAGGGTGGCGGATCTTGGTCGTGTCAACATGGAGTTGGTGATGTTGTAGCATGTGGAGTAGAGAGAAGATGCTGCCATGCCATCATGTTCCATGACTATTCGTAGAAGGAGTAGGTGTTTTTTAGTATTTAATGGAGCAGGTGTTTTGAATAATAAAAATGGAGTAGTTGATATTAATTATTATTTCAAGTTGTTTTGAAAGTGTAGTATATATTTACAAGGCGGTCTGAGTGTTTTTGTGGGTCTAACAATTCGCTAGAGTTCACCCTGGGTAGCTAGGGCTTTTCATGTTTTTTGGTTGGGGGCGGGTACCAATGGATCAAATTCTGCCCATCCGGTTCCATCCTAAGACTGAAACAGTTGCTCGTGGACCTGTCATGTCATGACCCACCTGCAACCTTGTTTATGTTGTCAGTTGGGCCGGTTGCAGCTTGTTCTCGGATCCCTACCCTCTCCTAACGGTTGGAGTTGTTGCCACATGACTACTGACTAGAAGGTCACGGGCTGAATTGTGGAATCAGCCTGCTGCAAGGGCAAGATATGGCTGCCTAAATATATCCAGAATGGATAGTAACCTACTAACCTTCCCTAGACCTTGCATGGTGCGAGTTTTGTATCATCGCAGGCTACAACTCTGGTCTAATTATTTTACTAATAAATACTAGGTTTATATCATCGCAGGCTACAACTCTGGTCTAATTACAATTTTTCCCTCAAAAACTTATCGTTATCTTGAAATCAAAATCATTTTTCATTGTCTGATGTAAGTTGTAACTGAAATAATTGTAGTTTATATCTTATACAGCTCAAGCACAGTTGCAGGCATACTGAGCACCCTCATAACTGCACCTATGGATATGGTTAAAACACGTCTCATGTTACAACGAGAATCCAAGGGTACTAGAATCTATAAAAATGGATTTCATTGTGCATACCAGGTATTAACATTGTTTTCTCATCTCCCAAACCTGCGGTACTTTGTTTCTTCTATACCAGTCTTCTGCCTCTCTACCTACTTAGGCATGATTCTATTTTGGCCCAGTAGAGATTTATTTGTTGTCATTGGCCGTGCTTCCGGATAAACTTTTGGCTGAATTCTGAAACAATCTCAAGGAGAGCAACTTGAAATGCGATGATGAATTGTTGATAACTACTTGTGTTTATGAGGGTTTAAATTTTAAAAGAAGATGCTCAATTTTGGCCTAATACAGTACATAGCTCATTGAACCGGTGTTCTATGAAGCAACTTCCTGACTTTTAAATGCCAGGTTTAATTGACTAATGTGAATTCGGAAGATTTTCTGACTTTTTGTTTAGTGGAGGCCATACTTGCACATCTAAAAGAATTGGAGTTTGGAAATATCGAAAGTACTTGACCTTTAAATCAACTTGTTCATATGGCTGAGTGTATTTAATCGGCTATTGATTTCATTCCCGTGAGATATACTTTAATTGTTATATGATCACGCGGCTTTCATTAGCTCCTGCTAACAAGGATTTTTAAGCCAGCATATTGGAATCCTGGAAAGTCTTAGTTTGATTGAAGTTATCTTACTTTAAAAGATTGACTTTAGTTGATTACTCGGTACTGTGCCTTACAAGTTCTATGTTCCTTTTGGTTTTCCCAACTCTTGATTTTTGAGAATCAATGTGTGCAGGCATTTTATGTAATAATACCCGAAGGGTCAAAGATGAATGATTGCATTGTATTCTGTCTAAGAAAATTCTTAGCGACTAGTTTGCTACTATCAGCCTCCTTCTGTGTTTACTGTATATAATAAAGAATATTATTCAGAAAAGACAGTGTCATAGAGTTATTTACCTACAAAAATAAGAATAAGAAGACCTAAATAGTTTTTCTCTTTCCCCTTTCTCTGAAGGTGAAATTATTCAGTTTATTAGCAAATAATAATAATGAAACGACTTTCATATACACCAATCATGAAAAAGTACTATATTTTCATGATTGAGTGAAACGGACATTGTTGGTGGAAATGTAGGTGTACGGGGTTCGAACCCTGCGCCCCCTCCCCTCTAACAACTAACACACTAACTTCTAACCACTTTGCTTATAAAAAAAATCATGAAAAAGTGCTATGTTTTCATTTCTGGCATTCACTATAAATTCCTTTTGTCATGAAGTTACTTACTGGCTTACTGCATCTTCCATGTGTGGTTTCAGGTCCTTCTTACAGAGGGTCCAAGGGCACTTTACAAGGGGTGAGTTTATGTTTAGTTTGCATTTTCGCGTGGAACTTGTTTGTTTTACTTCATCTTAAAACTTTTATAATTAATCACTGAGATTTTGGTAAGACTTCTCTATAATTATCAGATATCACATATGAGTATGACAGTCATTGTCTTTATGACTCCTTAAGAGTCTGTTTGGTATGCATGACATGATGAGACTTGAGATGGTGTAAATACTGAATAGTGTATGGTTTAATTGTATAAGAACTGATAAAATTTTAATGCCGTGTCATGTTTGATATAATGTCATATAGGATACTTTATTGCATAAGATAATGTTATCATTTATTTGGCAATAACCTGTATAACTCGGAATAGGTTAAAATTAACATTTTCACAGAAACACCTTTTACTTAAATATATACTGTGCTTATGTTTATTAAAATTTGATATGTGATACGATGATTCAGAAAGTGCCCCAAGTGAGGTTCCTATTACCACCACTTAGGGATGTCAATTCAGAAGAGGCCAGCCCATTCAAGGTGGCTAGCTAGGGGCTGTGCCAAAGAGGGTACAATTTGGAGCTACAAACTGTCTCTGCCCAACCCTATGCAGTTATTTAGCCTAGTCCATTGGCCTACATATTCATGTAACTAGGGTCTAAAACTATCAAATGATTTTTTTTATTGTACTAAAAACTTAAGTTAATTATCATCAAACATAACCCCACCCCAAGGCCTGACCAAGTGCTCCATCATTTTGATGTATAAGATGGGTTTGATGATAAGCTTATGCTAGACACATTAAACAACAACAACAACAATTCAAAATGTAATTTATTAGCCTATCATTTCATGTATAATAGGTTTAGCTAAACAATCCCTAAAATTACTTTTTCTGTTGCTGCTACTGCTTGCAGATGAGATACCATGAATAACTTTGTTTGCAAATTAGTTTGTTTATGTCGTACCTTTTGTCAGGGGCTTCGCAATATTTGCAAGATTAGGTCCACAAACCACAATTACATTTATATTATGTGAGGAGCTAAGGAAACATGCTGGGTTGAAGGCATTGTAGTCACAGGAGTCTCTACTCTACTGCCCTAGTTCACCAACTAGTCTTTAATGATTCATGAAGTGCTGAAGAACTGCTCTTTTAGCAAGCAATCCCCTTTTCGGGAATTCAATCAAAATGGTTATCTACAGTGGTGATTTGAGGTGCATTCCCCAGAGAATCAAATCACAATTTTTGACCAACATTTATGCAAAAGCTATTATGAGATTCATTGACTCGAGCTCGTGGTTATCGTATTATTTCATCTCCTTGTTTCCCATTTATTGGAGTGTGCTCCAGACCAACTAACCCTTGTATTACCACCACCATTGTATTATTTTAACAAAAGGATATTCATTGTCTTTGTGTTATTGTTTTTATATTGTATTGAACAGAAAAATATATTTGTCAGCCCCCCAGAATAAGATGGGACTGAGTGATTTTGATGTGAAGATTTTTTATCTCTCACAAGACTCGAATAATGTTTTCTTATATTTCTTTTGTTCTTGTTTTATACTCAAGGTTGATGAGTTATTTAAGTTGCCAGGTTTTTTAACCAGATATGTACATTTTTTTTGGAGAAATTATGTTAAGACACGTACTCATGTATAATTTGACTGAAATTCTTGATTGGAATTTTGGATGAAACTACTTTGGTTTTGCGGAAGTTTCATTAGTCTGGTATCCGCAATAATGAATAATGATATAGAGTGGTCTAACTTCCTCTTAATTAGCAGTGCATGGCAAAATAATGTGTCATAAATTATGCTTAGTACTGTCAGGATTCTTCAGCACATACATCTTGAATAATGATAATTTGGTGTTGCATTGCGTCTATTACAATATGAACATTGCATCTACAAAATAGTGTGTCATAAATTATGTTTTGGTAAAATAAGCAGATAGTTACACTTACTATTTGTTAATGGCGTGGGACAAATAGAGTATCTGCTAAAATTCAGTATTTTGGGAAGGGAGAGGATCCTCTAACTTCCACTTCTTTAACTTTGATGTTTTTGTGTCTATCTATCTTCAAAGTAGGACAGAGAATATATACTCCCTTCCTTCCATATTACATGTCATTTAAGGTTGTGACCCGTGAATTAACAAAAGTAGTTAATTTTGTATGGAAAAGAGTGATTGTGAGTTAGTTTACCAAATTGTCTTTCATTAATGACATTGAAAACATAAAAAATAGAATTGTACTCCCTCCGTTCCTAAACTTTGATCCTTTTGGCCTCTTTTTTTTGTTCCAAAACTTTGGTCCTTTTGAGATACCAATGTACAATTTGCCTAATTTTTCCAAGTTTACCCTTTTATCAATTAATTGTCACTATTCACAATATGAACTCCTTTGGATTCCCAAGTTAGTGTGTATTAATGTTACAAATTGGTACTTTGGTCTTTAGGTATTACAAATTTATGATTTCTTAATTTGTCGAAACACTCTAAAAGGACCAAAGTTTAGGAACGAAGGGAGTAAGAATAGATATATTAAATAATGAAGGGTATGACTGGAAAAGAAAATTGATGTTGCATTGGTATTCTAAAAAGCCATTATTATGGGACAAATTTTTTTACCTAAAAAGTCATATAATATGAGACGGAGGGAGTATTCATTAAAATGATATTATCAAGGTGAGAGAGAAAAGTTAGTTGGAAATAGATAGATACAAAGTCACCAAAGTTAGAGAAGTGAAAGTTAGAGTATCGTTCAACTATTTGAAATTGGATCCTCTAACTTAACTTTCTCTACATTTTCCTAACTTTAGTGTTTTTTGATGAGAGAGAAAAATAAAAATGGAAAGAAATAGATAGAAATAAGATGAGAGAGAATGTATTGAAGGAGAGAGATAGACACAAAGTTAGAGGGAAGTTCCCTCCAAAAAATTAGAGGATCCTTACCCCCTATATATGATCTTAGTTAAAGTATACTATATTCAAAAAAATTTAGGGTTTTGATCTTGGTACCCCCCTCCTTAAACCCTATACCCCCCTTTTGTACAAAACTTCCAAAATTACCCCTAACTAAAAAACAAAAATCAGAAAATCATCTCATAATTCATAATTCCGTAGTTGAAGAGTAAGATTCTCTCCTAAATTTTACGGAAACATCACACAAAGGATAAATCCGTAGTTGAATTCCTACGGAAACATCATACGTAGATGAATCCGTAGTTGCTGCTGGTGCAACTTAGAAGGATTTCTGGGAAAATTTACGAAATCATCTTCTTACGATGAATCCAGTAGTTGATCTTTATTACGTATTTACGGAAATTTTTACGGATTCATCATGCGTTGATGTTTCAGTAGTATAAATTTTGACTACGGAATGATCGTTGATGGATGTATCCGTAGTCGATCTTCACTTTCTCTGTTTCGGAGACTACGGATTTATCTAGGAGATAAATCCGTAGTATATTTTTATGTTGCTGATTTTTGTTTATTTTTTGCAGTGCCGCACAGCCGTTTAGGTGGGAAGATTCCTCCATGGTCCAGTGGTTTGATGCGTCGAGGGGAGGTACATTGGACAGGTAGAGGAGGTGCGAGTGATGAAGGTCCTTACGAGCCACCGAGTGAGCGGACACAAAGCAGGATAGCCGGACACGCTACGAGCGGCAGCAGAGACGTGTTCGTGGACGTCTTCCAGCTCCTCCAGGTGACGATGACAGGGGAGTGCCTGACATGCATCATACAGGTTATGTTAGAGATGTTTATGAGCCTCCTCCTCCTGCTTTTGATAGAGGTTATCATAGAGATGTTTACGACCATGCGCCTGCTAGAGGTGATTATGGAGATTACTATGAGGGTGGACAGGTGGGGAATGATGATATTCCTGAGGATGATCCCCATGTAGAGGCTGATGATAGTATGGAGGCGGAGTTTGAGTTAGGTGAGGCTAGTTCAGAGGTAGATTTAGATCAGCAGGTTGAGTCTGATTATGACTTTGATGATGATGAGGGTGAGGACCACTGTTCGACCTCGGTTGGCAGAGTTTGTGGAGCTAGACTTGGGTCCAGAGGATGGCTCTCTCTTTGCGTAAGAGTCATGAGCACGTGACATCTAAGCTGCGTATTGGAGTGGTACGTAATAGCTTATTTAATATGTCTTAAATGTTGTTATCTTTTATATGCATTTTTGTTAATATGTATTTATACATATATACAGGATCGCGGGAAGTTGAAGATTCCTGCGAATGGAGGATTCAGAGGTTTAGCTTTTAGCTTGAATGGACAATCACACTTCTTTGAAGATATCCTTCTACCTTTAGAGCAATCCACGTCTACTCCAGTGTGTTTCCCATGTTTCGCACAACCAAAAACAATCACATTTTTTCTCCCACTTTTGCCAATTGCTTTATCGGATCTGCGGATGATAACAACTATTCCGTTGGCTTTCCCCGTCTCTCTAGCCCAACGTATGAGATCATCACGGGTATGAAAAATCTACAAATAATTTACAATTATCGGATTAGACTAAATTCTAAGTACTATTTAAAATAATTAATGATAAATGCCCACCTCATTTGTTGTAAATGCATCCGATAGATCAATGCAATTGGGAAGCGTCCCATCCGACATAGCCATATCTGTATAATATTAACCATTGAAAACTTAATTAATTAACTAATTAAATAAATTTAAAAAAAAATAAAAAAACACTACGGATTTATCTTGGATAGATAAATCCGTGCACGCATAAAAAAACTTAACTCGAGTTTATGTTAACCATACATAAATCCAGTAAGTGTAAATTAACACTCGGATTTATGTAGTTAACATAAATCAGGAAACAATTTTAAAATTTCCTACTGATTCATCAACATTTGAACAATCCGGGAAAAATTAAAAAAAAATACACTACTGGATTTACCTTTTAGTGATGAATCAGGAAAAAAAGCGAAATTTTAGACTAGATCTGATTTTTTGTCAAAATAAGAGGGGTATTTTGGTATAAAAGTGTATTATGGGGGTATGGAGGCCAATGAGGGGGTTATGAAAATTAAAAGCCAAAAATTTATTCCAATAAGACTGCATGCTTAGTGAGACTTAGGCGATAGCCGTTAGATGGGACCGCGATACCTTTGACTTGACGCCACCAAGCAAAACAAAGTAACAACCCACAGTTTTTATTTTTGAAAAAAAAAAAAAGTAACACCCACAGGTATTTCAGAATAATTTATACTAGTATTTATTTACAGAATATATTTCACTTTCACCCCAGAAATAGATAAAGCTAAATCACGTTTTATACATTGATTTATTTATAGGATAAAGAATTAAAGATAAGTCTAGAGTAGTATATATCTTCTAGAAAAGCGCGAGGTGGCTGCTGCTGCTGTTTTGGGCATGCTGCTCCATGGATTACTTCTAGAAGACCGACCATAGAGACGCGTCCATCTCCACCTTTAATTAGTAACAATTAACAATGATAACGCACACGAGTCTTATTTGCATTTGGAGTGTGCAAAAGAAACAAACATTAGTCACCATAAAGTGTCAAATAAAGAGGCCACTTTTTCTTTTCTTTTCTTTTCTTTTTATGCTATATATCGTTTGAGTGCATGCATGTACATACAAGTGTTGTATTTGTAGTAGGATCCTCCTATCTAAGACATTAAAACATATTCATCATGGAGAGGAACTGGGAGAACAGTAGTACTCATCATCGGGATTTGTCATCTTACATTTGTTTCGAACAAACAGGAGATTCTGATGAGGCTGCAGATTCTGGTCACATCATAGCAACGGTAGATGATGATGATGACGATGCTCAATCTTGCAGCTACGATGAATCTGCAAGTACTTGTAATGCTGATGAATACGATGGATGTGATGAGAAGAAATTAGAGGATGATGATGAGAAGGATATTGTTATTTATGGAAGATCTTATTGTGAAGATGAAGATGAGAAATCAGTTGATTCGGGTCAGCTTGAGTCGTTGGATGAAATGGAAAAGAACAGGATGTTTTGGGAGGCTTGCTTGGCATCTTAATTCTATTCTATTTTAGTATGAATGCTAATAATTGATTCAATTCTCTAATTTTTTTTTCTCCTTTTAGATATATGTATATAAAATAATACTCGAATTTTACCATACCTTTTTTTTATACAATTGAAAAAAACTAGACTCATGAAGCATCAACTTGCAAGAGCAAATTCAAATCAGTAGGAAGAGAGTTCCAAAAGTTAATCCATTTTATTGTCTATATCTCTTCTTCAATTTATTGTCTTTTGTTATATTTTTCTCCATTTTTCATCTTTCTCTCTCATCAAGATATATAGAGTTATTAAATTACGAAAATAAAATAAAATTAGACAGCCTATTTCACAATGTATTGGATTCTTTTAAATTTTTACTTCTTCGATATGAATTTAAAGCGTATATTTGTAAGAATTATGATTTTTTGCGGATATTTTTGGTCATGTTTAATCATATAATATTTTTTTGTATAAGTTGGAGAAACAAAACAGAAATAATAACAAAGGAACTAAAGCCTTAAAAACAAAGCTCTATTAGCATATGCCCTCAACAAATTAAATGAGAGATGCCAACGGGAGGATGTTCAAACTCTATCCAGCTCGTATATGAGTTTGATCCCAATTTTGTCATAAAATCAGTGCAAGTGTTACCTTCCCTCAAAGTGTTGGTCAGTGTTACTTCTCAATCTTTAGCCAACAAGTTTTGAATATTGCAGATGATAGCAACATACTGATGCATATGATTAGTTCTTGAAGTCACCAATTGAATAGAGTACTGTGCGTCAGAGTAGTTGAATAACAGTCTATTGCCCTTGAACTAAGTAAACAACAAACCTTTATAAATAAATTTGTAAAAATTTACATTAAGTCATCCATGCCTCACTTTTCTAAAAATGTTGTATTCTCATATTTGTACTCATACTCTCCCCCTTTTTTTGTTGTCAAATATACAACATTACATTGGTGATGGGCAAGGTTATGAAATACGACAGCATTACAGAAAGGTAAGCCAACTGCTCACTACAAGCACCAACACAACAACTAATGGGCACTAATCAAGAGTCGCTAAAGCTCCTAAAGTAAACATTAAGCATAACAGCAATACTTGAACAAAATATCTACTTCAATACAGACTAAACAACTTTCTATAGAGACAAACCCCCAAAACTAATAGAAAGACCCATTGGGTCAAAGCTTAGGGTACCGTTTCAATCCTGTTGCAAGAAAAGGATCAAAATGCCCCTTAAAAAATTTGCTTTGCCCAATAAATCTGTAATAACACTTAAGCTTCCATCACCGAACACAGAAACTTGCACCATAGTTGAGCACTGGGAAAAGGCATCAAAGACCGGTAGATTATAGCCCCACAAAGAAGGGGCGGGGAGAATGACAAAAAGTCCAAAACTTTCACTGTATTTGATGGTCAATCAGCCAATGAGGCTTTCTTCCATGAATCTTGAGTGCCATGGAGAGTTAACATGGAGACAGGTTGAAGGGCCAAGAGAAACTCGGTAGCAGTTGCTTCTACACCAGTTTGCTAAAGAGATGACATAATAGGACTCAGCTACGAAAACATAGGTTATAAAGGAGGGGAAACACATAATGATAAGCTAGTTGTGGAGACGATCTAGAGGTTCAGCAGGGGGCAAGGAGATTCGGACTAGAGGTAAGTGGAGAAGATGGATCTAGTGGAGGAGATGGAGGGAAGCTCACTAAATGAACGGAGGGTGCGTAGGCAAATGTGTTGGAAACGAAAGATTAGAGACAAGGGGGTGAGTTGCTCGCTAGAAAGCACCACTAAAACCCTAGCAGAGGCGTCTAGGGACCAAATATCTTTCACCCATACGCATTTAGGAAATTTCTTACACTGTACCTGTGCAACGCGTTCATGCATTCTAACCGTGTGGGTGTAGAGCCAACTCATCTGGCCTAACCAAACAATCAGTTTTGATCGGGCTACCAACTCATAGTTCTAATCTGTTAAACTTTTTTCAGCTCAATCCAACCTAAAATACATCAGACTGAACTAGGCTAAGCCCAGATTTCTACCAAACCAATTACCTTCATTTTCTAAAAAGTTGCATAAAACACAATCTCAGTGGGCCAAAAAGGCCCAGTTATTTTGGCCCATACTTCCTACAACCCTCCATCTACTCACTGAACGCCACAAACCCTCTAATTTTCCAATAATACCCTCACGTGAAAGGCGCCTCCAAACCCCCCACGCTGCATTTTAACAGGTACAAAACTAAACTTTTGAACCGGTTCAGAAGTTTAGTTTCGTACCTATTAAGAATCTTGTAAATGGGGGTGTCTGCCAGTGGGGGCTTGGTATGGAACTAAATTTCTGAACCGGTTCGGTGCAATCCTAAGAAAAAAGGGGGTGTGCACGTTTCATTAATGACATTTTGTTCTTTTAACAAAGTTTGGGGATGTCCAGTGAGTAGCTGAGGGGTTGTACTTGTAGGAATTATGGGCGATTATTTTTGGGTATGTAATTAAGGAGCCTAACGCAGTCTAAAATTTGAAGGATGTTGCTTTTCCCACTCCCCCTCCTACTCAAAACACACCCCATAAGGGTGTGAAATGACCAAAAGGCCAGCCAAAGCGTCTTTTTTTTTCAAAAAAATTCACGTGTTCGAACACGGGGCTTCGAACAAGGTTCGAACGACATCGTTCGAGTGTGTTAAATCTTGACTTCACACCCTCTTGTGCGTAATTTCACCTGTTCGAATGGGATCACTCGAACCTGTTCGCATAACCTTGTTCGAACACCCTATTTTATTACAAAAAATGGACCCTCACACCACATTCACCAATTTTATTGCATTCGCATGATGTTGTTCGAACAAGGTCGTTCGAACCATCGTTAAACACGTTCTCCCAGCGTTTCACGCGAGATTATTTTTGAAATAAAATTTGTTAAGGGGTGTGAAATGGGAAAAGTAAAACCCAACTTGAACTCATGAACCCGACAACCCAATCTAAACATGATTGAATTGGTTTAGTTTAGTACATTATCAAATTCTTCAAAATCCAAACAAACTTCTTGAACAAAAAAAACCTAACAAACTTAACTTCTGCCACTTACCCACAACTGGTAGCTTAAACATAATGGATTTGGTTTGGTCCATTAAAAAAGTTAAATCGAAAAACAATTACAACTTATCTATTTCACTGCTATATTAACAACCTATAAGTTCACTTTTAAACAACTTATCTATTTCACTGCTATATTTACAAGTTCACTTTAACAATTTTCTTGAAAAAACTACAGTTAAATATATACTAACTTGTTTTTTAAAAGCGAATAAATTAGTGAAACCAAAACCAAATTGAAATAGTTGGGTGGAAAAGAAAACTCCATAAAAGAGTCACAATTGGATCAAAATGTGGATATATACATTTATCAACATAGGATTCTGATGTCAAAAGAAAAAAAGACATAGGATTCTCAATTCGTAAAAGAGTTAATTCGTTACTTAACTCACTTTATTTTTATGGATTGTCTAACCCTTTAATGCAATTTTTCCTTTTTGTGGGCTCTGCCTCTTCATTGCAATGATATCCTACCAAACACGTAAACTGGGTGAATTCCTTTCACTCTGCAATTTCAAATTGTAGATGTCAATATCAAATATGGCACCTAGGACTCTAATTTATCATTGTGAAAGGTATTAATTAACAGTCATAGACTCAGATAAATTTCTGTGATAAAATTTGGAATCCACCAAACTTTGATCATATAGAAGATAAATAGAAAGCATAGTAATCTAATGTTAAATCAATCAATCTCCCTAAACTTAGAAATTTAACCTACCTGAAATTTGAAGATACCATGCTCACAATCCACAATAAGCAAACAGTTCCTACTACATATGTATTAATAATTTACACAAGCAAACATGCTTGTACATACAAAATCTGAAACAAGGTGCTTCAAAATCAAAACTACTAACAAGAAAACCAGTTCTCAGCTAGATGCAATAAGCGGCGCCGGCGCCGGCACCGGCGAAACACAGTCTGTGAATTTATCAATCATCTCCATATCCTTGGTGCCTGTTGTCCATTCTACTGATGGACTAGTTGTGTCACGATTTGAGTCCAAATCATTGAATTTTGACCTTAATTTTTCTTGGTCCGAACAACTCAAGCAAGAATTCCCAGTTTTACTATCAGTAATTGATATAGCAGGTTCCACATTATAGGCAGAGCAACTTCTAGAGCTCACATACTCTTGTAAAAAACCTTCAGGTTCTTCTGAGAAACTACCTTTGGTGTTCTCATCCAGCTTTTTTAAGAAGCATTCTTCGATCTCGCTCAGAGACTCGGCCTCCACTTCCTCTTCACTGCTATGGCTGTAATGACCATGATCATCATAATCTGATTTAGTTCCTCTCAATTCACCGCTTGTGTCTGCTTCTTGATGACTATCATATTCATCCAGCTCAGACCTACGATCTGATCGAAAGGACATAGGTGAATATCCACCTGTTGTTGCTGTCTCTTCGCGTTCTCTAAGTGTCTTCATTATCAATGTCTTTAGTAAGTTCATCACTTGAACCGCATGCATTAAAGCAGTTAGAGGATCAGACATCTGTTTCACAAGACATAGACAAAAAAACATGAATATTGCAACTTGTCATAACAATGAAAGTTGCAGATTGCTAATGAGAAACAAAACTGCAGATTCCAAATCATATATCCAAAACAAAATTAAAGGATAAACAGAAATTCATCAACCTGAAGCAAATATTAATAGGAAAGGAGTATGCAAGCATACACTTACCTGAGTCATGTTTGGAGCAAAAACCATTGCAATATTTCTAGCATTCATTTTGTTAAACTCTTCTTCTTCTACAACATCAGCCATGAGATCAATAGCCCAGCTGAGCAAAGCAGACTCAGTTGGTTTCAGCTGCTTGACAAGCTCAATAGATTCTTCTTCTGTGTTGCATTGAAGAACTTCCTCAGGGGAAAGTCCATCCAACACACCTGAAGGAAGTTCTCGGAACCAAGCTTTAATTAGTCCAGCTAAACAGTGTACATCAATGTCATCTGGCACAATGCCTCTATTCAACTGGTTCCTCACATGCTCCTCTTTACTGTTTTCTGGGTTTATCCGAAATATACCTTCTGCCTAAAAATTCATAGAAAAAAATATCAAAATTAATCTGAAAATGACGGCTAGCAAGCAACCAATGAAGCATCGAAACACAAACACCGGGCACGACATGGACACACAGACAACGGTTTAAATTTGAAAAATACAACTAATTGAAGTGTCTATGTTGGTGTCGGTGTCGAACACCAGATACATCTTCAACCAACCGGAAGTGCTACAGAGCTCACAAGATCTTAATAATGTAAAAAAACCACAAAATGAGTACCTTTAAGCCTCCCTGTGAGTATAAACGGTCCTGCATTAGCAAGAGAATAGTAGGGACACTGTTTCCTTTTGAATCATAAGAACACTGCATAGATTCTGCTGACACACCAAACACACTTACACTGCAAGATAGGGAAGAACAAAAATTAGAAACAAAAAGGGTGGATTTTAAATTTTGAAAAATGTAAGATGAAAATCTAATACTTTCTCGCTTTCTCTTCCACAGACTCATACATAGAAACACACCCACGAAAAACAAAAGCTCTTAACTCACGAAAAAAGTAATTTTTTTCAGACCATTTGAAATCTAAGCCAAAAATATCAGTTCCCACAAAAAAAAGTTAATTTTTTTTTAAAGAAAAATGAAAAAAAGAAAGTTGATGTTGTACCTAGCACTTGGAACTCGACCAGGGATCTCAACTTGGAACTCAACAGGGAGACCAAGAAAGCCATTGAAGCGATCGAAGGTGACATGAGTGATGTGTTGAACGTCGGTTGGCCATCCGATCTCCATGTCGATGTGATGAACGGTGGAGATTACTTCGTCGGGTCTGTCTACCCTGCAAGCTACCATTGATTTTCTGATTGCTGCTAACAGCAACGCTACGAGGGAGAGTTGGTTCTGCTGTTCTTCTTCGGCGGCTCGAGCTGCTCTTGTTCGCTTACTTCCTCCACCGCATCCACCGCCTCTTGTCACCATTACTAGCCCCGTCATTCTGTCTCTCTCTCTCTCTCTCTCTCTCTTTGATGCTTAGGAGAGAGAGAAGGTTTTAAATTTGGGTGTGATGAAAGAGAGGGTTAGTTAATGTGTGTTTGTTGGGGTTGCATTCAATTTGTTGTTGTAGCACTCCTTTCTATGTTTCAACTTCAAACTTCAAACGGACACTCCTTTCAAATTTCCTCTCTCTAATGTGCTCTCTCCTTTTTGACCTTCGTGTTCACTTCAATTACCATTACTAGTGCCACCCGCTTTAATCTTGATTAATGCTTTAGGTTAGGTCACTGGTTAGTTAGGAATTATGTTTATTTAGTTGTTTATAAATAGTTTGGGTTTCAAATTACTCCCTCCGTTCCTAAACTTTGGTTCTTTTAGGGTATGTTTGGATTGGTGGTATGAGATGGAATGGAATGAAATAGAGTGGAATGAGACAATGTTCCATTGTTTGGATTTTTAAAAAATGGATAAAATGGAACGGAACTCAATGGAATGGATTCCATCCAATACCACCATTTCCCCTCATTTTTGTTCCCTCCCAATCCCCCCTTTATTAATAGAAGGTCGCCTTTATGAGGCAAAAGTGGGGGGAAAAAATTTTGGATGGTATTATTGTAAATAATGTCATCTTTATGTCCATTAATATACCTCTCATTTTGTACCCCACTGTTTACCAATATACCCCCACACTATATTTTTGGACCGACATACCCCGCTCTATATTTTATGCCCCACCATTTACCAATATACCCCTCATTTTGTATCCCACTGTTTACCAATATACCCTCACTATATATTTTTGGACCGACATACTACTGACAAATTTTTTATTTCTCCAACACTATTTTTTTTATCCACTTTTGGTGGGAAAATTTTATTCCCACCATTTACCAATATACCCCTCATTTTGTACCCCACTGTTTACCAATATACCCCCACTCTATATTTTTGGACCGACATACCCCACTCTATATTTTATGCCCCACCATTTACCAATATACCCCTCATTTTGTACCCACTTTGTTTACCAATATACCCACACTATTTTTTTGAACCGACATACCCTCGATAAATTTTTATTTCTCCAACACTATTTTTTTTATCCACTTTTGGTGGGAAAATTTTATTCCCACCATTTACCAATATACCCCTCATTTTGTACCCCACTGTTTACCAATATACCCTCACTCTATATTTTTGGACCGACATACCCCCACTCTATATTTTATGCCCCACCATTTACCAATATACCCTCCTTTTTGTACTTCACTATTTACCAATATACCTCTACTATATATTTTTGGACCAACATACCCCTGACAAATTTTTTATTTGTCCAACACTATTTTTTTTATCCACTTTTGGTGGGAAAATTTTATTCCCACCATTTACCAATATACCCTTCATTTTGTACCCCACTCCAATATACCTCCACTCTATATTTTGGACCGACATACCCCGACAAATTTTTTTTTTTTTGTCCAACACTTTTTTTTATCCACTTTTGGTGGTAAAATTTTATTCCCACCATTTACCAATATACCCCTCATTTGTACCCCACTGTTTACCAATATACCCCAACTCTATATTTTTGGACCGACATACCCCCACTCTATATTTTGTACCCCACCATTTACCAATATACCCCTCATTTTGTACCTCACTATTTACCAATATACCTCCACTCTATATTTTTGGACCGACATACCCCTGACAAATTTTTTTTTGTCCAACACTTTTGTTTATTATCATAATGTATCCCTCATTTTGTACCCCACTGTTTACCAATATACCCTCACTCTATATTTTTGGACCGACATTATTGCCTCATCCCACCAAGGGCTATTGTTGCCTCTTCGTCTTATATATATGTGTTGCGTATTTTTATACCCCCCTTATAAAATGTTGATGTTTTTTCGAAACTACATCTGTAGGCCTGTTAATCACCTCCCCGTGCATAGCACGGGCGTGTGTCCTAGTTTGAGGGTATGGGATGGAATCACTTACTTCAATTATATTATTACATATTTATCCTCCACCAATAATATTACATTCACGCATACGGATTATATTCACCCTTATTTATTTTTTTAACATTCAACCTTATTTGTTTTTTTTCGTCCAGCACCTTGTTACTTCCTTTTTTTTCCCAGTATTATTGTACATCATCTCTTCTAAAAAAACATTTTCTTTTACTATTATTGTATATCAACAATCATTTTTATTCTATAATAAAAAGGAACTAACACTGTGAAACAGTATCACCGATTCATATACATTAATCATATTTATACATTTTTCAATTGGTGGGTTTGTCCCCCATTGAGTCCCGCTGGGGGTTGGCTGGGTATGCTCCCCAGTTCGATTCCCGGTTGGAGCAAATTTTCGTTGGCCAGGGTTGTCGATGACGGCCCGACTGCAGATTAATCCTTCGTTGTCCACGTTGGGATACTGCAGGGTTCGGGGCTTATGTCTTCGTCGGCTCGCCCAGTCACAAAAAAATATTAACCAAAGACTATATCCTCGATCTTCAAGCAAAGGAACGATCACCAAGAGAAAAAAATCGAAGACTATCCTCTCTTTTTTTTATCAGTATTTTTTTATCAAATAATATATAAAATATCACATATCAAATATTAATAAATAAAGTATATTTATAGTAAGTTAATAAGAGTTAGATGTGTTTTTTTAAAATAAGGGTAAAATAGGAATAAAAATATTATAATTCATTCCGCTCCATTCATTGTCTAAATGGTGGAGTGGAAACTTTACTCCATTCCGTCATAAAATTCCCAAACAATGGAATGTGAATTTTATTCCATTCCGTTCCGCTCCATTCCATTCCATTCCGTTAAGTTGGGTGTATCCAAACATATTCTTAAAGTCTTTCACACAAATTAAGAAATCATAAATTTGTAATACCTAATGACTAAAGTACCATTTTGTAGCATTAATACCCACTGACTTGGGAATATAAATGAGTTCATATTGTGAATAGTGACAATTAATTGATAAAGGGTAAACTTGAAAAAATTAGGTAAATTGTATATTGGTATTTCAAAAGGACCAAAGTTTTGGAACAAAAAAGAGAGACCAAAAAGACCAAAATTTAGGAACGGAGGGAGTATAATCAAGGATTAAGTTTGGGTTTTTGATTTAGGTGTCAGCTTCCATTTTAGGGTAAGATGGAAATCATTCAGTTTCAAGTGTAAGTGTATTAATGATTGTCGCCTAATTGTCAATAAAAGAATTGATTGTTTCCTAATACACTCGGTTTAATTATTATCCATAGAAACTTTCCAAAATCCACTACTGGTTCTTTTTGGATCATGATCATTTATATTTTGGTGATTAAGAAATAAACAAACACGCAATCTTGGATAAATTCATCGTCCACTTAGATCATTCTTTTGTCCATCCAAAATGTAATACAAAAAATTTAATGATCTACCCAAGAGCGTTCGAATGAAATGGTTTGAGTCTCTTTCAGTTAAATTAAGGTCATGTTTGTGTTTGAACCTAGCATTGAGAATGCAGCCGCGATAAAACTCTTGAGGAAGAGTTTTGCCGTCATTCCTGTTCTATTTGGCTCGATGAATTAACCTCTGCAGTTGCGCGTAGAAGATATTAGGTTCACACAAAAAAATTAATGATCTAACCTATAAAAAAGTATTTAATGATCTAAAAATGTTAGAGAAATTATGAATAATATAAGAGAAAAGTAGCAATACTATCTTTTGTACATTCTCTATAATATTCTCTTTACGATTGAGTAAAATACAAGTGAGTCTCACTACTTTGGAAATACGTTGCACTAAACTGATCCACATGAATGTCAATCAATAATAGACTGTTGAAAAGAAGTGAAAAAAAAGTATTACTAGCACTCAATATAATAAAGAAAAATGCTAAGAACACTCTTTTTTTGCACACTCTCTTTAATACTCTTTTGATTAGTGGATAAAACTATGTAGGTCCCATATTTTGGAAATATGTCCCACTAAATTAGTATGATCAGTTGTGGATCCACACTATATAGTGTGGGAGTCAATTGCCCCCATATTGAAAATATATTTTAGCAAAATATACTTGATAAAAATTATTTTGCCCCCATAAAAAAATAGAGGTTGCATCCGTGAACTAATTGTTTTGTACATGAAGGTATAAAGATTGCTAATTTATTCTTTTGTTTTTCTAGTTTTTATTGTTTTTGGTCTCTTCTAGCACTGAATATGCACACTAGAAAACTTATGCATTTTGGGTTTTAAGTAGTAATGACTGAAAATTTTGTTTACGAAAAATACAAACCTATTGGTTCTCTTAGATTTTTTTATTACTAATTTGGTCATTAAAAACTCAAATACTAGACAAACTAATTTTTTGAGTGACTCAAATGTCCCTAAAATTATTTTAAAACGACTAGTTTGATTGATATTGAAGACTAAATTGATATTTTTCATTTATTAAATGCTAAAGAAGTTTTAGTTTTTGTCAAATTATAGTGCAAGGTTGAGTCTTTGCTCTTCTTATCGTGAAATTATTTTATATATATATATATATATATATATATATCATAAATATTTGTATTTTTTTCTAAAAAAACACTAGACTATTTTTTTGTTGCCCCCACTACATAAAATTTCTGGATCCGCCACTGAGTATGATCCACGTGAATTTTATCGAATTACTTGGAGGGTATTGGAAAGAGTAGTTGTTTAAGAAAATGAATTTTTTTTTGTGTTTGTGTAAAATACTGAAAATCACTTATTTTAAAAAAAAAAATCATTTTTTATAAATGATTTGCTTGAGAAGCTACTCAAAATAGATTTTAACTATAAGGATGAAAATGAGTTTTTTAAGAAAATGATTTTTTTTCTTCAAAAAAGCTGAAACAGACACAATCACGATCACTAAAAATATTTTTAGTTAAAAAAGTGATTTTTCTCCTAAAATAACTGTAACAAACGAGCACAAAATATTCAAGAGTAGAGAGAGTACAGTACAATTTGGACAAACAAAAACCCATTTTTTTTAAATAAAGACAAACCCATCTGTTCCTCATAATATAATATAGACTATGGGGACAATAGTGCTCAAATAATCAAGAGATGATTTGCTTTATTTCAAGTAGGTAGTTCAGTTGGCGAGCTAAGAGAGAATAAGTGCACCAAAGAAACTAACATTCTCTTCTTCCCCACCAACATTGTCTCTAAAAAAATGTTTGTTTTAACATAATCGATGGATAATGATGAATAATGATTTTTTCACTTTTTTCCTACCGTTATTTGTGTGCTTTCAATTTGAGTAATAATAAGACACTTTAGTGCGATTTTACTAGTATTATGAACTTTCTATTGGCGATTTTGCTTTTTGAGTTTAAAAATGAAAAAACTTAGGTAATGTTCATTAGCGGTGGTTGGTGTTGTTTTCTAATCACATCATAACATGTGGGTTATTTTTTAAAAAACTAGCCCACGTGTTATGATGTGATTGGAGAACAACACTAACCACATTTATGGAATAACACCTAAGTTTTGTCTTCTTAGAAATCATGTTTTTTCGGTTAAATATTTTATATTTTTCCTTTTTAATAATGAAAATGAAGTGGTGTATGTTGTTAGCAACTTCCATTGCTATTTTGCTTCGGAGGACAGTAAGCAAATATTGCATGCGGGTTATGCAAACGCAAGAAACATTGTTGAACTTCATTCAGAAGCTGACTAATGCTTTTACCTTTAACATACAGACAAAACCTCAAAACAACGCCTCAAAACAATACCGCTCAGATCTCTCCTACCTTTGATACTATTAGTAGTAGTAATATTGAAACTCTTGTCGTTTACTCTGATGTGCAAAGGAGTAGATGTGGGTAATATCAAGTTTTACACATGAGCATTTTTGTGTGCTCCCGTGTGATGTGAGACATGCACGTATGAGAATTTCCTATTTCCAAGAAAAATTGGATAGACATACACTTGGACAATGGAATTTGAATTTCTGGAAGAGCGTTGCATAAAGTTGTTTTTGTTTCAGAGGGTCCAAATTGGAGGTTGCATGTTAAGTAGAGATTACTTCTGCTGCACAACTGTAGAGACTAATCTTCTGAGATATTGAGATTTATTTAAGGAATTGACCTTTACCACCAATTATTTTTTCATACGCATTGATCAGAAAACGAATTCCTAATTAACCAAATGGTTAAAGAGCCCAAGTATGTAACAGTTGTGCTATACTCCGTGTTGGTAAGTACGACCTTTCTTTAATTACTCCATAATTCATCTTATTACCAGGAGATGCAGACACCCTTTTGTATTTCCAAAAACTCGATACCTTCAAATTAAAGAAGACAAGTTGCTAAGACTGATTTGTTCTTTATTATTCTCTCATTGGTTTACCAAAACTGTTTGTCATTTTGTCCAAGCCATTTGTGTCCTATGCAACTTGTCTTCTTTAATTTGAAGGTATCAGTGATCGAGATTTTATCTTTTTTCGGATTATTCATCTTTACGAGCGAGCCACCACCATGCATTGCATTGAAAGAGACATCTTGTAGATTGGATTAGTTATATTCTACCTGTAATCAATCAATTGATATCAGACTCACCACTACGCAAAGTCAAAACGTGAATGAGTTTGGTGAACACTATTGTGCTCTTTCTAGTACTTTCTAGTCTCATTCACGTTTATTAAATAACTTTTGTATTTGGTCCACAAGATAAGTTATTTAATGAATCTGAAAATTTCATTTTTTTTGTTTGTAAATAAGACTAAGGGTTATTGTTTTCCAAAATATCGTGTAAAAAAATTAATACTTTTTTTCCTAAAACACATATGCACACAAATTTTATTCTACCCGTGTGGACACTCCTTTCTCATTAAGTGCAAATAAGGTCAGAGTTGACATTTGTCTCCGGGATGAAAAAGGTAATTTTATTCGAGCCAAAACTTACTGGTTTTCCCTTATTACGGATGTGATTTTTGGTGAGTCTATGGGCTTCTGGCTATCTTGGGTGCGGGAATTGGGATACAAGGATGTGCTTTTTTGAGATGGATGTGAAGTTTGTGATGGATGGCTTCAATTCTAAATATTTCCCTTGTAATGAGTTTGGGTCTATTATCAAAGTTTGTGGGATTCCTTGCGGGGGTCGCCTTGTTGTCTGCTAGCCCTCAAAAACACTTTGAAACTCTCACATGTATTTTTTATTTGATTATGAATGAAAAACACTAAGTGCTATTTGTCAACAAAAAAATGAAACTAAATACATACTACTTTGGTCCTTATTATTAACATTTTTGAAGTTTTAGGTTCAATGAATAACTGATGTATTTGTCGTATAATATAAGTCAGGTACATCAGTTATTCAATGAATATAAAATTGTAAATTTTTCTTATAAGAAGGACCGAGGGAATATCTATTACTAAAATTTACAATTTAATTTAGAGTTTAATTGTTGTCAATTTTTGGTGTAAAGTTTTTTTACATCCATAGTCAATCACAGATTATGGTATATATGAATATTTAGATAACTAGACAAATAATTGGCTTTTTAACGACATGACAGTTTGTGATTTGTTGATAGTGTAAAAAATGATACACTATCGTTACATATAAATTAAAGGAGTTAACTTATAAACAATTTCGGTGTATAAATATTTCACACTAATTACAAATTATCATGTCATTAAAATAACCTAGTCTACATATAACTTGATTTGTCTGGTAGGGCTGATTTGGTTGCTAAAACAGAGTTCCTCTGCCGCAGAGTGCACACGATGGTGGGTGGTGTACTTGCAACCACTCTGATGCCGAAGTCATCAAGAGAGAGAGTGTGTGTGTGTGTGTGTAATTTTATATTATAACAATTGAAAACATTAACAAAAAATATATTAATATACTCTGTGACTCAAAAATAAATAAAAGGATAGGGGAGAGAAGTAAAAGGCCAACCCCAACTTTAATGGGCCAAGTTTATGTAATCGAGAAAGGGAGCGGACCTTTTTAGGACTTTTCTTGCACACCCCTCATGCTCTTCCACTCCTCCAATTTTTTTAACACTCGCAAAATACCCAGTTCCATTCTTTCATTTCCCTTCCTCTTCTCTCTCACTCTCACCACTACCTCATTCTTCCTCTCACTTCCTTCTCCCTCCTCCCACAACAAAATCATAAAAAAAAAAACGCAATTTTCTCCCTCCATTTGAAGTATTATTAAAGAGTATGAAATTCAACATTTAAACTTTATCTCGACACTCCAATGAAGTTCGGATACGATATACGATCGACGGGATACGATCTGACACGATACGTGGATACGGGAAAATTTAGAAAATCAAGATACGATACTACAGCGGTGATACTTCAATAAAAATTAAATTAAAATTTAAAAATATAAAACATTAAGATACTTTTGATCAAAATAAGTAAGCATAGTCTCCCTCCAAAAAAAACTCGTTGGGAGGAGAACCACAGTACGTGGTACACTTGGTTCCCGGTGTAGATTAGTCATCTGCAAAGCCAGTGGAAATTGCGCACAAAAACACGATAGCGGGTAAGCCAAAAAAAAAGTTAGTAAGCATAGTTAAATGTCTTTTCCCCACCCATTTTAAAATATATATTCTTCCTCCTACGAACATGTCACAAAATAAGTTTAGGTTATATAGAATTGTTTACTATTCACTATTTAACACTAACTGTGTCATTCTCCTCTCCTCCATCTCGATCATCAAAAAGTAACATAGCTTCAAACTCTAGTTCATCAAGAGATATTTCTGCTAATTCAATTCCAACAACATCAAGTGGATCATGTGTATCTCCACTAATGTCCCACATCTTTGTCTCTACTTTACCATATCATTCATCTTTCTTAGACAAAGATGAAGATTAGTATGCACATAAACCAAATTTTGTGCCCTTTTTGGATCCATTTTTTCTCTTCAAAGAAAAGATAAAAGAGTAAGTATCTAATCGTTTTTTTATTTAAAAATAAATATAAATTGTAGGATACTCCCATCAGGATACGTATCCTGTAAGTATCCAGCAAGTATCCGGTAAGTATCTGGTCTTTTTTAATTTAAAAATAAATATAAATTCTAGGATACTCTCAGGATACGTATCCGGAAGTATCCGACACGTATCGGTATCGGATACGTATCAGATACGGGTACGTGGCCTATATTGAAGTATCGGGGCTTCATAGCTGACACCTATGATCATATACGTTGTGATATATCTAACTTTTCAATTAAGCTTTGCGATCAGTATTATCTTCAAGATATATAATAGCAGGTTTGACATTTAACTTGATCTGGATTAGAAAAAACTACATTGTATCTGTTTGGTTAATTTGATGAGCATGTATTCATAAAAGAATTGCTTTACTTGCATCGTGAAAATATAACACAAATATATAATGCATTTTGGTTAGTGATGATTTATATTTTACTAATAAAAATCACATGATATTATCATACCAAACAGTGGCAGATCTATATGTATTTCAAAGTGTGCAGTTGGACATCCTGAAAAATAAAAGTATGCACTTACCTTCCTATTTCGTTTTTATTTGACCCCCTGAAAATAAAATCTTGCACCGAACTTCACAATTCTTTCAATTCTAACACCTAAAAAATAAAGAACTCTCAATCTAGTTCGTGAATTTACACTCTCACTCCTACTTAATTCGTAATAAAGTATACAAAATAATAACTAGTCTCTAAAATTTGTGAAATCTTTCAAATTAGTCTCTAAAGTTATAATAAATTTGTCTTGTCCCCATAAGAAACTATTTATGAAACTTTAGAAAAAAAAAATTGACGAATATCACATACTTTACGGGCTACTTATTAGTTTCATATACTTTACAACCTAAATAGGAGATGACGTGTAAACTTCAAAACTAAAAAGAAATTTTAAACAATCCTATGAATAAACATCTTTTATAATATTTTTTTTGCATAAGATCCTGGATTCACCACTGATACCAAGCCATGTGACATTTAGTAATGCTATCATTCTTTTATAGCACTAAGTCGTAGTCTTCAAAAAAGATAACAAAATGATACCATATTACTAAATGTCACGAGATAAATTACTAAATATCTCAATCTTGAAGCCATGTGACACTTAGTAATATGCTATCATTTAGTAATATATTTTTGGGAAACATTATAGACAAGGTATTGCATGTTTCTGGACAACCTGTAATGCTTTTGCATTTCAATTCTTGTTTAAAAAATAAATAAAAACAGCACAGGTATGTTTATCTATTAAAAATGCCATATGAAGGTATAAGTCAGAGTGCTCTTTTGTTTCTTTTCACTAGTTTATTGGTAATCAAACCAGGAATAAGTATGTGATTATTGGCAAAATGTAAATGTACCCCAACACTACAATGATCTTTTGAAAACCAAACCGATGAGACCTTTGAGTCGTGATTCAACCGCTTTAAACCGTTTTAACTCGGATGAAACTACAGACGAACCACTGAAATAATTAAACTGTAGATAGTGTCGGTTCATGGTTTACCCATTAACCACAATTGAACCGCTGAAATAACTAAACTGTAGACAATGTCGGTTCATGGTTTAGCCAATTAAATTGTTCTGCTGGTTTGCCTATTAAAACAATACTACCTCTGATTGATTTAATTTATAAGAGACAATTCAGTTTTTAGTTCAATGAATAACTAATGTATTTGGTCTTATAGATGGGATAAATCTGTCTTCTAGTAATTTTTCTCGCAATGCTCTTGTGTCCTAGCAAAAACCTCCGGCTGGCTTTGTCAAATGTAACGTAGATGCCGCCTTTGATGTTAGTGGCAACAGAGTGGGTTTTGGCATGTGCCTCCGTGATGAACTTGGTGCCATTATTGCCACAAAGCTCCTTTCTTTTACACCAGTTCTTGAAGTCTACAAGGGAGAGGCGTTGGGTCTCTTATCTGCTATGGATTGGGTTCGATAGCTCCGCTACAAAGATGTTATTTTTGAGCTAGATGCCAAAGTAGTGGTAGATGATTTTCACAATATTTCTACTTTTGCCTCGGATTATGGTTGTAGGGAGGCTTTTGTTTTCTTTAAGAATAAACTCTCTTGTGGAGTTTCTGAGAAAGAACAAACAAGGTGGCTCACACTCTTGTAGAGGTAGCCTTGTTGTCTGTTTCGTCTCAAACTTTATTTGACGTTTCAACATGTATTTCTAGTTTTGCCGGAAGGTAGTATTATACAATATTGTAGACCAATTGTATACAAAAACATTGAAACTCTTTATCATACTCGATGAGCACATGCACATGAATAATGTTATACTGTAGTTGCCTTTAAATATTTATAAATGTTTACCATATAAATTTGAAGAATTGTCCTCTAAATAGACCTCCTAAGCACATTAAATTATAGCCACGTTTTTGCTCCCCCTTCTCGTTTTTTATGCTTTATTGAGTCAAAGATGGTGCAATGTCTAATCTGGCAATTAATATATGTTTCAATCGCAATGCTAATGTAAACACAGATCTGTCTTCTCAATAATAAGACTCCATTTGCATCCCATTATGCTCTGTTCTATATATATTAAGGGCTGTATTAAGGTGGTTTGTTCAATTAAAGCTAAACAAATACAAGAGGCTTGACTTAAGAAGATTATGACAACAATTAAACAACAACACTGTAGAGGTGCTAGAGTTAGAGTATTCTAACACCAACAAAATCGGTAGGCAAGGGCTTTTCTAAAAAAAAGTTTGTGCTTTGTTGATATATTTCTATCAGTTTCTCAAACTTGTTCTCTCTATCCAATCATTGGCATGGCGGTTCTATAAAAAAACTTTAATATATTTAAATAAATACTACCTCTGTCCCATTTTATAAGTTGTTTTAACAAAATTAATTTGTCTCAAATTAGTTGTTGTTTTACATTTTCAAGAAAGCATCTAAGATGCTTTTCCACTAATGCCCTTATTAATCATTACAACTTTTTAAATGATTCACATTTATCTATGCAGAGAGATAAAAAGTTATATGGTAATTTTGACAACACTTTTTATAAAATCTAAACTACTAATCATTTTTCTTAATAGGTATGCAACAACCTTAAACTACATATAAAATGAGACGAATGTAGTAGAAAATAAGGGCATTGGAACAGTGCAAAATTAGAAACATATATGAGTGTGAGTAATTGTGTGAGTGTGATGCATTGAATTAGAGCAGAACTGAAGACTTGGGTGCAAAATAATATTTCCAGAGTGCAAAAAAAAAAAAACTAATAGGAGTATTGGTGAGCAATTATTGGTGCTAATCTTAACCGAACTATGTAGCTAATACGTTATTCAATAGTAGCTGGTCGTACAATACAAAGTGAGCCACAACCTTTAGACAATCTCGTGTTCATGTAATCACTTTGAAAATAATTTTACCTAGCTTAGCAAAAGCTAGTTAATTAATGCACATTACATTCATTGATTGACTATGAAATTAATTGAATGTGGAACATATTATCAAAGGGTTTAGCCAACAAAAATTAGTCCATTGAATGTGGAACATATTATCAAAGGGTTTAGCCAACAAAAATTAGTCCGGTCCGTAAAGATTTCTAATTATTTTTGGCCAATTTCAAACCGAGGGTTGGGAAGCTGAAACTTCAGAGTCCTAACCAACCAACCATCGAGAAATCAGCTCCAATTGGTAGCGCGATTTAACTCATATCTAACAAAAATGTGAGTTCAAACCCAATTGTTGATATGAAGACTTCGTTGATAGATAATATATATGTATCTTCTCTGAGCCATGCAATTTTTCCTAACTCTGGTGAACTCCAAAAACCCAACTTGCCTAAACTTATTTATAAAAAAAAGAGAGAAATTAGTTAATTTGAAACGAATCTCTACCTTCCAAATTAAAAATGTGTATTCTAAATTAAAAATATGTAATGCTAATTACTATATGGTAGGTAGATAAAGTGTCTATAAGAAGTGCAATGTTCGTATAGCTTAGCATCCCATTTCTCAATATTAGACTACTGCTGACGCGAACTGTTTCAGTATGAATATGATGATCAAATTTTCACTAGTAGCTTGCATGTTACTTTTGAGTTTCCTTGGAGTATGTCAAGGAGGTAGCCTCAGAAATAACTTCTACCGCAATTCCTGTCCACAAGTTGAAGACATTATCAAGAACAAAACCCAAAAACATCTCTCTACTGATTCAAACTTACCAGCCAAGTTGCTTAGAATGCACTTTCATGACTGTTTTGTTAGGGTAAATCAACAAACCAATATTGTTTTTCCTAATAATGTTTTCTTTCTAGGAATATATTTGTCCAGTATTGTCTGTCTTGCGTGTGCAACTTGTTAACAATGTGTAACATAGATTGCAAACATAAACCTTTTCAGGGTTGTGATGGCTCGGTTTTGTTGAACTCCACTGCCAATAACACTGCAGAGAAGGATGCAGTTCCTAATTTAACTTTGGCTGGTTTTGATGTCATAGATGACTTAAAAGATGCAATTGAAGCAAAATGTCCCAAAACTGTGTCTTGTGCTGACATTTTGGCATTGGCTACTAGGGACGCTGTTTCTGTCCAAGTAAGCTAACATCCATTTTATATTCTTGCAATCCAAGCAATGCCTGCAGTTTATACAGCAAAGATCACACTCACAATTTCTTCTATTTTAACTTACTTAAAATGCCACTATGTCACAAATATATCTTAGTATAATAGTTCATGCATGTATAATATTTGCAGTTTAACAAACCTATGTGGGAAGTGCTCACCGGAAGAAGAGATGGCACCGTGTCGAAAAGTGGTGAAGCCTTGGCCAATATCCCAGCACCTAACTTCAACTTCACCCAACTCGAACAAAACTTTTCCAGTAAAGGTCTCACCGTGCACGATCTGGTTGTATTATCAGGTACATTCATATAATATGGATACTATGGATGAAATGAATTACAAAATGACCATAATCAGTGGCAAAGATTAACTAACTTGAATATTCGGTATCTGAATATAATATATGTAGGAGCGCACACAATTGGAGTAGGCCATTGCAACTTCTTCAGTAACAGACTTTATAATTTCACAGGAAAAGGCGATCAAGACCCTTCTTTGAATTCCACTTATGCTGCATTCTTGAAGACTAAATGTCGTAACCTGAGTGACAACACCACAACGGTAGAGATGGATCCTGGCAGCTCTACCAATTTTGATAGTCAGTATTATCCTAACCTTCTCCAGAAAAAGGGTCTGTTCGAATCAGATGCGGCTCTACTAACAACAGAACAATCAAAAGATATTGTTGAAGAATTGGTTAATCAAAACAAGTTCTTCACAGAGTTCGCACAGTCAATGAAGAGGATGGGAGCGATTGAGGTCCTCACAGGCTCGGCTGGGGAAATTCGGATTAAGTGTTCAGTTGTCAACTCATAAATACATAGAGAATTCTGCCTAGTACGGAGGGATTTGGTGCAAAAAGTAATGGAAGATTATCTATTCTATAAGTGTGAGAGTAAAATTCAATTTCGGTAAAAGCTAGGTATATTATGTAAGAATAAAATTCCTATATATTGCATGTTATCTTTCAAGTTTCAACTATGAAATTAAGGATTCCTATTTCAAGTTTGTAAGCTTTTTTAAAGGAGTTTCTATATTATGTCATCCTCTGCTAGAACACACTAATAAAGTATTCATCATTTAATTATTTAACAACTAATAGAAAGCAACAGTTAAAATGTAAAACCAAACACCACAAAAACTAGTCTCAGACAGGAATTCGTCATTTTTAAAGAAAATATTTGAATGGTTAACATTTTGCAGTTAACTAGTCTAAAACAAAAATATTGGTACCAACTTATAATTGCTGCAAAAGAATAAAAAGATCCACAATTACATATGACAGGAATAGAAAGTAGTTGACTGATACTACCATCTATACATAAGCTATTTTGAAGGAAATCCATATTCATCAAATAGCCATCAAATCACCAAACTGACCATGAAGATCACCATCCCAAACAGGAGAATTTCTGAAAAAGGGTTGGTTCATTAATAAGTATTCCCTCATTAGCATACCAAAGCTCACTCAATTCATTAGAATCCAAGAAGAACCACCTGTTTGCAGGACCTTTCCAGTTGTTAGGCCTAAGCAAAGTTGAAATTATCTGCTAAGAAAACAAAGACAACAAGTAGTTATCTAATAGCAGCACGATAACTAAATGGATAGCCAGAAATATGTTAACCTTCAAGAAAAAAAATAGGAACCAGAATGCGCATTAGATAAAGCTTGCCTTCAACATTTATGAGAACCATTTTAAATTAATACAGCGACAATTGTCTCCCTGTCCCTGTCCCTGTCCCAACTAGGTCACCTACAGCCTCTTTAGCAGCTTCAATCTGTTGCAAAAATGTATATTAAATTAATTGCATCCTTCAGAAAAAAAATTAACAGTTATAAGCAAGGATTTCCAAGCACATACAGTTCTAGGATGAAGGCAAACAGCTCCATCTGTGTCACTTCGGTCTGCAACTGTTTCTGCAGCTTGTGAGTTGTCATCTAACTTGTTGATTCAGCATGACTGCTTCGATAGCTTGCATAGCTTGTCAGACAGCACTCCCTTCCTCGGCTTCAGCAGCGAGTGCAAGATCAGTTTGGCTATTTAAGGTAAAGTGCATTTTGGCTTACAGTCCAGTACCAGTTCACTTTCATTTTTTTAACAGGCCAAATTTAGACCCATATGCTGTTGTTCATGCAATGACAGGATGTGTGCAGAGTCTGCTGACACAAACAGCTATACCTGAAGGCTAGATCCATATTGTATCCACGGCCAACACTGCTTGATGTTGCATATGGATCCTTTGAGCTCATTTAGGCTGGATACAAAATAATACTGCACTTAATGTTCAGGTCCTTTGATGGGATCTGGCTTGTGTAGCAGTGCTGTATATTGCCGCATAGCCTCCATGATGCTCCTGTGACTTCTAAGGTATAGAAAGGTCGTATTTTGGAAAAGTTACATTACAGAAATTATGTTATAGCCTTAAGTTAAATCTGTCTTCACTTAAAATGACCTTATTTTGTGATTTGTATTAGCCTTTAAATTAATTTGAGTCAGCCCAAACAAGTATTCAATATTTTAAGTTCATGATAATGCAAATCCTGATTACATATTGCAAAGCTGCAGCTGAATATTTGATTCAGCTATGCACTGCATGCAACTTTTCCAGGAATGCAATTAGGTTTTGAATAGAAATATAGCATAAGATTTTATGTTTGTATATCCACCACCATTTCAAAACCTAAAAGATGTGCAATTTCTGTTGTCATGGATATCATACAAAACAAAACTTTATAGACGTACCATATGGGACAATAGATAAAAGAGTAAGTAAAAAGAACCACTCAAAAAACTGGCAATAACTTAAACATTTCAGGGTGCTTTTAATGGCACGCAAAAATTCTGAAGGAACTGACATTTCCTTAAATTACACAAACAAAGAAGACATTCTAAAAATAATAGAGAATAGTAAACAAAAGCACCTCATAGATGAGGTTATAAGGTCAAAATTTCATCTTCTACCAGCAATCCTCAACAAAGGAGAAATTATCCCCTGTATCTCTTGCAACGACTGTTGAACCCGAATCTCCTCATCAACAGAGCGCTTGAGATTTCTGATATGCCTCTTGAGGGCTTCAGAAGCCCTAATATCATCAGCTCGCATTTCAAGAACCTTCTTGGTCAATCCCATTAACAAGCTAGAATATCTGGGAACAGTACAATACTTCTGCAAGAACACCATCAGAAGTTCCAGCCTTTCCAAATCCAAGTCGGAAACACACCTCAGCAATTTCCTCCTAGCCACCAATTCCTCCATCACAGCCAACACATTCCCAGGGTTCCTACTTTCCAACACAGACACCAAAGCCTCCCCATGCCTAAACTTGTTCAACAGCTTATCATGCTCAGCCAACTTCACTTTCTTAGGCCTCATAACCAAGTAATCACCTTTAGATGGTTTCTCTCCTTGCCCTCTTTGAAAATACCTAAAGCTTGAAGGTGTCAAAACCTTCCTCTCAGTATGCTCCAAAGGCATAATTCTCCAAAATGAACTACCCTCACTCTCCCCAATTTCCTTCTCCTTCACCTTTGTTTTCCTCTTAGCAGCATATATAATCCCATTGGAAGTTCCAATCACCCTCGTAGAGCAATCCGGCGAGTAACCAACAGACAAAAGAGGTGCAGGAAACCTCATTGAATGTGTAACCTTCATAGAGGCATAATCAAACACCTTCATATACCCATCCAAACCCACACTCAAAATCCTATATTGATTCGATTCGTCACCCGAATCCTTCCCAATTCGACCAACGCAAATCGAAGTCACAGTCTTATTATGACTCTCCATAGAAAACAGAAGCCTCCCGCCGCCAATTAAGTCCCACAGCTTAACTGAATTGCCACCCGCTGTTGCAATCATTCCTCCAGCCGGCAAGAAAACAACATCCTCCACGGGACTTCCGTGGTTCACCTGCATCGCGGATTTCGAATCCCTAACCCTAACGTCCCAAAGCTTAACGAGGTGATCATAGGAGCCAGTAACAAAGGTATCGGCATTAACAGGGGATGAATCACCGCATCTAACGTAATCCTTGTGGCCTTGCAAATTAAGTATCACAGTCTCCTCGGCGACATCCCAGTACTTAACGAGAGCGTCGTCGCCGGCGGAAATTAGGTGGAGCTTATCGAAATTAGGGTAGTGAACGAAGCGGACAGGGCGGGTGTGGGAGCGGAGGCGTCGGAGAGGGGTGCGGGAATTGACATCGAAGACTTGGACGAGACCGGAGAGGTCGGAAGCTGCGATGAGGCGGGCGTCGGAGCGGAAAGAAGCGCAAGTGACGGAATCGGAGAAGGAAGAGAAGGTGGCGGTTGGGGAAAAGGTTTCGGAACTGAAGATGGTGAGAGAAGCGGAGTGGGCGGCGGCGAAGGAATGAGGGTGAGTAGGGGAAAAGGTGAGAGAAGGAACGGAGAGAAGTTTAGGGATTTGTTGAGTCTTGAAGGAAGACCAGTACTTAGATTCAGAGGTTTGCTTTTGAGTTCTTGGTTTGGTTTTGAGCTTGGGTTTGACTGGGAAGCTCTTCACCCTTGTTTCCTCCATTGATGAAAGATCGAAACTTGCCACTATCAACACCGGGAGGGATTCTGGGGTTTGGTTTGGTTTGGTTTAGGGTTTAAGAAGACTTGTGTTGGCCTTCGGTGACACCCCTCGCGGCACTATTACACGTTGCAAATACACTATAACACTATTACACCATTTTTCTTACTTTTTTTTTCCCAATAAATATGATTACTTTCACGTTATTCTTACTCTTTTGTATTAAATGGAAGCTAAATTATATTTATTCACAATAATAAAAATTATTTTTTAATATGGTTAAAATAATTTAGCAAAAGTTATTTAAAATAATTTTCTATTGTACTTAAGGCTCGGTATTTGTCAACATTTTGATAATTTTCGATTCGAAGAACATCAAGAAGTTTTTCGGGTTATTCTATATAATAGTTGTCTCATCAATCAATTTTAGTTTGACAAATATGTTTCTTCTTGTCGAATATATGGTTTTCCTTATGAATCTACCACTCATTTCCTTCAAAACTACCCCCGAACTAAAAGGGATTAGAGAAACGTATTGGTGGATGATGATCAAAACTTCCATTTCTAAGAGTGTGATGAATGGACTAGGAGAACTTTGGAGGGACAAAGTTTTCATTGGCTTATATGGAAGGATAGAAATGACGTAGAAATGACATGATCTTTTATAACATGATGGTTTCTTATGAAACTACTAGTAGATTCGTATCTTACTTATATTGGTTTTGCAAATGTTCCCTCAAAAGGTTATTATATAAAGGATATATACATTTGTTGGTGTCTACTCTTAATAGATTTCTGAAATTCGATATTGATAGGAGCTCTTTTGAAATCCCAAGTCTGTTTGGCTTTGGTGGTTTGACCAAAAGTAATTATTGTTAATAGCCCATTTAATTTTTAGGTATTTTGTCATTGATTTAACTTGAAGCCCTAAACTTACTTTGCTGTAAAAATCTAAACTACTCATCTTCTCCTTCCGAACCCATATCCTTTGCAGGCATAATTTCACAGTAGTCATGCAATCACATAAATCAAGGGCCATTTTTCATGGAGCGTTTTTTTGTATTTGTCTAAAAAGCAATTAAATATTAGGATCTTATACAGTCATATTTTTGACGGTAGAGAATCCCGGTCCTCCCCTTCCCCACCATTACCACTACCATTTCCCTCATGACCACCATCCCTACAATCTTCCACCTTCATTTGCCGCCCTTCCCCACCATTACACCGCCATTTCCCTCATGACCACCATCCCTAAAATCTTCCACCTTCATTTGCCGCAGAAACTCCAACCTCACAGTCTCCCATGAATGTCGTCAATGTATCCACCCATCTCCAACCTTCTCGAAGCCCTTGCAAGCATTTATTTATTTATTTATTTTTTGTTTTTTTGTATTTGTCTAAAGTACATATGTATAAAATCTATAGTAGACGTGGTTCCGAAAAACCTGTTTTTTAGTCTGTTTGTTACGGCTTATTTTTTAAAATAATCACTCACGACGACATATTGCCCGTTTGTTACAAATTCTAAAAAAATGAAAAGCCGAAAATAATTTAAAAACTACTTCATATGAGAAGCTGTTTTGAGTAGCTTCTCATAAAAATTAGTTTTTTAAGAATGATTTTTTTAAAATAAGTGATTTTCAGTATGTTACACAAACACAAAACAACTTCACATTTTCTTAAAAATCTCTAAAAACTAATCTCTAAATTATTTAACAACAAAATCACTTATTTTTTAATTCGTAACAAACTGGCTCTAATCACCGTGAAAGAGGTTTATCATTTTGTGGTGGGGGAGATGAAGGTTGGGGCTGGGGTTGCATAGGAATGATTGGGTTTTGGGGTGGACGGAATTTCTAAGATCAAGTGGACAATCTATTGAAAGAAAACTTTTTATTTTGGTTGGGTTTTTTCTTGTTTTCATGGAATGTGAATACTACATTTGAAAACTAGGAACCGACTACTTTCATCATCGCGAAATTAGTCCACAAACTCAAATTCTGAGACTACCAAAAAAAATAATATGGGACTCGAGAGACGCTTTAATCCAAATGTTACATAAATTTTATATAAAGGAAAAAAATTATATATTTCTTTTATGATACAATATACATGCTAATCAACTGTACTTCCCTCACTAAAAGTCATCCCTATGTTGAGGAGTACAAGTCGCCAACATCTCTTCAACTATATCCCCTCCCATTCCTTTATAAACCCAATCTCCACAACACCCCTTTGTTGGTCGATATAAATATAAAAAAACCACTCTTAAGCTATTTGCAATTTAATTAAGAATTTGATTTTCTGCAGCTACAAAAAAAAATACATTACAAAATATGTATTCTGTCAACAACGGGAGATATTCGAACACCATTTGTTGGGCAGAATATCAAAGACCGGATGAGAAATTCCCAAGCGATGAATTTCAGGTCATATATATGCTAGGGAGCCACGGTCATGGTCAGGTTGTGGTCTACCCCGAGTAGGAGTTGGTGGCCTCTGAATATTAAGCTCCTAGAATAACAACAAAATATTAATCTCCAAGATTAAGCACCAAAATAAATAAATAAATCATTCGCCATTCAACAAAAGCATTTATTTGCAGTACTTATGAAACATAGTATAGAAAAGAAAGGTAACCTGCATCCATGTCTCGTCCATGACACGCTCAGGAGACGACTCAGGTGACCGAAGTGGAGGTGGTATAGGATGGATTAATTTTGGAACCACAACCAAACCCCTGCCAACTACCAGTATAGCTCCCGCATTGTTTGCAGTTCCTAAATAACACCCAAAATGAAGAAAAAAAAATTATAAGCAAATGCTAATAGTTAGTAATTAGTTAGGAATGGGAGAAATGTTAGTTTATAATATTTGAACTTTGAATCTCCTTTAAACTCCTTCATATCCCTTAGTTTGCTAACTGAGCTATTATCTTGGGACACACAGTGAGATTAAAGTGCTATCACATGCAAAAGAGAATGCTGGTGAGAAATCATGCTTACCACAATAGTTAGTTGCAGAGAAAAGTGTGATTAGTTGTCCCTGGGCAAACCGCTCAAAACCATCCATGACACATTCATGAGCCCTTATGATTAGCTGTAATTTATTTTTCTTACAGAAATCCGTAACACGATCAGGCTGCATAAAATAAGAAAAATAATCGGTCAAATTATTTAAGTAGCAAGAGCTTCAAGGCATCTGTGGCTAATGAATAATATTCCATTGTTCAAAATGTTATTCGAGTGTAGAAAGATATGACCACAAAATTTAGTTCAAAATCTTGAACTAAATTTTTTCATATCCTCCCAAAAATTACATAACCTCCAAAAAATACCCTATCCAAACAAATGATGAGCAAAACACCAAGAGAGGCAACAAAGCTGTCCTATGTCAACAGCGAATCAAATTGCTCGGATGGAGAAGTGACTATATTATTTGATTTCAAAGGTAGAGCTATAATGAGTTTCCGAAGACAATCAACAAAACAGAAATTCGGTTCTCAGCCAGTAATCTGACCTTTGGAAACAGAAAAAATTGAAATCCATACTTCCCAAGGGCACGTGGAATGTTGCCCAAATTTTGTGGTCAAATTTTTTTCCAGCATAGAAACATGTTTTAAGTTTATTGATTTTCAACATATATAAATTGGGGGTGGGGGATGTAACAGAAGGTACTTTCGCAAAACTGAATGTAGATGAACCATCAACTAGGGTCATAGCTTTTATACAGTTGTCTATAGTCTAAGCTGGTGAACATGAGAATACATTTCCATACATCATAATTTATGGGTGGCGGGATTGGAAGATTGACTAATAGCAAGACAGGTTCATTTTTGTGATGAATCATAGCATACTTACCCCAAAAGTGACGAGCCCAGGCCCTCTGGCATTTGGTCTCAAACCCTCTACACTATCATTTTCTGTGGGATCAGACCTTCAAATATATAGATGTTATAAGACAAAAAGAATGCAAACATCATAAAACCAAAATGAAGGAAATGAAAAAATAAAAAACATAAAAAATAGAGAAATGAGCATACCATAAAAGGTCCATTAAAACAATAGATCCTGCATCCATTGTTATGGGCCTCTCAATCTTCTCTATCTGTTCTACTGAATTGATAGATCTTCCAATACCACCGTGCATACATATAATTTTCTTTTCAATAAGAGCAGCTAGTGGAAGATGGTTAAAAAGTTGATTGAATCTTGTCCATGCCCATATTCCATCATTTTCACCCTAAAAAGCACATAGTTAGTTGCAGAGTTGGACCTAAAAAACTGAAACAGTAGAAGTATGTTTCTATCTGTACCATTCTTTCAATGCACTCTATACGAAAACCAAATAGTGCATTTATGTCGGCAGCTTCATGGTTTCCTCGTATCAAGTGAACATTATCAGGATATTCAATCTGCACAATCATGAGAACGCCAGTAAAAGTCAAAAAAAAAAGTATGAAGAAGGCGAAAGCCAAATGCCAAATACATCAATACCTAACAACTTTTTATAACTCAAAGTAGCCTACCTTAAGAGCAAGTAGCAAGGTAATGGTTTCCAAGCTGTGCTGTCCTCGATCAACATAATCTCCTAAAAATAGGTAGTCAATATACCTGAAACATCAAACGATAACTAATTACAAAATGCTCATGTTAAAGGAGAGCGGCAAGAGACGAGTGCTCACCTAGGTTCCGTTTGAATTTCTTATGAACAGCTTATTTGGACTTATCTATTAGTATACGTACTTATGAGACTGTTTAGCAGAGCTTATAAAACTAGTTTATGCCCATAAGTTTTTTATAACATAATTTCATAAGCTCTTCATATTAGCTTATCAATCAAGCTTATATGGGGCTTATTGTTTTTTACAGATGAACATCCACCAACTTAATCATCAAGTAGAAGAAATGTGTTCCTTACACAGAACAAAAGTGAAACATACCAAGGGACAAATTAAGCAATTGTGTCAAGAAACACACTGCACATATTAACTTAACCCCCAACAACAGATGCTTCACTTCAAATCACAAAAAAATTGTGAATAAAGATTTTTAGATATCGTTTTTGAATGGAAAACACATTTGGACATAGTTAAGAATTAATGAAATCCACAGAGCAGAGGCGTGGGGAACAATTTTTAGAGCTAATCAAACAGTGTTTAACTGTATTCAAAAGACACACTCTTGCTAGTTGTTACCAAGCGCAGAACAGTATCCATCAAATCCTCAAGTGTATCTAACACAAACTTTTTACGTATCTGACATGTATTAACTAACACTCTTAAAAAGAATCCAGTGGTCTGCTTGCCAAGGAATTATTTTGAAAAAAATGTGTATGGTCGACACTATTTTACAATATATTAATCCAAAATTAGATTGTTGGAACTAAAATCCAACTGCTGCAAGGGAACAAAAAGATCCACAATTACACGATATGACTGGAATAAATAACTGGTTGATACTATCCACGAGCTATGTTGACACAAGCAGTCTTAATCTACCAATGCATACATGCAACAAACTTACGTGATGTCTCCTGCGGTCGAAGGAAATCCATATTCATCAAATAGCCGCATCAAATCACCAAACTGACCATGAAGATCACCAAATACTTTGATAGGAGCTTTCAGCTGAAGAACAGTTGGTTCATGCATAAATATTTGCTCAGCAGCATAACAAAGCTCACCCACTTCATAAGAATCCAAGAAGAACCGCCTGTTAGCAGGAGGTTTCCAGTTGCGAGGCCTCAGCAAATTTGAAATTATCTGGCAAGAAGGCAATTACAATAAGTGATTATCTAAATAAAATGGGTACACAATATGTTACGCTCCAACAAAATACAGGAAGAAGAATGTGAATCAAATATGCTTGCCTTTTTATGTAAACCCTGAGGGGATTTCTGCCTGGTGAACTTTTTTGTAGGACATGACAGATCATTATTTATGGGAATCATGCGTCTGCTTTCATTTTCAAATTGATCCAGCGACAATTGCCTCACCATTCCGCCTAGGCTACCTACAGTCTCTTTAGCAACTACAACCTGTAATAAATGTATATTAATTTGCATCCTTGAGAGAAATTCTGTGGTATAAGCAAGAATTCCAAGCACATACAGCTCTAGGATGAAGGTGAACATCTCCTCTGTGTCACTTCCATCTGAAACTGCATCTGCAGCTTGTGATTTATCATCTGACACAGAGGTTTCGTCAGCAGAACTACTTGATATAGCTTGCAAAGATTGCCAGACAGCACTTGCCGCCTCAGCTTCAGCAGCTGATGCCTCCCTCAGTTTCTCCAGGGAATTTTGGTCCAAGCTGGTAAAATAAACACATCATGTTGTCATAGTTGAATGTGCAATTTCCTTGATTGATTACAAGGTATGTACAGGTATTTACAAGAGAGATACAATCTAATTAGGAAAGTCTATTATGACTTATAGTTTTAGGATCAAACCAACCATCCCTGTCTCAGGTAACTATGAAAGCTAGTAATAAGGAAAGGATAAGAATAAAATCTGATTACAACACTCTCCCTCAAGCTGTAGCATTAATGTCCAATGCACCCAACTTGTTACATATGCAAGTTATCATAGGACCTCCTGAGGACTTAGTTAACTTGTCTGCAAGTTGTTCCTTCGAACTCACAAAAATAGTCTTGATGATGCCAGAAAATTTTCTCTCTAATGAAATGACAATCTACTTCTACATGTTTAGTCCTCTAATGAAAGATCGGATACAAGAAAAGACGTAAAGCTGATTGGTTGTCACAAGCAAGCTCTATAGGACTATCTCACATAACTTCAACTCATGAAGCAAATGCTTTAGCCATAAGAATTCACGAGTTGTATCAGCCATAGCATGATGTTTTGCTTCAGTACACGGCACCTTGCAACCACAATCTGCTTTTTACATCTCTGTGAAATTAAGTTACCGCCCATGAGAGACACGATCTAAATAGGAATGTTATCCTACCATGATCCTAAAATTTTGGTTTTGGGATCAAATCAAATATCCCAATCTAAGGTAACCATGAAAGCTAATAATAAGAAAAGGATAATAATAAAAGCTGATTGCAAACAACAGTCATAAAATCGAAATAACCCAAGCACAACAAGGTGAGGAACCAGAGTTGAGCTTCTACAGAAAGAAGCAACAAATGACATACCTTGAGCCACCAAATGAGGGAGTTTCAGGTCCATCATCCAAACTTGGTGTTTTTAAATTATAATTTGAGTTAGACTGATTCCGTTTGGGACTTGTAACAGGTGAACCTCTCTCATTAACGTCAGGCTGAAGCGGCGAATTTTCAGCCACTAAGAAATCGTCCAGAAGTATATCTACACGGGATAACATGGTTTTATTATAATTGGTAGCAAGAAAACAAATTTGAAATATCATAGCCAAACAAGTTAAGAGGAATAAAAATATAAAATTATCAAAGACACTTCCAGTGAATGATAAAAATTAGAGAACTTAAAACTCATTAATTCCTTCAATGGGAATTCTAGTTTGCGGTGGCTAACTACTAGAATAAAACAGATTCTTCACAAGTGCATTGTTTCTATCTATGGTTCTCCACTGAGGCAACTTTTTTTGCCTTTGTTCTCATTGTTGTGACACATCGCCTCCACAGCCTTCTCCACTTGTTTTTCTCGCTTTTCTCATCAGGGATAATCCAGGAAACAACCATGTTGGACTAACGTCCCATCCACACTTCAAATGCCATGCTACTACTGGGTTAGGGGGGAGCCAAAAAAAGGTCCTGGCAGATATAGATATCTCACTGGCAAACCTAACAATCTAACGATAACCAAACTTGATATTACTTATGTTGCAAGTGCGGTATAATAAGTGTTTTGTGCAATAGCTAAAAGCCTAAAACAATTGTTAGAATAAAACACATGCTCTAGCTTGATGGGAAGTGTTACAATAAAACACAATCTTCATTTGTGCATTGTATCTATGGTTCCCAAGTGCATAGGAAATACTGTATGTAAACAGCGTATTATAATTACCATGTTCATGTACCAATATTATGCATAAGTGAGAATTAACCAGCTTGAGGCATTATAATGGAAAGTAAAAATTCAACAAAGGAGAGGTTAATAATGCATTAGAATATTTTGAGGAAAAAATATATAGTATAACACACTACTAGGAAAATGTCAAATTGTCAAAGAAAGCCAACAACACTACATATTCAAAAGGGCACCAAATCATTTTTCAGCAAGCCAACATGACATTAGATAAGCAATTTGTTAAGGCTCACCATCAGAGATAATTAGGCAAACAATTTTTCTTGTTATAATATGGAAATCAAAAAGCTGTATGGCTGTACATGGATAAGATAATGAACTAGACACGGCTGCATCAATTTACTAATACAAAGGATATAAATTGACATACAGATCCTATTTATTTCTTGCAAGGAGGGTATACAGAAATAGAGCCCCATGCAGCTTCCAATATAACCCCCTTAAATGGATAAATAATGTATTTCATTTAATAAATAAGTACAAAATAATTACAATAATATGTCAGACTGATTTTATATGCCATATTTGGTTTTTCATGTCAAAATACACCCTTAGTTCTACAGTTACAGATTTTCATCTCTCATCATGCAGCTACTTACCCCCTCTAAGACCACCATAGATATATACTTGAACACCAATAGCTGCTGCTGCATGGCGACAACGACGCATGAGCTCCAAAGAAGGGTCATGATCACGACCTTTGTTTGAGCGTGAGGAGGACACAATACCATTTCTGTCCAACCAAACCCCAGCAGCAGTGTCCAATACTGTCAAAACAAGAAAAGAAAAAAATATATAATATAACACACAACATGAAATGAATAAAACAGTATGGCAAGAAACACATGCAATAAAAAATTTGTTTGGTAATAAAATAGAAACACAAGTTACCTGCGATGGCTCCTTCCCCTTCCACAGAGCGTCCACCCCTAAGAACACCTCCTGTAACATGCAGTCGTGCACCAACAAAAACCTGATAGAACGAATGCCACATTCAATCAAAAAACAATTTTCGAAAGTGATGGAATATCTAGAAGACAATGCATAATATCACAATTATATCTTACAATAGTCAGAGTATATAAATTGATCCCTTCGGAATAGTTTCTATGTTTACTTATATTTCATGATTTGTTTCCCTACTTAGGATTAGGAGTCATCTGTAGGTATGAATTGAGCTTTGTGCATAATCTTTTGTATCACAACTTTCACAACAATAGCGATATAATGTAAGTGTCTTTCCCTCCTTCTCAAACTAAACCCCGATAATTTTCAATAAAAAGGTCTGAGCAAAATATTCAAGATCAATTCACATACTATATAATAGTAGAAATAAACTTCCTACACCGATTCTGAGCCAGTGATACTGCTTTCATCTAACAACTAGAAGAAATCCAGAACATATTGTCGAAAACAGCATTAATTAGGAACCCAGAAACCCACTTAAATAGTACTTCTAGAATTTCACGGTCTCTTTCCATTGCATGAGGTACATAATTTATTTTGAATGTTGAAACTCTCACATATTAATTGCAACAGATGCAATTTATATCACCACTTATCAAGATTTAGCTCCTAATTCCCATTTCCCAGCTATATATTAAATGCAACAGATTTATATCAACAATTCAACATCACTTCATTTCTTCACCCATGTTCAACCTTTCATCACTGTTTTCAGTCATCACGCATCAATGAACAGCAGAAGCAATACTGAATTTTTTGAAATACAATAATATATTTATCATATTTTATGAATTTTTTTTATAGATGTATGGTATGTAGTCAATGAAGGATAGCATAGCATCACGGCCGACCCCGAAACGCTAGAGTGGTGTAGCAGGTAGAACTACATTATGGCCACTCCACCAAAGTCTGAGTCAACAAATATTGTAAAAATTTTAACAAATACATTATGAGTTTTACATTTAAATTTGAAATGGAAATTAAGTAACAAGCAAAATTCATCCCTTTAAGTATGAATTCTTAGACCATTAGGTAAAAGTGAAGGATGCAAGAAAGGATAAAAAAACATAGTTGGGTAAAGAGTCTTTTGGGCCAAAAGGGCCCAACTCACATACACTGCCACTCGAATTAAAACCTAAAAAACCTAGCATCCCCTTCTTTCTCCCATCAGCAGCCTCTCCTCCATCCCTTCTAAAATATTTTTTTACTGTTTACTCTTTCAACTCACAGCAACCGTAAAACTCTCACTCACTGTCTCACTCACTGCCCCAACTCCGCACAAGGTACAGCCACCCCATCACTCATCACAGAGGACGCCTGAGTCAAGAGACGCATCAGAGCCAAAGAGGAGAAAAGAAGGGGCACCCAAAGCTGTAAGGCAGCATCAGCGTGAGGGATTTTGAATTATAAGGTGAGAGTGTTTTATGGTTTTCTGTGTGTGTCTACCGTGTAATAATGCCAACTCACCTGCGTTTTGCGGTGCCCCAACATGAAAGCACTCCCCTGGACCGCCACGGTGTTTTACTTAAGAGTTCAATTACCGCAGCGCGACACAACGCTGCTATTGCAGCCTCTACACCCACAATTGACTACAGAGCCTAAATGTATCGTATCTTATATTTTTCAAGCAACAATTAATTGTTGTATCGGATATGCATGGTTTACTATCCAATAGCCATATCATGTTTGCGCATTATCGATGTCAAGGTTATCAAACTTGAGAGTTTAGGCAAACTTGTGGAGCTTTAGTAGACTCGACTCTTTATGAATTTACCTAATAGAAAAATTAATATTATAAATCCTATAAACGGTATGATATTACCATTAATGTAATGATTTTTAACCATTCCAACTCCATAAGTATGAAAGTAAAAGTCTTATTCATGCATGAATAAGCAAAACATAAGTTCTCAAGATGAAAACATTTAAAGCAAGGGGTATACACAAAAAATTATTCAAAATCACAAAACAAAAATATACAGTTGGGCTTATGCGCATACACATTTACACAACAAACAAAAAAACAGAAATGGAGAATGGATATAGAGATGGGTTTATTTTAGGCAGAGCAGACAGTGCCTTATTCAAGCAAAGAAGGCACTGGGCAAACACAATGCAGAAGCGCAAGGGAGCAGAATAAAGTTGGAGGGACGAGATCATCTAGTGCAGCAAGAACAAGATCGTGTACAGTGGTGCTTCATGAGCAAACTGGATTGCTGGGTAGTGAGTGTTTGTTAGAGGTCACTAGAAATCGCCGCAACGAGTGAACAGAGTGGATCTTCATATGTAGGGTGGGAACGATGGCATGGGAAACTTCATATGGCAGAGATACATCGAGAAGAAACAAAAATGTAGAAGGCTTGTGGTGAAACAATGTCATTTAGCAAGTTTTTGGGCCTGATTTTGCCTTTTCGTCAAACTTCCTAGCTCAAGCTTACACTCCAGATTTTGAACAAGTTCACGCGAGTTTAGTCGAGTTCGGTCAAAAGTGAATCTGTATGCTATTCAATTCAATTTTCCTAACTAGAAACGTAAACTCGAATGAGTAAACAAACTCGACAACCATGTTGTGTAGTTGAAAGATAGCTTTAAGAGGATATTTATCTTCATAAAAGTGAGACCCACAACACAACAAACTTGGTGCTTGTTAACCATTAGATGGAAATAAGATCAATTCTATTCTAATTTCTTACAATTGGCACCTGCTCTTATTTTATTAAAAAATAAAAAATGTGAGAGGGGTTTAATTTTGACCGCTATGTCATGCAATAATGTCAAGATTAAAGCATCAAATCACGTCGCCTTTTTAAGTAATTGCCAATTGAGAGCGACACAAATCCTAGTGATGAAAAAAAAAATCATATAAGGAATTTATTATTGGAACCCTCCACTTACCGCTGCATGTTGGTACCTTGGTGAAGGGGAAACTCCAGGTGCAAGGGTCCATTCCCACAGGCCATTCCTATGCATGAGCAGTCCATAGGCATCTGCTAGTGGCTGCAGACAACAGATTCAATAGATGCTATTATATTAAACCAAATAGGCTTCAAATGCGAGATTCACAACAATACGACATCACTAAGTATGCCTTTCTGCTTCAACAAAAATTACTAATAACTCAGCGCACTACAATTTAATTACACAAACGGGGCCTTAAAGTCCAAACATGATAGATTCTCACTAAGTTTTCTAAAAGCAACAGAAAAATTATCTGATTAAAAGAGTATGATTGGACATACAGCTCCAGAAGAGTCTCTTCCACCACAGAGCAAAAACATTCCATCAGAGCGGGTACTAGCAGTTGCATACCTATAAATTGAGGTAGAATAACTTAAAGTTGTAATATGTTAATATTATATAATAATATAATAGAAAAGTGCAGACAAAAGGCTGGACAGACTTACATTCTAGCAGAAGGTGTATCGCCTTCTGGGTTTAGCGGCTGCCACGCATAAGGCTTTTGGGCAGTATCCAAAGCCCATGCATCAGAAACAACTCGGTTCCCTACATATGGTTAAAAAACAAAATTATATGTCGTATCACAAGAGAATATAACATTTCTTCACATAGTTTATTAAGACATGCAAACTATAGCCAGACAGACCACAGACATATGTAGCATATGAATAAAGAAGGAAAACAACTCAAGAAACTCCACTAACAATTTCATAGTGTTTGTTTTAAAAAAAAAAATGCACTAAAAGGCAAAGCCGGTATTATGTAACAGCACTGGATAAATAAAAGCCAAACTATAACAACCAAATTGTTCTTAGATTGTGTCATGTCACCTATGACAATTCAAAAGTTTCCCCCAACTTCCAATCTATTTAAGCATGGCAAACCTTGTTCCATGTTGAGAGTAACACATCGACTAGAGATATGCCCTAAGAAGTGCTTATAAGGCTTGGCCAATCCTCGCCTTACAAGTTGGTTTTGTGGAGTTGAGTTAGGCCTCGACCCAAACTTTAGGAATCAAAAAGAGCATTCTCAAGTCGAGCTTATCATTCATGTTTTGCAGAATCGTTTTGCCAACTCATTTATTATCGTTCAATCCAGAAAGTCTGTGCCACAAATCTTGTCTTCACAACAAAATCAGGCATGTTTTTTTAACCATTTGGATCCAATTGCAGATATTCAAAACAATAAATGTGAAAGTAGAAATTTCTAGCATTTAATTAAATGTATGATTGGGATGTCTTCAACGGTTCATAAGCAAAGATGCATTAATTCTTTCACCACGGTTTCGTCATGAAAATGTGAAAAGAGACAACAAGATATAAAATTTCTCTCACCGTCATTTCCGCTGACCATAACAAGATATCTCTGAGCAACCAAGTCCATTGCATGGCCGTAGCGAGGCCCAGGTCCGTCCCCTTGTACAACGACTCTACAATTAAATTAATTATAATATTGACTAATACCACAGTTTTGTCAAAATTCTAGAAGTCTGAAATATGAAAGCTTGACCAATTACAACCATAGTTATCAATCACGGATCGCGGAGCAAAGCGGATGACCCCAAAAACACTATAGTGGGATAACGGATAGTGGGATGACCGCTATAATAATATTTTTTATATATATTAAATAATTAATATTATACATGAGCTTAAAGTTTGGAAAATTACTCAAAAATCATGAACTTAACATAATTAATAATAAAATGTCATACTACTTCCGCAAATTATACGAGTCGATGGCAACAAAAGTAAAGGAAACAAACAAATCTAAGCCTGAAATTACCAAAAATACCCCATTCCCTCACTTGGCGGTACCATCCCTTGGCGCGCACGTTAGCGGTGCTATTCGAATAGCGACCACCCGCTGCTATGCTCCGCTATTATAGTGCTGCTATTGATATCTATGATTACAACAAAGCTCACCTGTGCCATTTGAATTTATCATTTGTCATGTCAAGCACATGGAGATCGTCACTGGAATGCCCAGAAGGACCTATCCCACCCTAGCCAAACAGAACCAATCAAAAAGATTTCAAATGTTAACACCTCGTCAAAGAAGAAAAAACCAGTAGCAATGACAAACTAGTAAAAAGGAAACTCATCCCACAATCACCTGAAAAACAACCATGGTGCCAACGGTGGCAGCAGCATGAGCAGCCCGAGGTGAGGGCGGATCTCCCGCAGGTTTAATCCTAAACATCATAACAGTAAATACAGTTTACTTGATTAGCAATTCAATCACCAAAAAACACCAATCTAGATTTTACAAAAACAATTTTGCACATATGAACTGAATTTGGAAGATTCAAGAATTTAAAAAAAAAATATATATCAAAATCAACCAACCTAGTCCACTTTTTTGTTTGAAGGTCATAGGAATGGACTGTATTCGTGACTCCCGCTAATCCTGCAAAGAAAACAGCAAACAAAGGGAACGATTATCAGGAAACAAGTGGGGAAAAAAAACAAAGAGCAAGTAAACAGAGTAAGAGATAAGAAAAGTACGAATGCCAGGAGCTGAGGAAGATCCTCCTTCAATAGCGGTGGCGCCGCCAAATAGAATTAACCGCGGACCATGCGACTTATTGGCGGCAACGGCGGTTAGTGTATGACCACAACGAGGACCAGGAGCGTCGTCATCGGTGTCCCAGAAGCTTTCTATAGTTCGATAATTTGGAGCAGGATAGAGCCACGGTTTGGAGCCCATGGTGAGCAAAGAAATTGAATTGAATGAATTGAATGGTTGAATTGAAGAGAAAGAAGAAGGAACCCTACTCTAAGGAAGAGAAGAGAGTGGCGGGCCCGGAATGGATGAACTCCGGACCCTCTAGTATTAGCTATATATAAATATAACGCCTCTTTCCTTCTTTTCAAAAATACGATTACGATTAAGATAGATAGCTAGATCGGAAGTATAGTAGTAGATGATGTAGTATGAGTAGTTGATTTAGGATTTTGATGTTTAATTAATTAATAATTATTGGGATTTGGATTTTGGTGTTAGTGGAGGAGGAGGAGTTAAGAGTTACTACTAGTCTACAACGGAGGAGAAGGAACTGGAAAGGGAAAAGAGGAGGGAGGGACACCCTAGCTTTGCTTTAGCCAGCCACCACACCACACCACATATGATGGCGCTCGCTTGAGTCAACTGTCAACCCGCTATTACAGGTTGTCATTGGAAAAAGGCTACTCAATCTCAATGTCAAGAATGTCAAAACGCATGACATGCCACGAATACAAATCAAAATCAAACATGTATACTATACTATCACGCATCATCACTGCTTCTTATTGAAAATGACTTCACCTCGTATGTTTCTCTTTGTCTAAATAACTTGTACAAATCAAAACTTACGATATTGAGTAAAGTTTTACAGCTAGATAGGTCCTTTGTGCTTAGTGCTAAGTACCTTTAACTATTAGGATCATCTTTTAAAAGTTATTAGAGCAAAAAAAGGAAAGAGGGGTAGTTATAACTAATGAGCGACTAATTTATTTATTCGGACAAATTAATCGGATGGATGGATACTCATTTGATTCGTGCGGGTCCATGTATCAAAAATGCTATGAGTTTCGCATAATTGATGTTTACTGTTTAGAATACAAAGGATTTTTCTAAAAATTCCCTACAACGTTCTTTGTGGTGACAATATGCGATAATTGAGCGATTCTCACATTTGTGAGTGCCTTCATAACTTTAAAGTTTTTTTTTTTTTTTTATGAAACTTTAAAAAGATAAAATGACAATCTTATTAGATTTTAGTTTTTAAGATACCTAAGATACGGATGAAATTTCCAAAGCTGAAATGAAAGTGGAAACTCTTACATGTACAATCTTAATTAGTCCCTTGGGCCTTAAGCCTACACTAAAAAGAATCACATTAACCAAAATGACACATAACAATCATTCTTAACAATGTCAGGGTGGGTGAAGGATTCTGTAGTGTTTGTCGTGTACAGAAATTGAGACCTAAATCGTAAATCCTAGTATGTGTACAATTGAATTGTATTACGACTTCACATGTTCTATATTCAGGGTCACAATTGCATTTTTCTCATTGGTCAATTTCCATAGCTATTGTGACTTTGTACTTATTGGGAAAAAAAAACTATTGCAATTCACTAGTTCTAACATGGTATTAGTTAGTCATGACGACTCTGGTGACCATTCCTCCACGCAAAATAACCACACCTCACCGCGAAACGCCGCTTCCAATGGCAATTTCACTGCGCAACCGTCTTTTTCGGCGAAGCTCAAGGCTTCCTCATTCAATGCTATATCAGAAAAACGAGATTCTGATAACTATCTTCTTTGGTGTCAACAAGTAGAACCCATCATTAAGGCTCATAAGCTTCATCATTACCTTCTTAATCCTACGATTCCTCTAAAATTCCTCTTTGTCACCGATGCGTCAACGGAGACAATCAACCCTGCGTTCATCACATTTGAGCAACAAGATATGCTTCTACTATCGTGGTTACAATCCACAATTCCCAAAGACATGCTCCCGCGTGTCATTGGTTGCAAGAACTCAGCACAACTTTGGGACAAGATTCATGAATTCTTTCAAGTCCACACTCAGGCAAGATCACGCCAACTTCGCTCAGAACTGCGCTCCACGACTCTTGAAGGTCTTACCATATCCAAATTTCTACTTAAGATTCATAATCTTGTCGATTCCTTGGGCGCCATTGGAGAACCTATTACAGCACATGAACATCTTGATATTATTATTGAGGGTTTACCTCAAGAGTATGAGTCCACCATCTCGTTGATTTGCGGGAAAATTGGCAATGTATCCATTTCTGAAGCAGAAACCCTGTTACTCGGCCATGAGGCTCGCTTGGCTCGTTTTGCCAAACAATCCACACCCGCTATCAACGCTATTGTTGGTTCCTCACCTGCTCAGTCTTCTACAAACGCTCCTACACAAGCCTTTGCAGCCACCGGTGATGACGTTTCGTCAAACCAATCGTCTAATCCTCCAAGATTTGATCGTGGAGGGCGTTCTGGTGGTCGAGGACGTGGCAGAAACAACACACAATGTCAAGTGTGCCACAAGATTGGGCACGATGCATCTGTATGCTTTCATCGCTTCAAACGCAACTACAATGCTTGTAACTCACAAGGTGCTCGACAAAATGCCTCAACCAACTCTCGCACTCCTCCAGGCGCCAATTGGTCTCCATGGGCCTATCCTACTCCTTGGCAATTTCCTATGTGGAATCAATTCTCTAGACCTCATTCCAATCCGTTTGGTTAGTTTGCGCCTCCATACTCAACTCAATTCATGCCTTCCACTATGATGGCGCCTCAACAGAAAATGCCTGCATCTCAAGTGTTATTCGCTACTCTAGAGGCTTCTGGCACCATTCCTGATCCATGGAATGGTGACACAGGTGCGTCCCACCATGTCACGAATAACATCCACAATATTCAACATGTTTCTCCTACTACTCGTCGTGGTGTTGTTAGAGTTGCCAATGGCAAGGGGTTCCTATTGAAGCCATTGGTTCTTCACAATTTACATCCCTTTTGAGTCCAAAACGTAGCCTATACCTCAAAGATATTCTCTATGTGCCTTCCATTACAAAAAGTTTGCTTAGTGTCAGTAAATTTTCTAGACAATGATGTCTATTTCAAATTTAATCCTAATACTTGTCTTGTTGCTTCACAGGGGTCCAATGAGCTCTGTCCTCAAAGGCAATGTGGGCAGAGATGGACTCTATCACTTCACAGATTTGAAGCTCACTGCCTAACACTCACCTATTGCATCTGTTAACTCTTCTTTTTCAAATTCTGTTTGTACCACTAAAACTAGCACTTTGTGTAATAACTCTGCTAGCTTAAATTCAGTTTCAAATTCTAGTTTACCTTCTTCTACATTTCAACTTTGGCATAGCAGGATAGGTCATCCTAGCGTTGATGCCCAACATATTGTACTTTTGCATTGTAAGATTCCATTTGTCAATAAAACAATTTCTGATTTCTGCACTTCTTGTTGTCTTGGCAAGGCACATAGGCTACCCTCACACTCTTCTATTCACAAAGCAATTGCACCTTTTGAGTTGGTCTATTCTGACCTTTGGGGGCCAACAACACAGGCCTCCTCCTCCGGCTTTTATTATTACATGACTTTTTTTGATTCCTTGACCAGATATACCTGGCTCTATCTATTAAAAAGAAAGTTTGATGCAATGCCAGCTTTTCACATTTTTAGTAAGATGGTTGAAACTCAGTTTTCATCCAAAATCAAGGCTTTACAATTTGATTGGGGTGGAGAATTCATGTCTCTATCTCAACTACTGCAACAATAGGGTATTCTACATCGTGTTATCTGTCCCCATACTCATCACCATAATGGTATGGTGGAAAGAAAGCACAGGCAAATAGTGGAAACTGGATTGACTCTCTTGGCTCATGCCTCCCTTTCAATTCAATACTGGGATCATGCATTTCAAGCTAGTGTTTATCTCATTAATAGGCTACCAACTGCTGCACTCAACTTTGCCATTCCCTTTGTCAAATTGTTCAATCAACTACCTGACTACAAGTTTCTAAAGACAAGAACTTAGTTTGCAAGCTCAATCGAGCTCTTTATGGCCTCAAACAGGTGCTCGGGCCTGGTTTGAGCGACTCGAGACTACTCTTCTCTCCCTTGGTTTCAAAAACAGTAGGTGTGACTCGTCTCTATTCACTTACAAGAATGCTGGTATCACCATTTATATGTTGGTACATGTGGATGATATCATTGTCACTGGCAATGATATGCACTCCATCAAAAATTTGGTTTCAAGGCTCCACACCACCCTCTCTCTCAAAGATCTTGGTACCCTTGATTACTTTCTTGGGATCGAGGTTAAAAGACAAGTTGATGGCTCTCTTATTCTTAACCAGGGAAAATACCTACGAGACCTTCTTAAAAAACACAATCTTCATGAAGCTCACTCAGTTCCTACACCTATGATTGCTAGCGCCATGCTCACCAAAATTGGGAGTGCACCTTTTCCTAATCCATTTTTGTATCGATCAGCAGCTGGGGCATTGCAATATGCCACTATTACTCGACCTGATATTAGCTTTGCAGTGAACAAGGTGTGCCAATTCATGGCTCAACCTCTTGACTCTCATTGGGTAGCTGTGAAACGTATATTGAGATATCTTAAGGGCACTCTCACATAGTCCAATCAGTCTCTCTGCTTTTTGTGGGGCTCTGATTCAGATGACAGTCGTTCCACTTCTGGTACTTGTGTGTATTTGTGGGGTAATCTAGTCTCATGGTGGGCCAAGAAACAACAAGTGGCCTCTCGTTCCGGCACTGAAGTAGAGTATCGGGCTCTTGCTCTTGCAACTATTGAATTGTTGTGGCTTCAGTCTCTCCTCACTGAATTAGAAGTTTATTCCTTAATAACGAATTTTATTTTAAAAAAAGTTAATTTTGTAACAAAATTTAAAATTAATTTTGAGCGAAAATATGTAAAGTGTGACGTTAAACCATTGTCGGTCACTATTGAACCTGAATAGTTGATGAAAATGCATTAGTAATTGAACCGCGAGCGCGAAGTATCTCCAAGTTTCTTCCTCTCCCTTCTCACACAGAGTACTCTTGCTGCAAACGACACCGTCGTCTAGTGCTAAAATCCCAACTGACGATGTCAAACGACAAATCGGTGCTGGCGGTGATCAGGGCTGCGAGGCCAACCTTCCGCAATCAAAACGACAAAATCGCGTTTGCCGTTCACTCTTCCTTCCTCGCCTCCGGCTATGTCCTCACCGCTACGGGTCCCCAAGCCCTCTCCGACACTGCACTTTCAAACTCCTCCAATGGTAACCCTAAAAATATTTAGAAAAATTATTTTCCCCCTTTTCAATTTATTTTGCTGAATTATTTTATATTGATTTATGTGCTTGTTTTTGTGTGTAGACGAGGTATCTGTTGATCACTGGAATGAGCTTATCGACGAGTACGCGTTCGTTTACGCGAATCCAGAAAATGGTTCTAAAAAAGTGCTTGTCAAGTGCCTAGTGATGAATGAGAAATTGCTTGTTCATGCTTTGTCTGAAGGGTTTTCGGAGCCTCTACATCTTGAGATCAAGTAATTAGAACTTGTTTACTTTCTAAAAACGTTTTTCATTTTTATTTCCTATAATGTAATATATATATATATATATATATATATATATATATATATATATATATATTTATTGTTAAGAATCATAGGATCATACATCCATATATCAAACTCATAAGAGAGGTATTGAGCATAAGTGTACTCATGAGGTAAAAGAGGTAGATACTCTTCATAAGGAATCATATTGAAAAAGATGGTAAAAGTGATTACAACTAGAAAGTGTTCATGGTTCGATTCGGGAGGAAAATCGAATCAACCGAATCGAACTATTGGAAACAGATTCATGAATCAACCGAATCGCACTAACAGTTCTCTGAATGCACTAACAGTTCGGTTCACAGTTTTAACTGAACTGTTAGTGAACTTTTAACAGAATTTTTACTGAACTGCACTATTAATTTGAACTTTTACTGAATGAACTATTAATATTGAACTGAACTTTTACGCTAACAGTTCGGTTTGCAACCAAAATAAATCCGAACTTTTACAGAATTGTTAGTGAACTTTCCGAACTATTACCGAACTGTTAAAATTACAGTTTATAAAACCAAAATAAATCCGAACTATTACCGAACTGTTAAAATTACAGTTTATAAAACCAAAATAAATCCGAACTATTACTGAACTATTACCGAACTGTTAAAATTACAGTTTATAAATCCGAACTATTACCGAACTATTATAGCTCTATGGATGAGATCATACATCATATCTGTAACCTTAGACATAGCAGACACCACCACCAATTTCCTCTCAGAAACATCATTGATAATTACATACGCAACATTATTTATCCTCACTGAACTTCCCACACAAGTTCCACCAAACTTGTGAATCGACCAAGTTTCTCCTTTTGGAAGCTTTTTTTTCTCTACTGCCTACATCTACTGAAACATCTACCAATAAAAGAAAAGCGAAGCTAATTAATTATACAGATATACACACACACACACACACTTAATTAACAAATGATCTCGCAAAATGACAATAATGCTTTCTAATATGAAATTGAATAACTAAATTATCAACACTGTAAGTGAAGCACGTATCTTGTTGCTTTGTAACCCTCTCCCCATCGTAAACTAACACCATTTTCGAGATCGAGAAAGAAAAAAAAGAGTATTCTCAAATAAGCTACAATGAAGTACTCGGTCATGAAGGTTAATACGACGGTCTTGAGAGCATATTTGCAAAACAAAAATTATTTCATCCAGTAAAACACGAAAATATGAACCAAACAAAATAAAATGTTATAAATTTACCTTGATCAAATCTAAGGATCTCTTGAGTCCTCCTCGTTAAATAGATAGTGAGGTTGCTTCTTTCAACCAATCTTGCAAGCAAACAAGCCCTTCTAACATTGTGTGTTTTAAGCAACAACGATGATCTCCGAAAGTACCCTTCCTCCCGTCTTTGAATGCACATTCTCGATGCCACCGTTGAAAGCGGAATTGCCAACACCTCTCGAGCTATGCTTGAAAGGGCGGGAATCTTACGAGTTGACTTTCCACCAACCCAATATATCAAAACTTACATTTTTGTTGTAAGTGTTGGTGATTCCTTTAAATACTTGTCGATCTCGATTGTGGATCGACTTTATGCCCGCTTTTTACGAGATAGAGGTACCTTTGGATCATCTTCATCTAAATCATCATCCGTTTGTGAGTGCGGTTGGGCTCACAGGCTCTATACCTTGATATTGAGCATAAAGTGATTTTAGGAAGTCATCACTTTCGAACTTCAATTCGGTGGCCTTCGGGATCATCGCCACATAGAACACCGATATGATACTCCACAAATGAGTACTTCATCCACAGGATCGAGGATGGTAGCAATCCATAGCAAAATGTTCATTGGTGGGATCTCCCCAATATTTGTTGAATTTTGTTTTCATACCTCTCCGCCATTTTCTTTATGCTCGGGCCGCTATATCCCAAAAAATTACGGATCTTTGTCCCAATGCAAAAACCTCTTTCATGTAGAGATTGCTAGTGACATAAGACGTTCGGACATACTTTTAGTAGAAAGCATAAACATTTCCAGAAAAGGCACCACAGCTTTAGCATGATCCCAATCCTCTGTTACAAGTAGGCCCTTGTTTTTCTTTTCCATATCATTTTTAAATGCCTTATCTCTCAATTGAAACAAGGTAAAGGCACTTTGATACTTTATGGCCGATCAGTAGCATGAAGAATGTTGAGTTCCACCTTGTATCAACATCGAGTATAAGAGCACTTTTTTCGGTAATCCTCTCATGCTCTGCACATTGCATGAATTTTTTTTCTCTTGCAGGAGTAACCTTGACAAATTTAACAGCAGCCCGAATTCTCATAATGGATCTATCAATCTCTTTTAATCCCTCCCGACAACCGGGTTCAAGATGTGCGCACAACAAGCGCATATGGATATAATTTCCCCTCAGAGACAAGGTTGTCCCAGACTCCATTCTCGCTTCTTCAAGTATTTTAACCCGGCGTCATTTGCGAAGCATTATCAGCGGTTATGGTTAAAACTCGTTTTAAATCCCACTCATTCGAAACCCTTCAATGTACCCGCAATGTCCTCTCCCGAATGCCCCGTAATTTGTGAAGTTTATAATTTTCTTGTTAAGCTTCCATTCACAATCAACATAATGAGCGATCAAACTCATATAAGTAAGATTTTGAGTGAAGTCCATGTATCCGTTGTGAGGCAAAACCTCCCACAATGTTTTGAGAAAATTGCTTTCAACTTATCCTCTCTTCAATGTAGCGCCCAAATATCACGTCCGATGTAGATCGTGATGGGATGTCAAAACAGGGCTGCAATAGGTTCAATAACTTCGAAAATCTTCATTCTCCACAAAACGAAATGGGAGCTCCATGACTCACAATTGTCTTTGCAAGTGAAGTCGGCATCTTTGCTTGGTCAAATTTCGAATAGCTTGGCGAAGATGCTACTTGTCCTCTCAGTAGGATTTGGAGGGCTTGCCTTTGTCTTTTGTTTGATCTATTTGGAGGGTACTCTTGCATCTAGACAAATGGGTCTTCATTGCGGATGTGCCACTCAAACACTTAATTAAGACATCGCAATAAAGACATTTCACGTACATTTCAGCTTCTTTACTAAAATGGTTCCACACATCGGACCGAGTTTTACGCTTACATGAGTGTTAGGAAGAGAGGTAATGCATTTCCGTGGCGGTGGTGTGGTTTGTACCTCCCGCTCTTCAAAGATTTTCCCAAGAATGTAAAGTCTAGAATAAAATCGTGCGACGACATGAATTTCTCCTACAATATCACAAACAATCGGACATTCATCGCACAAGGCTCAAAGTTAATCGTGATATCAATTACTACAAAGCAGGAAACTTCAAAAATCAGAGTAATAGACTACTGTGAATGCAGAAATTATATGCTCAAAAAAGTCTTGATTGCATATCTACAAAGCAGAAAACCAGAATCTTAATAATAGCAACAAAATATAATAGCAACACACAACACAATGACACAATAAGCTCAGAATCTTAATAATAGCAGAACATACTAATACACAAAATCACTATTAATATGAATTTGGAGTGCAGACCCAAAACCAACACACAACACAATGACACAATAAGCTCAGAATGAGATCAACATATGCAATTTAACAATAATAATTATGCAATATTGCAATTTTTAGTTAAAGTTGCTTTAGGAATTTGCTATTTGGCATTACGATTGAAAAAAGAAAATCTGAAACAATCACAAACATTGCATGCGAAAGCAATACTATTCTTTAAAAAAAAGAAAGATAAAAACAACAAACGCAGGGTGTGTGATTCAAAAAACACTGTATATTCTTTTTTTCTGGGATTCACTCCAAATGCAAACCTATTACAGAACATACTATGCAGCAAATCATGAATCATGATTTGTGTGATTTATGTCTGGGATTACATAAACTTGGATAAAAATCACACAAATCATGATTAGGGTTCGAACTTGGATACCCATTAGCAGTTTAAAACTGGATAAAAACCCAAAAGCAGTAAGGATCGAAGAAATTTACCTAAGTGATATGTGAATAGGGTTCGAACTTGATTCTTGATTCGAACTTGATTCTTGATTCTTACATTTGCGCTTGATTCGAATCAATAACTGAGAGATGATGAATCAAGATGAAGAATCGCAGAGAGTAGAAGAGAAATCATGAAGAATCACAGAGAAGAAGTGAGAGTGAGAAAGCCATAGCGATTAGCGAGAGTAGTTCGATGAAACTGAGAGAGTGAAAGGCCGCGTGAGTCGTTCAGTTCACAAAGAAGAAGGCCGTGTGTGTGAGAGAGGCAGAGTAGGCCAGTAGGGTTTTCTCCTAGTAGTTCGCTAGTAGTTCGCGATTCACTAATCGAACCGGGCTTATGATTCTAAGTTAGTGAATTGCATTGAATAAATGTAGTTCAGTTCAGAACTATTCGTAATAGTTCAGTTCTTAATAGTTCAATTCGGTTCAGTTCAACAGTTCAGTTTGGTTTAATAGTTATTTTGAACAGCCCTAATTACAACGTGCTCTTTATATAGAGCTCTAGAAAATACTAACTAACTAGCAAATTACTAATTAGTCCCTAAGAGAATGTAACACCTCTTAAGCAACGATTATTTTCAATAGCCTCCCTCAAGCTGATAGTGATATAGTCACAATCAGCTTGAAATACAAGCAATCATGTGGATCCTATTGGCAATTGGAAGAAACATGACATGGAAAACTTCATGGAATATCTCATGTACAAGGGGTATTCATTCTCTTCAGAAAAATTCTGAATTGTGACTTCCAACCGGCTTCTCCATAACGTGACCGAAGAGGAGTTGCCCCATCCACTTGTGTCACACAACAACACTATCACAAATTGTTTCCAATGCTGAATTTTGCTGGCTAAAAACAAGGTTGTTTCATTCTTGGAGCCCACATACTTGAAATATTCATCAAAAAGGAAGCTAAAGATTATTGCTCCAGGAATTGTTTTCATAACATCAGTGCAAGTGTTGGGAAGCTGAGATAAAACTATTGGCATAACTTCTCTAATTGGTTTGGCATGTGCTTCAATATTTCCTATTGATTCTTCTTTTTGCTTGAAGAGAAGTAGCATCCTCCAAGAAGTTAAGCAAGTGCTAATCACATTTATAAAACCAACAACTAACAAGTATCCTCCATCAGTATACCAGTTGAGAATAGAAAACCAATCAATAGAATCTATTGGAATACCCATGACAGCAACTTGGATATGCAAGTAACTTGATGCCAACAATACCTCAAACAACCCAATTATTTTAAAGATGCAATTCCAACATGCCAATAAGAGTCACCTTGAGCCATAGGCAACAGAAATGCAACCTTCCCAAAATCAATAGAAAGATACAACACCCCTCTAGCCAAAGCTTTAAATGCATATATGGACCTTAAGTGAGCAAGTGATGAGAATTTGAACTCCAGGTAAGTGTGAACCCAATTATAAGGTGTTAGAGCTCCAATTACATGATATTCAAAGGTCACAGTAGACAAAAGGAAAACCACAATAAATGATGCAGGTTCATTAGTAAAGAAATTCCAATTTCTACCAAGAGTCATTGCATCGAGCACTTGTTGGGCATCAATTAAGGACCGTATTCTAGTAGATGCAACTATTGTCCTTATTCTGTGCACAAAAAATCCACTAAAACCGAGACTAGGGATCATAGTAGTACCTATAGCAGATGCCAGAAAGGTTGCAGATGCAACAACCCTTGTACCTTGATTCTGTGCTTCCATAGGAAACGCCAAGCAAACCGATGCGACCATCCGATCGTCGTACTCCATACGAAAACGATTTAGGATTGAAAAGTCAGGAAATGATTTCGCACCGATTCCGTTGTTATTCTCCAACTTCACCGATTCTTCAAGAAACGAAAAATCAGGAAATGATTTCGCATAAACGAAGTCATCAGCAGCAGCGAGTAGTGAGATTTGATTGAAGAAAGAAGAGGAACGGACTGAAGTTAAAAGAATGATTTCAGAGAAAAATCTGTGCTCTAGATCTGGATCTGTTTGCTTTCCAGTAGCAATGGAGATGGAATCAGCCATGGGAACAGAGGTATTTTCCAGTTCAATGATCTGCTTGTTCGCGTCCTTCTTTGTGACTTCTTTTTGGAATTCTCCTTGAATCTGAGAGGTTCCATGTTGCTTCATCTTTGGAACAATTGTCACGATCAGAGATACAATCAGAAACGCATCCGGTTGCAATCTTACTCTCGAAAGAACTTCCACCGTCATTTCTCCTTTTGAAGGCAGCAAGAGAACACGTGATTTCTCCAATCTTTACCGTCCATCCTTCAATTTCTGGTACAATTGGAATCAGTGGAGAAACATAAATTGTATCAAGATCAGAATCTTGATCGAAACTACCGAAAACAATTTTGAGATAATCATTTTCTTGCTGAATTTGCGAGCCATCTTCATCTTCAAGATCTTGAAACAACCACAGTTGGACGTCAAAATCGAAATCTTCATCGGTGATCGAATCAGAGTTAGAATCGGAAGCGTAATCCTCATCTCTAGGGTATCGCTCACGATACCATGTTAAGAATCATAGGATCATACATCCATATATCAAACTCATAAGAGAGGTATTGAGCATAGGTGTACTCATGAGGTAAAAGAGGTAGATACTCTTCATAAGGAATCATATTGAAAAAGATGGTAAAAGTGATTACAATGTGCTCTTTATATAGAGCTCTAGAAAATACTAAATAACTAGCAAATTACTAATTAGTCCCTAAGAGAATGTAACACCTCTTAAGCAACTATTATTTTTAATATATATATATATATATATATATATATATATATATATATATATATTCTTTTTATATTGGTTATAAGATTACAAGAAGAGGGAAGATAATTGTTGTTTACATGATAGAGGGAGGATCATATCTGTTAGTTAGGGTGAATGTATTTTTTGGAAACAACAATAAAAATGATTTTGGCATTTTCAATATTTCTGAACAAGCTGAAATTTGTCACTAATATTTCTTAGGTTAAATGGAAATGAAAACAGAAAACATGAGAAATGATGGGGCCTTTGATTTTTTTTTTTCGTTGAAAATGTTTGATTGATTGGAGGTTTGAGAAGTTTGGATTATTGAAACTGGATTTTCTTTGTTGTGTTGGATTCTACTAATTTGGAAAGTGGATATTGTGGATATTGACCTCTGCAACTGATTTGATTTTCTTCATTTTAGTTTTCTGTGTTGAAAATTTTAGATTTTCTCAACTGTGTTTTTTTTGTTTGGTGAAAATGGGCTTTTTGTGTTGAAGTGTCACAGGAGCCTGTACAACCTTGAGTTTAAGTAAAGGATTTCTTTTTTATTTTTTTAAAATTTCTTTAAGCAAAATTTTGGAATTCTGCAACTGGATTTGGTGTCGAATTATGCTCACTTTGAATGGGGTTTGGGTGTGTTTTTATATGTGCAGTGTTGGGGACTATGCTGGAGAGAACGGGGGCAGTAATTATTCTCAGCAGTTCAAGAATTTGGATAAGCTGGTGAAGAGAATAGACACGGATATCTTGTCAAAATTAGATGGTTCTTCCAACTCCAAGGCCAGCTTGTCAACTAAAAGGTAAGTTTGGATTTTGAGAACTACGTCCTTTTCAGTTTTCAATGAAATCTGGGAATGCAACCCTTATAAAAGTATATAACCCTATGAGAGTTAATGCTTGAAGTTTTTCAATCAGGCCATTATGTAATTATGAGTTATAGCTTATAAGAGTTCAAAGCTGTTATTACCATAGTAGACAAACTCGCGATCCAACTCGTGAACTCGCATGCGACTTTTACGATCTTGCTAGTCCTCTCCGTGTTCGAGCCTGAATAGACTCGCAAATTGCAGCTCGCTGGTAAGATTGTGTAAGATCGCCAGCAAACACGTAAAATCGTGGACGTCTTTGCGTCTTTTTGCGATTTAGTGCAAACCAGGTCATGGGTTGGGTTTTCTGACCCGTTTCAGAAATATACATGTTTTTTGCGATTCAGTGCAAACGCTCTGTTTTCTCCACTCGGTCTTCTCCAAAAAACACTATGTCTTCTCCACTCTGTTTGCGTCCTCTATTTTCTATCTTTCGTTATTCAACAAAGTCTCTGTTTTTTTTCATGTTCTTGTTTAAAGCCTCTGTTTGCTTTTCTTTTTTCTTGTTCTTGTTTAAAGAAATAAATAACCTCTTCACGTATTATCTAGTATCATCTCTTATTACTTTGACACTATCATTTAATTATATGGTAGTTCATGGTTGAGTGATGGTGCAAAAAAGAAATTTCTTTTTTGTGAATTCTTTCAGTTCAGAAACTGAGACCCTCTTTGCATAATTTCTTTTTTTGAATTCTTTCAGTTCAGAAACTAGTGACAGAACACGACCAGAGACATCTGAACCTGTTGCTGGATATGATGAACCTGCTGGTCCTTATGATCATCCCTCTGGGTAAGGATTTCCTAATCTGTGTTGCTATTTTAGTTTCATTGTGTCATAGAAATCTGTTGAACACATTTTGATGCTGCTTAGTGGTCTGATTGTCAAATCTGTGACTTTAAACTGCCCTAGTGTTGACTATTTTGAGCATAAAGGGTCTAATATGAACAACCTGTTTTGTATAGATTATGTCCAACATAAAGGTGGTAGTTCACACGTTGTGATGTAATCTTTCCAAAGATTCTCTTTAATTCTTTCCAATGAACGTGAGTTTTAGATGTTCAGAATTAAAACAATCATGCACCTAAACATCAGGGCGCTACATAGTTGATGGTCCATGCATAAAAATTATGAAGGCAGTTTGTATGTATGTGTGTGTTCATGGGTGGTGGGAGAGTTACATATGTGGCTTTAATTATGAAGCTCTGTATATGGTTAGCTGCTGTTAGCTATCAAGTCAAAGGATACCCTGATATATATACCCTGTGCCGAGTTGCCTACCCTGCTAAGTATTTAGAAAAGGGGAAACATTTGTTAACTACAATATCGAATTTAGATTTCTTGATCAAAGATTGTGAATTGAGTAACGATCATTCTTTTTGTGGCTAATGTAACGCTTCTTTGGAGATTGGTAGAAAAGAATGATGTACGTTTCTTGAACAGTAAAATGTCTGAGTATATGTCCAGTTTATGATCTGTATAGTCTTCATAAAAACTGTTTGTGCTTATTCTTTTTATATGTGACATACTTATCACCGTCAGTGGAACAATTGGTTGCCTGTATGCTATGATGTCTTTATGACCCCTTTTATATTTTCTGCGTATAATTGCTTTGTGCTTCTGTACTAATTAATTGAGTTTAAATATTTTGTTTTGTGTTTGTATAGACTCGTTTTTCCTCCAGTTTCCATTGGTTCTGGTAGTGATCTTTTTCCGGGCCCTCCTGCTGGTGTGTATCCTTCAAGGTAAAACCCCGTTTACTTTTTTGGTCTCTTAAGTTCACACAATTGTAAGTTCCTGCTTTAACAATTTTTATTCTTTGAAACTTTTCTCACTTGATTTCAGTGGTCATGGCATTGGAGGGAGCATGGTTGTTGGTATGTTTAACATGTTCCAATTTAGTTACTTATAAGCATGTATTCTTTATGATGAACCAACATTGTTGATCCTGAGTTCAACCCTTGGGAACAGGGCCTAATGATCCTCGTTGGTTTGGCGGTGTTGGTGGAGGACCTGCTTTTCCTGGAGGATTGCCGTAAGTTATCTACACCTGCTTTTCCTTATTGTTCTTTTGAATGATTAGTGTAATTAAATTGTTAAAGGCACCAAAACCATCGGGTGTTCCCTTGTGTGCTAACAGTGGGCTTGACGGATCCCAAGCCCATGAAAAGCATCAGATTTCTGCATATAATGTAGAAATTGAAGTTACATATCAAATGACATAACTTCAGCCACCAAAACACAACCATATTTATTTTAAATTCTATACTTTCTACATAGTACATACATTCTGTTTTGTGTCACAATGTACATGTGTTTTTTTTAAGTTTTAACTGTTTTTTATTGAAAATTGATATAGCATTAATGGCGAAACATGTGAAGTTTTGGAAAAGAACGGAGAAAAATATTTGCAGCAAGACTTTTTTAATGATTCTTTATTACTCGTCGTCGTCCCTATCTTCGGGTGTTATGCAGCTTTTGGTGCCTCTTGCCTGAAGGCGTTACAGTGCTCCATGCTTATTAATTTACTTTTTTTATATCTTATTATGAATCTCTATCTAAATAGGGGTGTTCCTCCTGGTGCTCGATTTGATCCCTATGGACCTCCTGGTGTTCCTGGTTTTGAACCCAACAGATTTGCAAGGTATGATGAAATGCATCATATATTCCACTTAGTATATTGCTGCAATGATGTTAATTATATGTTTAGCCCTTATATCTCTTTTATCTATCATTTAGTTTTTTTTTATCTGTCATTCTCTTTCTATGTAAGTTGTTAATGAGATATTGAGAGTGAAAAGGGTGTTAGGGTTGACTGGGATTAATGTTAAACGGGTAGTGATCAAGGTAGAAGTATTTTTTTTCTAAAGAAAGAAAGAACGAAAGTTGAGGATATCTGATCTTGACTAGCACATTTTTCCACCATTACCTCTATGGATAGCTCATGAAAACACATATTTGACTATTAGCGATGCCTTTAAGCATTCATGTTTAGCTGGTAAAATTGCCATGCTGCAATCTAAATTTGAGGTACCTTCTCAAATGCTTAAAATGAATTCCATGTGTGCTTCTATATATGCATCACAATATTTCAAAATATAGTTTTACATATTGTTTTGTACAAAACCCAGAAAGTGGTCTTAGACCGAAGGAATTACTAAAATACAACATAAAATAAATACTTACTTTTCTCCCGTCTCGCAGGAATCCTCGAAGGCCAGGATATGACGCACATCCCGACCTGCAACATTTCCAAAGAGATGCTGATTCAGATTATATATAGTTGCAGTGATAATAATTTCTTTAGCTTCACCTTCACCTTCCCCTCCATTTCCTATTTTGTCAATATATACTTACCTTTTCTCAGGAAAAAAAAAGAACATTGAGTAAGCTCTGCTATGTTTGTTAATCCATCACTATATGCACTTAGAGAAGTGGATTTGGATCCTCAAGACATTGACTGTGAACTTATGAGTACAATATACCAAAAGACCGCACATGAAGTAATTTTGAGTGCCCCTTGCTCAATATCAGTAATTTGTATAATTTGTATTTTGCATCCACTTGAATATACTGTGTAAATTTTTTAAAATGGGATGATTGTAAATTTGTTAAAACTTGAGGATTTAGCTATAA